>JAYDZK010000169.1:67319580-67332161 GCA_034509185.1 Euphonia xanthogaster | reverse complement strand
GCACTTTTAGATTGGTTTAGAGTAGAAGCTCACTGTCTAACATAGGTGATAAGTATTGGAAAGTAATTGTAAACATTATAAATGTAGTTTTTAGTATAAAGACATAACACTGCCCCGGGGGCAGGCAGAGTGCCTGAGACTGTCTTGCTGAGCTGACCTGGGCATGACAGGAGAAAGAATTTTATAGATAAGATACAATAAACAACCTTGAGACGGAGAAATGAAGAGCCCTGACTCCTTCTTCAAGCGCTGGGCTGGGAAAGGAGACTTTTAAACATTTCATGGGGTCACTCTGACCTGCTCCTAAGGGAAGACAACCTCTGAATGCTATTCTTACTGAGTGCAATGCAAACCAAGTTATTTCTGGGGGAAAGGAGGAACAAGTTTTAAAACTCTGGAAGTCATGCCACTTCACTTAGAAATTAAAGCCTGAAAACCCCCAACATCTCCTCATCCTCAAAGCTAGACTATCAATATCTGTTTTTTGCTTTGGTTTTATTTTTTAAAATAAGTTATTTCCTTGGTATAACAGATGAATAGATGCAACCTTGAGCTACAGCATTTGTGAGCAGAGCTTCCTTGCTCACAAATAAACTCACCTGACCTTATCTATCCTATGTGGTGACTACACCTCTTTCTTTATCTTTTATTTACCATCCACGATGATGTTACACCCACCTACCTGCTGGCTCACTGTTATGTACTTGGCCCCAGGCTTCAGTAACACATGCTCTGTGGCACTCGTGGCCCAGCTTCCCCCAGGGATAAGGAGGCTGAATACAGCTGTCCAAAGGCTGCAGGGCTGCTTGGAGCCCAGGCTCAGAGACCTGCCTGTCCAGAGGCAGCAGTGTGAGTAGCACCATAGCTGTCACACTAGAGTTAAAATGAAAATGCTCTTGGCGTGACAACTGCAGCAGAAAGCACAAGGGGCAAGGTCAGAGGCACTTGTTTGGTATGGCTGATATTTCTCCCTATCCCAAAGGTAGCATGTTAAAAACCCCCAGATTCTCCGACTGCTGCTAGGGAAGGGCATTTGTCAAAGAGAAAAGAAACTGACACTGAGAAAGGTCCCCTAAGCAGACTCTTAAGCTTGGCTCCTCCTCTGGCCCTGTCTATTTTTCATTTCTCCACTGTAATACTGGAAATAGAGACTCTGTGTGAAAGACTGTGAAAGTTGCTTATTTGAATCTGTTGCCTTGTGAAAAGGATAAAAAAGCATAAATTAGTTATCATAGTGGCCCATTATGATCACTGACAGAGAAACAGGCTTGGCTGAAGTATGAACATGAGGACACCTTCCAAAAAGTTTGTCTTGCTTGTGGGAACTATAGAGTTTGGGGCAAGGCTTTATTATGAACTCTAGACTGATCTTTATCTCCACCAGCAAAATCTTTACTGCTCATTTATCTCACTACTGCACCAGCCTCTCTTCCAAAATGGGGCATCAGGACAGGAACTGGTTGAAATCTGTAGGACAAAGAATGCCAAGTTCTGTGCCACCCAGTCTGTTTCCCTGTAAACTGCCTGCCTTCCCCCTCTGTCCTACTCTTTGTGCTTCTCCCTCCTTCTACACAAGCTTAAAACAATGGTTCCAGACATGGGAAGGCACGAGGTATGGTGTCCTGCAGGCATGGGTACCACCCCAGGACTGGGATGTGTGCTGTAAATAATCTCTCCAGGCACTAAGAGCTTGTCAAGCAAGAGAGCAATCCCTTTGTCTGAGGACCTCTCTCCACTTCTCCCAGCCTGCTACAAGCTGTAAGCAGGAACATCAGGACAACATGCCCACAACTATTTCAGAAACTGGATATTACAGCAGACAGACAGTTCCATGACTCTCTTTGTTTCAAGGCTGACACTTTTCAGTGTCACATCTTGGGTACCAAAGTGCTGGCAGTGCCAACAGACTGCATTCTCTCACCTATGGGTTGTTTACTTGGATGAAGAGGGCTCAGTCTTGCCTCTCAGGGTGATAGAAATCCCACTTTTCTTCCTTGTACAAGCTATGTCATAATGGCAAGAAAGGGAGTAGGGTTCAGATGCACCCACAGGGCCTATCTCAGACAGGGATAGGTATTCACAAAACTTTGTTCTTCACAAGGTCCTTCCTCCTCCCAGTGTGAAGCAGGAGATAGATGGTCCTTTCTATGTCAGGGGAAAAGAGAGCATTTTCTAAGGAGCTCAGGAGGTCTTTGTCACCTTGGGAAGTCCAAGCTCTTTTTTCAATCCACTTGCAAAGACAGATCCTCCTGAGAAGGCCCCAATTCCCCTCCACTGCTGCCTCAGCCTATAAAAGCTTTCCCATTTAGGGAAATCTGTAAAGACTTTGGATACTCAAATGTAAGATCCAGGCTGCCCTTATGTAAAACTGGCACAGGGGAGTGATGGTGACCATGAGAATTGTTAAGACCTCCTAGATGAGCAAGAGGAGAGTCCTGGTGGGAAGGAATGGCACTGGCCTAGAGCCTGGGCAGGGTGTAACCAAGGCAGTACATGACTGTCCAAAAAATGCTGACTCAGTGATATGTAACACACAAAAAATTGCTTCCAGCTACTTGGTGTCTTCCTAGTGCAGGTGGAGGAGAGTGAGCCAGAAGGACTTCTGGCATGTGAGGGCTTTATGTAGTGAGGGATGAAGGGGTAGGACGGTGCTGAAAGAGGAGAGATCCCACTGGTTGTCTTTGATGTGCTCAAGCTGCCACGTAATAAAACTGTCCAGAATTTCAGGACACAGCCCATGCCTGAGATTACTGTCATGGCTCCTAAAGGAAGTTATATATTGCAAGCACTTAAATGCACATCCTGTGGACTCTTTCTCCTTTGGTGGGGGAAAGAAACATTTATGAAGTGCAGACATCCTCTGAAGCCATGGCCAACCTTGTGTTCAGCTACAGACTTGTGAGTAAACATAGGGCTTAAATGGTTGTTTTTGCATGGAATGGTATTTTCACCTTAACTCTGCCCTGGCTGGTGACAGCCCCTGTGCACCCACTCTGCTGGCAGTGACTAGAGAATTCCTGCAGCCCAGTCAGGAACAATTGCCCATCCTCTGGGAGCAACAATGCACCAACTAAAGTTTATACATCTTTTTTCTCTTTTTGACTTTTGCACAGCATGCAGTGTCTGCTTAAACCCTCAATAAACCTGCAGAAATCATAGCTTTCTCACACCACTACCAGGAATCCTTATGGCAGGAAGACTTCTGTGCTGACTGGTGACAGAGCTGCTCTGACTGGAGGCAACACCCCACATGGGGAAGTGCTGGGCAGAGGGACTCATCCATTCCACAGAAACATGCCATTATATTTTCTGCTACCTCATTCAGTTGTCACAGCCACACCTTTGCTAAGCTGCTCCCTATTAAGGATGCCAAAGTTCACTGCTGATCATGAGATGCCTTCCAGTCCCCACATTCTCTGCTCAAATATCAGCTACTGGCTGCTAGGCACTAGCAAACTTGAAATTCCTGGCAAAAGTCTGGAAGATTAGTTTTGCTGAGTTCAGTCTTCTGAAGTGGTGTGAGACACCACAGGGCAAACTGAACTCCACCTTGATGCTTCTCCTGCTCAATTTGATATATGGATCTGACTGCTTGATCACAGCACAGATTGGAAAACTGAAACTGCTGTAGGGCATTTTCCATTAAATCAACTGCAGTGCACACAGCCAGACTGTTGAGTATTTAGATAATTTTTTTTGTAATAAAAAGACTAAAAATGCAGCTAGAGGCAGCTTGAAATGCAGGGCATCCCCTGTTACTATCAATGCTGATGAGTAAAAGAAGGGATTAAAATCTTTTCCATGTAATGCATGGCTTTCACCTCACCCCTTTCCTCTTCACCTGAATGCCCACAATCTTCAGGGGGGCAACAAGAATAAAAAGCTCTTTCTGCATAGGCAGATCCAATCACCCCCTCCAACAAATCTTAATCCATTGGACACTTGGCAGGGTTTCAACAAAGAGCCATGGGGCCTCCAGTTCCCCCATGCAGAGAATCTGGCCCTGCTGTGACCCTGCCATGAGCTCTGGTCTGCACATTACAGAACTATTTTCTTCCCTTTCCATCCATCTCAAAAGCAAGGATTAAAATTTAAGAGTTTATGAAAAAGAGATTTGATAGTACCAGACATTCAGACAGTCATCAAATCTTGCAGTGAACCAGACTGACAGAATAAACCGAGTAAGGCCTCTGTGGGAGTTAAACTGTAGGTATCTTATAGTAAATGCAATACTGTGGAGAGCTATTTGCTCCAGAATATAATCATTTTACACTGCTTTCATTAGTTGTCTAGAAATTATATTAATTGAATTGAGCACAATTAAAACAGTAGAAATGAATATGTTGAATTGTCCCCTTGTCATTTTTATCACGACCATGGCAAAGCAGCTTTGAGTCAGAACTGTTTTCAAGCATACACAAAACTTACACATTATAGCCATTCTCCTTTGAGCTCAGACAATATAAATAAACATTGCAGCTTAAACATATGGCCTATTCCCACTCATATTTCCAGGTGAAGCAGGACATTTTTCTTACCTGGGTATGGCACTCTCCCTTTTGTTACCAGCTCTGTCAGCAGGATCCCAAAAGACCACACATCTGACTTTATTGTGAACCTTCCATACAGTGCTGCTTCTGGTGCAGTCCATTTAATGGGGAATTTTGCACCTAAAGAGAGAATACATGAGTCTTAACCAGAACAGAGACAGAACCAAAGCACCAGGTCACAGGTGACTCTTGTGTTCTGCAACACGTGCAGGTGGAAGGAGCTGCAGACAAGTGTTACCCAACAGCCTCATAGAGTACACTCAGAGAGGACAGGTGGGCAGAAAGTGGAGGGTATCAGGAAAGACTAAGCAGGGAAAGGCTCAGTTTGTCCCAAATCACAAGAGAAAAATAAGACACTTTAACTCAAGTTTGAAGTTTTATAAAACGAAAAAAAGAACCAACACCCCAGTTTTAAAAACAAATAAGCCAAATATAATAGAAATAACTTCTCGAAAAGTGTTTTAAATATTTGCAAATCAAACACAGTTACTACATAGAAGCAGAACTGAGATATACTGGATATGTACCTCCCAGTTTGCCTGTTCAAGCGGAGCAAAATGCAAGCAAACAAACATGGTGAAAACAAAAATTAAAAGCAAATCCAATATTTCACTAGAAACACACAAGGACTTGAAAGTAATACTGCCATTCGAGTTGCTTGGAGTGCTTGATGTCAAGACACGACTTTGGCCTGTGATTTATAACTTGACAGTGTACTTTAAGCTCCTGGCACTGCAAAGCCTGTAGTGCCTTAAATACGTGCGGTTCTAATGTGCTCATCCATCATCAGAGCCAGCTGCAGTAAGGATAGTGAGATAACAAACCTTTAAACACTGATTTATTTGCTTTTCCAATCACTGACTGTTTTCTTAGGAAAAATATTTTCAGTATGACTTTAAAGAAAAGTCTTGTGGTAATAATTAACTCATAGTACGTACAAGAGATATGCAGACATTTCCCTGGTGCCTTGTATTAACATACAGGCAAAAGAGTTGCATTGCTTATTGCTGATCCCTAGTGACAAACTCTCTTGAATTTGGAAACAGACTGACTTTGACTTCACATCACCCTCTCATAAAAGCTCCCTCTGCTTTCAGGAGGAGTGTGAAAATGTAACAATGTGGACAAATTACTCTCAGGGAGTGAGCTTATGGCACTGTTTAGAGTTTCCTGCTGGCACTGTTCCTCCATCACATCCAGGGCTCAATGTCCTCTATCTTCTGCCAGGCACCCCAATCTGATGTGACTTAGAGTAAAAAGTACACATGGTAATTCTCATCTCCTTACTTAGTAAAACTTCGATGTGCTAAAATTTTTTCTGCTCTACATGTAAATGATCCTAAGAGAGACTAATACTCTAGTACAAATACATTTTTTTCCCTAGGGAGTATTGCAGTTGATCAAGTAAGTCCTGCTAAATGACTGGAAAATGTCCTGTTAAAGGATGAAAAAGATACAAGAGAAAGTTTCAGATACGTAATGCCTGAAGTCAGGAGCTTAAGTCTAGTTAAGCATCAGCACATCACTGGCTAGATTTGCAAAGGTGTTGGAGGATTTTGGATGCCTGTTCACTTTTTAAATTCTGTCTCTTATGTATTTTCAATGGTTGATAGGTAGGCAGAACTAAAATTGGGGTGCTTGGCTTTGGTCTCAATCTCCTTCACTTACACTTCTTTGTGTGACCAACCTTAGCTTGCAAGACTCAAAATTTGCAGAGCTTCGTTTTCTCCTTTTGCTTTGGCTGTGCTGTGTGAGTCCTTTGCAGCAGAAGCTGCCATCACTTGAGCCTCTCTCCTGGAAGCTGGCCCTGCTCCAGCGGCACCAGCAGCCACGTGGGCTTGGCAACTGGCTGCTCCAGCTGCCAGGAGGTCCTGGGGCTGTACAGCCCATGCCAACCCCCGGAAAAACTGCAAGCTGCATGTATCTGGTGGTCAGGCTGCCCAGGCCAGCAGTGCATGCCTTTAGATGGGCCTGTGCAGGCAGTCCTGGACGTGAGGGCCAATGTCCCTCTGCTCTCTCCTACGTGCAGCCCGGACAGTACACACACCCTGTGCCAGCTGGATGAAGGAATAGCTCCAGGCTGGCCAGGAGCCTGAAGCCTCGGACCTTGGCTGGTGCTGGGTGAGATGCACATGCAGGGGGGCTTGACTGTTCACATGTTGCACACATTTTATTCAACAGTTTTCTTTTTCTTTAATCAGCTGTGTTTGTCTGAGAAACTTAGCCAAATCTGCTCAATTCCCTTTTGCTTCAAACTCAGATCCAAAGGTAGCAACTACCTACAACTCATCTTTGGAGGAAGGAAATCTCTTCAGACTCTTTTGTGGCCAACTCCCCCAGCATTTTTGTCTTCCTCAACCCACTGCCAGTGTGTCACTGGGAGATGAGTATGCGGCGTGTTGTCAAACCACAGGAAAATGAGAAGCAAGGTAAGTCCCTGAGGAGGGGGATCAATTCCAGGACATCCCTTTTCCTGAGAGCTAGAGCAGTGCAATCTTCACTGGGGTGTGATGAGCACTGCTGGAAAGATGAATGGTCTGTGCTGAGGATTTTCCAATGACAGGACAGCTATTAATTCCTTCTCTATGCTGCCCTTGCTGTGGATGATTCTCTAAAGCAACTAATACAAAAAATCACCTTCTGCAGTTTGTGCAGCATTTCCCAATAGATGACAGATTTGGAGTGGTAGATGGGGAGGAGAAAAATGCAACTTTGGCAGAGAGCTTGCTAGCAGAGCCCTGCCTCATGGTTTTCTGGCCCTGCAACACATGTTGGAGGCTAGATGGTTCAAGAGGGTCTGCAGTCCAGTATGGCAGAGCTGTCAGTGAGAAGAAAGCAGAGACCAGGGGGAGCACACCAGGGTGATCACCTGCAGGTACAACACACGCACTGCCCTCACACAGGGAGATCACATGCAGCTTGTGTGAATGGGAGTGTGTGTGTCTGACAGGGTTCCCTCCAAGGTGCTGCCCCTCATTCAGTGCCTGGAACTGGAGACAGAGACAGTGCACTGCTCTGCACAAAAACTCCCAAAGCACAAAAATTCCCAAATGTGTTGAGCGCTGCCCTGCAGCCTCCTGCTTGCTGGAGCTCCATGGAGTGTTAGCACAGGCCAGATGCTGTGTGTGGTTGCTGATGAACACACAGTTCCTGTGCTTAACTCTCTTCCCAACACACTGATTAAAACCCCCAATGCCTCTCTCTGCCCAGGCCTCAGAAGCTTTTTAAACAAACTGACTTTGTGCTGCAAACAAATTACAGCATCAGATAAAACTTGTATTACTGACAAGCATGTTAATAAATCTTGTAAGCCAACTGACAAGGCAGCCCATCTCCTGCTCAAGGCAGCTTTTGCATCAGTGGGGGAGGGATTTCTCTCTTTTCGTTGCTGGAACCTGTTTTATTACAAACCAGCACATGAGTAACCCCACGCATGGACACAAACAACAGACTGCATTCGTCAGGTCAGGATGACCTGTCTTTGCCCCAAAACAGGGTACTAATCTGCAGCTTTTATCTCAGTCCGTTTTTTTAAAGAAAATATTACAGCCCGGGGAAAGCCTTTTTTGGGTTTCTGCACTGCTTGTAACCACATGAAACCAAAGCTGCTGATACAATTTTTGGTCAGAGCAGCAGCCCCGAGCCTGCGAGGATTTTTGTGAGGCTCAGCCCTATTCTTGGGACCTGTGCCCGACTCTGCCCAGGCATTCACACAGGTTATCTCCCAGGAGGATTTCCCTGGGAAAAATCAATCCATGGTCCTGTTTTAATTCTTTGCTGGCTTTAAGAGGGTCATGTGATGAGAAGGAGCAGAGGGGGCTGGGATGATTGAGTGACCTTGAGATACAACTCTCAGCATGGTTTCTTCTGAGGCAAGCGAAAATCCCTCAGAGCTTTGGTTTCTTTTCAGATCTAAATCTTGATGAAGTAGAAACCTCTGAAATTCATGCCCCAGAGCCACTGCCAGCTTGATAATGATCCTGTTTCTGGAAATGCTACAAAGCTGCTACCTCTTGTACCTTAAAACCAAACCCAGTGGAGGACTCCAAACTCTATGACCCAAAAACTCGGGGTCCGCTCGGGTTAGCAATCGGGGAATGTTGTGTGGCATTGGATTGCTTCTGGGGCTGGAAAGGGAAAGCGGTAAAAGGTAGAAACGAAGGGCTGAAGCGAGCACGAAACAGGAAAGGAGCCAGCCCCGGCAGGCGATGATGAGTGCCGTGTGGGAGGGACCGTGCAATCACATTTTTTGTGCTGGGAGAACGAACGCGGAATTACAAGCCTGGCAAACATCAGCGGTGAGGAGCAGGCTCCGCAGGCGGACCCCTCCCAGGAAGCGGGGGGCGAGGGGCGGGACTGCGGCTCTGAACACCCCTCTGGCTCTCTGCCTGCAGCCCCCCTTCCCTTGCCTTCCCTTCCTTTCCGTCGCCCTTCCCCTTGCCCTGGCCGCGCTCCTTCCCTCCCGCAGGGCAGAAGGCACCTCTGCAGGAGCGGAGCGGGGATCCCCCGGGAGCCGCTGGCGGAAAACCAGGAGCCCTTTCTCCTGGGCTGGCTCAGGGAACCGCAGGTGAAGAGCGAGAACAAAGCCCTGGGTGCTCCAGCCTGCAGTGCAGTCAGTCACAAACAAACCAGCTCTGATTAGCTGGTGAACAAGTCTCTGCAGAGGGACTGGAGAGAGCCTGCAAGGGGAGGGGGGAAATCCCTGCCTATGTCTAGGAAATCAAGCTAAGAAGCATCACTTGATTTTAAGCAGGGCAGGAAGGAGTTACTTCTAAGTGTTAAGGAGGCAAAAATGATCTGTGAGTTTACAAACACGTACTAGAGCTCCCAAAATAGCTCTGATTCGTCTGGAAGGCATCAGAAAGATCCTTATTGTTTCATGTGTGCTTAGTGGCACTACTGCAAGTGCTGCTGGTGTGTGCGGTAGAAACATGGCCTGGAAAACAACTCTGCACTTTTTATTTATTGAGAAAATTTTAAATTTGTATCAGCTGCTGCTGCTTAGAATAGTAACAACTCTTAACCCAGTGACTCTGTGAAGCACTGGCACTCTCCACAAAAATGCCATGTGCTTGGCCAAAACTCCACCTAACTGTGAACCATATCAGTGCAAGGATAGCAGAACTTTGTGGGAAATCCTTTGCTGGGGGTGATGGGAAGTTTCTCTTTGTCCTGTAGGATACCACGAGTTTTAAGTCTTGCCTTACAGGGCTGACACAAGCACCATCAGCAATGGAAGGGAGCAACACTCCATGCCTGACACTCTGTGTGTGGGGAAGATGTTGCAACAGCCAAAAGAAGCAATGGGACAGGCTGCAATACAGTCCCCCAGTGTAGCCTTTGAAATGGGTGTCACTCCAAACAGGCATGTTTTTCCCCTTTGATTACTCACTTCCTCTAAAAGCAAGAGGAGCCAAATGCTCATTACAAGCCAAGAACTTTTTTTTTGGTATTATTTAATGGCAGTGTATGGCCTCTAGTCACACACTTTAAATCATTAGTGGCATGACCATCTCTTTCCTTCCTGACAATTGCTGAGAAATGGCACCGCAGACAACGAACTGCTTTTTATTTACTTCTCATAAATCAGGAGCAGTCAGGCCTCCTTTGTTCAAACCCAAAAGAAAATAAACCGGTCAGTAAAACATTACCACCAGGCTAAGTAATACCCACACAGGTTCAGGAATCCTGCACTCTAGCCTGCTGGGGCTCAAAGCATCCCCATCTGTTTCCTTTCAAAATATTTAATCAGAGACAAAAGTGACAGTGGGGGAAGGGAGCAGGAGATCAAGCGAAGCTGGAGCAAACCACCTCTTCCCCACGCCAACAATGAGCTCTGTACTAACACACTTAAGCCAAAAGAAGGATGGCTGCTGAGAAGAGTGACCAGAGACTTTAATCTTCAGATTTTGCAAGGAAAAACATTTCCTTTCTCCCACAGGAGCTGCCAGTCTGGAGCGCTCCCTGTTCCCCTCCCCTCTGCTGGCCAAGCTTTCCTCCTGTTTCAAAATTCCCACTGAAGCAGTAGTCAGCTAGATAAACAGAGCAGTCCCCAGATGCATCCCCTTGGAGACTGAAGTAATAGGTCATGGGAAACAAGCAGAGGCAACCATTTCCTCCTGATACCGTGGTCTCCAACAAGCATTGCTCAAACTGAAGCTTAACTAAACAAGCCAGAACTGAATTCCAGTTGAAAAAAAAAGATCCATTGGTGCATTAGAAACCATTTTTCTCCTGCAATAAATCAAAGGTGTTAGGCTCACCCTGGCTTGGAAGCCAGGTTAATTGCAATGAAATGTAAATTGAGTGTGTGCTACTTGGTCAAAAAAAAAAGCAACCCTTCCTACTCCTTAGGAAAGGGACAAAAAATATTAACGAAAGTAGGAAAACCTTTCTACTTGGTACCTGTGGTTACAGTTCTTTGGGTCTCTCTTTTAAGGAATTCTGTAGCTCTGAAGGACTTCACCCTGACTGGGGGGTCAGGGGAAGGAATTATTGTCCGTTGCCCTCAAGTATGGGAAGGATGGATGACTTTTCCATACTGGCACAAGGAGATGAAGCCAGGCAAACATGACTCAGATCTCCAGATCATCAGCAAGTCATTTTAAAAGCTAAACCAATTCTCCCTTCCCAGACACTTTTTCCTCAATGCAAGTGATTTCTGCCATGAAAAAAGGGCAGGAGATACCCACAATGTTCCCTCTCCCTGCCAGGCCTGGTGTTATACTTTTCTAAAAGTTTCTCCACCCCAAATCGAGTGATTTTTATTTAAAAATCGAAACTTCTCCTTAGTATCAGTCAGGTAGGTTTTCCCAGCTTTTTTAACATGTGAAGAGGGCAAAACTATTCTGAGAGATTTAAACTGGGAGGCAAACAGGTCATCATAGGATTTCCTAGGGATCAGGAGCCTGAAGAGATTTGGCCAGAAGTAGGTCACATACTTGTCTATGAAAACAAATAATTAGTCATGTAAAACTATACATTGGGTGGTTTCCAAAAGGAACAGAAAACATGGCAGCAAACCAGGCAGAAATGGAGATAATATAGGACACAGTTTCAAAGCCATTTTGCAGACTGGATCTGCCCGCCTTGTTCAGGGAAAACTCTTCTTGTTTCACACAGGGGAACAGCAAGCAGGCAGCTTTCTGTCTGCCAGAGCCTCTCCAGACACTCTTATTGCTCTAGAGAGAATGACACAAGCCTGTTTTTTTCTAACAAGAAGCAATTCCCACCCTCAGGCTGAAATCAATAGTAGGTAAGGCTCTGCATTAGTATCTGTCACGGGTTCCTCAAGGACCCCACCAAAATAATCAGGCCTGGCTGTCTGACTGTGAAGCAGGCACCTTTCAGGTGGATGCAGCCTGTGGTCCCCACCCCTGTGACTGGGTACTGCCCACAGCAGTTCAGGGGGGTGAGAACAGCTTGAGAGCTGCTGCTGCTCCCAGGCCAGGGCAAGGCATGCTGGAAACTCTCCGGCTCCTTCTGTCAACACTTAGAGAAAAAGTTACAGAAAGAGGTTAGCTGTTTCCTAAGAATTAGTGGCAGGGTCCATGCTGAAACAGGGACTTTGCTCAAGAGAAGAAACTCACAAGAGGAAACCCACAAAGAGAGTTTTTGGTGATGCACAACAGGGTTTAATGGGATCCTCCTTGGCTTTGGCGCTGAAAGGATGGAGTCTTGTTTACCAACACATATTGAGCAAGCACTACCAAAGTACTGCCAGCAGAAAGAGAACAAAACTGTAGCTCGGCAGCTTGGACCAACATCTGACAACTAAGCATGACTTGTAAAGAACAACTAAAAAGAGCCTGTGACATGGCTCAGTTTGATCACACATGCTTTTTAGAAAAAGCTACAGAGCTCTTTGATACATTTCTATAGTGTATCAGTGGTCGTCTGTGCCCAGCACCCTGTGTAGCACTGGAAGATGGCATTTCTATTAAAACAACTTTTTAGGAAGGAAGGAAGGAAGTGGCGGAAGGAAGTGGCGGAAGGAAGTGGCGGAAGGAAGTGGCGGAAGGAAGGAAGGAA
>JAYDZK010000169.1:67253007-67319492 GCA_034509185.1 Euphonia xanthogaster | reverse complement strand
AAAGAAAGAAAGAAAGAAAGAAAGAAAGAAAGAAAGAAAGAAAGAAAGAAAGAAAGAAAGAAAAAGAAAGAAAGAAAAAGAAGTAGAGTGCTTAGAGAAGCAGCTCCATTGCACAGAGGCAAAACTTTTGACCTGTTTGAAATAAAGAAAGTGAGAATAGTACAGGAGGGATAGTAGTGGTTAGTAAATACTAGAAAGCACACTACAAAAGAAATACCCTACATACACTTTTCTGGATTACCACATTCTCATAACCAGTAAGTAAAATATCCTCTTTGCTATGGCACCATGAAGATCCTGTCTTTGGTGTCATTTCCAGCTGTGTTCTCACTTATCACCTTTGTTTAATTTTGGTTTTCAAAGAAAAGACAACGAAATAAGACATTCTCTTTAGGACATGCATTCAGCAGTGAACTTCTGACTAAGAGTTAATATGAGTTGAGGATTTACTGAAAGCAGCCCCGAAGCATAGGAGAGAGACCTTTTCAAAACCACATTCCACAAGGATGACACTGAGTGCTGCATTTACCTTGTCTGGCTGTATATTCATTGTCTTCAATCAGTCTTGCCAATCCAAAGTCGGCAATCTTGCATATTAGGCCGTTGCCCACCAGGATGTTTGCAGACCGCAGATCTCTGTGTATGTAATTCATCCGCTCGATGTACGCCATGCCCGCGGCCACCTGCAAGCAGCAGGAGAGACAAGCCATGCATTTCAACCAAACTCAGGTCATACATGGGCTATAAAACACCTACACCTCAGTGCTCAGTGCTCTGGAGACAGACCTGGGCCGCCATGTCCACCAAGTTCGGTAACTTCAAAGCTCTCCCTTCTCCATCCTTTAGGAAATCTAGCAAGCTCCCTGTGAATGCAGAGTTGACACAATAGAGAGATGTTAGAAAGAAAACTCATCGGAATGGAGGTGCAGCAATATGTGCAATATTAAAGACAGCAATGTTTCAAGTTCAAGGGACAGTTTCAAAAACCCCCACGATATCTCCAAATTCTCCTATTGTACTCGCTTCACTCTTTAAGTTGGCTTGCAGAAGAACGTGCAACTAGTACAACGAGAGTTGCAGGGAAAGGGAACAGGATTGTTTTAAATTTTCCTGACCATTACTGAGAAAGTTGATCTTTCCCAACTTTTCCAGTGCTCTTTAAAACTACATACCTGCTGCTCTCTAAAGGCCTCAGCTCACTGCAAAGCAGCAGCTCAGTTCCAATCCACACAAGTTAGGGAAGAAGTCAGATCCTAGCTCAACCTGCTCCAAAAGAAAGGTCAGCCCAGAGCCTGGTGAGCCCAAGGGGGATAGCATTGGCAAAGGCTATTTTTCCTTAGAAATGAGTGGTGCTTCTCCTCTAGATAACCCAGAACTAAATACAGCATGAATCATTAATTTTAGAAGACAAAGGAGAGACTCAATGAAAGCAACTTTAGCAAAAGTTATAAGAATGTCACTTTTCTGTGCAAGGGAAAACAAGAAAGTACCCTGTTGCCTTAAAGAAAAAGAGTCTAGGATGTATAGCTTCTGTCCTAATCTTGTATCTGAACAGAGAAGTGCAGCAGTCTCCTTTAAATAAGGTCAGAGAATTGGTTTAAAAAATAAAGGAAAAAGACAGATGATTAAGCGTTTCTCCCTTGATAAATTGTCAGCCTCAATCTCAGATCCAAAGATGTAAAATGTTACAGTACAAACCAGTAAAGTAAGCCAAAATAAACCCATACTTCAGAAGGGTTTTGAAAAGTCTTTATTTTTAAAGGGAAAAACCATATGCTTGTCACTGAGACATATGATTAAAGTGTGAGTTAGTCAGGGCTTGGATGCCTCTGAGGAGGGAGGTGGGCAAGCACCTGCCAGGAAAATAAAAGTCAACTCCAAATAGACTGAAAGAATGCACTTAAAATTTCAGAGCGTATCCTCCAATGTACAATGAAACTTCCCTGTGAGAACTTATGTTTCCTATTTGGTTCATTTGCTTTTCCAAAACAAGCAGATTTTTTGCTCTGCTCTCAGCACCCTGCTGGAGGTCTGATGGAGCAAAAAGTTTTCTTTTTCTCATTTTACTACACTGTTACCAGCTAAGTAGCTTAAGGAAGAGACAAGGGGGAAGGGGAAAGTGAGGGAAAAAGAGGAGAGAAATAATATATGGAAATCATGTATTAAGATGGTAATGGGGTGGACTGAAAGTGAAGTGTGATCTGAGAATGAGGTGCAGTGACAAGATTCAGGATTGGCTAAACAAGGAAACAGAAACCCTAGGCCAACAAGTAAACACTGAAAGAAGATGTCCTAAGAACTCTCTGATGCCAGGAAAAGCCAGGATCTTGGGAAGCAGCCTGTGGTATCATCAAACCTAGAAAATGCAAATCACTTGCCAGGGAAGTTTGTATGCTGATGCAGTTGGAATGACTTAGCCTGCACCAATTTCTCTTTCCCCCAGCTAGTACAGGTTTTTTTTTTTTGTGCGTCAGGTTTTGGGCCCAGTTCATAGTGGAATTCATAATTCTTCTGAAGCCAGAGGTGACTCTAGTTTCCTGTTCCCTCTCTCCTTCCTTGCATGCATCCCACTGCACCTCCCTCTGTATCCCCAAGGAGAAACAATAAAGAAAAAATTTTATCAAGCACAGCAGCTCTGGCTTCACCTTTACTCATGTACTCTGTGACAATATAGATAGGCTCTTCAGATACCACAGCATAAAGTTGGACCAATTTGTCATGTTTTAGCTTCTTCATGATTTGGGCTTCCTCTAAGAAGGATTCTGGAGACATGGTGCCAGGCTTCAGGGTCTTGATAGCCACTTTAGTATTTCCATTCCACGTACCTACAAGCACAGACACTTAGTTAGATTAAATATCTTCTGCTCCTTTTTCTGTCTGATGCCCAATGTAAGTAAGGAAAAAAATAGCAAGGACATTTAATATAAGATTTTTTAAAAAAAGTTTAATTTTCCATGTTGCCTTATCATTATATTCCTCCCACACCTCCTTCATATTTTAGTCTTTTTCTATTACACTGAAAAATAATACTCCCATTGGCACTGGGGCACAATTGCTGTTGTCCTACTCAGTGTTTCCAGTGATCTCCACAGAAACCTTCTCTGAGTAAGAAACTTGGGACTGCTGAAACCCATCTTCGTGTGTTCCCTTCCTAACAAGTAATTGCTCCAGACAAGAAACCAGCTCCAGTCACAGATTTGGACAACAAAACTGGTTAAACCAGAATTTCTCATTTTCAACAATTTTAACATTTTGGTTTTGTTCTTCCTCAGATTTAAACAAACAAACAAACAAAAAACTTCCTGAGAAACAAATCCTGAATTGATTTCATTTTAGAAACACAGGTGTGTTTCCAAACTGAAATGTGTCTTTTTCCTTCCCCTCCTTATCCCCAGGAGCTGCTGAGAGAAAATGAGGTGTTCCTGACCACTTCAGTTTGGTCTTTACTAGTGGTCAGCACTGAAATAGACAAGTTGCATCATTTTTCAGCCATCAGCTACCAAGCTTTCTGGAACATCCAAAAGCCTGCACAAGAACCTGGAGAGAGCTGGGGAAGGCTGACTCAGGGCATCGTGCAAGAGTTGGGGCTTCACTGGGGTATTAGAAAGGGGGAAGGAGGACTGGAAAGACAGAAACCCCAGAAGACCTATTTATGCAAACAGTGGGGTTTTTTTTGGTTTGGTTTGGTTTTTAACAGGGCTTAGCTGCTTCATGGGAACTGGTTAGGGCAAAATAACTTTATCATGAGCTTTTGCAACCTGCCAGAATACAAATGTTCCATAAAATGGGTCTTTTTTTGTGCAAATGCTCAGGTCCCAGGTCTACCTTGCCTGGCTGAGGATAGCAGAAGAGCAGTGGAGGAGCTGCTGCTCCTGTGCTGCTCCTCACTTTTAAAGGGCAATCCCAAATGTCTGGGGGGGCTTGAGGCACATATTATCAAAAGTGTGCAGTGCAAGTTGGATTTTATTATGCCTTCACTTCATTTCCTTCCCTCAGAGCCAGCTCTCACTGAAGTGACAGTTCACTGTACTGTCAGTGCAGTGATGCCTTGAGTTACCACCTCTGCTACCCCAGCACGCTTCAGAAGGACTCCTGAAGCCCTAATTTCTCTCAGTCCTTCAAACCAGAGCTGAAGCAGGACTTTGCTCTAGTGGCACTCCTGTGTAAGCTGGGAAGGATGTGGTTTTGCCTCTAATTTCAAGCAGGGTGGCCAAAATCTTTTCTGATGGGTGGCAGGGAGCGTGTTTTGTCTGGAGTCCCTGAGGCTCCAGACTGCAGTGTGCCATCAGTCACGGCCACTTTGCAGAGGTACCACGAATTATATATGAACCAGGAATAAAACCAGAGTTTCATGGGCACCAGACTGGCATTCATAAAATAGGATCTCACCTCGTATGTTAACAGGATTAATTGTGTGCTATCTATCTGTTTAAATAAAAATCTCAGGACTTGTTCTATTACCATGAAGTTCTATTACCATGAAGA
The DNA here is from genome assembly GCA_034509185.1 of Euphonia xanthogaster. Taxonomy (NCBI): domain Eukaryota; kingdom Metazoa; phylum Chordata; class Aves; order Passeriformes; family Fringillidae; genus Euphonia; species Euphonia xanthogaster. Next base: position 67,315,007 of record JAYDZK010000169.1, on the reverse strand, counting down.
GTTTTCAGCAAGTCTGTTTTTAAATACTTTTATGAATTTGTCCAGTTTGAAAAAAGAAAAGAAAACAAAAATGCTAACTTATCGTCTCAGCCCTGATTCCAGTTTAAATTCTTAAATTTTCTTTTTCTGTTTTGTTATATTTTTATAATAGAAAAGTAGCATAGACTTCCCTCTGAATTCTTCCCATATGTAGTTAGTTACTACTTAATGTGTTTTTTATTAATTTTTACTGTGTTAATCTACTCCAATTTGGTAATGCTTCAGGGCTGTTAACATACTTTTACTATACATTAAGAAACAGAATTTCATAATTGTAATCATAATTTTTGCATTTCTGACAGCTACTTGGTACTGGTACTTGGCACTTTATTTCCCATAGCTGTTTGTTTTTCTTTTTTACATTTGTTCCTTTAACTTGTCATATCAGCTTAAGGTCTATGGCACACAAAGCTGACCACTAAGTACTAACATCAGCCGCAAACTTGTGTGCATTCAAGATGGAGAACAAGAGGGAGAAACTGCAAAAATCTGGAAATGACAATAGAAATGTGCGCAGCTTTCTTTGCAAGAGGTCAACTGCAATTCTGTGAGATTCTATAAATTTCTGTATTTCTAGTCTATAAATCCTGTAAATCTCACAGACTTGCTGCTGGGCTCCCTGCTGGAGCACCCACTGGTTGTTTTGGCTATACATATTTTTGTGCCACTGCAACAAAAGGAGTGGTCACACTGCTCCCTCAAATTTTTGTGAGGAAACAGCATATAGTGATTCTTTATTTGAATTGGTAATTTTAGTCTATACAGAACAGAATTTGGCCAGAAATTGCACCACATCTCATGAAATGGCCACTATATTGTGTTTCAGTGCTATGGCCATACTAAGATTTACGTATATTGTAAATTGCTCTTGTTTTATACTCATTAAAAGAATAAGGCCCATGATGGGTAAGTTAAGCTGGCAAGTGTGCAGAAAACAATGCCAGTGGATTTGGAAAAGGTCAGTATTTCTGGACTTCAAAGTGGGGGTTCAGCTGGGCCCGGCAAGTTTTGCGTATGTTGTCCCTGGTCTCTATATTGAATTACTGGGTTCTGCTGCAGACACAAATTACAAACAGACTTGAAGAAGTGGATGCATGGGAAAGCTAGCTTGACAATATCAGCTTGCTGATATTTGCCATTATTTTTAAGCTGGGAGAATGGATGGAATCATTTTCAGGGTCTGATTCCATCAGTGCTACAATTCACAAGGAAAGAAAAATGTCTACTTACCAGATTAATTACTGGTTAGCCATTCTGCCTTACAGGTTTAGCATCATTCCTATTTTAATACCTAGCAATTGTGTAGTCACCCAGATAAACCCAAGGCAATTAATGAATTTTAATGCCCTAACCTCTCATACCACTGTGTGCAAATGAAAGGAAGCTTCCCCATGGATTACTCTATTTACGTTTGACTGTTTCGGGCAATATAAACTAACATTTCACACTATTCTGATCTTTTAGCCTTGAGATCTATACTTGAAATGTTTATTTCTGCCAAGAGGGCCTTAAAAGATCCATCCAAAGCAAAATATATTCTCTGCCTTACCACGCCACACTTCAGCGAAACACCCCTGACCAAGCTTCTGTTCCAGAAATAATGAATCACGTGCAACTTCCCATGCATCTTTAGCCAATCCAACAGTTTGTGGGGTATTATTCGTAGCAATCACAGTTAAGTTAAAACACAAACCATCAGCTTTCTCTATAGGAGAGGAAATTAATAAAAAAAACACACTTATAATCCAAAATTATGCATGCATTGAGAAAGATGGAAGGTGAGGGTCTCTCAGTGCTGCAATAACGTTCATTTGCAAACACTGGTTTTTGGATGCTGAAGGTAAGGACTTCTTTTGTTAGCTTGCAGAAAAAGGCTCCATGGTATATGGAGCTACGAATAAGAGATTACTATGTGAGCCTTGATTTATTATTAAGACAGTGGCAATTTGTCAAAATCAAGACCTTCCAAGGAAACATGGATTTTCAGTTTTCTTTTGCCATCAATTATAGTGGAAGTTGAAGATTAAACAATTTCAAAGTCAAAGACATGATTCCAAAGACATTTTTCCTAACAGTTGGAGCTTTGATAATTTTTTTTCTTGTGGTCACAATGTCCTGCATTTTCACCTTCCATCTTGTAATCCCCACACAGCGAGCTATTTTAGAGTAATTATTTTGCTCCATACCCATCCATACTTCCCCAAACTGCCCATTTCCCAGTCTCTTGATCAACTGTAGGGATTCTCGTGGAATTTCCCAGACATCTTTGGTTTTGACAGACAGATCAGTAAGCCTTGGCATTCCTTTATGACAGGGGACTACTAAGCGGCAGCAAAGACCTGCAGCTCTCTCTGATGGAGCCAGAAGTGAAGCCAACAGCAAAGGAGAGGAAAGAAAAAAAAGTGTGACATGAAACAAATACAGTAAGCATAAAAACAATGCTACTCACAACAGCTGTTAGTTGCATACCACAAAGCATCCTGGAAGATTAGGAACTGAACATTGAAACATATTCATTTGAGACAGAACAGGAAATATTTTAGTCTCTGCACAGCCTGAAATGGAAGGTGACCGCCATTGGTTTCTCTTGCAGACTCAGGATTTCCCTCCTCCCACAATGCTGCATTAAGATAACCCCTTGAGTGACTGGTTTACTATAGTACAGTATAGCTTTTTAAAAATAATCTGTCAATTACAAGCTGAATTGTTTCTGAACTGAGTAAAAGAAACACAGAGAAAACTAATCACTTATTTTTCTGAAAAATCGCAGCCATGAAAATTTGGTGGACTTTTTGTAGCCTGGGAAAAGGCATTTTCCATATTCTGCTCTGTGAAAAGGTGTCTTTGTAGGTGTCATACAAGTTTAATATTCTTTCTAGAGCAAACCTTCATTAGCATATGCAGTACCATACCTCCAGAACTACCCTGTCTGGATCCTACTGATTATGCCTCCGTGTTGCACAGAAATGGCTGCTTCCAGATCTATTTGTTTCTGCATCTGTGCATGGAAAATATGCCACCCAACATATACCAACTGGTACAGTGAGGTTGTAAATTATCTTCCTTATATGTGAGTTTTTATACCTCATTTAGCTTGAAGTAGAGTCACCAGAAACAACTAGAAATTCTCCCTGGCAGCACACACCCATCAGGAATTGGGTGGAGAAGACAGCCAGATGTCTAGTATGAATAGCATAAGAATGCAGCAGACAGAATACAAAGAATACAGAAAAAATGCCCCGCAGAGAAGCTGATTTCCCAAGTCAAAATTATGAAAAGTTTTTGAGCAGCAAGCATTTGGGGTAATCTGTTAATAATATTATGAAAAGCTAAAGTAAAGGGGAAAAAACCCCCAAAGAGTAAATAATTCAAAATACAAATTTCTGCTTAAAAAACTGACCATGCTGAGAAGCATGGCAATCGTCTGTGTAAGAACCAGTCATCCTACACAGAGGTTTGGGGGGCTTTGAAGTTGCATTTGTTGCACACCAATTGCCAGTGACAACAGGATGTACTTTTGGGTGGAATAGTGCCTGCCACAATTTATTCACAGGAATAATAAAAAAAAAGTTTGGTGGGTGGACACAAATAGTGTGCATAAAGAAACAGGCATATTGCCTTACTTATATAACATACTATAAATGTTAATACTTTCCACATAGAACAAAAATCCAGTGGGAAAATATATTTAATGTATCTAATACATGCAGACCTTTTGGCCATTGTTTTAGGTGACTGAATTCCACAGTGCAATTCCTATTTGCTTCATTAGCAATAGTGTGCTGCAAAATGGCACATATTAGCACTTGCTTATTCACAGGGAATTCATGATTGGAGATGTGCAAGTCAAATTTGGTAATTCTGTTTGCTTAGAAAAGGGAGAGCTGACAAAACCTTTAGCACAGTGAAGTGTTAGGTTTTAAAAGCTCTGCTGCTGTATCCTGTGAACAGCACTCAAAGGCATTTATAACTCTAATGGGAAAGGGATAACAGAAGATGCATTACAACAAGCTAGAGTCATAGATCAAATGACTCTTTAGGGCATCTTACACATACATCAGCTCAGCAGCAAACACTTTTGTTTTAAAATACTCCAGAGTGCCATGTATTATCTGAAAAATTACCTGAGTAATGCTGAACCAGCTGCTGAAGAGTTTCAAATTGTGCCCTAGTTGTGATATAATATCCACCATTGTCAAGTTTACGAATCTTATAATGTTTGACATGATCTCCTTTCATATCATCCCAGTCTCGAATAGACAGGGAATAGGCACCTGTTCCATGCAAAGGAGAAATAAAAAATTATAATTAGTCACAAAGATTTTGGTTTCCTGGTCAGTTGCTACAAAGTGAAAGAGAAATTTCTTCCAAAAAGCTCACTGTATCCTGAAAAAGAACAAATTAATCTAACACAATGAGGTAAGTGTCAGAGAAATCCTGGGACGTTCACACCATGTCCCTTTCACAATGTTCTAGAAAGATACCGGGACTTCTGTGTAAGTGAAAACTCACATTTTAACATTTACTGCTCCAGGCTGTTAAATTGACTTTTCCTATTCTAAGTGTCAGGTTACACTGCAAATACTGTCCTTTATGTAAATGCCAGTGGGTGGTAAATATCAAGATTTTCACAGGAAGCTCTGGAGATAATGACTTTATATGTGGGTAGTGTTGTTACCTGGATGGATCCCAAACTTCTTTATAAACAACCAAATAAGCATATTTTGTACACCACAGTCTTTGGAAGGTAATACTACACCAAGACTGAGCACCAGCAGATCTGCAAGAACTTCACATTTCACTCCCAAATCCATGGGGGGCTTCAGAGCTTACTAGTGGGATTCAGATGCCCTAGCACAGGGATTAAGTGCCATGTGAGATGCCTCAGGACACGCTGCTTGGCAGATTTCCCACACGCTGTCACATATTTCCAGCCATGTGAATGCCCTGCAGGCAGTTGAGGTGGCTCTGCATGCTCAGGGCCATGTAAATGAACCTCAGTTGATGGGCTGGATTTAGTTTCAGGAGCAGTGGTGGCAGTCTGCAGGTGGGCTGGGGGCTTGATTTCTATGCCTATGCATAAGCCCCTGGTGCTATGAGGGTGGCTGAATGCCAGCCCAGTTTCCATGAGTGTTGTGGCACTGTGGCATAATGCCAGCGTGGGCACTTGGTGTCTGCAGTCACGGGCAGCTGAACAGAGCCTCAGCTTCCTGCTGGCTGCAGAAACAGCTCAGCCACCTCCGTGGGGACCTGCACTTTCAGGTGTCTCACTCTGGAGGACAGTCCTGTTTTACAGCCAGTGACTCTACAGTGTCAAAAGCAAAGCCACTTTTTTACAGAGTAATGCAGCATCTGAGCAAAAACACGGCCCTTTTCAAAGGCAGCAAAGAAAACAAGTTCTCTCTCATGGCTCAGACAAGTGTTTTGTTTACTCAGGGGAATTTAGGCATTAAAAGGAGAAGAGGAAACTGTCAGCTGCAGAGAGCTCAGGAAGGCCCTCCTTCTGGAGCCTCTGCTGCTTTCACTGGAAACCATGTCAGCTAAGGGCAGAAAAGGAAAACCACCAGCAAACAGTTTTGTATGACATGAAAGGTTGTCCCAGGGTAAGATGTCTTTCTTGGATGTATCCTCAGGAAGAAGCCTCCTTGACCACATTAACCAACAACAGGTTACACTGTGGGATGGCTCATCCTGAGGGAGATGAAGTGAGCAAAACCTCTCCACCCTGACTCCAAGGACTCCTCAAATTCCCTGCTTTTTGTCCCCTATATAGGAGGAAAAGAGTCAGCACTTGAAACAGATGATTCTGGTTTATTTGAATGGGAGGCGCCCTTAAAGGAGTGTCAGGGGTTGTTTTATGTCTTTTTTTTTTTTTTTTTAATTTTAGTTTCATGTATTTATTTTGGTGGGGTTGGAGCTAGATGATCTTAAATATCCCTTCCAACTCCAGCCTTGCTGTGATTCTGATTTCTAAGTGTAGACAAATACTGTTTGTTTAGGACAGCTTTCTGAAGAGGCTCTCCCCAAGTCAGTACGTTTGTCTCAACTAGGAGTTCAAAGCTTTTTGGTGATTTGCAAGCACATCTTGTGCATGTTTTGTGCCACCACTCTGGGCTGTACTTTGTCAGCCTCCTCTCAGAATTTTCCAGGCAGACTTCTCCACCTCCACATTTTTGAGTTTTGATCCACTGGCAGCAGCTGTATTTTCTTTAGTCACGCTCCCTGCCTATCTGCTCACTATTTTAGATTCTTTAGGGAAATGTAAACAATCTGTGCTTCCAGGTCTGCAATCAGAGCGGTGTGGGTGGCCCTCACTGGACCCCCGCTGACCTCAGATCAAGTTGCAGGACTGGAGCTTTAGCTCAAACCTGGACATAAACAAGAACCAAGCCGTATTTCATTATTCATTTATTTAGGCTGTTGGTTATCTGTGCTATTCATTATTCTCTGATGATAAATGTAAACACAAGAGATAGAAATAATAAAAATTTGGGATAGAAATACGACATTACAATATATCATGCTAATGATTTTTTTAAAAAGCCAAACAACTAAAACCAGACAGTCCTGAAAGATGGATATTGAAACCAGGTGAAGGATTATACAGACAAGAGCTGATGAAGCACCTGGGTAGTCAGGCATTGAAAAAATGAAAAGCCAGCTCCATATGATTTATTTTGAAAGTAAGAAGAGAAGGCAACCATGATCAAGGGAAGTCAAATTCATGCTGAAATCATCCATGATTATACTTCTAACAGGATCCTGGTTAATTTTCTTATTGTTATTATTTAAAGCAGAAGGGACAATTCTAGGTCATAAAACAATTCCTGCCTTAAGCCCACAATGGCTAGTTGGGATAGGGCATTTTGAGAAGACTATGGCAGAACATACCACTTGAACCCACCCAATTGTTTTTTTCTCTCTCTCTTAAACAACAAGCTCTCTGTTTTCGTTTAACAACGTACTTGAGCAGCACAAGAATGAGAAGGGAAATAGGCATTTTTTACAATAAAACATACGTGCCTGTTTTTTTCCTATAGCTTTGTTGCAAACTCTGCTTGAAGATGTAGAGAGCCTTAAGTTTGAATGCAGAGAAATTAAGCTTGCTGCTGGAAGTCCATGCATGATGGATTTCTACATTTTTCCAATGCATTTGTGCCTCACAAGAAAGTAGAAAAACCTCTGACTTGGCTAAGTAAACAGCGCTGCAAAACATATCCCCTATCACTGTTAAAAAACGGGGGAAGCCAGACTAAACTGATAATGTGGTTTAGAGAAACAGTGTTGTGTTGTTTTTAGGATCCATGGCTGCATATAGGAGTGAGCTTTTAAACTTGGCACAGAGTGGGATGAAGTCCTGCTCCTCACACACATCAGAGCAACTGCTGGTGAAAAAAAAAAACAGGTGGAGGCTATTTGCAGAAAAAGAGCAAGTTTGAGCCTGTCTTGCTCCTGGTGAGAATGCCTCAGTGCTATGGGAAGCATGGTGAAGCTGTGGGGTGACAAGAAACTGTCTGCCTGGAACAACAGCAAGTCTATTCAGATTTTACATCAAAAACCATTTTCAGAGTTAGAGGCAGCAAAGGAAGAATCCAGTGACTTCAGGAGGCAATGATGCAAAGCTTACAATTTTAGATGATTGAATGCAGCATCTGAAGATAGGTCAGGGAGAGAGGAGTGCAAATACTGCTTCTCTTCTTTAAGCTCCTTCACTAGCCGTGACATTTTGCATGCTAAGCCTAGCTGATAGTGTGCTCTGATCAAAGCACTGACAAGTCAGTGCTTTAATTATGTGAACCATCATTAGACTACAGAACTTGTATGGAATTAATTCTAGTGACTTATGCCTCCCACAGCTTTTGTTTTGGATTGTTGGTTAATTGAGAAATGGCCAGGTTTGTTTTTAGTTAGTTGCAAGTTTTCTGCTCAATAGTTGTATGAATTAGAAAGATCTTTTCATACATGTGAAGCTTTTGAAGAAAATGTTGACAGGCCTTGTGAGCAAAACGTAAAAGCAAAAATAGCACCCGCCAAGAAAACTGGAGCTCCTCCAGTATTTTTAAAGGGAAGGAGGAGAATACACCCTTCCACTTGACTTCAGCAGAATGGATACAGTTGAATACTTTATGAATATATTAATTAGAAGTATATTCAAGTCTTTTCCCTGTTAATATGTGAATTTAAAACTGCTGCAAAAATTTTTTCTCCTTTTTTTTGTTCCCCCCAAGGCTTCAGCATTTCAAAGGATCACACCATGTGGCTTGCACGGCAGATCCCATGGATTGAGTGTGAGTTGTACTTTGGTTGTTCTCTACTTTGAACACTCACCCTCAGACCCAGGATATCCAGACATCCAATTCCCTAACACAAATACATGCAAAAATGATACTTAATCTCTGCCTTCATACCAGTAAAAAAGATTGTGCTGAGTGTGTATTTCACGCATTCAGCACAATTTTTCCCATATTATCTTCTCATTCACAGTCAGAATGCCCGTCCTACCTTTGGTAGTTTCGCTTTCCCGGATCAAGAAGGTACCTCTGGGGTTTCCAAACGACAGCAGCTGCCTCTCGGCATCCTTTCGGCCAAGCTTGCCAAAGTACCACCTTAAGGAAATACCAGAAATAGTGAGACAAAATAGTGTCACAAAGCCCAGACACTGAGAGGATTTTGTGTGGAAACTGTGCTTACTCGGATACAGTTGACCATTTTTGTCACACTGTGTCTCTTTTATCATGCTGGAAAGCCAATGTGACAAAGCAGGTAGTAGATGTTCCCTGTGCTGGGCAGTAGCTCTTTGCATTAAGCCTGTAATCAGCAGGTGCTGAGAATGTTTGGTGTCCTCTAACAAAGGCCAGACTTGGACAAACAGAGGCCAAGATGTGGTGGGTGGAGGGTATACACAAGGAAAAGGGCAGAAACTTGTTGCTGCCAAAGAGCAGTATTTGTACAGATGTGGCTATAAATATTTTACTTAGTGATTTACTAGTATTCAATACTTTTGTTGCAGCACAGCTATAAAAATCTCAGTAGAAGGATGAGATTCAACCTTGATGAGATTCTATATGAGGCTTTTCAGAGGCTTTTACAGCCTTTTTTCCTTCCTGCAGCCGCGTTTTTGTGTTCTTTCCCAATCAACCAAGGACAACCTGGAGTACAGACTCCAGAAGTACCTGCTCAGCTCTATAAGCTCCTCCACTGTATCTTTTATACTGGAAATAATGTGAGTACACACATCAATCCTTTTCATTGCATAGAAGGGCCCTCATTAGGCAGCTTTGTGTATGCATTGTGGGCATCCTACCTATCCTAGGATTTGTATTTGTTGATACAACGTGCCCTCTTTAATGGACAGCTTGCACACTAATTGATTCAAAATATTTCTACAAGTTGGTTCAGGAAAAGCAAGGACACCTTTTGGTTAAAGCTTGAAATTAGCTGACAGTTGAAAAAAGGAAGCAGACCTGTGTTCCTTTAGGTTTTCTTCCTTTGTTTTGACATTGAAAAAGCACCGAGCTCGTGCTTCTTTTGTTACTAATTACCTAATTATTTATCAGTGCAGTTAAGAACTGAAATAAATATAACGTAAGTCATTTGAAAAATCGCTGCAATCAATCAAAACCAACTGCTCACGCCTCCTTCTAATACTGCACTAATGGGTCTTTAGAACAGAAAAAGAAAACCTACTCCTCTGCTTGGATGGAGTCGACTGGAGCCACATAATTACTGGGAATGTAACCAGTTTCTCCTGTTGTCAAGGAACGGGCCTCCCACCAGTCTCCTTCCCTGTGGAAACAGAGGTGAGGAGGAGAAGTGAGAGCAGGACACAGCTGTACAGACAATGATGTGACTTTGTTAACAGCACGCAGAACTGTGTGGCCGTAAGAAGCCACAGCAACCCATCCCTTTATCACCAGCCTGCTTCTGAGAGAGCTGTTTGCACCTAAATCCAAATAATGTACACGTTTCTTTGCACCTAGAATTATTGCAGCAGTGGTTAGTACTGTAGCCTTTCAGATGCAGCTTAATGGCATGAAGAGGCAGAACAGCCCAGTGTAATCAGGTTTGGACTAGAATATTGAAAACTGTATCCATAGCAATTATTCTAACACAGACCCTTGAAAAAGCTTTCAGGAAAATTGCCAAATTGAATGCTGTGTTCTGATTTTGGCTGGGAATGAGTTAATTTTCCTCCAAGTAGCTGGTATGGGACTGTGTTTTGGATTTGTGCTGGACCCAGCGCTGATAGCTGATAACACGGGGATGTTTTCATTACTGCTGAGCAGCATTCCCACAGTGTCAAGGCCTTTTCAGCCTCCCACCCGAGCAGAGAGGGGTGGGGGCGTGCAGGGATCTATCTGTGTGAGGGAACACAGCTGGGACAGCTGACTCCAACTGACCACAGGGCTATTCCATAACATATGGCAGCATGCTCAGCATGTAAAGCTGGGCAAGAAGAAGGACTAGGGGGGAATGTTTGGAGTGATGGCCTTTACCTTCCCAAGTCATGGTTAGGCACGATGGAAGCCTGCTTTCCTGGGGGTGGCTGAACACCTGCCTGCCTATGGGAAGCCATGAATGAATTCCTTGTTTCCCTTGGCTTCTGTGCATGACTTTTGCTTTATCTTTTAAACTGTCTTTATCTCAACCCATGAATTTTCTACTTTTACTCTTCTGGTTCTCTCCCTGATCCTACCACGGGAGAAGTGAAGCCCCCCACGAGGGCTGTGTGGGGCTGAATTGTTCTCAGAGGTTAAACCACAACACAGTGTCACATTCACTGCTAATTTTAAACTTCTATGAGCACAATTAATCTGAAACCCTAAGATATCAAAAAGCCATCTATCAACACGGCATTTTAGATGGCCCTTAAGGATCACACTTCATTGTCTAGATTCCCTCTGCTGGCCGCCGGGAGGAGGTAGCACAGGACTAGGCTGCCTTTTCAAATACTTGCAAAAAGCTCTTCTTCTACAACATTTAAACGTGAAAAGGTTCATGCAGGACCTCAATGCAGCATTCTGTAAGCTAAGCATGAATTTTTGTTTTACACTGGTGCAGACAGTGGGACATGGTACTGCCTTTCAGAAAATGCCCATTGCTGCAGTCTGTGCAGCTTTAAGAGAAGTTTATTTCTCAGCTTTTTGCAGGATGCAATGGTTTGGGATTTAGCAATTTCTATTTCATTCTCAGCACCAGATTCACCAGTGTTTAACTCCTACCACTACTAATAATCATTCTTTTTTCTGTTTCTGGACTGCTTAGAAACTCTTTCTCCGTTCCCCTCTCTGTAAACCAGAGAGTTGTTCACTAAATAAAACACTTTTATCAAATGTGACTGGAGAATTCAGCCTCTTCTGGAGGCAAACAATTGCAGAAAACACACTGTCTAAGCTATCACTGGAAGGAGAGGTTGTGTCAAGGTGAATTCTTTCAATTTTCAGCTTCACTTTATTTAACAGTTTAAAGGAGCATGAACTCTATGGAAAACAACTAGAAAACAGCTGTGATTAGTCAAAAAGGAGACGCTTCCAATTTTACAGTTCAAGAAACATGAAGTGCAAATAGCTTTTGCAGAGGCTGGCAGTTGACACTGTTTGAATACACCCTGTGTGCTTTAGTATATCAGGCAAATGGCCCTTTTTGTTTGTGTCTCTAGTACTGCCAGTGAAGTGCTAACCCTTCCCCCATATGCTGCTGTAGAATATTTCTGAGGCATTATGCCACACTGAGCTTGATAAATTGTACCATTCCATCTCCTTCTTACTGTGCAGAGAGTCCACTAGATGGAGGTGTTTTGTCGTATCTAGGGAGGAAAAAAGCACTCCTGTGGATGATCCCAACGTCAGGAACGACCCCCTCTGCTTTGACAGAGAAGCTTAAATCTCTCAAAGCACTGCCAGACAGGAGGAGGAATGCAGGCTTTTTTCACAGCTCTTAATTTCAGATCTGCAGCCGAGGTAGGAGGCAGCTAGTCAATGGGGCCAGACAGGGTGTGGTGGTGGGAATGCTGGGGATGGCCCAGTGTTTCGAAGCCCCAAAGTCAGGCTCTGCTCTGAACCACTCTGCAGGTACCTCTTTCACCCAGACTGCCTTTAGCAAAATTTCTGGGTTCAAATCACAGGGATACCCCCCCGTATGTCATTTCAGGTGTTGCGCTGAATGCTTACTCCAAAGCACAAATCAAATTTTGGTTGTTGAAAGCTAAAGCAAAATCCAAATCCAAACCCCTCCAAAAATCCAGACAAACTACTTTTTTTGCACATATTGGCAAGCAGCATTGGCAGGTGCTTAAAAATGGGCTTATTTCAGGTAATTTCTGATGTAAGTGAAGAGAGGAAGCATTCTTACAGAAAAGCAGCTTTCTGGAGATCCCCAGTCTGGCTGTCACTACTCCAGGGGTGTGGTTAGGGCCATGTTTATAAGCAAATACACCTAACTACAATGGGAACTGAGCTTCTATGATCCTACAGGAAAATAAATGAATGCCTGGTCTTTTTTCCTTGATTAGAAACCCTTCTTCCAGGCAGTAATTAGCTGCATCAAAATGCATGTACTGCAGCCACCGACATGAAGTGGAATCTCTCTGTCTCACCAACTCCAAGGATGACAGCTCTCTAAGTCCTGGTGAGCACCACCAGATTCCATCAACTGGCGTGTACAAGGTATTTATAATGTGTGGAAATTATTATTTCAAGTTATGGCATAGTTTGTGCAAGGTTAGGAAAGCACAAGGCAATGTGAACAAAAATGGATCATAGGTTTATAAAGGGGTTGTTTCCAACCCCTAATTTAGAAGCAGAAAGGTTTTAAACTGCTGCTCCCTCTACAAATCGTAACTGAAGTTTCTGTGCTTTCATCTACATCAAAGCACATTGGCTTCATGAAATATTCCACAGAATTACCTGATTTTTTAAAAACTTCAATGCACATTAAGCCAATTCCAACCCTGCAGTTGCTATATTAAAATTAACAGGAATTGCACCAGGGGTGAATTCACCTCATTGTCACATATTATAAGAAAAAATGAGAAGTCCAATATCACAAAGCCTTTAGAAAGTGACATACTTGGTTGTTAACCCATTTTTACCTCTACATGATAGCAGTAGGGAACATAACACAGAGCCTGCCACTTTATGCTTTTAGCCAAGAACTGCAAGATGTTCAGATATAGGTCAGTAGCACAGTGAGTTTTAGAAGTTATTTTTAAATCACTAAGGGATTTTTTTTTTAATGGGCAGTTGATAAAATTAATTTTAAGTTGATGATTTCCAGGATGGAAATGTGGCTTTCATGTCAGATGCAGGAGAACCTAGGAAGTCCTTTAAAGGACAAAAATGCTTTTAAACTTGGCACATACATCTGGATAACGACTCTTTCATGAATCAGCTTTTAGCTCATTTCTGTGTAGGGATACTTGCTGCAGATTGGAAAAACTGTGAGTACATGCCTTGCAGGACCTCTGTAGCTACTGATAAAGTACAGAGCTGGTAGTTTCAGTTCTGAATGTGGGGTTACTGTAAAATGTAAGCAGTAAATCACACAATCTAACACTTGTTTTAAAGTAAAGCTGCATGTGGTTGAAGTGTTTTTTCCCCAACAATACAGCACTTTGCAAAAGTGCACTAAATGCAAGGATGAGTAAGTAAGCATAGAGTAAATCCCCTCCATACTTGAATATCCAACATCAGATTTTACTAATAACATATATTATATAATAATAAATATTATTGTATATTGTATAATAATAAATATTATTGTAAACATTGTAAGTTTGAAACTATTAAAAAGTAGATTCCCAAGCCTAAAACTTACGAGCTGTTAAGTATCTGGAATTTTTCTCCTTTATGAAAACTCAAGTCATCTTCTGTTCTTGCTTCATAGTCATAAAGCGCCACAAAAAGAGTTACACCTAAGGAAAAAGATAAGTGGGTTAGACTCCATCACAAAAGCCAGGAGGGAAAGGGACCTCAAGGGATGATGTGGATAAACCACAGGTAAGCTGCTCCAGTTGCTGAGGAGCAAACCAAACTGAACCCTCCAACTTTCTGAACAACTCTCATCTCTCTGGTCTTATGCAGCCAGTGGGCACTCCACCTCCTTCACCCTGTACACTCACAGGATCCCAAGCAGGCAAAGGAGGTCAAAGAGACAGTTTAGACGTAGCCATGCCAAGTATTTGCCACGTATGAGCCACTTGAGGCGGCTCAGCCCACACTTTACACTCCCTGGTAGAGGGATGAGGCAGTTAGCCAAATTTGGCATGTACACATAATTTCTCAGCCCCAAGTGAACCTGCAAATTAGCAAAGGACCCAGATCCACTCTACTTCAATTCTTCACACTATTTCATGAAATAACTCTTCCTGAAAGCAACATGCTGAGACAGTTGGGCCTCTGCTGTAGACACATGACTGACACTAGGAGCACTAAAATAAGATATTTAAGCTCACCTGTTCCTCCTCTTGTACGCAGCGTCCCTGTATGAGAGGAGGAGTTGACTCCGCCAAACACAGTCAGTCCTTGGCCTCCTGTGGCATGGAAGTTGTTGTAGTTTGGGATTGAAGTCACACCAAAGCTAGGGTAGTGCTGAGGAGTAGGATCTGTCCCATAGCGGTAGCCTGAGCTTTGAGTTAAACTGCCATCCCTCTCGTCAGTCAGTTTTGTTGCTTCTTTATCCTTACATTGCACACAGCCCATTATCTAAAATCCTAGGAGAGGAAGGAAAGGATAGGTGCTCATATGTTGATGCTCACCAGATGTCCTCCAAACACACATATGATGAGGCTCAAATTAAGTTCACTGCTCGAAAGTTAAGTACTTTGGAAAAAAACCTGCAGTGGTTTGAATATAAACAGCAACCTGTTGGAAAAAGCTCACACAAAATCTTCCCTGTAGGAATTTTCCATCAAGGCCTGGGGAAGGGGGTCATGCCTGCTCTTAGGGTAGTGACAGATCTTTGTCCAGCCCTGACAGGCAACATTTTGCATGGAGGGATGAAGAGGATGAAACCCATCCTGCTCACCCTTTGCCAGGAGATGCAACTGGCAGGCAAAGGACTCAGCCAAAAAAGTGCAGCTGGAGGCGTTCAAGACTGCCTTCAGAACACAGAATCGGGCACTTAGCTTGTGGTTCATATTTGACCTTGCCAACTACACAGGGGTGGACTTCACCTAAAGACAAAATCCTTCTTCCATTGCTGGAGCTCTGCATGGCAGGCAGAAAAGCAGCCACAGTGAGCCAAGAATTATTACAGCAGGAAAGTGGGAGGGAGCTATCAGAGGGCACAGCTGACAAAAAAAAAAAGGAAGTTCCTTTTCAAGCAGTACCAAATTGAAGGCTAAAACCACTGGTAACAGAAGCTGGGGCTGGCAAAGGTGCACATGTTAAGAAATTAGAGAAAAACCCAGAAGAATTAACACGGCAAACGCAGAGCAACTCCAAGTACAGTTTCTACACAGGATGCAACTGAGAGGGTTTCAAAAATTACAGCTTCAGAAAGGTTGCTCCAAGTTGTTTTTAATTCTTGTAATCTCTTGTTCAGCACCCTCATGGGGCACTACCAGCCTGGGTTAAACTCTCTTTATTTCAGAGAGTTTATTTTAGCCTCTCTCTGTATGGAAGGAGACAGAGGATGATTCACCACAGCCCAGAAGCAGTCCTGCAAGATTAGTCCTGTTACCTGGTGTTGCCTTTCATCTGTAGCTCTAACTTTCTCTAATCCATGTGGTGGTGGTGTTACTGAACTCTTTCCTATTGGCCCAAGTTGAATCTGGACACAAAACCTGAGTTTCTGGAGTTGGGTGGGATGAACCTGGGCAATCAGATACTTGTCTGGATGCCTCCTTGATCTGAAGAGTACAGGGACTCTTAGATGCAACCTGGCACACAAACAACATACTCTGAACAGTGGATTTGGAGGAAAAGTGGCAGAAAAACCCCTAAAAAATTGCTTAATAGACATACTTTTTTCAGAATATATAAATAGACAGGGAGAAAATGCAGACAACAGGAAAAAAAGTGAAGTACTATTTTTTTTTTGCCCCACATTCCTTTTCACATTTCAGACCAATATCTGTCACTTCGTGTAAATAAAAAGTCTATGCTTTTTAAAATTTTGTAATTTTTCTGTAGCTGCTAGGCTGGCTATTTTCTATGCCTTACCCCAACATCAACACAGGAAATTGGTTTTGACAAACTCATGGGATTCAGAAAAAGAATGTTTCACCAGTGCTAATGCTTGAAAAATTATGCAGCAGCTCCCTGTTTTTCTGTGACAGTTCACAGTCTGGATACCTGCTTCCCACATCTCACCTGCCTAATTAAAAAGAAAAACACTTCTGTTGAAGGGCATTTTCTACAGTTTGCAGACACTCACAGTTATTCTACAAGTCAGTTCAGAAAGACAAGCATCATTTTGTTTGCCCAGTGTGACACCCATCCACAAGATGGACTAGAAGGGGGATCTGGGAAAATAAGGCCTGTCAGTCTGCCCTTGGTGCCCAGGAAGGTTGTGGAACAGCTCATCGTGAGTGCAGTCACAAGGCACACACAGGCTCAGACCCAGCCAGACTGGGTTTAGGACAGGACACAGCCCTCAGTGCCATGGCCTAGCTGACAAGGTGGTGATCAGTCAAAGGCTGGATGCTATCATCTTCAACTTAAATGATTCTGTTTTGCTGTAATTTTATCTTTATTTATTTCCTGGAGTTGTATTGCCTGCAGTTAGCATGGGTCTACGCTCTCTTGCTCTTAGCCTGACTTAAAACTGCCCCTTTAGCAATTCTTTCCCTTCAAGACACCACATCCACTCAGCAGGGCTCCCTCACCAAAATGTTTAAGTCTTTTGGGGAGAACGGAAAAATGGACTCCTGACCCTTCACTTGCTGCATGGGTGTCATGAGCTGGGATCCCTCAAGAAACTAAAGCAACAACTGGTTGAGGGAAAGGGGTTTGCAAGTGTGGAGGCTGCAAAACACACTGCTGCTGTTACTGCTGCAGCAGCCATGCTGACCTCCCGTCTTTGCTCGCCCTGGAAGCTGGGCTGGAGCTGGAGGTGCAGAGTATTGTGCATCCCCAGGACCAGCAGTGACACCAGGTGAGCCACAGGGGCCACGAGAGGTGCAGAGGTGCCCAGGTCAGGTTCATATCAGCTGTGGAACCATGACTACTTGTGGTTGTGCATGACTACATGTGCTTGTGGAACCATGACTACTGCTGTTACCATTTCAACAGCAGGATGGTCTGGCTCTGGAGAGCCCTTGTTTGGAGATGTCACTCAGAACTGAGGGCTTCCTGGCTCCTCTCAGAGCCTCTGTGAGCACTGCCAGGGAGTGAAGCTGGACCACACGGAAGGCAAGAGCCCTGTGGAGGGATGGCTCATCTCCCTGCTCTCAGCATGGGCAGAGCCCAGAAGGCTTTGGGCAGGAGGGATGAGTCTGGGATTCACTACTTGGACCCTGCTACACCTCTGTGAAAGAGTGGCTATGATGTGCAGAGAGCAAAACATGGCCAGTGAGCAAACTCTGGGTGGGAGATACCACCAGAGAAATCCCAGCTCAACAGGAAGGGCGGAGAGGTGCTGACCACCTGAGCAGGGAAGGGTAAGCCATTAAATCAGCCTGCTTAAAAGCTGCCACATGGGCTTATTCACCTCAAAGCAACTAAGTGATATGCAGGATTTGCTGTTTAAAGAAGAATTTCACAGCCTTTTTGTTGGCTTGCAGACTTACATCCCTGTGAAACTCTATCACCTCCTCCCTTTCCCCTCCCAGCTCTGTTCCTCCTCTTATTTTTTCCCATGTGCTTCCATGAAGAAAGTAGAGAAAAAAATTGAAGAAAAAAAGAGATAGGAAACATGAAATCTGTGAGACCAGTGGGAGGGAAAGTAGTTCTCTTGATGCTCATTCACAAATGTTCAGCTGAGCAAGGGAAAAAAAAACAAAACCCACACTGAAATCCGGGAATATTTCACATATAAATTCACAAGTGCTGACAAGACAACCCTACAACTTCATTTACACACTGATAAGGAAAAAGTTGAAATGATAAATCAGCTGCACAAAGAAAAATTGCTACAAATATTTATTTTGGGAAAAAGAAATAAAGAAGGGGATGGTATACATATGTACTGGTAGTTTAAAAAATGCTTTGGGTTTGTATTACTAGGAATTATATGTATAGAGAACAAGTGAATTATGAATGTCTTGATTTTTGCTCGGATTTTGCTTGCTTTATCTTTTCACTGGCAATGGCAGCACACAGGGAAGGAGAATTTAATGCAAAGGGAATGACTGACAAAATGGGCTTTTTCTTTCTCTTGTCCCCTCCCACTGTCACAGTGTCTAGACAATCCAAGTATAAAAACTGCTTGATTGCAGCCCCTTGTAAAATGTGACAGAGGGTGTTACATGCACACATCTTTCCAAGCCAAGTCCCTGAAAGTTGTCTGTTCTTGGCTCAAAGAAACAGCATCGTGGGGAGTTGGCTAAATGTGAGAGAATACATGTATGAGTGTACATGCCTAAAATGATTTCAGCTTACTCAGGGGTTTCATAGACAATAAATATCACCTCCATTCAGCACTGGCCTTTGTGTCAATGAATGGAATCCAAAAACTAATCTCCTTCAGTATCACAGAGCAGGATTTTAATATCCAAAAGCTTCATCTCCCTGCATGTCAGCATTTGGAGCTGTGGAAGGCTGGAATTATTCAGCCAGCTCTGAGATCACCAAACAAAATCTGGAGCTGTTTTACACTAAACTCTCTAGAGATGAGCACACAATGTTGCTCATCCAACATGCTGTGCATCTTACAGTAAGGGAACAAGATTTTAATCCATTTCCACTAGGGAAGGCAGCATTTCTCAGATGTGTGCGTTATGGCTTGCACAGCATTATCATAGTCAGACACTGGTAATGTTAAAAGGTATGTAACTGACCTAATTAAAATGAACTTTTCTAATGCAAGTAAGTTGAATTTGGTTATTTTGAAGTTGTGTTTTTGTGGGCAATGTAAAATGTGTTTTTATGAAAACATAAAACCCCCCATTTTCATGGGTTTTGAGGCTTCCTTAGAGACAAATGAGAAAAAACATTATAATATTTGTCTCCTTTCTTGTCCTTATTACATTTCTTGGACTCCAACATTAACATTGCAAGCAATCCAACATGTGTCTAACCAGAAGAGTAGTTTCCACCCACATTGTGGAAACATTCATCGGCAAGGATATAAAATTCATTATATCATTATTAATCATTTATATAGTCATAGCACCTTAATCACTTTTAGGTAGGATACAGATGAAGGCTAAGGAGATGTATGAACATTATTATTATTATTATTACTGTAAATCATCCTCCTTTGGTTTTTCTTTTTGTCCTTGATACAAAATGGAAGCCAAAACTGAAACACCCAACAAAGCCAGACATCCACACCATTAACAAAAATAAAAGCTGTGCTCTGCTAGCTAATCAAAACCTAGGAAAAGTCCAAGAGTAGGAGGAAAATTCCTTCTTTTATACTTCTATTTTAAAAGTAAAAGCTCCAACATGTGATATCTGAAAAGCCAAAAGTACTGATTAACCTTTGCTTCTGCAGTAGTAAGCATATGGATGGGGGGAAGAGTGGTGTAAATTCACTCCTTCCGGGCATAAGAAGTTTTCTCATAAGCTTTTGCAACTCACAGCTGAAAGTCTGAATTATGGTACGTCTTCAGAACCTTCTTTTTTTAGAGTTGTAAGAGAAAATAGTTCCTAAGAGTGTTTGAGAGAGAGGTACAGAGAGATGCAGGGAAAAACCTGTCTACCCTTCACCCTTCGATCCATGCTGTGGCCTCTGTCCTCCAGCCCCTTGCAGACAAAAGCAAACTGGTACAGGGGAGGGCTCCAGCCTGCTGAAGAGATGAGAGCAGGTTCAGACCCTGCAGGGTGCATTCTCTTTCCTCCTGGACTTCTCTGGAGTGAAATCTGATGGCATATTTTTAAGATAACTTCTCTCAGTAGAAAACATGAAAGGGATAAGCTGGATGACTGGTAACTGGCAACTGCCTTTTTCTGACCAAGTCTTACACATCTTGTCTGGAAAGCATCAGCAGGGAAGCTGAGTTAAGAAATAGTTATGTTAAAAAGAAATCAGAAGCACAAAATCCTTGGCTTTTATTCAGTCTCTGTGGTGAACAGGCATGAATCAAACTAAGGGTTGCATCCAGCATGACTGTGAAAAATGAAATCTCTAAGGGCCATCTTCTTGGTGCTTTATGTTTTGCTGAAAGCACCACAGAACTATCAGTCTGGGACATCAAATAAACCAAACTTTATGAGCTACTGTAGGATATAATATTCAAAATGCCACATTCTGAGTTACCATGAAGGTTCAAGGAGGACAGAGAAGGCTTTCCAAGAATAAGAACTCCAAGAATTTTTAAAAGAGACTTTAAAAATGACGGGGGAATGCCTCCTGCAGGCTGTATATGGGAATAATCAACACAGAAATTTACCCTGAAGTTGAAATGTCTTATTTTCCATGCCCTATTAGCAGCTCCTAGAGAGAAACTGATGGATTAGGTATTTTGAAACACAACTCTGAGACACATTAAACTCCCCAGTTTTCAGAAAAGTCTCACTCACCGACTTTGACCATTACAAGTCACTAGGAAGGCATTCCAAGTTGGGCAACAAATAGGCACTTTAAACCAGTTTTATGTAGGTCAGTAATTCTCATGCTGTCTGCTTGCTGACCTCTCTTTGACTCATATCTATGCTGATGGGAGCATTTTGGATTTCCAGAATTAATACTGTGTCAGTTTCAAGCCAACTCAAATGAAAGAGATGGAATAAAACAGCAGCACTTATTGCATTATCTTTTTGTTTTTATATATTAACTCTGGGACATTTTAGAGGACTGCCTACATTCCAGCTTTGCCAGGGATTCCCCAATTTTAAGGTCAGAGAGATACAGCAAATACTTTAAAATTAAAACTCCTGGGTGTTATTCATTTTTCCCAGGCTTGTGGGTTGCAGGTTACTATATATACATATAATTTTTACACTAAGGTCTGATCCAGAAAGAATATAATAATAATAATAATAATATAATAATATAATTTTACTGCATTGTGATAGAGCCAGTTCAGCTTTGAATAAAGCTGGAGATTTGTGTAGACTTCTTGCAAATCTACATGTGCACCACATTTGTCATGCTGCATTAAAAAATGTAAATCAGAGAAGACACAGTACTACCACTGGATGTCCTCTTACTGTTAAAGATATGCAGAAAATTTCACATACACAAAGTCATGTTCCTGAACAAAAAGCCAGAAACACCAGGGCAAAACTTCAAGTATGTTTCAAAACAACACTCAAAAATTCCTGGGTCGCATAATTTGGTTTTTAAAGGAGATCTTTAATGCTTCACTCCCAGATTCTGCTTTAGTGGGCTGAGCAGGAAAAAACTCAGCAGTTCAATTGTTTATCTGTAGCAGTCAAAAGTCAGGCTGTTGCCCAGTGTCCACGGCCATCCACGGCTGGAAGAGCAGGAAGAGCAGTCTCAGCTGAGCTTCTGCTGCCGTACTGCCCTGGTTCAAAGCAAATGCCTTTTACAGTGCTGGAGTGCTCTTACTATTGTTTCTTGTCAGCTTTCAGTTGCTTTGGAAATCCTCTACAATGGTGGCAGAAGGGGTTCAGGAAAGGGAGCAGCTCCAGATGCTGTGAAAAACAGACCCTGGAAGGGGCTTTGAAGTGCCATATTCTGCCCTGATGTTCCTCCCCATTACTGAGTGACTGGGGACACAGCCCTGGAAACAACAGCTTCCTGACACTACAGACAAGGTTTAAGTTGTAACACATGCCTGCGAAGCGTGGCCCCGTGCTTGCCTTCCCTCTTTGCCCCTTTGGGACCAGAACTAAAAGACAGTTATGAAAAATGAAGGTCTGGGCTTCACCTTGCCTGTTTAATTTCAGCCAGCCATGGGGGTCAGGACCAGGGAAGAGGAGGTGCATGTGGAAGAGCTTCACTGAGCTACAACCAGGGCCTTGGCTTCTGCCAGAGGCTGTGAGCACAGCTGTCCATGGGGCAGGGTGAATTGTTGCTCAGGGCCAGGAAGGAAGAGCGATGAACGTCTTGGTCCCCCTCTGGCAAGAGATTTGCTACAACCCAGACAATCTGTTTATTATCCATCTAGCTATATGATCTATTTATTACAAGTTAGAGAGGAAAAGGGAAGTCAGTGTTCCAGCTGGGCAGGAGGAACAATAACCACGTCCATGTGTTCTTTGAGGGTCAGTAGTGGTGGTGGGACTGGCTGGCAGCTGTCTGGTGGGGACGTCACCTGGCAAGGCCACAGGAAGCTGCAGTACCACAATGCTGTTTGAGCAGCCGTAATCAAAAGCTCCTCAGTGCAAGAAGAGAAGATAAACCCTCCAAACTGCCCATGAAAGGACACGTCTCCACCCTTTTGGTTTTGTGCAGCTTCTTTGCCAGCTAAGTCTGTGAATGTCAGGGCCTCATCTTTTTCAAAAACCAGTGAATTCTCTTCCACTCCCTGTGATACATCCCTTTCAGCAAAACCAAACCAGCACAAAACACAAGAAGCAATTAAAGGTTCACGCTGCAATCTCTTAAAGTTACAGTAACTGAGTTATGCCTCGTACTGTCTCAGGGCTTTTATTACTTTGAAAAAAAGATGCCCTAGAAAAACACAATAGTTCTGAGGAAGGCTCTTCTGTGTTTTGGTTTTTTTTTTCTTTTCCCACTAACCTCCAAACTTCACTTGTAATATAAAAGGAAAAGTCTTATGTGTAACTAACTTCAGAGGGAAGGCCCTCAGGTTTTACTCTCATGAACTGAACAGTGACTCAGACTCAAAACTGCATATAGGATTTTTTTAATGCTTAAAATGTGTTAAAAGAATCTTTGAAATTAAGAACTAATGGCAGCACCTACACACAGTAAACACAAAGCTTACTTTAGAGTTAACCCCCACAAAGGACAGATCTATCCCTGGTTCTGAGAGAACACCATGTAAATTCAATGGTGTGATTTCGAGCTACATTCCTCCTTCATCAGGCTGCTTGTGGTAGCCCTATTCATGAGCAGAGAGAAGTGGGGGGTGGATGGTCTGCATAAGCATTTTGAGCTAATGCACCTAAATTTTGAAGTGCCTTTTAAGTGTGTAAATTAGAAAACCTATAGCAAGAGAACAACTGCTGCAAATGCCAGAATAATTTTGTCTTGGAAAGAGAAGAAATAAAACAGTGTCTCCACTGATTTCCTCTTTCTTTTTTCCCATTAGGAGAACAGAAAGATGATTGCGGGTTGATTCACACTGTTCTGATTTTTTTCTTTCAATTCTTATTTTTAGATTCTACCCAGGATTAATGGGTGTTCATCTGACCCACAGTATGCGAGCAGTGCAGAGCAGAGTGCCAAATGTGAATTAGGATGGGAAGGGAAAGACGGGGAAAAAGGGAAAAGACAGTAAAGAAATTCTGCCTGTTTGCCACTGTGGACTATGAAAGAGGCATAGAAAAAGATTTTTCTCTCAAAAAACCCCCTCACTGTTCCTCCCCATCCCCCTTCACTCATGCAGGAATGAAACGAACCCCTTCTCTGCCTTGTCTGATTTCTGTGTTGTTACTGAAGAACTTGGAGGATGTGACAGCAAGAAAACGGGAGCAAGCTGAGTCTCAAATCAGGAGACTTACTTTGAAAGGGGACTTACTTTGAAACCCTTCCAGACACCATTCCCTCCTGAACAGGCTCTCATTTCTTCTAGGTTGCTACTGCTAACATTTTAATAGTTATTTAAATCCCTTATTTGTCCAGTTACACTGGGGGAAAAATACTCTTCTTCCTAAGCACGAGCAAACATTTGCCTGTGGCCAGCCCACAAAGAAATCCCCAGGATTCTCACCATCACCGTAGCTGGCTTCATCTACAACAGCAAAGATGCTGACAGGTGGGGTCCCCAAACTGGGTGGCAACCACGCTGTGATGAAGGCAGTGAGTGCTGAAAGTACTGACTGCACCAGTAATGGGGACACACAGAAACCCTGCCTATGCTCACACACCCACAGAAAAGTTCTCTGGTGACACCTGTTCTCTCAAACCCAGCTGTTGCCACCGTGGTTTCAGTGTATGCCAGCAGCTTACTGCTAGATGACATCTCAGGTAAGTTCACTGTGTCTGGATGAGGTTCAGTTTCTCCACAGCATCCCAAACCCTGCTGTGTGTGCTTCAGCTTTGTGAGCAGAACAACGCTGATAACTCACCCATGTTTAAGTTACTGCTGAGCAGTGCTCACAAACCATCAAGACCTTCTTTGTTTCTCACTCTGCCACTGCAGCAGGTAGGCAGGGAGAAGTTTGGGAAAGGACAGAGCTAGGAAAGCCAAACCCGACTAACCAAAGGTGTATTCTACATGCTCAGTGTGTGAGGAAGAGTCCACAGAGGAAGAGTCTATCAGGAAGAGTCTATTTCTGTGTATTTAAAACAAAAAGTCAAAACTGGGTGGTAATCTGGAGCAGACAGGGAGGGTTTCACTGAAAATGACTCTGTGATATGCCTCGTGAAATACACAACTCCTGACAATTCAGGAGATCTGGAGATCTTGTCTGGAGTTCCTCCCTGTTTCCTAGCACAAAGAGACAAAAAACTGAAGGCCACTGAAATGAACAACTGGGCTGTCCCCACAGCGTAGGGGACACATGTCAGATTTGTGGATTGTGTTGTAAAGGGAAAAGGACCTCTTGATAGGGAACAAATGGACACTCTAAGCCAGGCTGGCTGGGAGGGTCAGGTCAAATGAGCAACCACAAGCACATTTAGCACAAACTGGATATCAAGGAGAACATCAACCAGAGCAAAGGCTGTGAGAAGATGATCCTTTCCAGTTGCTTGTATGCTAATTACAGGATTCTGAAAAAAATGGATAAACCCTCTGCCTATGCAAAATAGTACTCTTGAAAAATAATAGCTATATTTAGACTATTATATTATTAACAGCTGTAGCCAATTTAAAAAATACAAATGGAAGCGGGTGGTGCCAGGCCATATGTGTCACAAATGACATCTGAGTGACTGACAACTAGGAAATAAATAATTTTGGAGAGTTACAGGGATGATGAGCTTCTTCAACACTTACATACAAGAAGTACAAAATCTCTTCTTGAGTTACTCCGGACACCATATGTCACTAGCACTGACACAGGCCTGTCCTTTCCAAAGGGCTACAAATGACAAGTTACTAACCCCTAAATTCAAAAAAGGATTGGCCTTCCTAACCTTGTGAAATTAAGTCTTGCCAATGAGTCATCTACAGCATTGGCCTCACAGCACCGAAGGGGACAGGAGCAGCTCACAGCATAATCACCACGAGGTGAAGAGCTGAGCTCCACCACACACGAGCTAAAACCCCACAGTGGTCACACCTGAACTGCCCGTGAGTCATACGTGGGTTAGCACGGGAGCCAGAGCATCCCTGCTCGAGGTTTGTCTCAGTAGAGAGGAAATGGTCACAAACCAGAAGGTTGCTGGTTGTTTAGACTGAAAAGGAAGGACCAACAGTTCCTGTGCAAGTAGTCAACACTGTCTGCAATCAAATCCAGACCAGAATTTTGTGCAATATGTGAGCGTACGCTCTTTATAGACACATAAATTAAAATCCTAGTGCATGCTTTCTGAGAAGCAGTTTCACAAAACTGGAGAGAATGGGAGTCAAATCAGGCTGAAGGCAGAACATACGGAAAGTTGCTGACATCTGCAAGCAGTTTAAGACATTTCCTAAATGCCTACAGTGTTACAACCATGGAAATGGGCTAGATAAAAATAACACACAACAAAAAAAGCCCAACAGCTGGGTTTATCAGGGAAGTGAAAAAACTTATAAAATGTTATATAGAAAACTGGTACATGAAAGGGGAAAGAGGAAGAGATAATAAGTAGCAAAAAAAGCTAAAATAAAATTATATACAGAAATGAAGAAGGTACTAGAAAAAAAAATAAAGGCACATAAAATCAGAAATATATTTAAAATTTTTTAAAGCAGATTATGAAAGATGAATCCCGAACAATAAAAATTGTAGAAGCGTTCATTACAATATGACAGCAGCAGAAGTTATTCAGTAAATGTCTCCGATTAGCACACAGGTAAAAGGCTGGATGATCTGTTTATGATGATGATAATGAAATAGCTTCCCACCACAGCAGCCCCTGGAGAGGGGATGTTAAGCAGCAGATAAATGATTCTGGGTGATTCAGATTAGCTGCTAGAAATAAACTTGTCTCAAAAGGTTTACAGAGGTAGCCTTGGAGCTGCTACTGCATCTAAAGCAGTTCTTGGCCCTTGGGGAAGGACCAAGGACAGGAAGAAGGCTCATACTGGGCTACTATTTGAGAAGGGTGGAAAGTAATTACAGGCCAGTTGGACGAGTCTTCAGTATTTTGCAGAGGATAGAACAACCAGCATCGGCCTCAATTAATACCTTTTTTCAAAGCTCTGTAATTAAAGTCAATTAACTTGGCTTTAAGGAAAATAGATCCTGTCAAACTAATTTGATGTAATTTCTTGCAAAAATTACAAGTACACTTGATGAAGGCAGCATCGTTAACAGTATTACAAACCTAAGTCATTTGACTAGTTCTGTAGAATATCTTTATGAATGCTTTGAAGCCTACATGGAATGTCTCCATCTGTACAGGGAGAGCAGGACTCCATTGGTGGAGAGTACCACATAAGATCAGGCTAAAACCTTGGACCTGTTTTATGCTGAAGTCACTTTTGAGTCCACAGTCATATTAGAAGTATTGAAAAGCTGCTAAATTAAGGAAACCAAAGTGTAACTGTGAATTGGAAACTATTTATTACCAAACAAATGGGTTCCTGTTGGATTCCACAGGCATTGGTGATCATCCCTTTACTATTTAATAGCCTTACCAGTGATCTGGATTAAAGTTAAGTCATTGTGGTTAGACACGAGACTAGGAATGCCAGAAAACAAACCACAAAAGAGCAAGCCTGACACAGAGCAACTGGCGTCTGTAGAAAGATGGGAGAAACCAGTTTAGGTGTTAATATGGCCAAGCACAAAATCACCTTATGAGAAGGAAGAATCCAGGCCATACTTACAGGATGAGAGGGAGAGAGAGGACTCTATCCTCCGAAGCAGAGACTGAATGTGAGACCCGGGGTCCTGGGAAGCAATCAGCTCGACATGAATTCCCCACACAAGGCTGTGGCCAAAAGGGCTAATGCAAGCCTCAGCTGTACAAACAAATGAAAATCAAAAGATGAGTAGGTAGGTTACGGTGACGCTGTGTTTGGTTCTTGTTCCTCTGCTCCGTGAATAACGTATCGGGTTCTGCTGCTCCATTTTACAAAAAAACTTTTGGAAAAACTGGCAGAGTGTTCAGGGAAGAGAAATTAAATAACTGAAAACACTGGGCTACAGGAGGCTTTGTTATAAACAAAAATCTTAGAGGGAATTTTGTTATTTTGTTCATGGTACAGCAGTATTCTTACACTGAATAAATTTGATAACAGCAGACTCTGATCTAGCAAAGAAAGAAATTACATCAGGAGTGAAAATTATTCCAATCCAGGCTGTGAACAGGTAAGTTTGTTCTGCTTGTTCAGCAATGATGTGTTATAGTACTGCCCACCTCTGCAAAGTTGAGAAAGTAACCGCAGTTGATTCAAAAAGGATGTCTGCCCACATGGCTTGGGTAAATTCCTACAAAACAGGGGCTCCTGCAGGTGAGCTGAGTGGTCACTGCACCACACTGCTCTGTGCTGCCACCAAGAAACACTCCTTCTCCTTGCAGGGTATTAATCCCGGCAGCCTTCCTGCTCACAGCTCACAAAACACCTCTGGGGAAACCCCAGGCTTTTGGGGATGAGGTGTCATTTAAGTACGGATGACACCCAAATGTCCACCTTCTGCAGGATCTGCAGGCAGCCTCTCTCAGTTCCCAGGACCTGGCTGCATACAAAACTTCACTGTACAAAGCTCCTCACACTGAGATGCCAAGGAAACCACTTTTAGGAAACTGATGGGTGTTGCTACAACTCTGCCACTGAGAAAAAGCACCGGTGACTCCTTGTTTCAATTCACTTCATCTGCTGCGTGCCAATGGGACCTTGTCCCAGGGATCTGGCTGGGATCTCATCCCAGCAGCACCTGGCCACAGAAGGTGACCTCAGAGAATTATGCTGTGGAAAAAGAGTCCTCCATACCTCACTGGTATTTCCTCTCCCAAATTCACCTTTTTAGGATGAACTGGTGGACGAGCTACCTTCTTCACGGAAATCCTTTATGCAGAATGAATGGATATGAGCACTACTCCTGCAGGAACCTCCCAGGTCACTTCAGGGCACCTACCTGTCTTCTCCTTCCCTTTCTGCATGCTGAGGGAACTGGGTGCTGCCAAGAAAGCTTTTGGCTATCTGTCCCAAGGCTGGGGTTGGGCATTTGGGTTCCTGAGGACCATGTGTTCAGCTGTGGGGCCCTGGTGACTGAATTTGCATCATCTCACAGCCTGCCAATATTTAAATTTGGTGTTTTTTAAGGAGGCAGCACAAGCTCTTGTGCATGCTGTCTGTCTTAACCTGGGCCTTTGGCCAGAAAGTATTAATCCTATCAATGTGCAGGAGTGGGAAGGCTGGAAGTGTTTGATTTGTGCCAGTTGCTGGCATCATCTTATTTTAAGCTTCTGGAATGAACCCATTTATGACTGAATGCTGCAGTGTAAACTCTGCAAATAAAACAGATAAAATAATCTCAATTTCTTGAACTCAGGACTAGTTTGCATATGCCACTCGAGAGATTTAGAAGGCATTATTTCATACAAACATCTAATTAAATTTAATTATGGTTCTACAGTTATTCTTATGTTCTACAGGTGGAAAAAATGTGTTTTTTAAACTTTTGGTTACGCTCAGTAAGTGATGCCTGCTAAAACACAGTGTGCACAGCATAGTAAAATCTTGGTCATATGTCACGAACATAAAAGAAAGATCCTGTCTTCAGTAAACACGTAGTGCAAAGCTTCTGCAGAGTGAATCACAGCAAGAAAGTCTGTAAAAATTTTAGGGAGGAAAAAGGCCTGTCCAAGTGTGGTGTGTATGTACGTGTACGTGTACATGCATTCACACACACCCCACTGCTTCAGCTCTGCTTTATCCAGCATTCCTATCAACAGTTCCTGTCAACAGTCAGCTCAAAACTCTCATTGGCAACTCCTTAGTCAGTAACAGAGCAGAAATCTAGGGAAGGCTGATCAAGGACAAGTTTTCAGAGCTGCTAATAAAACATGAATCAAAGCCTGCAAAAGTACAGTTTGACTTGTGCATTTTTGCATCTTTATACTTTCTGTTCTCCTGGATACATTTCCCCCCCTCTCCCTCTGGCACAACCCCAGCTACATCCTACAGTATGAGGATGTTCTGTTAAGCACACATGCAACTGTGTTTTTAAACCTTGTAAAGGCTTCTGTCAAAAGATGTACCAAGGATCACATAGGCCAGACTCCAGAAATAGAATTTTACAGATGAAGTAACTGTGATAATCTTCCTAACTATAAACTATAAAAACTACATAGGAGTAAAGAGCTTTAATACATGGACTTAAAAAAATATTTTTTTGAAATATTGCAAAATAAATCAGAGGCAAGGCTTTTCCTTTTTTTCTAGACACGCAGATGCAGAATTAAATAGGAGAATGTGAAACTAACCATCCCATCTGCCTTTGTAATTCACCCAGACCAGACACAGAAATGCTATGGAATTTAATGCAATGAACCCCAGAAGTGTCACTTTCACAAATCTCAAGAGGCATCATTGACCTGAGGCTGGCTGCAGTTTCTGCCCCAATTCCAGTTTAATGTATTCCAGTCTGACCCTCAAGCGACAGTGCTGCTGGAGAACACGCTAAGAAACAAATGCAGGCAATTGCTTTGACATAATTCTTTTGGACGCAGGCAGATCGAATGTGCTGATGTCAACAGAGACCAGAAGAGAGTTTTATCCAACCTCTTTTCCTCACTGAAGAAAACAATGAGAGGAAACAAAGCACATCCCAAACCCCAGCCAAACAACATGCCCACCTCCCAGCAGCAATACTGATACATGCTAAGAAAGGGAGAAGCAAGGAAAAGGTTCCTAAAGTAGCATATGGATGTATACACAGCATTTCATCAATAGCTTAAATTTGCATGACTTGTGTATATAATTGGCTCTTTGCACATAACATGCATGAAACATCTGTCCTACAGGAAGTATTAATTTAAAGCCCCAGGAACAGCCTAATGCAGTCATTTATGGCCATAGTACATTCAAAAGAGTTCCTAACATAGTTCCCCCTACTTAATGTAAAGCACCCTTCTTCTCTTTCTCACATGCTTCCAAAATTTAGGGGGCTGCATGGAACTGCTCTCAATATAATTGTCAGGACTATACCTTCCTGCCTTGCCATTCACTTAAATATCCAAGCTCTAGCATGCTCTGGGGCTGCACGGTTTGAAGTCAGAGAGCATTGAGACAACACTGACTTTTTTCTGCATGGGGATAACAAGAAGAGAAGCTGGGAATATTTTTTCAATAAGAAAGATGAATTATGGTAGGAAACCAGATCAAGGATTCCAAAATGTCTATCCTGAGAATAAAAGACTGAGCTAAAGATTTTCTTCTCCACCTGGTGATGTTGCTCCTGAAATGACTTCTGTAAAAAGAGGAAAACCCACACATCAATGATACAGTTTTTCAGAACTCACCAGGGAAAATACCAGGGTTGAATGTGGCTGGTCCCTCAACTTTATACAATAAAAACCAAACAAAAAAACAGATCTCAAGTTCATTTCCTCCTCCCCCTTTTACTGCCTCTCCTAAGAAAGGCTTCCAGCTCTGCTATTTACAGTTTTTCTTTTCTCCCAGTCCTCCAGCTCCTCCCCCATCAGTCCATACAGAATGATTGTCTGCAATGGTTTAACACAAAAAACAGATGAGATACTTAAGGCTTCCCCTTTCTGTGTGCCTGGAGTGTTTCCAAGAAGAGAAAGTCTTGTGAGGATTCTCACTTTGCTCTTCTGTGGCTCCTTGTGTGGGTCACTCTACCACAATAAAAGCCTGCATCTGTTACCTGACCATGACTGAGAGACAGATAAAAATTACCATTTTTAATGGTAACTTTCCATAGGAAGTGTGGTCTGAGACAAGAGTGGTCATGTGCAGCAGCCACTGGAGCTGCTTGATGTGGAACATTAACCACCCCTACACAAATTAGAAGCAGACTTTTGTCCTTTGTCTACCACCCTTTATGTGACTTGCCCCCAGAATGTGGCCACAAGTGGCGGTCCACAGTTTGGCTGAGCATCAGAAGCCGCAGAATCTTTTACTCTGTGCTGGGACCTGCATAAGCATCACAAGGCTCAGGCAATAGGGATTTTAACACCACCAGGAATTATACACAATTTAGTCATAAAATCATAGAGTGGTCTGGATTGGAAGGGACCTTAAAGACCATCTTGTTCCAACATTTTGCCATGGGCAGGGACACCTTTCATGAGACCAGGTTACTCAAAATCCCACCCATTCTTGCCTTGAACATTTCCAGGGATGGGGCATCCACAACTTCTCTGGGCAACCTGTTCCAGCGCCTCATCACCCTCACAGTAAAGAATTTCTACCTCATATCTCATCTAAGCCTACCTTGTTCAAGATCTTTATTAATGGCATAGGCATTGAGATTGATTGCACTGTCAGCAAGCTTGGGGATGACACTGAGCTGAGTGGTGCCATCGACATGCTGGAGGGAAGGGATGTCATCCAGAGGGACCTTGACAGGCTTGAGAGATGGGACTGTGCAAACCTCGTGAAGTTGAACCAAGCGCAAGGTTCTGCACCTGGGTCAGGGCAACCACCAGCATCGGTACAGACTAGGGGATGAAGGAACTGAGAGAAGCCCTGTGGAGAAGTACTTGGGGGTACAGGTGGATGAAAAATTGGATGTGAGCTGGCAACATGGGACTCCAGGCCAGAAAAACAGCTGAATCCTGGGCTGCATCAAAAGCAGTGTGGCCAGCAGGTCAAGGGAGGTGATTCTGTCCTTTTACACTGCTCTTGTAAGATCCACCAGGAGTTCTGCATCCAGCTCTGGGATCCCCAGCACCAGACCTTGGGCTTATTGGAACAGGTCCAAAGGAAGGCCATGAAGATGATTAGAGGGATGGAACACCTCTCCTATGTAGACAGGCTGAGAGAGTTGGGGTTGTTCAGCATGGAGAGGAGTCCAGGAAGATCTGAGAACACTTTTAAAGGAGACTTACAAGAAACATGAAGAGAAACTCTTTACCAGGACCTGCAGCGACTTTTTAAAAAATTCAGTTTTCAACTGAAAAAGGATAGATTTAAACTGGATATGGGAAGAAATGTCTTACAATGAGGATGGTGAGACACTGGAACAGACTGCCTAGAGAAGTTGCAGGTGTCCTGTTGCTGGAAATGTTTGATGTCAGGTTGGATAGGGCTTTGAGTAACATGGTCTAGTGGAGGTGTCCCTGTCCAGGGCAAGAGTGTTGGAGTAGATGAACTTTAAAAGTTCTTCCAATGCAAACAATCCTGTGATTGGTGATTCTGTTACTGAACTGGATTCTCACCTCTGTGATTCCTATCACAAAACACAGCTGGTGCACTTCATGCAGCTGGGACTTAATGGTGCTGTAAGAGAACGTGTGGAATATGGGTACAAACCCATACCCCTGCAGACAGAGATAAAGGAAGCACATACACTCCAGGATAAAGGCACATGAAGGAGAGGGGATTAAGATAGCCACATGGCTCTGCCTAAGTGCACAGATGATACAAAACAAAAAGCAAGAACCAAATGCACAAGAAACCAAGCAAGGTTTCTTGCTTGCACAAAAAGCAAGAACCAAACACCTGTACACTGCCATTTGTGTGAAGAGTCAGTCTGTCATTTCTTCCACACTGTAAAGCCGTGCTTGTTAGGACAACCACAGCAGTGCTTAGTTATGTAGTTCACAATCACTATCTTTTCAGAGCATGAGAGATTCAATCACCTGCAGTCTTCCAATACTTCCCTCTAAACCTGCTCCTCTGACTCCAGTTTTCAGCTAGAGCAGATTATTTGTTGTTTGTCTACTGCAGGCTGTTGCAATATTTTTACAACAGGAAATGTGTGTTCCATACGTAAGAAGACTACACTTACAAGAAATAATGCAGGAAAGTGATCTAATTTCTCTTCTGCTTCCTTCCTTCTGCAGTGTGCTGTATTGAGATGTTTGTTCCAATACACAGATACCTGTTCAAGGCCAAGATTTTATTTACCCTGATTGTACAAAACAAGCCAGCACCTAAACTGCAACTCAAACACCTCAAGCTGTTGTGCTTCATTCATGTTCATCTAAGTGATTTAGGTAAGTGGGCTTAAATTTCTCTTTTCAAGGTTATTGAGCCTGTCTTATCCACGGCCAGATATTTTTATGTCAGTGCTATAGATTTAAAACTCCTGTGAATAAAGAACACTTTCCAAAGTTGCAAACAGCAGAAAGAACAGGAAGTGTCAATTTGAAGTGAACCTCAGTATTGCAGACTGTAAGAAAATGCCCATTGTGCTGCACTTAGGGAAAAGAACACTACATCTTCACTAAGCACTGCACCCACCCATGGATACTACTCAGCTACCACTGCTGAACAAAGACATCTGAGTAACTGCTACACTTCACTTCTCTGCTTTTGGAAAACCAGTTTTTAATTTAGGGAGTCTGAGGTACCCTTTTAAGAGAAAACTTTAAAGCATTTTCCTATTTATTACTGGGACTGACAATACATGTATATAATAAATTGCCACATGCTACTGCCTCCAGTCTGCAAGCTAAAAGCTGGCAAGAGACTCTATACTGCCACAGGGCCAAATCTGCATCAGGCAAGTTGTTGAATTTGGTAAGTTATGAACACCAGCAAATTCACAAGCTGACCAGTCAGTGCTGACTGCTCAATGCCAAAATTCTTGGAAAGGGATAAACAGATGGGTCAGGAAAGGACATAACTCTGAATAGCTGTAAAAATAACATCTGAGTTCATTTGTTCTCTATCTCTCATGCTGAAAATCATCAGACCATTAAAACTCCCCACTGTATTCTGCATTTTTTGTGAGCTAAGAGGACAAACTCTTCCGTATTTACATGTTAGAGAGTTTAGGTGTTTTCATTTAAAACACAAATGAAATCAAGGGATACTTCCAAAAGTTACGTTTGTTTTGTATATGATGTCAGTAGTGTATTCTTCTGGCAAGGCAATACTGTCTCTGAAATGCAGGAGATTTCCCTACGGCTGGGCTGGAGCCTCTGCTTTTTGTTTGCATTTGGGCACTTAACCATCTTCCCCGAAGATGAAGCATGAAAAATGAGGCTCCCTGTTTCCTTTTGTATATATATTTATTCAGATGCCAGGAGCATAAATATAAGCAAAAGAAAAGGGTCCCAACCTTGTCAGCTTCCCAGAACTATATTTTGTATGCTGGTGCTTTTGTTTTCTTGCAAGTTCAGCACTGCTGTGATGGCAGCACCCTGGATTCCCCCTGCCCCCAACAAGTGATACATATTAGTACATCTGTTTTCTCTGTAAAGTCTTTCTGCATTCTTTGCAGGGCACAGGAAGGATGTGGGCTCCTTTTCACATTCAAATGAGGCAAATTAGCCTTTGCCTGGTTCCTTCAGTATAATGCTTATTTTACATTTAAGCGTGAGAAAAAGGGAGGAAATAAACCCCAATACATTAGGTGGGTTGCATGTTCCATTTTGGTGCAAGCCTCACTGAGCCTTGTTTGGTGAACTGCTTTCCACAGGACATGATTTCAGGATGATAGTTTAATTAGTTCAACAGTGTAATTATGTAAAATGACCAAATAGTCTGCACAAAGAAATAGCTGCCACTGACACATTAAACATGAGAAATTGCTGAAAATGCCAACCTGGATCGGCAGGGTTCAGGCAATCCAGGGCTGACCAGCTTGAAAGCAGCACTGCAGGAGAAAATCTGAGTATTCCAGTGAAAACTAAGTTGAACAGAATCCAACATGCTCCCTTTATGGCATGGCAAAGGTGGCCATCGGCTTCCTGGCTTGCATCAGAAAAAGCACTTCCAGCAGGTTGAGAAATATGATCCTTCTCCTGTATTCAGCATTGGTAAGGCATGACTGGAGTGCTGGATTCAGTTTAGGGATCCCTGAAAATTTGGGGCTCCCTTGTACAGAAGAAATATGAACTTAATCGAGCAGATCCAGTAAAAGGGCCACAAAGATGGTTAAGATTTTAGACCATCCATCCTATAAGGAAAGGCTGGGAGAGCTGTGACTCTTCAGCCTGGAGAAGAGGAGGCTCTTTCAATGTGTATAAATACCTCATGGAAGGCAGTAAATGAGACAAGGCAAGACCTTGCAGTCGTTTCCAGTAACTGGTGATGGACACAAATTAAAGTACAGGAAATGCTGTTTAAACATGAAAAAAAACCTCTTGTGCTGTGAGGGTGCTGAACACTGGCACAGATTGCCCAGAGAGGCTGTGGAGTCTCCATTGCTGGAGATATCCTAACCCCACCTGGATATGACTCTGAGACACCAACTTTTAAACTGGCCCTTTGAGCAGAGGGTTGGAGTAGATGATTTCCAGACACCCTTTCTAACTGCAGCAGTTTGGGATTCTGCCAGGTCATGTGAAGACCTGCTGCACTTAAAAAAATCCTCCTCTCACTCCTTTTACAAGATAGAGAAAAATGTAACAATTCAGTAAGGTAACAAAAGCATAGTACACACTTTGCAGGGAAAAGGTGTGGTTCAGAGTCCCTCTTTTTTATGTCCTGTGCTCCAATCCAAGCGGTAAAGCTAAGAGACGGGATGCAAGGAAAAACCTAACAACTGCTTGGTAAACTGTGCTTTACCCCAGCCAGTTAGCACTAGGGGGAAATCCTGTGCATGCTCCTTGCACTACAGCAGCTTCTTACACAGACAATGCATCCTATGCACAAGGTAAAACACCCCACATGCAGAGAACAGAGCATGAAGTAGTCAGGCGCTGTAAATTTACACTCAGCTTTCTGACAGAAATCTCCTCAGGCAAGAAGCCCTTAGCTCTGTGACAGTTGTGTGCCAGGTCTGACAGGTTTTACTGAGAGACCTGGAAGGAGCTTTGGCACACCTGCTAACGCATGAAGGGCTTTATCCATCTCAGCTGCCATCCTCGTCCACAGTTCTGGGATGCACCAATCTCACAGCATGCAACGGGCTGCGTCCTTGGTACAGAGGCTTGCAAGAGCCATGTCCCAAGTCTGCTCTGCTCACAGACTGCCCCTTGAAATAAGTTACTTGCTGTTGTTCTTGGTTTTCCCCCTGTTCTGACCCGAGTCATGTACAATGCACTTTCCCCTCAGCCGGTGGGAGCAGAGCCCCGCCATGGTCTTCCACCCTCTCTGTGAGAGCCCTGAAGCCTCCTCTGACACAGAGCAGCAAGAGTTCCCACACCCTCAGAGCTGACACTGGTTTTTCAGACACCTGGCTGCACAAAGAACACAACCAGCTGCTGTTCTCACACACCCCTCTCTGCTCCAAAGCCAAAGCCACCCAAAATGATCAGTCTTGCAGAACCACTGTGTCAGCCTGATCTCCCCTTCACCTTCCATCTCCCTGCTTAAAATAGTAGCACAAAGTTCCAACTCAGACACCTAGAGTAAAAGAAAATCCAATCTAGATTTAGACCCAGACTTCCCCCAAAGCCTGAGCAGTCTCAGGCTCTAGCTACCCTCAAGCAGTAGAAGCAAAAGGGCTTCTCAATTGAGCACTGATGCCTTTAACACTGGTTTATTCAAAAGTGTTGTGGCAAAGAGGTAAGTGGAGAGCCCTGAATAATTCTGAAAGATCTCAAAAACAGTGCAAATGAAAATACACTTTAGGCATCCTAGGAACAGTCAGTTTCTCTCTACCGAGGCATCCATAGCACTTTTAATCCATAATTTCCATTTTAGCCTGTTAAAATAATGAGATTTATTATTCCTGTCACATGTCCTTTCTGAAGATGCTGGGAGGGTGTGGGAGAGGTAAGAGAAAAAATTTGTTATCAGTCACCACTTGCCAAGAGCAGATTAAGCACTCCAAAGTTATACACTCATGTATAAATGACTCAAGGGAGTTTCATTTATTCCTTTCCTCCTAGCTTATATTTTTTTCTTCCTGTCCTGCAGCCCTTGTTCCCACTGCCCTCAGTAACCACTTGCTTGCAGAGGAGAAGTTGGACAGTAGCAAACAATTCTGGATTTTCCCCCCTTTCATCATGAGAATTCATTTGGACTGTCTTTCCCAGACCTCAGAGCATGCCTGATTCCTGGGAGCAGAACAGAGAAGAAGAATAGAGTTAATCTTTAGCAACGTGATAAAAATCACTCTCTCACACAGACAGCTGGAGAGGGATTTCGACAGAACTGTTGTGCCAAGCACCTGATAGCAAAACCTGAAACTGTTGCCAACCCACACCTTCCTGCTCACAGACACAGCTCGCTCAGTCTATCCCCAGCACTCCCACTTCTCTACTAAAATCTAAGTCAC
Organism: Euphonia xanthogaster; assembly: GCA_034509185.1. NCBI lineage: Eukaryota > Metazoa > Chordata > Aves > Passeriformes > Fringillidae > Euphonia > Euphonia xanthogaster. The sequence goes on along the minus strand of JAYDZK010000169.1, from coordinate 67,277,364 downwards.
CTCTGAGCAAACCCTCTCACCAAAATGAGAGGCCACTCTTTCTGTAACAAAGACACAAGTGTGGCTGCATTACAGGTGGGGTCAACTCATCTCTCTATTTTTTTATAATTGAAAAAATATTTGTGAAAAGCACATTAAGCAATCAGATTGGAGAGATGGCATAGGAGGACAGGACACAGGGGCATTTCATGGCTTTGGTGGAATCTAAGATGCCACCAACGAGCAGGCAGGTGAGCTGAGCAGCTGGGGAGGGAGGGGAGGACGGGGCAGCAGATGTGGAAAGGGCTACCAGCAGCTTGCTCTCCCACAGCCAGAGTGCCAGCTGGCAGCTACGTGTTGCTGGTTGCGTGTGGGCTGTGAGTACAACAGAGGAGATGAGCCTTTAGGGGAGGAGCTGTCTGATAAATCATTAATGAATGAAAATATGAAGTAATCAGTCTGCCTGGGAGGCAGAATCATCTAATGATGAGGATGATGGCCTAGGAAGCGGGAGATGAGGTTCCTATCTCACCCACAAGACTGCTGGCACACGAGCTCCTTTTGCTGTGAATAAGAAGATAGAGCCCCTTCCTTAAATTGAAGGGCTTCTTTCTTAAAATCAACACAGAAACCCCATGATCTAGGTGATAATAAAATTTACAGCATCCTTTGTGGAAACTGCACCCCCAGCTTCTCTTTTGTTGCAGGCAGTGCACAAAGAACCAATATTCCTTCTCAGAGACATCTTCACCAAACCAGATTTTTTTCAAAGCTATAACAAAACCTAGCATGACCTTTCAGCAGCACCAGTGGCATTTAATTTTAAATCGATTAACTACACACATAGTACTAATTACCCATGGGTGAGGTTTTTTTTTTTTCTTTTTAGCAATCAGACTACTGGCTGGAAATGTAATGGTATGTCTCTGTGTGAACAGGAACACTCTGCTTTCTCTGTGCTCTCTGAAACGAAGAGGAAAGCGTTTGAGAAATGATGTTTAAAGGGGCATTTGTGTTTATGGGGATAGCTGCAGGGGCACCAGGCACATGCAGTCAGAAAGTGATGAGGTTGATAGGGGAAGGGGCAGGAGGTTAGCACGGCTTCTTTTGCACAAAGACCTAGCAGAACATGTCATGCTGCACAAAATCAATAGAGCCCTGGCATGAAAAAGCAATTGTCAGGTCTGTACAATTCTCAGGCTTATTTGGAAAGATGCTCACAAAGGTGATTCTTGATTTTTATGAAATCTTTAACTGCTCTCTTTCCTCTGTCTTAAGTTCCCTGAACATTCAAGGGTATTGTTTTAAAACAGTGTTATTCTAAAACAAACCCCAAAGACACATATGGCACAAATTGAAACCATCTAATGTTGGCACATTTGAGGGATAAGAGGGGCAAGGGCTTTATCTTCCAATGTACTTAAAACATGATTTTCCAGAGTGAATGATGCATAGACTGCAGCAGAAACCATAAATAGAAGGGACATATGGCCATGACAGAGACTATGTTTACAGAAACTCAAACAAACACCTGAGGAGATCTGTGGTTTTTAACTACCTGCCTGTTTGTGGCACTGAAGTCCAGCTTAATTGTTCTGCCAAACATTGCTGAGCCACAACAAGTTTATTACAGTCTATGGAAGAACCTGATCAGGCAATTTTACAAGGAAATTGCCTGTGCCTAATCTAATTGCTAAGAAGTAGCTAAAATTACATTAGTCCTGGAAAAAATAAGAAAGAAACAGGAAGCTCCAAAAGGTTCAAGAAGCATCACAAGGCTGTTCCTGTAAATCACAGCACTGCAGATTTGAGGATGAGATCCCTGGAGAGGCTCCCAGTCACAGTCAGACACTGTTTTTCACCCAGAACAAACATATCACAGGTGAGATGACTTTCAGCACATAAAAGTATGATTTCTCACATACCTAATCCTTCTTCTAGTTACTGAATACATTTACATTATAAGTGGGGTTTGGAAATTACCCACTGATGAGATAATACAGATTTAAATGATTTGCAGTGCCAGTTTCTTCTACTTGCAAGCTACAGCACTCCTTGCAAAAGATTTAACTGGGCTCCATTGAAGAATCCTATTTCTCAAGATTTTGTTTAATCATAAGATAAGCAACACCTATAAAATTTAACAAATGGATTTGGCAGGCTTAGATGTTTCCAGACTCTTGCAGAGTACTAGCATGCAATATCAGAAGGAATTATTTCTGTAAATTAAAGTTTAATTGGAGGTTGTTGGACATGTCAAGCAAGCCACAGTCAAGCTTGTTAACACAGTAAATATGTTATTACCTGCCACATAATCACAGAAATACCTCTGGAGAGTCACTTACTAGTTTATGTCTTGCCAAACTAACCAAGAGCAGATTTCTGACAGCACCAACAGCTGCTTTGGCACTTTGCATCAGCCACCATGATTTCAACTGGCATACAGCCTGTTGTTGTGCTCATGTGTTCTGGGTTAAAAATAAAAGCAAAAAAAAAAAGAAAAATATTTTAAAAAAACCAGCTCCCTTCACACTCCCCCACACCATTGACACAGAGGAGCCTAGAGCAGACAGCCTTGACTCAAACTGGTTAAATACAAGAAAGGGCAGGTTGTGAGCAGACAAAGCAAGCTCCAAGGGCATTTCTCTCAGACTTTCACAGTTTTCTGGTACTTCAACCATCCCTGACTTGCAGAGCATATTAAATTTGCTGTTCTCACTGTCCACTATCATTAGAGAGCTGTCCATCAAAAAACAGATTTCTATGAGAGCTGGTTAAAAACCTGAAGAAAATATATAACTAATTGCCAGCTGTGCCTAGGGTATCTTCTTCCTCCACCCTGGAACAGGAAAATGGTTTTATATTTTTTATTGTGCTTTACCTATTTTTGCTTGTTTGGTTGGTTGTTGTCGTTTTGCTTGTTTGTTTGTTTTTCTTTCTTTTATTTTCTTGTGTTAAATAGTTAAGAAGAGTTCTTGTCTGGGTGATAAGTAAAAGCATCTCCAACCCAGTGGAGCCTAAAGCCACACCATAAAGCTCCTGGAATGTATCCCAGACATAAGAGATTCAAAAGAGCATAGCAAGCCCTTGACTACACTCATGAGTGGCTTCAGAAAGAGGAGAAATATTCTGGGAAAAAAATACCCCCTGAGAATTGCTGGTTACAGTGGAAGCAGAACAGTGTTGGTAACTTGACACAAGAATTCTCCACCCAGCAGCACTCTTACAGCTCCTACTGAAGCAGGATGGTGGCCTGGAATGGTACTGGACTCTCACAGTATTGAGCAAGAGTTTTCTTAGAGAAGAAGAGGTGGTTAAAAGTGACAGCTTAGGAATTTTTTATTTCTTTAATCAGAAGCACAACCAGGGAAATATTTAACACAGTAATAGAAATTATTGATGTTAACAGAAATACTTCATACAGCAATTAGAAGAATACAAATGACTTTCAGTGCTGTCTCAAACACATGACTCAAAACAAACCCCTTCATTTTCTTTTGATTTCTGCAAACTTAGAAGTGCTTTAAAAGGAGTCTTGCAACACCAGAGTAACAGGTCTGTGTCTCACAAAATTTAAAATTCACATACATTCACCCAAATCACACATGCAGAAAAGTATGGATAAAAGCAGATGCAACTTAAGGGACCTAAAGTGGATGGTAAAGCAAACTCACAAAACAAATATGAAAATGAGTTCTTCCCAAAGACCACTGGCTATGCACAGCAAGCAGCTCCAGTGCTTCCTCTCTCTGCCTGGAAACAAAGTTCCTTCTTCAGAGCTCTTCCCAACATCCATCCACCTTCTGAAGTGTTTTCAAGCTGGCCTGCTTTTTGCCTGCTATGCCTGCTACATAGCACCTTTGCACACTGCTGCAAGAGATGTTAGATGAAGGGTGCTACACCTTTTGCTGAGCATAACCCACGTGAAACTGCTCAGAGCATGGCAGGAGCCACAGTTCTGTGCAAGATTCATTGCTGCTGATAGAAGCCAATGGCATATTCCACACACATGACTGGACAAGCAACTGTGTCTGGATAGCACCACATCACATGTACAGGGTGACACACACATGGAAGGCAACATGCTGCACTAACACAGAAATGGTGAGCACGTTAGTACCAACATGTGAGAATTCTGTTTTACACTAGCAATGTAGCTTGTGTCTTCAGCCTGCTCTTATTTCCTTGGGGTTGTAGTTCAACACAGACTTTCCTTCTGCTTTGTCAGCTTTGATTAGTGCTCTCTCTGTCATCTGAAACACTTGGCTTATAAACAGTCTAACCTAAAAAAGAAAATGAAGACATATACTGTAGTTTACAACTGTGCCTGATAATCCCCCAACACTATCTAATGACATACAGGAAAGCCAGTGGTTAAACTCAAACTAAGCCTCCCTGTGTAATTACAGTCAGTTAGAGGGCAAAACTTAAGAGAAAAAACATTTAAAAGAACAAATGGAATGATCTTGGGCTTCTACAAAGGCATTTAGCAGATACCAAAATGGTTATAATGGGTATCTTCAAAATAGGACAGTGGATAGTGCATTGTCTTCTCTGCCAAAAAATATGCCCCTTCACTTGTATACAAATTTGTTTCCCTGTGTTTTGACACATTTGGCATAATGACCATGGTAGAAAACAATGAGAAGACTACAGCATCTATCAGCTGTCAGTCTCTGCTTTCTATATGTTTAAGCATGTATTTTGAGATACCCTGCTCTATAGATAGAGCAGAATTTCCTGTAACAGATCTTTCATCAGCCTCTTTATTCTAACAAGAATAAAGACATGTAGTGGCCCAAATATTTCTCATCAAAGGATGTAAATGGAAGGAAATAGGGGAAAGGGGGATTATGTTTGATAGTAAACGGCATGCAGAGAGACACTAACTCCCTAATATTGAGGAATTAGAAGAGGATGAAAAAATGGACAAAAACTCTAAAGTGTCACGCACAAGAACAAATATAATGGAAAATGAGGACTTCCCCAGACTGATGATTCTGTCCAATTACAGCTAACCAGACTCAGCACCCCTCAGTAACAGATGCTGGTGACTGATGAAATCACTAGCTTAAAGCATACCGTACTTCAATTTGGTGTAAGTTTCCACTGAAGAAAAAGACAAACTTTTAACTTTTGATAAGAAGCAAAATGGGACAAGAGAAGCCCCAAAATCCTGTTTCCTTAGTGTACAATTGAAGTTTTGTTCACATAGAGTCTTCTTTCTATGTAGCATCTTAACTGCATCAATGGGAATGTCTATTAACCAGGGATCAAAGTAGTTAACATTTCAGATCCTATTTAAAATCTATGTCTATTTTTAACTAATAATTTCACAATGAATCTAAAATGTCTTGCACTAATTTTATCCTTCTGCCTGTAAAGTCACTACCTTTAGTTATCATGATTTTGCATAAAATGAAATAGAAGGTAAGAAATGCAGTTTAATTAAGTAACAGCACAAAACTTGTGTCAGTAAATCAATGCTGTCTGGAATTGCAGAATCACAGAATCACACAGAATCAGTTAGGTTGGAAAAGACCTCTGAGATCATCGAGTCCAACCTATGATGAAGCACCACCATGGTCAACTAGACCATGGCAGTAAGTGCCACATCCAGTCTTTCCTTAAACACCACCAGAGATTGTGACTCCAGCCCATTCCAATGCTCAGTCATCCTTTCTATGAAGAAATTCTTCCTAATGTCCAACCTAAAGCTCCCTTGCTGCAGCTTAAGGCTGTGTCCTTTGATCCTATGGCTTGTTGTCTGGAAGAAGAGGCCGACCCCCACCTGGCTACAGCCTCCTTTCAGGTGTTTTCAGAGCGTGATAAGGTCCCCCCTGAGCCTCCTGTTCTCAAGGCTGAACAGCCCCAGCTCCCTCAGCTGCCCCTCGTATGACAGGTGTTCCACACCTTACTGTCACTGCCCTCAACCCTGCACAGTCTGAAAGCTCCCTAATACACAGTCTCCTCTCCTTTCCTGGCCCTTCTGAAGAGCTTGTAGCCATCCATTGCAGCACTCCAGTCCTGCAAGCCATGCCACCACGTTTCCATGATGACAGCCATGCCACAGCTTTCCTGGAAGGTTGTTACAGGATTCAACACTCCCTTGTAGGATTAGGAAGACTGTGCTCAGCACTCAGCACAGCATTCAAAACCCTAGCAGAACGAGATAGTAGATTTTGTATTTTTCACTACTACTGTTGCATGAGACGATCAAGGATGCACACAGTGTTCAAGGCTCTTCAAGCTTTTGCCAGGGGGAAAAATCTGAAAGCTGACTTCTCCCTGTCTTGTAATACTAAACAGGCTGGGCAGGAATGACATTTACACAGTGGAATCTTTTATTATTATTTCTTCTTAAAAACAATAGCAGCAATATGACTTGCTATATTAGGAAGACTCCTATAGGTGGGTGCTGAACAGGTATAAAGGTCACCAGGACAAAATGCTATTTATGAGAAGGTTGTATAAACCTCTGAGGTTTTCAGAGCTAACACGAACACAAACTTGTCATGAATTTAAGCTCACTGGGTATTTTCTAAAAATCACCACCAGTGAGTTCCCCGATAATATGTCTTGGGAAGAGCTGACTATTCCAGACCAGTGGAGGCTGCAGAGGACCCCTTGGAGCACAGGAATGTTGTTGCCCATTGCTAGCAGGGCAGAATGATGTGGCACACTCCCTAACAGAGCTTTCCACCTCAGCTAATGGAGTGTGACACCTCAAGCAGTAATCTCCCCCATCACTGAGCAGTGGCCTTCAGGATCCACCCGTCTTAATTCTTATTTCGGAATGGGTATTGTGATACAGCACTGCAGGCATTCTCAAGACACGCATTAATGCATCATCTTTACACTAGTTTCTGTTCTTGATTTTTCTGGATTGCACCCAAGGCTTTCTTTTGTCTTTGAGCTTAGCAGAATGATAATATAAATAACTCAATGTCCCAAAATATTCAGCTTTGGTAATCTGCAATGAGATCTCTCCTCCTCTTCATGAACCTTTATATGCAGTTTCATTACATTTGTGTCAGAGCATTTAAATGAGAGGCAGATATAATGAGAGATGAAGAGCTAGAGCAGTGTGCTTATGCTACGAGGTGGAAACAGACACACTTGTACCTGGAGATCCATGCCAAACTCTTACTGAAGAGATCACTTGCCTATATGCAATATATTTAGTGCCCAACATAAAGCTTCACAAATAGCACAGAGAAATCTCCTAAGCAAATCCCATAATAATTAAATCCTGATACCACAGCATCCTGTATCACACACACACATGCATTCTGTCCCCCACGTAGTTTCAGCAACCTCCACTGAACCTGGCTGATAAAATAGTCTCCCGAATGACTGTAACTCTAAAATCTATTAAATCCATGAAGTATTGATGAGGCAGAGTTAATGTTGAGAAAATTACTTTAACCATCTCACTCCTCCTGTATTTCATAAAAGAAATATAGAAGAAAAGCAGTGCTGTGGCTGGGACTGCAAAATACAGCACATTTAGGTCAGGAAAATCTACATTTGCCCACATGCCTTATACTCTACCTATAGATCTATTTGTCATTACAACGCTTATTCCTTTAGTAAGAGTAATATCCACAGAAATGGCCTTATCTGATGTCCAGAGATCACGTTCTCCTTTATTTTTATTCCCAGTATGATCTGTGTCTTGCACACAGATTTATGCAGGCTCTCTCTACAGTGTTCCTCACTCCCCACACTGCAGGGCTCATTAGCTGTGGGTTGAGAGCATTACCTACTAAGACCCTGTTGCTGCCTGATTATAAACTTGGCACAAACAGACCCAAGTTTGGCAATATTTTCCACGCTGGGTGTCTGCTGGGAGGCTTTTTTCCCCCCTTGCTTTGTTGCTGTTTTGGATTTTTGGCATGACGTCAGCCAAAATTTTTCAAGCTAATTCTGAAGCAAGGCATGGGAAACTGGAGTGATTTATTCATGTGAAAAACTTCTGGTCTCTCCTTGAACAGCTTGAGAGGTTTTGTGATTTGGACCATAAACTTGCAAAGTGTCAAGGCAAGATCTTTGTGTTTTGATCTCTGCAGAAAACTCCCAAACATGACTAAATTACTAACCTCTGAAAAAATAAACCTTAATTTGCATGAGCTCACTAAGGAGGTGATGCTTCTTAGCAACTAAATTCCCTGGAGATCCCACCTACAATGCTCCAGGATCCCACGACCAGTTGGGTGGCACCTGCCTGCTTGAAGCTGCAGTTATGCTGTGAGTGATCAGAGCTGGCCATGAGAGCAGCTGCAAGGCTGCTCCGTAGCTAATTCTGAGCTCCTGAAGGGTGGCATGGCCCTGTATCAGGTAGGTGTTTGCATCCACTTCTCTGCACGGGAGGAAGGGCAACATATGGTGTGAAACATGCCCGAGCAATGGAACGAGAGCTTTTGTATCAACGGCACCAAGGCACATACAGAAAAGAGCAACACTGATGTAACACTCCCTAATGCAACATCTGAATTTTCAAAGTGTAATGTTTTTCTTTTAACAGAGCAACTGGAAGGCTTATTATCTAGATTAAAAAAACAAAAAAACAAAAAAACCCCAAAAAATCCACAACCAATTTAGCACTTGCTAATCTCTATCATGGATACTCAAGCTGTTGTAACATGGTGACCCACTGCAAACATCTTTGCCATTGAGCCAGCCAAGAGAGCTGGGAAATACACCTCTCTTGTGTGAAGTGCTCTGTTCCATCTGCTGTTTTACCTGTCCTTCCCTATTTCTTCTCCAGTGGCAACAGCAGGACAGACATCCACATAGATGGCCCACAGATCAACTCTCTTTTGCTGAGTAACTCCAACAACTGGATCACCTCAAACTTTGGGGGGGGGGGAAGATGGGACAAAAAACTATATTAAATGAATTACCAGTGAAATGCGGGAAAATTACAGAGTCTGAGACACAAACATCTCTTCTGCAGGAGACTGGAACGTAACCTCGCTGTTTAGGGTTATCTGATTTAATAAAGTGAACACAGGTATAACAATGCTTCACAGAGAGCAGACTAAACCCAATCTGGTTGGGACTGGACACATGCAGTTCTGGGCAGGGGGCAAACCACATTCCTCAGAAATCTTATGGACCAGATTTAACATTTACTACACCCAGCAGCATCCACATTCACATCTTCTGAATGGATTAGACTGGAAGAAGAGAAACAGACTAAAATTGAAATAATTACAAGCATAGCATAGCAAATCTTGGTAAGCCCCAAATATATCAAAATGTTCAAGTGTTTCCCACACTTTCCTTCCTAAGGAGAAAGATAATCTTCAGCCCATAGGAAGGGATAATGAAGATAAGCAACAGAAGAACACTACTGAGGCACATCAGTGACCAAATGAATGACTTCAGAAAACTAAAAGCTGCTAGAAATAGGACCAAAATGCACCAGGTCAGCCCTAATTACAGAGAACAGCTAATGACTTGAGCAAATCCTCCTGTGGCTATGGTAGAATACAGCCCCAGCAGCTTATTTTTGTAGTGAGAGCACAGATAATACATAGTTGCTCTATAACACTTTCTGTCAGAAACCTGACAGGTGTGAAGAATTACCAAGAGAAGTTCAACAGCATTTTTGGTAGACATCAGGGATATAAATAATTGTACCATAAAAATTGGACACCCAGGAATGCACAGGGCATCAGAGTCTTTCTAAAGGCAAACAAATTTACTATGTATAAAGATGCTGGTTTTATATAATTTCCTATATAAACATATAAAATTTGGGTTTATATAATATCTTAAAATCAAAGCAGACATTGCATGCTATTTTTTTTTTTTTGTAAAGAGAGAAGAAAAACCTGACCCTTCTAATAGGGGGGAAAAAACCCCCAAAATAGCAGATGAAAGTATTAGCAGAAATCCAAATTTTCCTTGATGTATCTGAGCTACTGATATAATAACTGAATCCATTGTTTAAGATGCGCAGTTGTTTCTAGTCTATGGAGAAGTGTGCAAATAGAAGCAAAGCTTCTCAGATTTCAGCTGAAACATCAAAAACCCTTCAACTTGGGAAGGTATCCCTGTCAAAATTTGGAGGGAAAAGAGCCATGGACTCCCGGGCCCTGAGATACACAAGGCCTGTGTTTGAAGCATTCACAGCTTTTCTGGGAAGAGCAAATCTATAGGAAATGGATGAATGCTCAGTTGCACACCTGGTGCAGAAAGATGCAGTCAGGCTTATAGTACAGCATCTCTCAATTCACTTCACAGCTTTATCCTCCCCGGTGTTGATGGCTGTAACCAGGGACAGGGACAGACTCTCCAGTGTAAGTCATGCTTAGAAATACAAAAAGGTGTTATGAAAGGCAAGAGTTTCAAGGGTAGTGTGGACTGGCAAAGAGCAGTGTGACTGTGGGAAACAATACAACAGAGATCACCCCAAGGTTTTCTGTCCTACATCAGTCAGGCTTCTTGTGACTCCTTGTGATGTGGAAGGGTGGCCATTCCGTGACATGCCATGGTCAACCTACAGTGCCACACAAATATCTGCTGTGGCACCCACGAGGCTGCTTCACAGAAATCTCATCAAATGAAGGGTCTTCTCACACTGTCATCAGCTTAGCTGAGGGAGTTTTAAATTCAGCCAAGATCCCCCTCCCAGCATTCAAGTATACGTCTCTAATCAGCTCTTAAATCCATTATGAGTTTTTGATCTAGAGGCTGCATGACCTTTTCTAGGACTTTGATACGAGACGAACAAATAACTGCTGAGCCTCTGAGCTATGTCAAGATAAATTCAAAACGTCCTCTTGATGTCCAGTACTTCTTGGATTCAGTAGGTTAGGGACAGAGGCTGGGCAAAACTGTTTCCTTGTCATTACATTTTCTGCAATTATTTTTAAACTCCCTGGGAATTTGTAATGCCATAGGCAAACATATAGTAGGGTCAGAGATATTTCAGAGATTCTCACATATGAGAAAATCAAGGTCCCTGATTATTCTACCTCAAAATAAGATATTGCAAATAGTTTTAAGTGGGAAGCCTGAAAAGAACAGCTGTAAAAACAAAGAAAATTTTCACTCTGTTTATATATCTTAATGGCTGCAGGAAAACAAATTTTAGAGCAAAATCCTGGAGCACAAACCCAGCTCCAGACTGGCTTGGAAAAAATTCCTGGATGTTTACAACCCAGCAGTGAGAAGTGCCTCTTTTTATTGATTTACATCACTATAAGCAAGTGAGGAAAGCTGGCAGTTTTCAGTTTGTCAGCTAATCCTCTTCCACTTTTCAGAATTCAACCAAGTCAAGCAGCCATGCTCTTAGAGTCTGAACATCAACTATAGGTTGAGAAATGTTGCCCAAGTAGAACCTCTGTGAACTAGATTGTCATTTGTTTTTTTCCCCCACTAGCAAGTTTACTGCATCTGCATGACACCAATTTCCGTGGAGCCACGTGAAGCAACTTTCCTGATTTTGAGATCTCCTTCGAGAGTTCCCTCTCACAGGCAGAGAAGATGCAGAGTTTGCACTGACAGACAGCAAACGACAGCAAGAAGCAAGAAGAAAGCACCTTTTTCCCTCTGAGGATTGTCAGACATAACAGATGCCCAGAAGGGCCGTAAAGCTTCCAGCCAGCTGAATTTTGAAAATCAAGGCCCTGAGCATCCTGACCTAATAGGACCTGTTTCAAGTGGGGGTTTGGACAAGACAACAGTTTGTATGAGTTTCTTGGCAGTTTCGTGGCAGTTTTTTCCAACCAGGATTATTCCATTCCACAATTGTAAGAAGCATGCTTCTGCCACTTTCCCCTTGCTGCTCCTGAACTGTGCTCTCTTATTAAGGTCAGTCATGGAGACCAGGCTGACCTTAACAAGCATCTTTGAATGGAAATTAGAACACAACCATCCAACTACCAGGTCTGCTGATAAACTTTTTTTTTCTTTGGTGTTGCATAGCATCACTATTTCCAAATAGTCCTCCTCTTTCACCTGTGAACTTTGTCATAGCCCACACAAAGTTCAGCCAATCTGTAAGGAAGAGCACTGGACAACTTTTAGGATCAAGTATCAGTACTACCACCAAAAAGGGAACTAAATATAGTTTGTAGTAAAGTCACAAAGTTTTGTGGAAGTCACCACAAAATCTCATGGACTAATGAACTCATGTTCTGATCTGTGTCTCATCTGTGACCCTACAACCAAATTCTGGTTAAAAAATTGTTTGTATTTCTCATAGGGATAGAGACGTAAACTTATAACATGCACAATTGTCAGAAAAGCTGATCAGAAGAGAGAAAATAATTTAAAAGAATGAGCTGCAGTAGGGCTTACCCAGGAACAATTGGGCAGGACTTTTCATGTGTTTGGCCAGCTTCTTTGTGAATTTCTGGGCTTGACTATCCTCTTTTCCTGTCTCTTAGAGTAAATGTTCTGCAGAAGGGTAAGTGATCTACATTTAAACATCTGCTAGCTAATCCAGATCTTTCTATATGATGTAACAACATCTAGGGGTTTTTAAACGGTAGAAAAGAGCAAGTGTTCCCACAGAGCCAGTCTTTAATTTTCGATTTTCTACCCTGCAGGCTATCTGACTCTTAAGTCTTCTGCCAGTGGAGAATAAGCCAGTTTTCATCTGCAATCTGCACGTTCTGCCTGGAGAAAAAGCACCAGCCCAATACCCTGCTTGGCCAAGGGAAAGCAGGGACACAGTCTTCTGCTGACGTGTTTCTTTTCCCAAGGGTGATTGATTGGTACTATCCAGAACTGTGTATATTGATGGTCTCCTAGAGGGAAAAGCAAGATGAGCCCCCTAACTGCTCCAGATCTTCTGCCTTTATTTTTTGCAGGTTTGAAGGGCTTTCTCTGAATCACTTCCCTCTAGCTGGGACATGCCACTAATTACCTCCTGCTCTTCTCTCTCTCCTTCTACTTCAGAGTGGTGCAGCTCAGCAGCACAGACACATGATGTGCCATATTTCCAGAGCACTGAGGACAAGAGAAGTCTGTTGGAGGCTGATGTCTCTGGAAGTGCTGCATACAATACAGTCAGACAAGCAGCAAAGCTTGTCATCTGGTATGGAAAGGAGGAATAGGAAAGCCAGTACAGCACACATCAACCATCTCCTTATCTCTCAGACATAAGCAAATCATCCTAGTTCTACATGGCAAGGGTGTCAGTCAGACATTCTGAGAGGAGATGGAAAGATTGTAGAGGGACTGGACACCCCCACCACTTTGGGAAATACATCCTCCCTCTGCATTTCCTTCCTCCTGATCTTTTGTACTGCTAGCATGCTTTGTTTGTACCCCTTGGTTTTTAATTAGGCCTTTTTATTTCTTCTACTCCAGGTTTTAGCTCAACCTCTCTTCAGCAGAATGGAACAGCTACAAACACAATAAGCAGATGCCACTGGAGCAAATGAAAACACATTCCTTGCCCTGAGGCCCAGCATGCTGCTCTCTGTCAATGCTTCTCAAACTGCAAGTCTCCGTACCAGAGAAAGAACACATATAATCAACTATATCTCTTTATTTTCCAGAGCTAAAAAAAAAAAAATATAAAAAAATTAAACCTGAAAAAAGATAAAACAATCTTTCTAAAATTTTTGTTGAAAACCAAAAATGATCAAGACAGCACCACTTACCACAATTTCCCCTCTGAACAGAGCAAGTTTACGTTCACCACATTTCCTCACAAAGGGCTTGAAAACATGCCCTGTAAAATAAGAGAGAAAGGGAGAAAAGTAATAAGTGACTGGAACACCACAAATTATGTGACACTTTCTTCTCTCTCTACTAACATTTATCACCAACTTCCACCATTTTTCCTGGTTTAGGGAAGGAGTTAATTGGATCTGAACCTTCACAACTAATTATTAAATTCCACTAGTATTACGGAAAATATTAAAATAATTGCAGGACTCCCTCAGACTGCTCAGACACATCACTGTCACTGACATGATGGCTATTCAGACTTCAGGGAGACAAGGTCAACGACAAGAAACGCACAGCAGCACACAGCAAGTGTGCCAATTATTTTAGATCCAACCCTAAAAAAATTGGTCAACCCAGTATCTCTAAGTCATTCTGTATTAACAAACTGGTTTTGGAATTGGATGCACGTAGGTTCATGACAACCTCCTTGTTTGAAAACTACACAAAGGGAAAAAGGGGGTTGTGCCACACTTCACTTTTAGACTGTATTAATTACTTGGCATTCTCTAGGAGAACAAAGAGGGAGAAGAAGGAAGCCAACACAATATCCAGCTTGACACACTCTAGGGCCCATTTGAAGAAGATGGAGAGCAAAAGTGACAAATGCCATCATTTTGCCGCCCTTGAGTAAATTTCAAATGACAGCTAAGCTTTATTTTCCCTTAAGGCGAAATCTTTGAAAGAATAACTCCTGGAGCACAGACTAACAATGATGTTAAAATGTTTAGTTTGTAAACTCCTAGAAGAGGGAGGAGGCAAGGATTCTGCTGGTGCTCAGGGTTGGGACGGGTAGCTGCTGAGCAAATGAAGAAGAACATAACTTTCAGTGCCCAGTTGTCCACACCAGTGAAGCCAGACTAAATTTGAACTGCTTCTAAGTCCCATTCTCCCCCAAGTACAGGGCTGAACTTTTCACCAGAGAGGTATCTGTGAAATTACAGCTGGATGAGTAACTTCACAGCTATACACAGATGACTTGGAGCCCTGCACTACTGATCATGAAAACCTGCCTCAGCTGCAGAAACAGCAACTCTTGTGCCAGCACCTCTCCTGAAAGATGCTGTAGGCATAAACAGGAAACAAAAGGGGAATGGCTTCTTAAATCAAATTATTTTTACTGGTCATCATTACACAAAAAGCAGTTACAAAATTAGAATTTCTATTAAGGAATAACCAAATAAATATTTCTCTAAAACATGGAAACTGAATCACATTGCTCTAAGTCCTGATTAGCAAGCAGGCATTTGATATTATAAAGCTCAGACTTCATTTGAGTGGAGGGATAAAGGTGGGGAGAAAAGAAAAAAAAACATCATTACAAGTCAGAGGAGGCTGTTGTGAGAGATTTTAGGAACAGACATTTTCTAACAGAAAAGTAAAAATGTAAGCATCTTCTCTGCTTGCTTTCTTTGTTTAGCAGTTGAGAAAAAGAGTGGGTATATCAAGGAATAAAGAAAAAAAATGAACACCCCCTCCTCTCCCAGCACCTTTTGTACAGCTTGGCAGAGTTTATGAAAACACTGAAAAAAAAAGTGGGTCTTAACTGCTTTGCTCAAACTCAGGGAAGGTGGTTATTATTCCAGCTCCATCTATTTCCCTCCCTAGCTTCCAGGCATTTGGCCTGGAAAGAAAACACCGAGTCAAGAAAGTCTACTTCTGCCTCGGAACTAATTGGATAAAATCTGCATGCAGAAAAGTTAGAAGCTTAAGAAATGAGCCAGGTCCAAAACAATCCAATGGCACCTCAACTCTGGATTAGCTCATTATTTTCTTCTACACCATGAGACTGATTTAAAAATTTCCTTAGAGGAGTGACAAATAAGGGAACTCTGTACTCCATGCTGCCGGCCCCAAGAATACTTGAAAGACAAGGGCTGGCACCACTGCCAAAAGGGGCTGAACTCCCCCCAGCACTGGTGTGGAGCTTCTGGATGCAGCCCTGGCAGTGCTCCCTTTCTCTCTCCCTTCCTCTCTCACCCCAGCACAAGTGCCTGTGCAGCAACCAGGATTAAACCAAACTGGGGAAATTCTTCAGACAAGTTTGTCTGAGGAGTGAATGAAAAAAAACCCAAAACAAACAAATAAAATAAAATAAAATAAAATAAAATAAAATAAAATAAAATAAAATAAAATAAAATAAAATAAAATAAAATTAGGCCTGTGCTAATTCTAGGATAAAAGGGAGGAAAAGATGGAAAGGATGGACCAAGAATACAGCTCCACTCGTAACATGTAACATTCCCATGTTACAGCATGCTGCTCCTTTAATACATCCAAGACAGTCTAGCCCAAGCCTTTCACTGAGACCATGTATGACCAAAACTAGCAAAAGGACTAGGGAAAAGAGTGTCTTGTTAAATCCGAGGCAGCCACGCAATTTGCCACATCTCTAGCCCTGCAAGATTTTCAGAACTGTAGGGATGGCAGATAGAAAGTGTGGGGAAGCCTTTTGCTTGATTTTAGATGATGGTGAAAAACGTGCTCTATCTCTTAGGCTACAAAGGACAAGAGAATCTGGGAGATGGAACAGGGAGAGAGAAGGGAAAGGAAGGATTTTGCTGAATAATTGAGGGTGAGAGCTGGACATAGCACGCAGAGTAAACCAAAGATTATTCACTCTTCATTTGTGTTCAGTCTGGGGGCCTGTACACAACTCAATTTGAGTCTTAATGATTTTCATTCTACCCAAGAATGTAGGGGAAATATTCCTTTTTCTTGAAGGCTTTGGATCACGATACATATCTCCAAATTTTGATGAGCACTTTTCAGAAAAGCTCTGCTCACTTTGGAGAGTACAGCACAGGAGATGCAAAATAAATTAATACAGGCCTCAAGACAATATAGGCTTCTTTTACAGTTAGTATAACAAATAGAAGAGGAAACAGTTTGTCCAACCAGTGTCCAAATGAAAGCTGTCCAAGCATCTCCTCCTACATGGTAAGATACAGAAAATCCTTAGCACGCCAATGGACATGAAAAGTTGCGCTGAATCTCAGAGCAACATGATTTGAAACACTAAAGAAGAGCAAAACACTTCTGGGGGATAACCAGTTATTATCTGCCAGGACCAGCCTTTTCCTACAGGCAGCACGAGCTTCAACAAACTGCCACCTTTTAACAAAAACCCATATCCCCCTCCTAGTGTTATGTGTATCTCAGCAGTGTAGTTATGTAGCCTTGTGGAAAAGGTTACTTTCTTTTTGTAAAGAAGTATTTTGTGAAACGATGTGGAAAGCAGCATAACTAGACATCATTTGCGTGTTCGGTTTCATGGCATTGTCTCCTTCATGAGACAACCTCTACTTTTCCTCTTCAGCTTTCAGATGTGTTTTTGTCAGTTCATACTGGAAGCAGAATTAAGTTTATTACTACTGACAAAGAGAAATCACTGAAAGCAGACATGCTAAGTACTTTTTTCCTCAACCTTGCACTCCCAAATCCATCAGCACTCACCAACTTAAAGGGTCTTTGAATCAAATGCATTGTGAATAATCCTAGATGTGAACCCACAAAACTCCTGATTGTTCATTGAAGCAAAAACTGCTCAGTGACAATTTACTCACCATTGAAAACAGATAATAACATGACTGAAAGCATAAAAGCAGCCACACAGAGGGTGCTGGTCTGATACATGTTGCAGTTCATATGAGTTTCACCCAGCTGGAGGAAGTGGCTGGTTGAAGTCATAAGTGGTCTTACATACTTTTCAAATGCCAGTAGATGCAATTGAGTTTATGGCACTCAAACACAGAAGAAAAATCTACATAATTATGAACATCTGTCAGTTTTCTGTTAGCAACATGCTTCTGCTGCTGTTTTTTCAAACCTCAAGTAGAAGCAGGCATTCCTGGTGCTTGGGCTGCTATTTTACTTGGCAAAACCTAGGAAGATTAAGTTTTTCATGCTGAACAGTTTTCAAAGGAACATGTCTGGATCAGGATGTGTAACCAGTAAATGAGCTGGATCCACTTTGAAAATAAAGTGTTGGTTAGTCTCTTCAGAGTAATAGCCTGCCTTTTTTATCTGTTTCAATATCAGTCATGCTTATGTTACACTACATCACACCACACAGATTTGGGGTCATGAATTGGTCCAGAAAGTTCTTTTCAGTACTAGGTTACTAGGACTCTGCTTTAACAATCTCAAGTTATCCTTTACAGACCGGTTGAGGATTCTGTCACCCAGGACTCTGCTGACACTGCTGTTTGAACAAATCTATGGAAGCACACACATGTTCAGTTTTTAATAGAGTGCATGCAGCATTTTCCACCTATTCCCACCACCAACTTGTAACCTGACTAAAACCAAAAACCAACTCACCAAAAAAACCTCCAACTGACCAAAACCAAGAAACCCCTTCTAGAAGCAACATTGAACAGGAGAAAAACAACATCCTACATGCTGAATTCACACAGCCAGTTTATAAAGGAACTGCACATCTTAACTTACATAAAGTAATCCTTTACTTTGCAATGCCAGATTACATATAAAGAGCCCTTATCCTGTGAACATCTGGAATCTTTCCAACAATAAAACATTTAAAGTTTAAGGGAAGCTTATAGGCTTGTTCTTACACAGAGACAAAAGCCTCCCTGTTAGCCTGAAACCACCCCTTTTCTAAGTGAGGTTCCAGATAGCTGGCACATGATATGAAAAAGCCTTGTCATCAACAGGCTTGGGGAGAGAGAACTGAGGGCAGAGAGAGCTCCCAACAAAATCTGCTCCTGCAACAAGTCCAGACACAACCCTGGACAAACGCAAAGGGAAGAAAACCACCAATCACCAACACTATTAGAAGACTTATACTAAAACAATACTCTTCTAGTGTTTTGTCCTCCCATGCAACAGTGCCAAAACTTGGAAAGAGGACAGTGGCTATGGGAGAGGCACTCTGCATTTTTTCATGTCAAAGTCACTGGGTTTCTAAAACAGTTACTGGAAAGCTTCCGCACATGCAGGATGTAAATAAGGATAACTAAGTCCCTCTGTTAAAGGAGTCCAAAAGTAGTTTAGTAGTTTCAAAACAAGAATGTTTGTCTGCACCATTAAACTTGTTCCTGTCTAAAAACACGTCTGCCCTTTCCATTTGGAGCAAAAGGAACTCAGATGCAAAGTCACCACTGCAGTGGCAACGAGTCTTAAGAAACAGGAAACGTGGGAGGAAAACACCGGGAAAACACAGAGGCTTTGCTCAGACTTTTTCTGATTTAATAAAATGGAGCTATGAAGAGAAATAAACCCACAAACTGTGCTACAGATCAAAAGCTGGGCTGCTATATTGACTTACCTTTAGCAGACGTGCTGCTGTCAGCTGTTGCCCATGTTCTGTGGCTCCCAGCCCTGCCAAAGCTGCTTGCTGTCCTTCACCCTGGGCTGTGCCCCTCACCCAGGCAGTTCAAGCCCTTTGATACTGCCAGCTCAGTGTCGGTGATATCAGTACCTGTCCCCTTTCTCTACTTTCAAGCTGGATACACTAAACAAAATCTTCATTCACAACTCCTTTTCCATGCATCAGCTTGGCTTTGTAACACAGCAGAGCTGAAAGCATAAAGCTGGGATCTGGAAACACGGCACCATCCAACCAGCAACTCCTGTGTGGAAAGCGCCAGTACAGGCAGAGAGGGTGGATGTGTACAGAGACCCAGCAGAGGCAGATGCAAAACCAAAAGATGCCAACAGCTTTAAGAAACCCTCAGTGGGACAGCCAGTGGTTAGGGTGAGCAAGTGGAGAATGGCACAGCGAAGCCACTGGTGACAGAAGGGTGATGGTGATGGCACTCACGGCCCATTCACAAATCCTGCCCTTTGAAAGTGTTCTGAGAAGAGCCCAAACCCTGCGGCACCCCTGGTCATCTGCACTGCTGGGGAGAGAAGCAAGTGTGCAGCTCTGTGTGAGCTGAAAGCCAGCACATGCTGTGCACAGCTCAGCCTCCCCCTGGAACTCCTGTCCCTGGGTCAGGAGGCTGTGGGCAGCCACGGGGGCTGAGCAATCCATAGGGGAAGCTATTAGCAAGCTCAATACTGAGTAGGCACTCAGACTGAGAGTGTTACATATGAGGGGCATGTGATTGCAGCAGTTCTCAAAATAGTAGAAAAACACTTCATTAATTATGGGAACAGCACTTGCATTTCACTTTGCAGAAAAATGAGAAGTACTATGCCCCAAACAATTTTTTAAAAAATAAATGAATGGAGACCATAGTCCTAAAAATAGACTGAACTCTCTATCCCTCTGAGCTGGCTCCTACAAATGCTGCTGGGCATCTCTGGGGCTGAGGAAAGGCACAGGCAGACAGTGATGCGGGGACATGGTGGCTAGAGCCAGTGCTGCATCCTTCTCCCAGACCCTCAGCCTGCTCATCCTTACCTGCCCAGTATCCCAGTGGCATCACTGAAACACTTCTATGGCCAGAAATAAGTAGTCACACCATTATGAAAGTTAAAAAAAAAACAGCAGGGAAAAAAAAAACAAAACCCATGCATAATTCAAGGTTTCAGAAGCTTTTGTTTTAATAATTGATTTTCCAGTTTGTTTCAAAAAAGAAAATGCCTTCCTTCTAAAGATACAGGATTGACCCAGAAGGACCTTTAGCAGAAACTGGCTAAACAGTGTATTTACAAACCTTCTGCAGAAGCAGTAAAGGCCATTTAGAAGTGCAATTACATTGCAATGCAAATGTAGTTTTTTGTATACAAAATTTGCTTTTGTAAGCAATTGTTATTATAAACAAATTTCCCCTTCCCCTTAAGAGAGAATCTTAGTTGTACAATAAATATTTTTGTGCTTTGATCAGTGTGCATGGTTTTAATTAAGGATATTTTTTCCATGACATACAATAAACACATACACAGAGAATATATATAGAATATATAAGCTAGTGTTGCAATATTACAGTACCCATAATGTCAGCCATTCCCATTATGGAAGAAATCATTAAAAATACACACATGGGAACACACAGTCTCAAAGTCCTGGTAAATTTACTTTGAGGCTTTAAAGGTTGAAAGAATTCAGCACAAGTATCTCTTAAGACAAACTGGGGGTGTTTACTAAGGACTTCTTGTAGTTTAGTCAATACATGGATTTAGCTAATTTTAAATGAGCCAAATGATACTTATATCTTGTACATGTAATACTTTAATGGCTTGATCACTTCCTATTGTGGTTTCATAACTGCTGTAATTCCAAATTGTCAGAAAGTGAAAAGAAAGCATGGGGTTGGTGGTGGGGGCAGGCAAGGTGAGCCTTTGCAGAAGATACCCCACCTACATGTGTCACACTTCCTGATGTGCAATATAAAAATGTTGAAAAGAGGCTGAAATTCTGCAAGAATGGGCTATTTGTAAACCTATTTCTGTATCAAAGAAGGCCCGTGATGTGAAAAGTAAACAGTGCAAGAAAAGAATATAGCAACACGATTAGAATACAAACAATGAGAATGCTGCACTGTAAACTAATTATTAACTACAACAAGCTGAAAATAAACTGTTTCCTTTTTGCCATGTTCACTTTAATCTTCTGAGAGGCAGGAAGGGGGAAGACAGGAGGAGGCAGCAGTTTCAGACGTGTGGAGCTTATCAAATCCCAAATCGGATGATTAGAGCAGAGCTAAAAAGAAAACATCCTCTCTCCCCACCTCTCTCCCTCCCCAGAAAGGAAGCACAGCCTTTAGGACCAATCTGCAGTGTTTGTTTGCTGCTCTTTAAGGGATTACTCTGGAGAGCATTTTTCTTAAGCTGTTCTTATCTCTTTCTGGAAGTTTCAAAATAAACAAGAGTAATGGAAATAGAAGAACAAAAAACTTGACTTTCTGGTTTATTTTTTTTAATAGTGAGACAAGTAAAGAAAATAAATAAGGTCCTTCATTGTCACATAAGACAAAACGGAAGGGAATATAACCTTGAAATCTGAGAAGCATTGCAAAACCCGGGAAAACTCACCAATGGGCTGAGGATGGGGATAAGTGAAAAAAAAAGAAAAAAAAGAAAGAGGGCTGTCCCTCATGCTACTTCACTGATTATTTATTTACTTACTTTAATGATGAGACTTTATGTTGCTGGGTTCTATATTCAGGAAATAACATGAATAAATACATAAATAAATAAAAGGACCAACCACAAAAATGTACGGTATTTTGACAATTTACCTTCAAAAAACACCTTAAACAACTACCCCTGCTCTTCAGTGGCTTCCAAAAAAGACTCTCCCATAGTGCAAACAGGAAATTGAATTCTCAGGGCAACACACTAGAACTATGAATGAAAAGATTTTGCACTGATGTAATGCTTCAGCCTCAAGCTCCAGATCAAGTCTTTATTCTTTCACACTGCCCTTAAGGACAACAGGTTTTCCCTCAGGAATCAAGTGTTCCAGTGTGAACCAGAAAAATACAAGGCTCATGTAATTCCAGGATTGTGCTACATTAATATAAACCTCTTTGCAGCGCAAAAGCCACACAAAATCATTTATTTTGCTGAAATATTCTAAGGATTTAAAATGTCATTACTATTCAGTATAACCTCCTTTTTTTTTTGTTTTTTTTTTTCTCTCTTTTGTTTTTCAAGACTAAGCAAACGCCAGATCAGTGGAACTAATGCAAGTGAATTTCCAGCTCATCTGGACTTGTGATGAGCTGGAAACTCTACAATGAGAGTCCTTCCCACATTGCATCCCTGTGCTCTTGGCTCTCCCACAGCCCCAGCTGCCTGGTGCCCAGTCGCATTTGCTGCACCAGCCCTGCTGCAGCCACTGCTCAGCTGCTCCAGAGGGGTCTGCAGCACCCTGCTCCTGCTGCCACCATACCCAGCCCATGCTCCTGCAGCAGCTAATGCCCTGGAGAAAGGGCAGGGAAGTCAAATGCTGCCCCTGAAGGCTCTTTTTTGGCTGGAGACAGCCTGCCAACTTATAAAGAGGAGGATTGGTGTACAGACACACTGAGTTGCAGCCTAACCCCCACTTCCTCAGGAAACTAGGCTAAAAGATCTGGTTTTTCTCTTGCTATGCCCCCCTCTTACACCACCAACTATGCAGATGCAGCATTAAAAAAAAAAAAAAGAAAAAAAAAGAGTGAGTAGCATAGCCATAAGGCTTAAGGGCCTATATCCCCATACAGCATCTGGATTTCTGTCTCAGACATATTTCAGAAGTGTCATTGATTTCCTGTTTAATATTCATGCTTTACTGCTGCACAAAGCCAGCCTCTGCTCAAAGAGCGATGCGTTACTCTCCTATCCTCCAAGAAGATCCTTAATGAGGATATTCTGGTTTCTTGATGTTCAGAGACCTTCTGTTGGTGTCAGCAGAAGATTGGCATATGCTCCAACACACGGCACAAGGACAAGAAGAAGTCAGCTCTGCCTATTAGAACAGAGCTACAGGAGCAAAAGGGACCTTGAATGACCATCCAGGTGGCTTCACTGCTCAAGGCAGGAACAGCTGTACTTATGGTATTCTTTTTACTAGGCCTCCTGACATGGCTGGGGGAAAAAAGATGTGTTTTGAGGATCACAGTCCCTTCCTGAGCCTGAAACCTCTCCCCGGCGTCGCCCTGGTCCTGCCCTCAGACATGCCAGTTGGTCTGCTAAGATCCCTGCCTGCAAACCCCGCCTTCCTTCCATTGCCATGGCTACAACCATGCTGCTATTACCCTGCATGTTGAGCCTATTTTTAAAAGCCTGCGGTGAGAGGAGATGCTGGTTAAGGCCTTAACCTCAATAAGGCCTAAAATGACAATGAGTGCTTACTACTTGTGCAAGTGCTGCACTCTGAAAGCTGAAGATGGGTGGTGAGCTGCTCTGCATTGCCTGCACCCCAGACAAAAAGAGACCATTTTGAAGGAGAGACCTAAAGGACAAGAAGAAAGTAGTCCTGCTGATATTAACCGGGTGGGTTAGGTCGGCAGAAAATCTGTAGTGACACGTCAGAAAGCAACTCGTGCACTGGAGGAGACAGGCATCACAGGAGGCTGGAGGAGAAAGATGCCCTCTTGGAGCTGGCTGACAGATGGGAGTAGAGAGGAAGGGAGGGTCTTTGGTGATAAAGATAGGCATCTTGGGCTGAATGATGGAATCAGTAGAGGAGTGCGTAGGGAAGGTTACACTGCTAAAAATGAGGAAATGGGACAAATTTCTTTAGTGAAGACATTCTGGACAGATGGAACTACAATCTGAAGGTGCCAGAGAAAATGATGATGCAGTAATTCAAGACAACAAATGAGTACTTAGATGTGAATTTCAACGGTGTGGGGTGGATAGCACAGGGAATTTATAAAGACACTGTATGCAAGAAGAATCTGCTGATCTCAGAGCAAAGACACAGGGAACTAAGAGATGGACAGATTTTGGCCTGGCTGAGGGACACTGATGTTGTCCATGGCAACAGCAGTGTGAGGTAATGTGTAGTGCTGCAGGTGGAGGGAGGAAGGGAGGTATCAATGGATATCTGTTTAGTCATGCTGAATGAGACTTGATGGCTTGGTATCCACAAAGAAGTGAAAAAAAGACTGATTGAGGTTATAGCTTGGATGAGGGGAGAGAGAACTAGTTTTATGTTCCAGTCCTAACAACCTTATACAGCTACATATCTATGACTCTGGTGATTATATATGTGTGTGTGTGTGTGTGTGTGTGTGTGTGTGTGTGTGTGTGTGTGTGTACACACGTATGTGTATATACACATAT
>JAYDZK010000169.1:67237868-67252907 GCA_034509185.1 Euphonia xanthogaster | reverse complement strand
TTCCAGTCCTAACAACCTTATACAGCTACATATCTATGACTCTGGTGATTATATATATATATATGTGTGTGTGTGTGTGTGTGTGTGTGTGTAAACACTTATTTGTATAGACGCATATTTGCATATATAGATGTAATACCTCTGTATGCAAAGGAATCAGAAATAAAGCTATAGTAAGAATAGGAGAAGAGAAAGAACACAGCCCTGTACTCCCTGACAAAAAACAGAAGTGGAAAAAGGCCTTTCTCCTTTTTCTTTTTTTTTTTTTTTATTTGTAGCATTGGTAACAAAGCATGTAGTAGCAAAATTCTTGCCTGCTAAGCCCCTGGAAAGTTTAAGCAGTCAAAAAGAAATTAGCACTAGGACCGCATCATGCAGCTCAACAAATCCTTCCACATTCGGAGGGCAGGTGTCCCATGCACCCACACTGCCACACACCTCAGAGGATGTGTGAACAGCTACTGGCTCTGTCAGCAGTGGCTTATCTGATACAACACCCCTTACAGCGCGGGAGAGGCGTATTTTGGTCTAGTGATGGATGTGTGTGTAGCCATGTGTCAAATCTGCCAGCATGCTGAGTGCTGGAAACAAATGGCACTTTCAGAGCAGCGCATCTGGGTCACTGCCTGCTCTCGCTGTGCCTGTGAGGACTGTGGGGAAGAACAGTGCAGCAGGGAGAAGCAGGCTGCGGATTTAAGGAGCTGAGCTGGCAGGTAATATCTAGGCCACTGTTTGTAAACAGGATACCCTTACCCTGAACAACAGAAGTGGCTTTTTGGTACTGTAAGGGTAAGACTTTTGCGCCCCTATGTGATGAGGTGACGCTGGTTTATTTTCTTCCTACTCTCAGTTTTGCAGGTATATCCAGAATAATAAACCCGCATTCAATGTCCCTCCCATCTCGAGTAAAATAGACTGTAAATCACTGAGAAATAACACACAGAAAGTACTCACAGGTTCTGCTTTTTAGTGCTGTAACTAGCTTGGACTCATGCATTTAGGAAATGTCACATTTGATTTTGACCTAGAATCAAGTTCACTCCGCCTTGCTGAAGCACAAGACGCCCCATTCATGCGGTGCCTGGAGCGCAGCCTCCAGCTGCAGAATGTGGGTTACCAGCAGCAGGAGACATCTGAGAAGGAGCATTCAGAGCAGCACGTGTGCCACTTTCAGCCGTGAACGCATTTGATTATGAACTCCACAAAATGCATGAATGGTACAGGCTGATGGAACAATCCCTGGAAGTACATATCCATAACAATCCTATGGAAAAAAGAGGGATGCACGCCTGAGAGCAACAAAGACATGAGACCTTTTTTCCTCTTTCTTTGGAATATGCAAGCCAGCTAATTAATTTCCCCTCCAAAAAACCATTTGCACAGTCTGGGAGCTGCTGCAAGGGCCAGTTGGGAAGATTTCAACAGTAAACACCATCATCAGGAGCTAATCAATAGTCATATTTTAAACCTAAACTGTACATGACAAAAACATGAGGTTCCTTTTCCTCACATATACTTTTACATCAAATGACAAATTGTCCATAGAGTTTGGGATCACAATGGTCCCACAAAGCCATTGGCACTGCAGCTGGACAGTCTGTGCAGAAATGTTACCTGGCATGTCAAGATGCCCTGCTCACCCCACACTGCAGTTTTCACCTTGGACAACAACCAGTGTATTTGGTCTGGTTCCTCTCCCCATGCTACACATGTGCCCATCCACGGCTTACTGCTCTTCCAGCCCACCCTCACAGAGAGCTACAAGTAGTTTGAAGCACCTCATGCATGGAAGAGTATCAAAAAAGGGATCTGCATTTGACCTTGCCATACATGTGTATAGGGAGTGAAAACAGCGCTCTCCACAAGCAGATGGATGCATTTAAAAGAAGAGGACAAAAAGTAAGAGAGAGTTATGGTTCCTCATAAACACGTGTGTTTTATCAAGTGCCTGAACACCAAAGCATTTCCCTTTTCCGGACAGACACCTCTGGGTCACATCTTTAGCTCTCTGAAAATTTCAACAGCTCATTGGCTTCCATTTCATGTAAAGAGGGGGAAGGGATGTGGACTGAGCATCAGGCAGTCAAATGCAGAAATGGATTTAAATGGAAACTGAAATTCATCTCCCAAAGAGAGGGCTTCCAGTACCAGGACTACGTAAAAGGAAGAAAATAAGAAGGTGCAGAGTGACAGATGCATATCATGCAGCTGGGACCATTTATGTCCATAGAGCTTTCACTGCATGAGCAGTAAGAGAAGACATTTTCCTTAAGCAAGTTCTTTCTCACTCTAGGATTCACAGTGGAGCAATTACAAGCTTCCTAAAAGCCCTGCAAAGCTTTCAAGGCTTGCAGTAGCTACAGCTTCTGACCCAGACTGTAAGCATTAGTAGAGAGCAGTGCAGTAGAAAACATTGCAGCCTGGGTGAATAAATAAAAACCAATGTTTGTGGACTTCAGCAAGTCCTGCCCTACTTGCCTTAAAAATGTTCAGTGGTCCTTTTGGTATTAGTGATGTAAAAAATTAAGACTGTAACAGGCCTGTTTAGGAAGACTGACTCCTTTATTCCATCAACAGAACTGGCAGCGTTGCCCTGCAAGTGTCAGGCTTACCTCTCATTTTGTGGGGGGAAGCACCAGCACCAGCACGTACAAAGTAACAAGGGTATACAAAGCATTTTGTAGGCTTTGGAATAAAACCCTGTTTGTAGGATTCACAGAAAGAATTTATGTTAACAGAGCAAGCTATTTATAGCAACTCGCCATAGAAATGAACTGTCTCTTGGTTCCTTTCCTTGTGAAACGCAGCTTTTTAGCCAGAGAAACCCTCCCTTTACTCTAAAAGCATGGGTGAAGGGGGCACGGGGAAAGGGAAGCTACTCTCTGACATACACCCTGCTGGCTCCAGTTATACTGGAGATAAGGCTTTCCTGTGCTGTGGCACAAAAGGCAACTGATGGCCTGAGTCCAGAGCAGCCACAGCACCCTTCCCCAGCCTCCTCAGCCGTGCAGCGGCAGTGAGAGAGCTGCCTGTGCCATGGCCTATTGCTCACAGCTCTGAGCTGTGCCTGTCCTTGCTCATGGACACACAGGATCAAGCAGCACTGCTGCTTCCCAGGTTCCTCAATACCTGAATGTTTAATTACCGGCTCTTAGGCAACGTTAATCCAAGTACACCTAAGGAAGATTACAGTTCCTTGAAAGGGCACGGGGACAAACCAAGAAGGAGAGAACCCGGTCTCTCCCCAGCCAGCCCTTCAGAACATCCCAAACCAGAGCAACATGTACATATCCTCACATTTCTTACACTTTCTGAAATGAAGGTATACATATCTTAATTCTGATCACACACAGCCAGCCAGCTAGAAACTCACATTCCTGTGAGTTTCACAAACCTCATCACATTAGCAGAATCATTACATGAAGTCTCACCTATTTGTTACAAACGACCCAGATCCACAGTCTGCTTACTAGGCAAGCTTAATTAATTATTTCTGCCCGTTTGCTCAGACAAGAAGCTGAGCAAACTGCAGGCACAAGAGTGCACCCTCAGCAAGTTTGCTGGCACCAGGCTGTGTGGTGCAGTTGACATGCTGGAGGGAAGGAGTGTCATCCAGAGGGACCTTAGGAGGTTTGAGAGGTGGGACTGTGCAAACCTCATGACATTCTACAAGGCCAAGTGCAATCAGGGTCAGGGCAATCTCAAACACAAATACAGGCCTGATGGAAAACTGATTGAGAGCAGCCCTGAGGAGGACTTGGGGTGCCGGTGGATGAGAAGCTCAGTGTGACCCGGCACTGTGTGCACACAGCCCAGAGAGCCAGCTCTGTCCTGGGCTCATCCAAAGCAGCGTGGCCAGGCAGGAGATTCTGTCCCTCTGCTCTTGTGAGAGCCCACCTGGAATGCTGCATCCAGCTCTGGGGCCCCAGACATGGGAAGCATGCAGATCTTCTGCAGTGAGTCCAGAAGAGATAATGAAGATGAGCAGAGGGTTGGAGCACCTCTCCTATGTATGTAGGCTGAGAGAGCTGGGGTTGTTCAGCCTGGAGAGGAGAAGGCTCCACGGAGACCTTATTCACCTCCCAGTACCAAAAAGGGGGCTGCAAGAGAGCTGGAGAGGGACTTTCCACAAAGGAATATAGCAACAGGACAAGAGGAAATGGCTTTAAACTGAGAGTAGGTTTAAATGAGATATAAGGAAGAAATTCTTTACTCAGAGGTGGTGAGACACTGGAACAGGTTGCCCAGAGAAGCTGTGGATGCCACATCCCAGGAAGTGTTGAAGGCCAAGCTGGATGTGGCTCTGAACAATCTGGTCTTGTGGAAGGTGTCCCTGCCCTTGACAGAGTGGTTGGAGCTAAATGATCTTTAAGGTCCCTTCCAACCCAAACCATTCTATGATTCTATTAAAAAAAAAAAGTTTTGGAAGAAAAAAAAAAGCAAAATGGAGCAGTTTTGCTGTTTCAAAGTACAAAAATAGTAGATGAATAAATCAGAAACTAAAACATGCACACACAGACAAATCCCTAATTTCTTTTAAGTAGTTACATAAACAAGATGCAATTGATTTCTATATCCCTATCAGTAAGGGGTCTGTTGTTGGGCTTTTATATCTCAAGATCAGTGCTATCTGGCCAATAAACTAGACCCTGGTGTTCAGAGATTACAGTTTAGACTGACTTAGAAAAGAGAAAATAATGAAAAAAGTATTTTTAACCTACAAAAAGTTCTTATACTTTGGCAAAAGCATTAGTTCAGACTAAAATAACCTCACTTTTCCCAGCTGGGACTCTACATATCCTCAGTATCCCCTGCCCTTTGCAAACTTTAGAGAGAACACAGGCTCTCACTGTACTTTTGTCACTAAGTCTCATCCATCAACAACTCTGCAATAAAACATCTCATAGATGGTGCCCTCACACTGCTTCCTTTCAGTATCTCATGCTGACACTCTTAATTGATTTATAAAAAGGCATATCTTAAATCAAATTATTGTACCAATAATCTTAAATTAGACTAATGGGAACTCTGAACTGAAAATAAAGCTCTAAAAGCTATAGGGTATACATATATCATGAGACTTTATTAAACTATAAATCTGTTGATTACAATCTTATTTTGCAAAGACAGAATTATCTTAAGCCAATTTGTTGCTGAACATAATAGCATTTGGTGTCCATAATAAAAATTAGATTATATCAGGCTAAGTTTGTTTATAATTTTAGATTAAAATAATTAGACACAGTAAAGTGTTCACACGGATGAAATAATGAAATGCAATATGTTTTCCTTTCATTTCCATTCCCTGAGTACTTGCTTCACAGTACCAGAAATATTGTTTGAAAAGAGAAAATTCTCCTTCTACATTTCATAAACAGTTTGATTAAGCTGATACATGACATCACTTATTGAATAGGTGTACCTCCGAAACAAATCAGAAGTGCTGATGAAGATAAACCTTGAGCTGTCCCTATCCCTTAGATGCAGAGACTGCTCTGCTGCAATTCTCCATTTACCTCAGTTCACCTGATTTTCCCATTGGTTACATTGCACTGATCATTGAATCTTTGAGACATGGGGGTTTAATATCAATCGCTCCAAAATGTTTTGGTTTAAATTACGGAACAGTGATGGGTGAGCAACACAGGAGAGCACGTGTGAGCAGGAACTTCAGAGGTTGGCTGTGTCACCCCAGAAGTCCTGTCTCGAACCACAGCCTGGAGGCAAAAGCAGAGTGCACACAAATTTTCACACCCTTGCACTCAACAGAAGTAGAAAGGTACACCTACTAAAACGTAAGCCTAAATGTAAGTGATATTTTCTTGTGCTGACAACTCAGAGTCATTCAGACTTACAGATCACCGATTCAGAGACTTTGCACCAACTTATTCATTGGTGACTGACCAAATCACAAACCTCTGCATGAAAAACATTGTGCAAGCTTCTATATGGTCATTTCACCACCCTCATGACAGTCATCACCACCCTTCACAGGATGATCTGGGTGATATGGTTGTGTTCATATCATCCCTAGATCTTGGTCGTGGTGGCACTCAGCTTCCTTTGGGAGGAAATTAATGAAATTTGCTCTGCCTCAACCCATGCTTGTTACATGTGAGCTGTTTGGGAGGATTGTGAGGACACAAAGTGATGGTGGTGTGCAGCCAAAGCTGCCTTTAAGCTTTTGCTCTGCCCTGCTCAGCCCTTCCATGATGATTCAGTTCCTTTGCAGTGGCTGGAAATCAACTGCAAAATAATAAAGTTTTCCTTCTAGCAACTGGTATTTTTAATTCTCTCTGTCCAGTGTCATAGGCAAGGAAGGAAAGAGAACGGAAGGGAAAGGAGATCCCACATACTTCAGTTATTTATTTAGATTTGCTGCAAATATTCAGAGGTCTCAATTGTCCTGTTACCCGGACGGTAAATAGCAGTAGTGACGCACTCCAAGAAAGTATCCCCCAACGAACAACCAAAATAACTTCTGCCAGCACCAACTGTCATATGTCAAAACTCCACGCTATTCTTGGAGCAGATGCAGGCTCGGGAATTTTTCTTTCTTTCTTTCTTTCTTTTTTTTAAGCGAAGTAATTTCAAACCAGTCCAACCAACGCATGCTATGTGTGTGATGGCTTTGGCAGCCGCTAATTTTCTAAATGATAATTACTGGCAGTTTATCAGCCTTAACAGTTTGAGACAGGCAGTTTGACAATGTTAGTGGACGCTGCTGAACCAAAATACACTTCCCACGGGCTCTCTCACACACTTTTTCCTTCTTGCTGGTTGAAGAATTTCAAGTGCTCAGCTATGATCTGGCAAATCCTTACCCTGCACTGGTTCTCAGAGCACTGCCAGAGGGGCTCTATTAAACCTCCACAGTATACACCATTAAAAAAACCCCAAACTTTTACAATGTATTAATTGTACCCCCTCTGACACATGACTGCAAATAGCTCTGGCAAACAACTGCACCTCGATGAATAAAAAGTTTGTTTGACCAAAGAGGAATTGGAGTGGCTTGGCACTGAAGATGAATACAGCAAGCTCCAGCTGACACGTCTAGCACAGACTGTCCTATCAGGTCTCTTGTACTTATCCTTATATACAAGACAGAGCAAAACTTTGCTTGAAGCTTTGGATTTAAAAGACCAAGATTCCTGGGCAAACTGCAGTATTAGCCTCTTCAGACTCTGAATTTATCTTATTAGCCCTTTGCCAGTCTAGTGACTTCACAAATGAACTTTTACAAGTTGTATTTTTTCCTCTAGCCGAGGCAAAATTTTTATTAAACACACACACATTACCGGAATACTAGCAAGAAAAAAAAAAGATTTTTTTTTTTTTTTAAATCCTGAAAGCTGATCTTCCATGTTGTACTGGAAAGCTGTAATTCTATACTTTAGACTTTAGGGTGAGTTGAGGATGCTAAGTCACAGTTACTAAATCTCTGGAATGTCAGAGTGCCATGCCTCCTTTCAGCCAAACCTTCAATGCTCCTGATGTTTTTTGCTTCTGTGAAGCCCACTTCATGCCATTAAGTGTCTACATGATGCAAATAGTCATCAGCTACATGTGGCCTTCCCCTCTTGCACGTTTTTATAACCTCTGTCCTATAGAATTTCTAATGATAATCTCTCTGGGCCAACAATTTCAAAGGCTTAGCCAGAGAAAAGTAATGTGCTTTTTGTCATCATTCTGCATCCAGAACTCACCACTCTCACTGACAGGGATTTTATGGAGTAGGATCTTCACACGGGCAAAGTGAGATGCTTTACATCAAAAGGATCAATATAACTTAAGGAGTCCTTGTGTGGCAGCTTTGCATTGTTCTCATCCTTCAAATGGGAATTTTCCCTTTTCAATGGGAAAATTCTCACTCATTTCTGTAGGAGCACGCTCCTTCTGACAGGGAAAAAAAACCAGAAAGCATGTACAACTGCTTCCTACTGTCAGTAAAATGTTATGTTCCTTTTCAGGGAGCAGCAGAATCCACCACAAATGTTGCATTCCCAAAATCACAAGTATTCTCCCCTAACATAAAGTACAACACCTTAGTGAAAATATATTGCAGGACTTTGGAAAGATAAAAGGGACAAATAAACCATTTAACCTTTTTGTTTGAAAAACCTCAGATAGGAGCTGGAACCTTTCATTTAAACTTTACACTACTATAGTGGCCTGAATCCCAAGGCAAAGCAAACACCTGAAAGAGACAGAAAAAGAGCCCAAAACCCCGAACATAAGCAAATCCCTGAATATATTGGAAAAGTAAACCCAGGTGCTTCTCCAGATAACCCCCTTCATTCCCTCTCTGCCAGGGAGCTGTTCCCCAGCTAGAGAGCACCCCTAGCAGGTCTACACCCAGCTGGGGAATACGCCTTTGCCCATCAGCAAGAGCATGGCTGCTCAGAGCATGGCTGATGTATGAGATGAAAGCAGAACCTGCGGCCCCATGCACACACCCCTGGGGCAAGTCCCAGAGCTTTCAGCAGGGGCTGCAGAGAGGCAGCCCAGCCTCAGTCTCTTAGGCCCACCTGAGAGTTCCCTTCAGAGGGCAGAGACTCATTTTGGAGGGTGCTTAGAAAAAGTATGAAAAGCATCATCTTTGTCTAACTACAAAACCCCAAACTGTGGGAGGCAGGTTGATAGCAGATCAAACATTCATCCCTGTGTAGGAACCCCAGAAGAAATCTTAAACTGTGGAGAAGTTGGTGAGGGGTAAACACCTACTTCCTTCTGCCTAATAGTAGTGGAAGGAAGTCCTTTACAGAAGGTGAAAGAAATGAAATTTCAATGCACCTCAATGGCAGCCGATCCTCTGTTACTGAAGAAATTTTTAGGACAGTGAAGAAGGTCTGGAGTGGGTATGGGGAAGAAGTTATCCCCGCAAAAAAATCCCCCACCAACACTCCTCCCTCTCACAGTGACACAAGCAGCTTGGCACTGGTAGCTACCATCTCTCTCCAATCTGCACAATGCCCTCCTGGTGGGGAGCAGGGCAGGGTGGCACCACTCACAGCAGGTGTGGAAAACAAAAGGTCAAAAATGTACAGGGGTTCAAATTCTGGAAACACCAAAGGGAGTCTCTACTTTGGGAGATGGAGGGGATGTTCTGTAGAGCCCCTCCACTGCTGCACACCTCGTAGCCAAGACTCCAACAGCTGTGCCTTAGGGTATCTGCGTGCACATGTCCTGAACAGTCATAAGGCAGAAGCTCACCCAGACTCTGGTCAGGCAGTATGGGGAGAAAGAGCCTCACAGGCTTGTGTAAGAACTGTGATGAGCAATTGTCTGAAGATAAAACATCATCTGCTTCATGCCACCATTTCCTTCCGGCTAAGTACTTATTCCTGCTATGAAGCCCCTACTCACTTCTTCAGAAGAGCAAGTGATTTCTGAGGAGGAAGCATCTGACATATCCCTCTGGATTACATCCCTCTGGAGGGGTGAATGCTGATGCAGGCTGTGTCACCTGCAAGTCCCCAGTGCAAACACAAGTGATCAGTGCTAGGAATGGCTTCTCACCTCATTTCTCTGCAGAGGGAGGTGACTGCAGGAGGGGTTTGAGAGGAAGCCTGTGTTGTTATGGAGGCAGACCCTGGTTTCACTTTCTGTTCCGTTCTCCAGGCTTCTGGGCAATAACTAGGGAGAACTTCACATCGGGGTAGTAAAAAGCAGTCTAACAATTTTGTTGCTTCTTTTTAACTTGTGCACTCTTCTCTATCATCTCCTTTCACATGGAAAGATGGTTAGTAGCTTTCTCAGCTGTGACAAATTGTGAAGATGATCATAGTGACTGTTAAAAGATTTAGGGAAGAATCCCAAAAATAGTATTTAGGAAACTGGATTCTAAATTCTATTCTATATAAGTTTAAATCCTTAAAGATCACCTTGACTTTAGCTTTACAACTTTAACAAGGTAGCCAACAACATTTTGATTAAGCACCTGTTCCTTCAACTTTGTGTTTTTATTTCCATAAAGAAGAATGTGGCAAAATAACTAGAACATGCTTCTTATTTAAATAAAATAAGAGAAAGTCTGTGGTGTGCACAAGCAACTGAGCATGAAGGATTTAAAATACTTTGCACTGATGTTTCTGAATCCAATCTGCATTAGAATCACCCACCCAAACAGCTAAACACAACTCCAAGCAGCCACTAGATATATGCCTGCATGTAAAACACAAGTTTTCTTTGATTGTAACCTGGATTTACATGGGTCACCACACAACTCTCAGATTGTGAAACATCTG
The DNA here is from genome assembly GCA_034509185.1 of Euphonia xanthogaster. Classification (NCBI taxonomy): domain Eukaryota; kingdom Metazoa; phylum Chordata; class Aves; order Passeriformes; family Fringillidae; genus Euphonia; species Euphonia xanthogaster. The sequence goes on along the minus strand of JAYDZK010000169.1, from coordinate 67,242,657 downwards.
TGTCAGTCTGATTTCTCTTTCCCTTTAATCTTATCTCTTTTCAGCTGTCTGTGGCTGTGATTTGTCATGTGAGCTTGGGAGAGGAAGGTAAGTTGATAACAGCAATGTAGCAGCATGATCAGTGGATGCATTTATTTGTCACCCTCCGTGTTCCTCAACGCACCCAAAAAGAACATCCTCTGGCTTCACCAAGGTCAGCAGAGCTTACAAAACAAAGTCAGGTCATACTTGAATAGGCTTCTGCAACCAGTGTGGGTGGCAGCTCATTAAACAGTCCCCCATCCATTTCAGGGTGGGAAATTTAGGTGCCAGAGACAGGAGCTGCAAGTATCAGTGAACTTTCTGAGAAAGAAAAAAGACAAGTTTCCTTCTGGGCAAGTGTAAAGACCTTGACAAACTGACCAACATTTCTCCAGGAGAAAAAGGGAGCAGTGAGGAACAAAACCCAGTCCCCTCACAGAGGCTATGTGGTATCTGAGATGCCTACTCCCAATTTCCCCAGCAGTGTGTTCATAGTGGAGAAAGAGGAAGAACAGCCCAGGGCTCACCAAGGAGCTTCAGCAAAAGAATGCTCTCTTACCTGTAATTCAGTAAGTTGGGACAGATATACCATTAAAAGACCTTCCAGTTTAAAAGCTCTACTGTAGCACTGTTTGGGAGATTTGTATTGACACCAAAATACCCCTGCACCTAAGCACCTTATTGTTCCTAAAAGAAAAGTGTCCCAAAAAGAAAAATGATCCATTGAGTACCCAAAGAATCTACTGGTGCGGCTCCCAAAACTGAGACTGGAAAAGGGCAAATAATTAAGGATTTCATACATGTGCTTTTCCTCATCTGTACATGAGATAATTAAAGCTCAAGGCTTCAGTGCGCAGAATTAAAAATACAACAACCCCAAAACTATTCGCTCTATATATCCTGGGGGAACAGCACTTGCACAATTTAAAATTGCTGGTCTGATGATTCTTCAAAACCTCAAATGGCAAAATGATTAGTATCTCCAAATAAAATCCCACATTAAAAATAGGACTCTACTCCATGCTAGGAAATTATACGCAGTCTACAAAGCACTCCAAGGTCTATGCAAATAAGGAGTTGAACATTATACAAAACAGTTCTAAAAGACTAAAATAAGTAGGCTTCCTAAATGACAATTACTATTTTAAAAAGTGCTTAGTTATCCCAGGCATACAACTTGGCATTTGAATGAAGTTGGACTTTTCCAGGCAGTTTCCTCAAATCGTCCCAAAAAGCACAAGTCACTTTGTGACAACACCACCTTTGGGCACCCCGGAAACAGTTAAGAGATTAAAATCATACACATCCTTATTTCTTAGAAAGCATGGATGGGGAGAGTTGGAGAAGAACGAAATCTTAAATGCCCATCTGAACATCCCAGGAGACACACATTAGTACAGTCAGGGTAAGAAACTCATTAGCTCTCAGATTAATCACACACTGTATGCATCCCTACCAATGCCCAAGCTGGCAAGCCTTGCCATGCAGATCTCAAGGATGGGACAGTGATGGTATTTCACACCAAACAACCCTCTCCCTTCACAGCTGAGCAGGAGATTCTTGAACAGCACTGTGAAAAGCACAACTGTGAAGAAGGAAAGCCAGAGATATGAAGCAATTACTCCTTTTTCCTCAAGGCCACATGATTCCTGAGATAGCTGGTTATTGCACCATCACTTATAAGCTCCTACACAGGACGTCAATGGCAGCTACCTCCCTTCACGCTTACTAGTTCCACAGAAATGGGTAATCTTTATTATTTATTCACCAGTTTCCTTTTACAGTTGAAAAATCAGTAGGTGGTAGGAAAAATCAGATCTGCAGTCCTGCCTGCAGATCTCTCTTCAGACAACCCTGTCTGTAAACAGTCGCATCATTCTCTTCAGCAATTCAATTATTTTCTAGTAGGAAATTAGGAAACTGCTCTCATTTCCATCATCTCTTGCTTTGCAGTCACTCCAGGAGAAGACAGCTACATAATTAATTCAGATATTGACCATGTGCCATGAGATCAGAGTTTTCACTCCAGCGCTGCCCTCTGCACCTTTACCCATGTCCATGCCCAGCGGGATGCGCAGCTGCAGTGACCTGCTTCCCAGCCAGCGGGGCGGGATGCGGAGGATGGATGCTCTGCAGAAAGGAGCTCTGACATCCTCCTTGCTCCCTCCAGTGCAATGAGCACCAGTGATGGCAGCAGTGCTGGAACAGCCACATGTGGCTTGCACAGCAGGAGCACCAGTGATGGAACACCTGTGTGTGGTTTGCACAGCAGTGAGCACCAGTGATGGCAGCAGTGATGGAACACCTGTGTGTGGTTTGCACAGCAGTGAGCACCAGCAATGGCAGAGGCACATCTGTGTGTGGCTTGCACAGCAGGAGCACCAGTGATGGCAGTGGAACACCCACACACGGTTTGCAAAGCGGACATTACAACACAGGTCTGCTTCAGGGCTTTCTGCAGGAAGTAAGTGATCTGCAACTGGAAAGTCACATGCCTGCATCTGAAATAGTGCTACAGTTACGCCAATGGGCAGCCAAGGGGCAATTCTGCACAAGCAGCACTGCAGGGGAAGGAGACAGGTTAGTGCTCGGAAGGGGTGACACAGCGACACCTCAGAGACCAGCCTCTCACTGGAGCCCAGGACAGTTACAGCAAATGCCACCACACAGGAAGGAGCATCTTTAAGCACGAGGCAGTATTACCCAGAATATTACTATTCCAACACACCAGTTGGACTTCACAGGACCAAACACACCGATGGCAGCTGCAGTTTATCAGTTAATATAGGGCCATGAAAAAACTTGTTCACTACCAGTTCTACTAAATTACGTGATGACATATTATTATTTTCATGTAGAGACAAGACCTGTAACATCTCTGTGTCCAGCATTTGCCTAGGAAGTACCACAGGATACTATTCAACTACACATTCACCAGAAGTTAGTCAATTACTAAGAGACTCATGTAATACAAGCTGCAGTCATTTATTTTCAGGTTGGAAAATACAAAAGGAAACTTATAAATAATTTTTGATACTTTTGTTTGTGGTTGATTTGTTTTCTTTTTAAACTTTGATTATCACATATTAATCTCAGAGTCTCTATGAAACTTTTATTGTACTTAAGAGCAGATGAGGAAATGGAAAATGGCATCAGGATTGCATGTTTTCAGGAATGAATGTATTAGAATGTGTCATTACCAGAGCAAAGAACAGTGGCAAAACTGGACTGGCTTTAGATTTGCTTCCTTTTTCCCTAGTTCCAAATGAGGCTAGGGAAACAGGAGACTTGCAGGATCTTTTCTGGTTGCTAATTCATGCAGGAATAAAAATGGAACACTATCTGGGGAAAAAAACACCTGACCAACTGTACTTCTTCTGGATTATGGAAGGCACAAGACATGAGAAAAAATGCTAATTCTTGATAAACATAAACATCACAACACTCAGCCTTACAGAGAACTTTAATCCCCTGCAGCCCCTGGTGCAGACCACAGTGAACCAGGCTCTCCCCCTGCAGCCCATGGAGGTCCATGGTGTAGCAGAGATCCACCTGAGGCCCCTGAAGGGCTCCACACCAGGGCAGGTGGAGACCCAAGGGAGGCTGTGACACTGTGGGAGGATTACTGGCAGGACTTGTGACCCTGTGGGAGACCCATGCTGGAGCAGCCTGTTCCTGAGGGGCTGCACCCTATTGGAAGGGACCCAGACTGGAGCATTTCATGAAGAACTGCAACCTGCAGGAAGGATGTGCTTTGGACAAGCTCGTGGAGAAAGGACTGTCTCCCGTGGGAGGGACCCCACACTGGAGCAAGAGGAGAGTATGAAGAAAAGTCCTCCCTCTGAGGAGAAAGGAGTGGCAAAAACAGAAACAGTGTGCGTGAGCTGACTGCAGCCCTCATTCTCCATCCCCCTTGCACTGAGGAGGTAGAGAAAAGTGGGAGTAAAATTAAGCCTGGAAAGAAGGAAGGGTGGGGGGAAGGTATTTTATGATTTAGTTTTTATTGCTCATCACACTACTCTCATTTGATTGGTAACATCAAACTAACTTTCCCTAACTCTTCTGGTTATGGTAGTACCTATCACAAGTGATCTCACCCTGTCCTTATCTTGCCCCATGGATGTTTCACTATATTCTTTGTCCCCCGTCCAGCTGAGGAGTGATAGAGTGGCTTGGTGGGTACCTGGCATCCAGCCAGGATCAACTCACCACAGCTCATAATTCCTCAATAACATTAGATCTGTCAGAAAGAAGTATAGAGCTGTGATTCTGCATGGTTTATCTAATTGAAAGAATTAGGTCTCTGAAGTATTGCTTTCATTGAAAAGATCTTCCTGACTTGGCAATCTGAGGTATTTGGAGGCTGTCAGTAATTCAAATACACAAATCAGGCCACTTCCTTCCTTATACCAGCTGTCCAAAAGGCTTTGTGAAAGGGATACTCACTTTTTCTGAAAACATCCAACAATATAGAGCAGACATGCAGAAATACAGGTATTTTGTACAGGGTGCAAGCATGAGAGAAAAACAGGAAGGTAAGAAGATAAAAGTAGACAGATCTGAGAGAGCTCTCCAAAGAAAGCCAGTAAAGCTAGTTTTTATGGCACACAGAAGAAGTTATCACCCCCTTTGGTTTGCATTACAGAAGCACAGTAAAGCCTGACCTGAGAGGATGTTATTGTCAGTTTTCCTATATAACAGATATTAAAAATAATAATATAAAAATCAGACTAATTCAGCAGGTGAAGGGGAAGTAGATCGGAAGAGC
>JAYDZK010000169.1:67202235-67237768 GCA_034509185.1 Euphonia xanthogaster | reverse complement strand
GTAGTACTCTCCTGTCACCATCATACTTTCTGAAAAATCTCTTTGCCCAGGATTCTTCTTCTGGGAAGCTAAGAAGCCTCAGAGAAAAATGAAAACAATAATTATCTGATTTACTTCTCCTACGTTTTGCTGCTTTGGAATGTGGTTTGGAGATTGTTTATCCAACAGGTGGGTGTTTCATGCGAATTGTTTTTACTTATTGGCCAACTACGGCCAAGCTGTGTTGGACTCCGAAGAGAGAGTCATGAGTTTTCTTTAGTATCTTTTAGCCTTCTGTCTGTATCCTTTCTGTATTCTTTAGTACAGTTTAGTATAGTTTTAGTATAGCATTCTTTGATATAATATAGATCATAAAATAACAAATTAGCCTTCTAAGAACATGGAGTCAGATTCATCATTCCTCCCTTTGACGGGGGTCTCAGAAAATACCACACTCCCGAGGCCTCCGACCCGCTGAATTCATAACCTGAATTCATCCAGGATGAAGGCAGCACGTTCCCTTTGCTCCTTGGCTCACATGAGAAAGGAGAGATGCAGAAGCAAGAGTCACACTCACTGAGCCCAAATGAGGGGACTCAGGTGGCTGCCTCAAGAGCAATGCTTTGGGCTTCAGAAAAGTTACATCAGCCAGGTACATCTGATGCCACTTAGGTTCCCTTAGGTGATGTAACTTACTTATGGGCTCTTAAGTGAGATTAGAAGTCATGGGGGAAAGGAAATAGATACTTTCCAAAACTGACATGATTTGGAGGTTTCTTAGTGAAAATTGCCTCACCATCACTCTGCCAAATTAACCAGAAAAGGGATTAAAAGCATGAACATCAGCAGTGCAGTTGCTGGAATTAAAAATCAAGACTTGACTGGTTCTCAGGCATTAAAGTCTTAATTTAAACAACTTCAGGCAGAATATTTTGTGCATCTCTCCTAGGAGCCATTATAATTAAGTCAGTGACTATAGGAAAGTAGATGATGAAATCTTTCTATATTCTAAGAGGAATTTCTTGGAAATAAATCTCAAATTTTGAACCAATAAATATGAGAAATTTTGCTAAAAAGTACAGAAGAAGTTGATCTCGACAGAGGTAATTTCTATTTGTCTTGATCCATAAGCAAAAAAAGAGATGCTCAATGGAGCAGATGCTTCTGACAGAATTCCTCCCTGGGATGTATGGTGGGGCACGTCCAAAGAGAAGCTGTGGCTGAAGGAAGCACAAGCCCTGCAGCCCCTTTGTGGTGCTGCATTCTCCTGCTGGACCAGGACCAGGCGTGGCAGGGTCAGCAGGCAGCCAGGCTAGGCAGGCATGGCATCCCAGTCCCAGACGTGCTTATGCAGTGCTGAGGCTCCTGGAGCTCGTGACGGGGAGCAGGACAGGGGTCCTGCTTTGGAAAGAACCTCAGGTATGGAAACAGGTGAGCTGGGGACCTAACTGGTGAACACCGACATTGTTCAGTGTGCAGAGAGCAAGCTGTAAACCAGGTAAAAATCCTCATCACCTTATGGGCATCACCAGCAGCTCAGCACAAAAATTACTGTTTCAGGTTGCCTACTAGTGGTATTCAATCTATGGTCATCAGCTTATCCCTCTCCTGATACCAACCTTTTCCAAAGTGCTAATGGGGAAAAAAATATTTCCAGGGTATTAATGCAACGCTTGTGCTAGTGCAAAGCTCTTTCTTTGGCCATCAAAGATGCCTATCAGGTTATTAACTTTGTTTTTGAGGCTTCATAAAATACCTTAACATTCAAACTGATACATCTTCTCTGTACAGCTTCAGTTTGGTGCGTGGACAAAGTGAAAAGGTTCCTATTTGACAAGCATTGCCTTGCCAAGCTCTCACACAAATCAAACAGCATAGCAGGAATGACTAATGAATAAATCCTCCCGCCCCCCAAAATTAAAAAAAAAAAAGGGAGATAAAAGGATGTTTACAGATTTCCACAGAGATGTGGTCTATTATGAAGCTATAACTTCCTATCTATTGAGTGTTTACTAGAAAGGCTCAGTATTAAGATAAAGTCTTTTGTGGACAGGAAATGTTCCATGAAAAATTATACAGATACAGCAATTCGCCATCAAAATGGGAGGAAACACTTTAAATGCTAAATAACTAAAAGCTTACATGGTACTAGAATACTATTAAAATTAGGAGCAAAGATTTATGTTAGACATACACTTCCTCAAAACCTTATATGAGATTTTATCCAGCCCTCTTTTACTTGGTCGGATGGCTATAGATTCCAAGGACAGATTAACTACTGTAGGATTAGATATATGTTTAATTAAACACAAAACCACACTGTGTGATAGGTATATTTGAAAAGCCTATTTAGATTAAGTATGATTGATATCTACAGATACATCTGCACGTTAAAAAACCCCACACTTACACGCTTACTTACGTGAACAGAGAACTTATAGGAAATAATATGCAGAAATATTTCAACCCTAGGCTCACATTTAAGGTCTACTTTCTTCACTCATGTATAATTTCATGAAGTTGCTTTATTACAGACAACAGATAACAGACAACACTGAGCTTGGGGAAGAAAGATATAATCCGTCAAGATTATATATTTAAAATTTCAATATCTGTTTCATGAATTACAGCCTAATCTACATTTTTTTGACTGCAGAATGATATGTTACATGTGGCAATTTTAATCTAAATTCCACAGGAAAGGCACTTCCCATCTGCAGCTGAGCTCTCGGTGCACACCCAAAGGCTTCATTCAGAGTCTGCTGTTCAGCAGCCAGCACTAGCACTGCACATGTAGCCACGCCACCAGCGAACACAAAGAGCTGCTAACTAGTTCGTGATAAAGAGAAACCAGCGCATGAAAGGGACTGAAAATGGTTCCATGCAGCCAATGGCACCCTGCTTTTAGAGAAGTACTTTGAAAGAATACCACAGAAGGGCCTTTTTGCCGAAGAATTGCACTGTCAATGACTGGTTCAATCCCACTGATTAGGGTCTTTCCATTAACTTCAGCAAGTTCCCTAGCACTCTCCAGATTTTTGTTATTAAAATAGCCTGACAAACAATCTAGGCTCAGCTTACAGCTGAGGCTGGCAGCTTTTCACCCTGCACTGTGACAGCCTTCACCAAATCCCCTTCACAGGAGAGTCTACAGCCCTCAGTGCTGTGAAGAAAGCTCCAGGTGGGAGAGGAGTATCAGTGCTTCTGAACGGGATACGGAATTACAGAACAGTCGGAGTTGGAAGGGGCCTCTGGAGACGATCTAGCCCACCCACCTTACCAAGGCAGGGTCACCCAGAGCAAGTGACATGGGCAGTGACATCTCCTGACCTTGCTGGGCAGCCTGTTCCAGTGCTCTGCCAACCTCAGTGTAAAGAAGCTCTTCCTCATGTTGAAGTGGAGCTTCTTGCATTTTAGTTTATGGCCATTACATATCAGGCAGGTGTTAACAGTACTTTTATTTTTGGTTCCTATGATATGTTCATATAAACATACATTCATCATATGAGCAAGCATCATGAATTACACAAGAAGCATATATTTTGGCCCAATTATGAAACTGAAAAATAATTTTAAAATACGCTACCAAAATTATTTTTCATTAGCAATCATTTGATAGGGCATCAGAATATTTTGGGGAAGGAAAAAAAAAAAGGAAGAGGTTAATCTCGCTTCCATCCTGGCTTTATCACTCCAGAGCTAAGTGTTGTTTAGTTTTTGGCTTCTTTACCACAACAAAGCTGGGACTTCTCTATGCTTTCACCAAGATACATGCCAGCTTGACAAATTAACAAGGAATTAAATTTGTGTTACCTCTTTATATAGAGAAAAATAATTTAAAAAACAATAAAAAACTTAAGGCTTGATTTTACATCACTGACTCTGTGAAACAGTGAAAACTAAACCAAGCCAAGGATCTAGTTACTTTTGGGTTATTTTAAAGTAGTCTCAAAGATGCACGTCACCAGAAAACAATGGCAGCTCAAGCGAATTATTAAATCCTGAACCTGCATATTGTATATGGTGACAGATGAAGGTTTATCTAGGAACTTCAAATGTCATGGCCGTTTGGAATGGAACTAAACACATATTCAAAGACAAGCAAAGTCTTTACCCAGATTAATCAGGAAACATTGTTTTCTATGAGGGAAGACAATGACCTCCTTCAAAGCAACCCTCAGTCCTAAAATGCAGATTGCACTAATATGACTACAAGGTAAGTGTTTCATACAAACTTCTGTGTAGATGGAGACATAATCTGTGTATCTCAAATTGCATGAACCTTGTGCCACAAGTCCCATGTTCTGGTCCCAAATGCTATATAATAGCTTGTGGCAGCTTGTGAACTTCTAGTAGGGGGTGTATATTGAGTGGATACTTTTATTCTGTGTTATAACAGCAGGAAAGCCCAGAGTTACTCCAGACAAAGGGCTGAGAATTTTTACAGCAGTTGCTGCTCAGAAACCCACAAGCTGCAACACAGCCCACCTTATTCCACACTTCTTCTTGTCTCTTAACACCTCATTTCTCTTAAGTAGCTACTGCTCCCCACACTCATTTAATAGGTGCAATACTAAATAAAGATCATGCTGAAATTACCATTAAAAACTTTTTGTGAGCAATTTCTTCCATGCACGCATGGACTGATGGCAAATATCTTCTAAGTTAATTTCCCCGTTGGAAGCAACCAAAAGGATGAAACTGTACTCATTAGAATACACAGAAAGAAAGCAATAATCCAAAGCTCCATGCATGCTTATCAGAAAACTTTGAATTGCTCTTCATCTCACTGGTCAAATTTAGAAAGAAAATGATATTGACTCACTAGAACTCAGATCACCAACCAACCATTTAAAAGTACTTTAAAAATTTGGTTTAAGAGTTATGCAGAAGATATTTAAACTAAAAAGGGAAATTGAAATTAAAAAAAATATTAAAATCCCAAATGTTTTCATTAAATAGCTGAAGCATTAATTTCTAGAATAAAACAGAAAAACATCTGGAAGCATTAATAAAGATACTACTAATTTAAAATTTACATGTCAATAGCATAAACACAATCTCCAGTGCAGTTTGCTCCCAAAAAGAAACAAATCAAATCCATCCACTAAAAACCCTGCTATACACAACATTTTTTGTACTTGTTAAACATGATTGCTTAAGCCCTACAAAAATGGGGCAATCTAGGAGTCATGTTGTCAAAGGAAATGTCTCTGAAGTGCACCAGAATCACAGAATATGCTGAGTTGGAAAGGATCCACAGGGATCACCATGTCCAAGTTGTGGCATTTCACATGCAAGCAGCCCCAGCTTAGGTCGCAGAAGGTCAAGGTTGCATTCTCAGGCTTAGAGAGAAGACTTGAAAAGCAAACAAAAACAGTGAACTAGTAGAGGTCAGACTTGGTTAAGAGAAACCCCTCTGGCCTGTGCAGTGAAATCTCATCAACCTCCCAGAAGACATTATTATACCTCCATTGACCAGTGAAGAAGCAAACAAATTTAAATTCAATTTGGTCAAATCTAGCTCTGATTAGTGCTGCTGAAACACACACAATAAATTGCCAAATTGCTTCAGTAGCCAAGATGACTCTGGCTTTCTTACAGCTGTCAGCGACAGATGTAGTGAAAGCAGAGACCTTCAGCAAATACTTCAGTTGGTGAAAAAACATTGTTTCCCTTCTATCAGAGCCACACAAGCTTGGTCTGAAGAGATTCACAGGAGGACAGAAGAAACTGATGCTAACACAGAGGTGCTGACTGGAAAGAATACTGGAAGTTGAGCTGCTCATCTTGTTGCCCATTGTCCTAATGTGAACCACAAAAGAAGCCAAATCCAACAAAGAGGCCAACATTTACTGGAGTTAAGCTTTTCATTTTGTATCCCGGGACTTGAGAGTCCTGAGGAATCTCAAAAAACTACAGACTGATGAGAGCAGGATGATGAGCAAAGCCTTACAAGAAGCCTGGGACAAGGATTGGAGAGCACTTTCTCCATCAGGCTCCACACTAGAGAGCCACATCTCTCGTTCACAAACTAGTCAGTGTTGCACAGACCTTTCCTTCACAACTACGGAGTTTCATCTCTGAGTCCTCCCAGCTACTCCAAGTTCCACCAGCAGTTTGCACCTTGCACATAGCAGCATGAGTTTTCCCTCTTCACCAATATGCCAATCCAAGCTCCCTACACAATATAACCACAAATGTTGGCTCCTCTGCCCAGCTGGCTTTGCAAGATATGAGATTTAAGGCTACCAACAGAAGAGAGGCAGCAGGGGCTCATTCACCCATCTGTTTTAACGTGGCTGCCTCGGCTTTGCTCAGGGCTGTCACGTCACAGGAGCGCAGGCTTTCTCCTCCATTCCAGCTCGTCATACCTTCTGCAGAAGACAAAGACGAGAAGAAACCTCTTCTGTGGCTCTGGCCACATGCCCCAGCACCCGCTGAGCCAAACCATAACCGCTCGCCTCATTTTAACATGGTAAAAATCAAAGAGCTAAGCCCAAGGCAAAAGCCTTACAGCACCGAGGAGTGCATAAGCAAGCACATCACTAGAATCTCCCGAACAATTAGAAGCGTGAGGACACAGATTTAATTTATGCACCACACATACTACAAAACTGAGTGAAGAAAAACTCTAAAGTAAGCTGCCTGAGGCAACATAGTTATTGTAATGCTGTTTTCTGTATTATAAACCACAATGATGCTTGTTTATAAAGCCTCCTGTTCCAAAAGTTTTAAGTGGTAGCTTTACACAAAATTTTCTTTCAGAAAGGGGAAGTCTGGCAGTTCTGACCTGATTTTGCCATTTATGTGATGGCTGCAACACTGAATATCCTGATGAAAGGAATCTCTGCTGAAGCCTTTACTCTCTTATTTCTTCTTCTTAGAGCTTATTCTGCAGCACTTCAGAGAGCTCCAAGACATCACTGTGTCTCTACCCTATGAGACACAGCACAGATACAGCTGCTTCTTGGGATTTCAAAAATAATTAAAGGCACAAGACAACAAAGGAAGGATGAAAGAAAGGAAAATGTGAAGGAGGCAACACGAGCCTCTTGCAAACAAATACATGCACATTCAAGTCTGTTAAAAGGTGTAAGTTTTCCCATGTGATATGTTATCTTTTTTACCAGGCTAATTTGACACAATTACCTCAGAACATTTATTCCAAGAAACGTGGTTGAAGTTTATCCATTTTGTTACAAATTTGCTACATTTCAATATACTCCCAGAATTAAAAATCTTCCTATGCTTTTTAAAGTTGTGGCAGAGATAATGTCTGATTTAATTAAAAAGAACTACTGTGTCTTTCCTGAAAGTAGAGGCATATTTGACAGGATTAAGTTTGCGACCACTGTTTTAGCTGTTCATGATTAGTGTCAGTTCAGAAGCTTCTCTGAGTTACATCAAGGAAAATGCTACCAAACAAAAAACCAGCAGCAGCAAACCTAACCAGATAAAAAAGGAAGGGAAGGCACATTACTTCACTGTAGGAGGGGCTGGAAGACTTTTTAGACTTCCTGGAAGTCTAGAAGCTCCTGTGTTCCCTGTGCAGGAGCCAAAGAGGGCTCAGACGGAGAGGTCTCACCCACCCAGCCATCCCCACAGGAGGTTCGGAAGTTCCCTCAACCTTGATACACGGATTCGTGCAGATGTGTCAGGGGGAACAGTCACACAGTCACATTTCCACAGTGTGGAAACAAAGTATCACACAGCCCTCTCTTGTCCTGCCTTTCTGAATTCCACGGATAACAAACGCATCCAATTAGGCTGAGGTTGCTTCTCCCCCAGTGTCCCAGCTCTCCGCAGGGAGGTGAGCTCCAGGACCTCCGCACACTCCTTGTTACCCAGGTCCTGGGGAGCTGCAGCCGGGCAATGGCATCTCAGACAACGAAACCCTGAAAGGGAAAGCCACAAACAGCCTTCTTTCTTTCCCCCATGGCACACTTAGAAGACCAGAAAACCACTTCTTACAGGAATTGCCTTTGTTTCCTGTAAGAAAGCTGAGAGAAGTGTGACAGATGACTGTCACCACCTTCCAGCCCTCTGCCCCGAAGCACAGCTACTTCTTGAGAACTTAAGTAGTGACAAACAGAAAGCAACAATGGTAGTTAGGCTGGAGGCAGAATAGTTCCTGGAAACATACTACACTAATGATTAAATATATTAACATAAACATGTAGTATTTATGGATGAATTACATAAGTTATCACCACTACCGTCTAGAGCATCTGCAGTTTCCAAAGTGAGGGAAATGCTCGTGAAGTGCAAGTAGTTTGTCATTTTATCAACAGCTCTCAAACTCTCAAAAATACTTCTTAACTACAACCAGAAAAATTACAGACCACAGCCATGTTTGCCTTGTGATTACTTGAAACCTAAATAAATCTTCTCTTTGAAGTGGAAATGAAGGTTTTTGAAGGTTTTACTGAGTTTTTTGCCACAGATTTTATATATAAAAGCACTGATTTAAAACTTATTATATCCCAACCAGCATAATTTTTGGAAACACTCTGCTTACTTCTTGGATGAGTTTATGTTTGATTCAATCACAGTAATTCTACAGCTCTCATAATATTGAGAATTAGTCAGGAAAGCAAGGAAAATTACAGATATTTCCATTTATAGATGACTGGTCTGCAGTTCGGTGATCTTGCAATCAGAAGTGAGAGAAATCATTCTCTTCTTCTCAATATCACATGGCATAAGCAATTACAAACAGCCTCAAATTACATGAATTCTCCTGATTTCGCAGATATACTTTTGCCTTAAGCCTTTAGATTACCCTCAAGTCCCTACTCTGAAAAACTAACTCAAGTCCCATCTTTACCATCAGAAATTTCACTAACTGCACATATACCCGGCAGCCTTTTTTTTTTGGAAATTTATTTCAGGACCACAACAACCCTGAAGAAACACTGAGGCCCAGGTAAACATTCCCTATGGAAAAATCTGCGTGAAGAGATGGTACTTGATAACATCTGCAGGACCATCTGGGCAGCTTTGTTGCTGTTGGAGTCAAACTGGGCATCTCTGAGTATTGTAGACCCTTAAGGAATTCAAACTCAGGAAAAAGACCCATTATAGAAATTAATCCAAAATACAAGGAATAAGTTTTATTCTACATTAGTAGTCTGCACAGTCAGACTGGATAGGACTCTGAGCAACCTGGTCTAGGTGAATATGTCCCCACTCATTGCAGGGGTTGGACTAGGTGACATTTAAAGGACCATTCCAACCCAAACTATTCCATGGTCCTGGGAGAAATCAGCGGGCCGGCAGTGTAGGTCATTCCTCGATACCTGCTACAAGCAGAACAGCACCTAGTTTTGCTGCATTGCTGCCAATGGTGTTAGAAGGGCTATTAAATGTCACGAGTAAGATTTTATTACAGCCTAATTACAAAGGAGGTAAGAGAAGATTCATTGTCTACTCTCTGTCTCATGTGGTATTAAAAACATTTCCCAAAGCAACGCAATCTGGCTAAGTCAAAATGAGCTACTAGACTGGTTGGGCCACAGGTATGACCTAGGTGTAGCAACTCTGCCTCTTGTTTAATGAAGAGGAAGGGGGGAAAAAAGGCTGTGTGATGATTCCAGCAGAAAAGGAAGAAATGGATCAAATGGAATTCTGACATGCAAATTTAAAATGTGAGATCTTAATGGAAAGAAGCAGTGATTTACTTTTGGGGCTACATGTAACTTCCCAACACATTGCACTTCATTGCTTAGGAAACCTTTGTGTCTGTGGACCTTTTGTGCTGATGTTGTATGCCCTGAGTTCAGGCTGAGTGTTCTGAGGAGCTGCAGCCAAAACAACCCAGTCACTTCCAAGAATGTAGCTGGGCAAAAAAGGGAACCTTTTATTCTCAGAACACAGGGCATTGAAACTTGTCCCAGCATAAATTCTTTTCACTCCCCAACTTGTGAGTACTTGAACTCAGAATTCCAAACCGGCTCTTCCACAGTGTTTTATCCATGGGTTTGTATAAGTGAAATAAAAACATCATCCTGACTACTCTTTTGCAAAATCTTCCTGTTTTAAATTAGATATAAGGGAACAGATAGCCAGTCTGCTAAAACGAGGACTTAACACTTCTCAGTCATCTGATAAGCACAAGTTTCAACAGCGCTTACTTGTACAAAATGATGGTGTTGGGATATTTGATACTTACATTTCACAGATGTAACTAAGTTCAACCAAAGCCCATTGAGGACTCTTATCAGATGAAGGCTGAAGAGATATTTACTTGCAGGAGATGAGAGAATATTTAAACTTTTATCATGGTCCATATAATTTCCTTGAGAAACTTTTATTTCTAGCCATCAGAGATATGAAGTTGTGTATAAAATATACTGTGTGCTACAGCAACTTCTTTTCCTTTCAAAAAGGCTGATTCCCATTTTAAAAAATCAGAATTAAACTGCAATCTCAGCTCAGAATTAATAGGAACAGCAAATACAGTACCCTAAGATAGAGTGCCTGTACCACACATAACTTATCTGTACAGAACAAGCTGGCAGAGCAGATACATCTTTAGCAAACCAGACTCAATATAAAAAGGATTTACTTGCATGCAAGAACATTTGCAGTCTCTGTGCAGCTTTACTTTGAATAGATTTAACATTTAACTAGTTCAACCACATTAATCCTTGAGTTCCAGGCTCCTGGAAAAGTATTTATCATTCTTCATTTTGAACCAAAAATGACATTTGTGGCTACAAAAGGTGGAATTTCAAAGAACTGTATGCAAATTTTGAAACATCAGTATCTAAATAAATATGAAAACCTCCCAACTTCCTCAAACAAAAAAAAGTAAGATTCATAGCAAAGCTATGCTTTCCTCATTTATATCAGAATAAGTTTTAAACTTTAAAAGCCATAACTTGGATCAGCTTTTTCTCAGATAGTAAAGGCCATCACTTTTGAAGTGTCTCAATTGCAAAAGCTAAATTTCAGCAATAATGATGAAATACTCCAGTCAGAAGGACCTCTAGATTGAAATTTTAAATGAGAAACCAATTCAGTGCAGTTACTGATAATGCAAGTTAATTAAAAGCATTTTTGAACATTTGTCCTATTTCCTCACTGTGATTTCCAGGTTTGCTAAAGAGTTTCCTATTGTGCTGCACATCATGCTCCAGGGTACAGCAATAGCTGCCCTTTATGCAATGCCTTTATTCGATACTTTGAATTTCACAGTTTATCTTGAGATAAAGGCAGAGAGAAGCAGATTAAAGGAAAGTACGTTTTACTGCCATTACGCTGCTTTCCTACTGGAGAAGGACAGATGGGAGTCTGTACAGCTAAGTCCACTCCTGGCTGTCTCCCATTCCCTGCCCCTATTCACTGCTCCTTCCCCTCTGCTGCAGACCACAGCCTTCCAAAAAAACCCCACCAAAACGCAAAAAACTGGAATGCCTCTGTGTGTTAACCCAAGAAAGGACTACGAAGCAATTGAGACAAACATGAGAGCCCTACAGCAGTACATCCACCACTCCAAGACAGCTACAGCTGCAGCGAACTGTGTTGACATTTTGAGATGTGTGCGTATGGACCAGCAGGCAGAGAGGTTGCCATGTTTTCCTATCCCAAGTAATACGTAAAAGGCCACAGCACCTGGCCCCCAGCCCTGGTTCAGGGAAGATTAACTTGCTCTTCACCTTAACAGCTTTGGGCAATTTTGTCCTTCTCACAAAGGGAGATGTACAGCAAAGCTCCACCATCACTGTGGTAAGAAAATTTCCTTGGAAGCCAAAGCCTCCTCTCCACTTCAGATGGATGTGAGAGATGATCCTGCCTTCTGCAGTGGGGTCTGATTTTTCAAAAATAGCTCTTCCACTGGTTTATGAAACTGAGCTTGTGAAACACAAAGTGTGTCTCCTATTAGTTTAATCAGATTCCCTGCCCCTATAAGCCACAGACCCAGAAAATCCAGCTCTCCCATTCCCTATAGGGCTGCTGTCTTGTGGATGGCAGGAGAAAGGAGACTGTCTCCTGCTCCTCATGGAGAGATTCCCATTCTTCTCCAGTAGAAAGCACTTCACCTGCCTGTCACCCTCTTCAATAACTTGTCTTGGAAAACTACAACAGCTTGAGAAAGTCCCATATGACTTGTAGGTCTGAACTTTGATATTTGTTCACTGTCCAAATCTCTTCCCTCACACTTCAACAAAGCTCTTTTCTCTTTCTTCTTCCTTTTTATTTTTAAATTTTACTCTCCCAGGCAAACACCAGAAAAATCCTTTGTACAGCAACTTTTCCTCTCAGTACCACATTCAATTTGCATCTTCCACATAAAAATTCTCATCTTTTCTCCCACCAGTTGAGACTTCTGCTGCCAACTCTCCTAGCTCTCTCAATCAAGCATATTTGTCAATGAACTTGCAATTACAATGTGTGTGCTTGATAAAGCGAAGATATGTGTAGAAATAAACTGCCAAACACTTTCACAAATTAAACAAGACATTAAGCTGCCTCTTGCTTCCCTCTCCCCGGTTCAATCCCTCTCCAAAGCCTTGTATCCTCCTTCTGTCTGCAGCCACCTCCATGCCTGCTGTTCTGAGATGTTCTGCCCTAAGCTTGATTCAGCCTTTCTATATTTCAGCATATTTTCCTCTGTCTCACCAGCCTTATGCTTAGACAGGGGCAATGCAGAAACCATTATGCCACTCTTTAGTAACAACCCAAGTTAAACAAAAAAGTTCCAGCCTGCCCCATTCTAAGCAAAAGCATTTCTGAAATACCAAAATGCATATGCCTACATTTTATAATAACACAACCAAGCAGCTTTCTGGCCAATGAGTGTAAAGCACTCCAAGTTTTTTTTTAAAAAACTCCATTTGACTTCTTGGAGTCAACTCACTCTTACTAATTATGTATAGGACTTATATTATTATATACTGTGGGTATATAATAATATAAGGACTGTGGGTTTTCGCTCATTTCACAGCTACATTGTTGGCTTTATCTTTACAGTTTCTGTCTTCTGTAGATGCTCTCCTGTCCTGGCTGTATTTTTTATATTCACTACCTCCACCCTTGAACCTTTCCTCAACCTTTATTAAAAAACCCCCAAAACCAAAAGACCAACAAAACCCCACCGAAATTCTCTTTCTCACCTCACCCATGTTCCGACAGACATGCACTCAAACTCCCAGGCTTGTTTGTGATCTGCTGCCCTGCTCAGAGCCCTTCTGAGCATCTCTGCCCCCAGCATCTCCCTGTAACACACACTGGAGGAACAATAAAAAACCCAAACAAAAAAGCCAGCCCCACCTGGATCCTGCTGCTGTTTCTCCTTTACCTTGGAATAGAAGCACTCCACTAGAGTTGTTTCTTTCAAAAAGACTGCTGGCTGCAGATGTGCCCTGGCAGACAACATTGGTCCACCTCAAATAGAGAAACAGGCTTTATTTCCGTATAAATAAACAGCCTCCACTGAGGAAGGGAGGGAAGCAGCACAGAAAAGGAAATATTGCAAATATTGCAAGCACACAATTTCTAGTAAGTTTTTGTCAGTGGATCTTCATTTCTTTGCTCCTTGCAAAGGCTATAATACCAATCCACTTAAACCTTATTCTGTTTGCAAGAAACAGCACCTTCTTTCTCACTACTGATTTCCTGACTTCAGCAGGTTCACATGAGGGTTCACAATCCCTTTTTTGTCCACTTTATTAACAAGCATGAAGGTTTTCATTTACTATTTGAGATATCCATGAGCTCTAAAGATCAGGAGAGACACTACTGAAATGCAATTCGATTGCAAGTAATCACCAAAAGAATAAAGTGGGACTAGAACTTGCAAGTACTGGTTATTTCAGCACTTGTGACCGGCACATAGATCCCTCACTTTGTCGATAGCTACTACTTCATCAAAGACCAAACAGCACAAGCAGTATCTCTCCTGAATGTTCCACTGGCACCACTTTTTTCCTGAACACAAAGTAAGTCAATGTGGTTTTCACTCTGTTACATTTCCTGACCTCTTCAATTAGCTTAGGCTGCAGCTCTGTCTGTGAATGGAAACAGTACATTGGTATTGCAGACTACGGGAGTGGTGGGGGAGAGGACAAGGAAAAACATTCAAAGATAAATTAAAATCCCATTTTAAATATTTCTGATCCCTAAAAGTGTTTGAAAATCATATAGACATGGTGCTTCCTTCTCGTAGGCTTCAGGGGAGTTTTGCAAGCAAGATTTTCATTGTAGTGAGACACAAGAAGATTGAAGTCTGGGTTTCATCCCACTCCACAGGTGGAATAAAAGAGGTCTTAATGAATAGATGGTAGAAAATTTCAGTTCTCGAAGAAGTGAAACTCTCAATACCATGGACACGTCATCTTTTCACAGTGTTTTTGTCACACAGATGCTTTGGTCACACAGCAGTACAATATGTGCTACTGTAAACTTGCTTAAAAGCACCTTTCCTGGACTCTGAAGCAAATGCAATAGAGCTGTATTTCAGAATTTTTTAAATTGAATCATTTTCCCTTCATGTGCTGTTTTAACATGAGTGCCTCCAAAATGAATCACAACATGATTACTCTTTCACAAACATATACTACTGGCGGGTAGTAAAATTTGTCAGCACAAAACACTAATGATCCTAAATAAAACAAAATAGAAAGAAATAAAAGACAAAGGACCATACAGTCCATTTGGGAAATGCTTCCTGAAGCTGGAGAGAGAGAGAGAGGCTCCCTGCAGCGCTAACATCTGCACAAGACAGAAAATTTATTTCCCCCTCTCCCCAGAAAGAAATAGAGATGGAAGGAGAAGAGGAAATGGCAGACAGCAGATAATCTCTATTTTACATCAACAGACAAGATGACAGTGGAAAAGACTTCTGCCCTCTGGGGTTCACAGGAAACCAGTCACAGGATATGTGTTCCTTTCAGTTCAGTAAGTGTACACTCTGGCAAGTTGTGTCAGAAAAAAAAAAACACAAATGGATTTTTCTTAAAGTTACAACCACAAGCAGCATCACATTTTGCAAAATCTCTTACTATTAGTATGTTGAAGAATATGAATATAGTCTTAAATAAATATTCATATATTTAAGTCTAGAAGCAATGATACAACACCTGTTATACATATATATCACTTATGATTTGCTCCATTAAACCCAAGGAAGAAAACCTCTCACAGACACAACTGACCTCGAGTTGGTTTGGGTTTTTTTTTTGTGTGTGTTTAAAGAAACAAAACTGAAATTGCAAATCCAAGTTCCATCAAAAGGCTTTCAGGTAACCTTTTCTCAGAGT
Source organism: Euphonia xanthogaster (assembly GCA_034509185.1). Taxonomy (NCBI): domain Eukaryota; kingdom Metazoa; phylum Chordata; class Aves; order Passeriformes; family Fringillidae; genus Euphonia; species Euphonia xanthogaster. Next base: position 67,222,523 of record JAYDZK010000169.1, on the reverse strand, counting down.
ACAGTATAAATGTTTACCCACTTCTCTCAAAATGTCATCAATGTTGTGTTGGGGACATGCAGTGCAGGCACTGAACCAGCTTTTACTCATACAATAATGTTAATGGGCACGGGATGTGATTGCATTTTTATTATTTCTTTAGACTCTTTTAAAGTGTTTTATCAAGTGTCCAAATACTACTGACCACGGGCTTCTCAGGATTTTCTCGTTTTATTATAATTCATAAGTAGCTTATACAAACACACCAGGGATTATTTGACTCAAGTGCTGTTTTGTGGCTTTAAAAATATCTTTACTTCAAATAAAAGTCAATTGCCAAAAAAGATCTCACTGCTGACCTCCTCTAACAATCCTGTCCCTTCTTCTAAAACCAAGATAGCAGTATCAAAACAAAACAAAGAACAACAAAATCTCCCCCAAAAAATGAAAGGGGAAAACCCCAACAACTTTCAGTATCTCTGACAGTTTGTCAAGCCTGTCATGTTCAAGGTAAAAGTCATTGCAACACTGAAAACAAGACATTTTTGAAAAACACAAAGAACGCAACCTTTTGGTTCTATTCTATTTTTTTTCTGATTGACACATGCCAGCTGTTCAATGACTGTTTTAATGCCTTCTACTTCCACTCTGTCAGTAAAAACAACAAAAAATTTCAGTTCACGTTTAACAAAGGGCTCATTTACAAACACCTCATTTAGCAAGTAAAATTTGTATGTAGTTCCATCCTTTAATTTCTTCTGTTCATCCTATAATCTCATTCACCAGCACGAGTGCATTTCACAATATCCTATCACCCCACTGCCACAGTAGAGAGATTTATATATATCCTTGAAGTCTCTTGCTGAGAGTCAGAAAAGGACAGCTTGATGAGTTTGTCCTTTGACATGCAAGGAGCCCCAACAGCTTTCAGAAGTTTTCTACCTCTTATTTTTAAACAGATGATAAACTATGTTATAAAGTTAAGAGAAATTAACCTGGGAGTATTAACTGTCAAATGAGACGAGGAAAGTGCCATCATTGGACTGAGCTCTTCGTAGAAATCCACAAAAAGAGGTGCTGATGGTTAATTAAGATTGCGCTGTTAAGTGCCAAAAATCAAGTTCTCAATTTCCCCTACACCTTTCAAGTATAATTAGGGACAAAATAAAACAGAGTAACAGTGCTGACAGACACGGGATCGCTTGTTTATGTTCTGACTCTGCTTAGTATTACCTGTAAAGGACAGTAAGATTTCATACAAAGAGCTGCTTCACATTCTTTGACTGAAGAGCTCTTAGCATGGCACAGACTGAACTCCAAAATATTAGTGTTAAAAACAAACAAACAAGCAAAAAAGTCCAACCAAAACTAAAAAGAAACAAAACCACTCTGGTCACCCCAAACTAGAGCCAGGTAATTAGAAAAACAGAAGTCCCATTTGTAAGCTCTTTCCAGGGTGCCAGGCTTCCGTGTAGAATAAACTGTGCTGTCTCTAAGCCGCTGGGGCGCTTGGAAAGCCGGCCTGTGGCTCAGAGCATTCCCCCCCCCTCCACACACACGTGTCCAGCCCCCTCGCAGCCACAGGAAGGGAGAGGTGAGGAGCCTGCAACGCCTACTCTCCCAGCAGCACCGAATTTCCATTCTGCATTGTGTCTCGCTGGTTTCTCGCTTGCATAAAGGCTGGTTTGTCATCTTTGCCACAAAGTACTGCAGGCAACAGCAAATTAGTGTGGTTCACATGTGCTGACTTGCAACACCAGTTCGAAGCGAGACCTCTCTGGTTATTGAGTATGCTGCTTCATACCTGAACAATAGAAAGCCTCAGCTTTTGCTCTCCCCCATCTCTCTGCAGATTTGTGGCAAAAGACCAGTTACACACTTTGGCATGACAAAAATATTAAGGCTGTGTATGAGGTTAGGCACCAAACCCCAGACTTCCCGGAGCTGTTACTGGTTGTGCTGCTCGCATTTGCCTGCCCTCCCCCAGCTTGCCCAAGACTTTACTGATGAAGCTCTTAATTACATGGTCACATGGAAAGCTTCCCATAAGAGCAGAGTCTCCCATTCAGTGCCTTAAAGGGCTGGTGCTTATTCAATGGGGATGTTTAATACTTTTTTTTCCCTTTTGACATTCACTGTCATTGTACAGAATGATCCCAGTTTGCTCCAGAAACACAACCAGCTCACTCATGGGTCCCTGCACTGCTCAGCACATGAGTTCTCCCTCACAAAGCATGCATTTTTTAATAGCATCCTGAAACACCAGGAGTATTATTGGTATTTAATGACAAAGACAAGATAAACTTTAAAGTTCTTTATTTAATTGCCCAGTTTGAGAGAACTAAAGCCTGATTATTCAGTACATCCACAGCAATGAGTCCATTGACTTCCTTTGCAGTTGCACTAACTTGACACTTCTCCAGTCATCCCAGAGTTTATTAGATTGCTACACAGCAAAATAAGTCACTTCTCTTAACAAAGTGTGCTTAAGTGGAGCCTCTTTCCCAGATGCCCAGCGGGTTCTTGCCTTTCCCTTCCTCCAAACTTCCCCACCACTTTCATGCAGCACCTCCCAGCTCCTGCAACAGGTGAAGCTGTGATTCAGCAGGAGACAATCTTTCCTGCTACTGCCTTGGTCTGCTCCACGGGGCACTAAAGTAAACATGGATCTTCTCAGCTGAAAAGCCCAGGATCACAACAGGCAACTAAAACCCAAACTGTAACACACAAACACTGATACTGCAAGCACGTAAGCATCCTTGACATCAAGAAAAAAAAAATCAAGGAAATATTATTTGAAATAAGACTATTTTAAGATTGTTAAAAGCAGATGTTTCCCCTCCCCTGAGAAGTTCTCATCATATGAGTGCTTGTGATTAATCAGCAGGCTGATGCACAGTCTCTCCTTTTTAAGCTCAGGGAGAAAAGGGAAACTTCATGCTGTTTTTACTGCTGGGTTAACCACAGTCAAGGGGGAGGACAAGGGGCACACACCGTTATCAACAGATTTCATGGGTTGTCGCTACCTGCAGAAGGAAGAGCCCAAGCCCTCAAAACTTCAGTTCAATTACTTCCAGATTAGACAAGGCAGACTCTGTAATCCACGACTTCTTGCTCAGCTTGCTTTAAAGTCTTTTCTCTGCTGGAAAACAGATTCAGAGAGGCTAGAGGAATTGGTCAGGATGATTAAAAAGGAGAGAGAATGAGACAGGAACACATGAGCAGCCTTGAAAGATGAGGACAGCTTTTACGAAGTGACAGTGTATTTTACATGTATAAGAAATGTAGGCAGGAACAGATAAGCTTCCAGGACCTGCTCCCTTTTGGTCTGCTGTTTCTCTGAGTACACTGGAGGTAAGAGAGATGCTTCGTGCAAATACTGATGACAGCTAGATATTAAAAACTCTCCAATAACCAAAGGGTGGAGAGAGCAGTTGGAGATGCTCCTCCCTTGAACTCTCTGGAAATCTGCAGTGACCTGTGTTCACTGTATCCTAACTTGTGCCATTAGGACTGGAATGATTTAAGACCCCTGCATATCCTAAATTTCTACCATGCACAGTTTTGTGTCACTCTCAGAAGCTGTTCTCAGGAAAGCAAAATTCGCAAAACCTCATCTGGCATCTGCCCGCCCTTATTTCAACATGCCTGTGTGCTTTGTGGTTTAAGAGGCAGCCTGAGTCAGTGCTGATGTAAATACATACATGTTGTGTCAGTTCTGGATACAGACACTGCAAAAAGCCATGAGAGATATTTGGCAGAGATTATGGGTGGGCACTCCTCCCACTTAGCACCATTACTGAACAGTGAACACTGCTGATATACACACTCTAACAGCAGCTGGAAAGCTATAGGCAATTGTTTGCAACTGAACTGGCAACTCAAGGCTATTCTTGTGTTCTTAAGAAAACCAATTTCCCTCAGAGAAGCAGCAGGTTATTAGTGAAGTACTGGCAATACCTTAGGAGCCACACATCTCCAAACACTCCACTCTCCTCTATGAGGACCATAGAAAGTCCCTTTCAAAAGGCAACGGAGCTATTGCAAGTGCAAATTTCTAACTCTCTGAAGTAGCTGGGAAATGATCTGTTTTGGACATCTATTAGCAGACTCCTCAAATGTATAAAACAATGAAAATTATAAAAACAAATGACAGTGTGCATTATATTTTTTTTCTAGACACATCCGCATAGCAATTTAGGGGAAGATCACTGGGAAGAAAAGAAGGCATTCTACTGGATGTGAGTAGCCTGTTAAACCTTCTGGAGGTTCAGGGTGTCAATGACTCCATGGTAAGAATCCACACTCAGTGTCTGCAGCTCAGCCAGCCTACAATTGTAGGATGCCTTTGCACTAACCTGCCTGCCCAGGTACTCTGCTGACAGCAGTGTGGACAGAGGGACAGACACCTACATCCCCCTTTACCCTTTTCACCAGGAGCAAGGCCAACACCCCAGCCAAAGCAAGCTGCCTAGGTGTGAGCAGCCTGCAGGAGGGTAAACCCAACACAAACCACGTAATCCAGAGTAACTTATAAGTGTCCAGCTCAGCAGCATCCAGCAGAAGGGCAAGCCCCAGACCAATAACACATAAAAAGCCAAACCAAACCCGAACCAAGCAAAAAACACCCCAAAATCCTGTTCAACCTTGAATAAATCTATTAGAGCTCACACATGTGCAGATAAATCCTTTTCACTGTATCAGTTTACTAAAAGATAATATCAGTTTAAGCCAAGGTGGCACAATTTGTCCAGTTCTACTTAATGACAACTAATGCAGGATGCTTACTCACAAAAAGAGTGGTTAACAAAACTGACAAACCATTCAATGCTTAACGGGAAGTCTCAAGAAACACCAAGTTTCTCAGCACCCAATATTGCAGCAATCTATTTCTTCCTCTCCCCTCCCTCCTTCTTTTTTCTTTTTCTCTAGAGGATGAATTTATTTCAATTCCAGTAAAAGCAGAAGAAATAAAGAGAAAAACCAGCATGTTGGCTGCTACCTTTGTTGCTGTTGAAAATGCACAACAAATATGAAATACTCCCAGAGGAAAGGGCTCTAGCCAAAACTTCTAGAATAAAGCACGGACATAGAAAGCTCAGCCTGCAAACAGAATGAAAAGTCTGCTCAATTCACCCCTAAAATTTTCTTATACCAAGTAGTTTCCATAACTGAAATCAAACCAGCAAGACCTTAAAGAGATCAAGCAGACAGTTCCTGAACTTCTGGAGAATGAAAGGGATACAAATGAAACATCATTTTGGGACATTAAAAATCTCTACTCCTAGGAAGAAGTGACTGAAAATTACACATTCTGGGTACTACCCATGTGAATTTAAATATAGTAAGGCATTATTTCTGGTTACACACCAGTCAGCCATTTTTCCAACAAACTTGAGGAGGAACATTTACTGAGACACAGATGCAGCCAAGTAATGTCACTAAAATGCCATGACTGGCTGGTAGAGCGAGTCTGGGAGATTGCTGGGTATGCCTAGAAGGCACACTGGCTATCAGGTTTTCAAACCCTCTATAGAGCATTGTGAGTTCAAGTGGCTTGGGTTACTTTTGCTCTATAAAAGCCTGATAAATAAATCTACTGATAAAGATTCTGCATTGAAAAAATGAAAAAAAAATTGTTACTTCAGGTATTGAGCAGCTACAGTTTGAACTTCCTAGAAACAAGGGTCACTGAATTTAAATATCAAGTTGTAATCCCTGGGCCAACAAAGCTGTTTCTTACTAATGCATCCTCCTTTTCTCCCCTTTACTTCCTAGTTAGCTGTGTCATTGAGCCTTCCCTTTCACCTTCCCTTTTCCTCCATATCTCCTGCCACCTGAAAAGGTGAGAGAAGAGCTATGGCTAGTCAAGCAGAGCATACATGCTGACTCGGTTTGGCAGCATCCAGGTATTTGACATCCACAAACACTGGGAGTCCCTTCAGGAGGGTTAAAAGCAGTGTTTCCTCTACACACCTGCCTCTTCTGAAAAACATGGGTCATGAATATCATTGACAATCATCTTCAAATTTACTCTGAGACATCAAAGGACTCCAAGTTTGAGGGACAAGTAAACAAACTGCTTAAGGCTTATGCCTACAAGAAACAAAAGATACAAAAACCTATGCTTTTAACATTTTTTTCTTTTCCATATTAAAAACCTCACTGTAATACTTAATACTTTTTAAATTTTGCAATACATGGACAGCTGTACTGTGTGGTCCCTCACACTACAGGAACAGGAGGCCAAAGGTACAGTTTCAGAAAGCCATAAAAGTGGCATGAATCTTCAAATATTCATTATGTAAACCCAAATAATTTCTTATACTTCCTATTATTCTTATTTTGCTTGGTAAATATTTCTGTTAAAGAATGCAAATTGGTAAACAAGCAAAAAAAAAAAAAAAGAAAAAGAAAACAAAAAACCCCCCTGGTATTAAAAACTGAAGCAAAGGAAATTAAACCACAGGTGCCAACAAGGAACTTGAGGAATTCTGGCAAGTCATCACAAATGAGATCTCACAGGAATACCAAAACTAGGTTAGCAGTTTCTTGTGAACATCAGGTAAAGAAAAAATTGCCCCGAAAACACAACAAAACTACTGCCAAGTAGGCTGTAGTTTATGCTGCTTTCCTTCTGGGTTCAGCCATTGCTAATTAATATGAATCATCATCCAGGTCTCTCTCCCTTTGAGTGAAAAAGGGGTAAGATATCTTCAAGATATCTTCAACATGTTCTCCCACTCCCCCAAAAACCAAAACCCAAAGGAAAAAGTGTTCAAAACCAGTTAGCTATATATATACTACGCCTCTAGTCCAAGCATGTGGCATGCACTCAGATTTAAGCATATCCACAGTCTGCAAAATTATGATTCAGAGATAAAGTTACTTGAGATCCTCCCAATCCTTTTGTTTTAATACAGTGTATGCCTTACTTAGCCTCTTTAGCACGTGCGGTAATTGCTCTTTTAAGTTCCTAAAAAGTAATTCTTGACAAAAGGACATTGGAAATTCCTACACCAAAGAGGCAGAGGGAATAAGAGGCCACCTTAAAACAGCAGCCAATACCTGATGTGCTCTGGGTGAAAGCCCAAGGCACCGCTTTTCAAGCGGTAAGCCACCACACACTTGTCAGAGAATAGAGTCACAAGAAGAGGAGAAAAAAAACCACCTGACTCACATCTATAAGATGAAAGGACCATTTCTGACATTTTTGGTTCATACACATGTTGCACACAAGCTGGCAGTGTGCTTGAACAGCCAAGGTCAGTTATCCTGGAGGGCATCTGTATCTCCAGGAAGGTTTGAGATTTGGCCAGGGTGGAAGGGTGAGGACACAGGGAGTCAGTGGGCTTGTCTGTTTGGACAGCACTGACAATGCCTTAACTATTGCAAAACAGGGAAGAGAAAATAGTGCTAAATGCTTCACACTGAGCAATGCTCCAGCTCTTACCACTCCTTTTATTGAGGACTTCCCTTGTTTAATTTTTTTAAAAGAGATTAACAATAATATACAAAGAGGTCAGTGTATTGCTTAGAAACATCTGCCAGCATTAACACAAGAAAATTAAGAATATTTTTAGGATCAGCCTCTACTACACCCGTTTATGCATCAACAATTTCAAAACAGCAAAGATCAGCCACAAATCAACTCTAACAACTAGTCTTCCAGGCAGAGCAATCAATGTATATATATATTAAAAATACCTGAGTCACACTGGTGGAGCCAACCTCCAACACAATTTGAATGTGTTAGATTTAATTAGAAGGTGTTGACAAGTACACACACATTTATTCCATAAGAAAAAGATAGTCACCTTTGAGATCTTGAGCTGCAGCAGCCACCACACTACCTTGGACCTCAGTGGCCAAATGAATATGTAATATCTCCAGCTCTAAACTCCCACCCCTTCCTTCTCTCCTCCAAAACCACTCCAGTATCTAAATATTTAAGATTGGTAACACTGGCTTCTGGTCTTGCCACCATCCAAATTTTACTCAGGGCCAGGATGAAGACTAAAGGTGCTGGCATTGTCTGGAGTACGTAATGATCTCCTGCACTCAGTGCTGTTTGTTGCCTCACATCCCGAAGTTTTTACCAAGATAATACACATCACACTGTTCAGAAAAGGAGTTTTTGACTTCTCTGTCTTGTTGACAATAACCTAAGTTTAATCTTGCACAGCCCATTAAAAAAAATATTAAATGTGAGTTGAAACACATCCCCCTCATCTTCCCATTGGAACTATTTTGCTCATGCTGCAACTGAACACCAGAAAGCTTGCGAGCTCTTCACATGACTTTTAAATCAAAACTGGAACAAAAATTCTGAATGCTTTCAACTCTCACTTTCTCCCCCAGAAGAGCTTAAATACTGGGCCAAGTGACCCTAGTTTCTGATTAAATAAAAGCATGCCCCCTTCTGAGCTGGTGAACCTCTCCTGAGCGGCCATGGCAAGAGCTGCTCACCAGCACTGCCCCTAGTACCTAGGGGGGGGTGTGTGCCCAAGGGGCCAGGGGGGGTGTGAGTGCCCATTATTTACTGTGAACAGGCAAAACTCCCCATTTGTCCACACAAACCAGTGATCAGGTTAGTAGTAAGCCTCCACTTTGATATATCTCTTGCACAGAGTCCTTCTGCTCTGTAACAATGCCTCGGTAACCTGAATGAGCTGTGTAACCCAAGGGTTGCTTCAAAACTGAGAGGGGCCTCTTGCTCACTCTGAGCTGCAAACAACTCATCCTACAGTGATAACTGTACCAAGTGAAAAAATACAACTAATTTTCTGGGGCTGGGCAAAAAAGTAATCCGTCTTTTTATTTTTTAATCACCATGAATATAAGCAGTTCTGCAACATTATGATCAGAGCATTGTGAACACCCATTAGCTCAGGGATAAACAGCTCATTTGTGTTGGGAGATGAGAGGATTTGCAGGCAAGGCAAGGAAGGTGAGCAGTGGAGAAGACCAAGGTAAGCAAACATGAAGACAGGATTGCTGTAAGCAGGGTTATGGGAACAGAACAGATGAAAGAGGGACCACTAAAAGAGCTTCTGTCAGCCGTCGCCAGTGCCACAGAGCTAGAACAAACATCCAAAGAGAAATCAGAGGAGGAAAACAGTGGTAGCAACAGCCAGAGTAGGAAGGGAGACTTTGAACAACTTCTCTGGTGGGAATAAAAATTAAAGGTTAAATTAAAAAAAAAAAAAAAAGGAAAATAAAAAAGAGCAGCCTGACATTTCCCCTCCCTAGGCAACCTTCCCCTGTTTAAACCTCTCTACCACTTCCTTTTACACCAATGGGCTCTTAAGGCTTTCTTTTTCTTTGATGGAATAGATACCCAGGAGGTCCTCCAGGCACACCAAGCACTGAATCCAGCCATCTCCCTGACCACCAGTCAGGCAGGCAGCACACAGCATACACTCAACACCTCAGACACTTTGCCACAGCTACCTCTGAGCCAGAATTTCCTAAACTAAACATTAATGTATTACACATTAAAGCAGGTACATGCAGGTATAAAACCTATACCTTCAGCTGATCTCCCACACTGGACCTCTGAGCTAGATGATGTGAGCCACACTCTCTTAGAAGCAGCAACAACTGCAGGATAAGTCCCACGTGCATGGGTGTGCTGGTGGTTGGGAGTTTATCTTGTACTCCAGTTGTTCTGTGTTTTTTCAGGCAAATATTAATTTCAGTACTTAAACCACTAATCATGAAATTTTCATTTTGTGTGTGTTTGGAAAAAAATAATCAAATAGTGTAGGAGGATTAGACCTTAAAAACACAAACTACAGCAAATCACATGTAGTACGTCAGACACCTCTAACAGCCCACTCACAATGACAGAGCCTCAGAAATCTAGTGCAGAAGAAAACATCTTCTGGGTATAAAATTTTAAGCACAAGTTTATGTCCCACAGCTCCCATGAGGCTGACCTGGGTGGCACAACTCTTAGTTCAATCCTCATATTTGCTACCAAACATTAACTTTAAAGCAGGGAACTGAGCTAATAGCCAAAGTACTGCCAGGAAAACAAACAGAATACACAGAATGCATCTCTGCATATGCTGTTTACTAGGCATTTTCTTCACTGTTTTAACCAAAATGTGATACAATCTTGCTGCTTCAGGTTATATTGCAGTAGGAAGCCTGAAGGGCTGGTGCAAAAAATTCACTAGAGGGAAATTGAAAACCTTTGCAGTTTTCTGTACAGAAACATTGGATTGGTCACCTCCTTCGTGGAACTTAAGCGAAGGACCATCACTGCTCCAGCTCTTTTTGAGGTGACAGAGCCTACAAATATTCCCCTGTAAGGAAGAGTTTCCACCAGCTCCAGCTTGAGGGAAATGAAGATAACTGGAAGCAACTGAGTATCTGGCACCAAATAAGCAATTTAATTAGCCAACAGGTGGAGCGAAGTAATTATTCCTCTCTCTGCAGCATTTGGGAGACCACATCTGGAGTACTCGGTCTGCTTTGGGAGTCCTGGTAAAAGAAAGACTGACGTACTGGAGTGAGTCCAGTGGATGTCCACAAAGCTGCTGCAGCACTTGACATATGAAGGTGAGATTGAGAGCTGGGTCTGTTCAGTCTGTCCTGGGAGATACTCAAAACCTGCCTGGATGAGGCCCTGGCTTTAAAGTTACCCCTATTCTGTTCAGGGAGATTATTTCCTTCAAACCTACAGCTCACCTCAGAGATGTTAGAAAGACTATTAAAAAATAGTTTAATGAAAAAGCTAATAAAAGAGTACTTCTAGAAGGAATCTGTTATCTCTAGAGAGATCAGTTACAGAAAATAAATTTTTATAATATGAGTGGGTAAAAAACCCATAGGTGATCATTCCTTTAAGCAACATTAGGCGCTTCTCCCCATTGTCCTCCACCCCCTTCTTAAAGTATGATGTGAAAGAGTTCAAAGCTACAGACTTGTCACAATTTTAAAACGTTTGGCAAGTTCCCATACCAACAATCATGAAGTAAATCTACATGACGTGGTTTGACTGCCATTTTCAAGATATTTTCTCAGAAATTATACCTCACAGTGGCAGCTGCTGATTATGGAAGAAATTCTTATCGCAGTTTGGGGTACCTACATTATCAGCAAACAGATTTTATTCCCTTTGCAGAATTCCTTACACCTGCATTTTCTTAATATTTCTGTGATATTTCACTTTTGGAAGAGAGTGTCAACAACAGTCCAGTGGCATTAAGAAATCCACAGATATGTATTAAAACTTCAAAATTAAACTTGAACCACAAGCTCTCTGCACCAGTTTACTTTGGCAAGACCTCACCCATCAAGAATTACTCTCCAATTCTTACAGTGATACAATTTGAATGCATCCTTCTTTAAACAAGGTAGATTGAAAATAAACATTGCACACTATCACAGCACCACTGCTACTATCATAGCACTGTGTCACCTCAAAGTTTGTGGGTAGCTGATCTGGATGAAGCTCCTAGGGAACATAATATTATAATAAAATAAAAATCCTTGTCTTTTGTGGGGCAGATAATGTAAAAAAAAGCAATAACAATAATACTAAAATTAATAAGTTTAGTAACAACTTTAAAAAAAGCTAGTTTGAGTAGTCTGATGCTATGAAAATGGATATTCATCTAGTTAACCCACTCTTTCTGGTCATTGCTCTCTTGTTTCTCCTTTTTTAGAGTCAAGAAGTGAAGCACAGCCTCTAAAACAACACGCAGATACACTCACAGCAACCACAAACACGTCATGGTGGTCCTGGAAGCAGTGCAGGCACAGGAGCATAGTGTTCCTCTGGGGCTCTCCTGAATCTCACAGGTGAGCTCCTCTGCCCACCACAGCACAGTGCTGAGCAGGCACTTGGGTATCTTGGGTCCCAGACTTGCCCTACCCAAGGAAATAAAACCAAAGCAATGCTGTCCACATGCAGGCCCAGATTGTTCTCAGCACAGTCCTGCTGTGCCACGCCAGCTCTAAAGGATGACAGATATCTTCTACAAGACACAAACTGACATGACAAATCATGGAGGAGTTGACCACAAAAGCAAGATTAAGCTGACTCGTTTAACACCTACATCTATACACTCAGCTTCATAAAGCAGAACTGCCTACTAACTCTGCTGCACGGAGATGAAAAAAAATCCCCCAGCCTCAAACAACGTAATCTCATGATTTTGAACTAAGATTTGCTGAAAATGTAAGGAAGGGCAGAGACAAGGTTACCTCACCCTTAAAGAAGTCAGTGAATCACACTGATGGTCAGCGGTTTAAAAAAAAAATAAATCTATAAATGCAAGATTTTTTTAAACTTTTTACAGGGCCAGCAGCAAATTTCTGTGAATGTCGAGTCATCAAGCAATGCAAAGCGATGCTCTCCCCACCCTGCTTGCCATGACTGAGGAGGAGGAAAAGGGACACAGTCTTCCCTGCACACTTTTATCTGCAGCCCTATTTGTTCCTTTTTGGCAGCCCCACTTGAACATTGGGACAAGGAGTTCTGCAGTTTTTAGACACGCCAGTAATGCTGCCCTAAGCAAGAAAGACAGTCAGTGCTTGTCTTCTACCTCCCCCCGTGCACAAAAGGTCACTTCCGACCTTCAAACGTAGGGGATGTTTCTTCCACGAGGTCACAACATTCAGCAGCTCTCTTCTCAGTCAAATTAATGGGCTCACTACTTTTCCTGCAAAAGAGAAACTCCCGGAGAGGTGTTCAAAAGAAATTGAAGCCAGTGCTATGTGTGGGTTTTTTTGAGAGCATACAGGCTGCTATACTGAGAGTTAAATCTGGCTGTTCAGCTTGTCAGCTCCTGCACACTGATCTTATCCCAGCTGTAGGATGATGGGCTTACAAAGTTTTTCAACAATGAATACAGCTAGTACAATGGGTTTCATTAAACATTTTTTTTCTCCTTTTGAAGGTGGTTTGCCTCAGCCTTTCTGAATAAAATAGAAGAGATATTAAAAAAATAAAAATAAAATAAAAATCCAGTAGCTATTTCTCTTCATAAGTCCAAAGTATGAGGTCTTATGAATATAAAAATCACTGACCACTCAAAGACACCTGGAGAATCTAATATCTGGAAAGAAAGGCCTGCATATTTAGCTAAAGACTGTAAATTAAAATTATGAATAACCTCAGACACTGTGCTATTCAAAAGATTAGTTTTAAGCAGTTTTATTCCTCCTTGAAGAGAAAGAAACCAGCAAGACATTTTCAATTAATTTGGAAATGGGAGTGAGAGTATTTCTTGATGAAATCACAAATTTAAATGCTGCACAGAGTGATAACATCCAAAAATTTCATAATCTGTTGGCTATCTCACAGATTAACCCCAGAGGGAAATCTAGGAGTTTTCAGTTACTTCCCAGAGAGGAAGACAGGCAACAGAACTGGCATTTTTGCTGATCGTGAGACAAAAAAGTTGCTGGATATGGGCTCCCTCTCTGTAATTCAAAATTTATTGGCATACAGTGACAGCATACAAGAGGACCTGCTCACAGGAAGTCCTGAAAGCATGCAAGAGGTCATTAACTTCGCCATAATAAATGCCCTCCACCATTAACCTCACCACCAAGAATAAAAACTGAGCATTTACATATAGTTTAAGACAAGAAACAGTCTAATTGCCTTCTCAGATAACAGAGGTTTCCATACCGAGTCTCAGAGATGCTCTTTCTTCTTGGAAAAAACCATATCATAGCTTCCTGGTGTGGGGTGCCCATAAAGAAAAACCAGTCCCAAGAACAAACAAATAGGCTCTTTTTTAAGGGTGTGAGAGTTTGTTCTGCTTACACCTGCTCTCCCCCTCTGCCCCTGGGGTGAGAGCAGCTGGCTGGAGGACACGATCATCACCGTCTTCCAAAGAGGGCTATGAGCTGGTCTTCTCTGCTAAGCCCTAAGGAATGACCAGGTATGAGATGAAGTTATGTCCCCAGCAATTTCATCACCCACTGCGGTAGCTTCTGGCTTGGAGAACTTCTGAAGTAACCAACAACAATTCTTCTCAGTTATTCTGGGCAAGAGCATCAACTTCAACTACAAGCCCCAGAGCAACTCCGTGGTTTAAAGGTCAGGTACAAAGGGGGAAAAAACCCAAAATACATGTTAAAAATATTTTTTAAAAACCAACCCAACACAATTATCTGTACATTGTTATCAGCAGCCAAGATAGGAAATACATGATATTCCAAAGTCATGCCAGGAAAACTTTTAGAGCTGTCTTTTTTGTAAGTGGTACAGCTGCAAGTCAAAGATCAATGTTACGCAAAATGCTCTTTCACACACAGGTTGTTCAAAAAAAAGGGAGGTTGAAAGGTCTTTATTAATACAATAAAAAGCCTTCAAATGAATGTCAAAGTTTATTTGTTAAAAATCAGAAAAACAAAAAAAGCCAACCCCTCCCCACCCCCAACAAGTAAAATAATTGAAATAGTAAAGAAAAAGGATGCTAGGAATCACCAGACAGGTCATTAGGGAACTCTCATGGAATGATGAAGTGTTTCTTTAAAAAAACACAAACCTGAATGGGCATTTAAGATTAATCTTCATTTTCACAGGCCGTTTAACTTCTCTGTATAGAGAATATAGCAAATTTAGACTTGCCATGATTGAGATTATCTGGCAAAAATATTTTCAACTTGGACTATACCAAAAAGGATCGAGAACTATTTTGGTCAAATCTGTTAACAGAGGAAAACTGGAGCCAAGAGGAAAAGGACAATTTTAAACAGAGAAGATATTTCATGTAAGCCAAGCCAATCATTTGAGGTTTCCTCCTTACTCCTCCCAAAATCACTAAACCAAGAATTATTTTCATGTTAAAATGGTGCCAAACACTTCTTTTCTGTTAAAGCAAATGTCCTCAATCATACACACACAAGGGCAGCTTCCTCTGCCTGCTTCAGCCAGCTTTTCCCTTGGTCTGCTCAATGTCCCTCCACCCTGCTACTCCTCCCCTCCTTCATACATTGTCCTGGTGCCATCACCATCACTTTCAGCTTCAAAACACTTTCCAAATTCACCACTGCAAGTAACAGCACTTTGGTGAACAAAACACTACTTTCCAAGAGTTTATGGAAGCTTCAGTACTGATGGTACATTTGGTCTGAAATGCAAGATCTCAGTTTCAGGTTATAATTGTCCTCACACAGCCAAAGCTTTAGATTTTGAGCTGTCTTTTAGAGCTCCCAGAGCCACTGCAAGGGAGCTTGGAGGAGGTGCAGATGATCTTCTAGAGGCCAAGCCAAGAGCTGTGAAGCAAAGTGAGCTATGTGAGGTGGAGTCTCTCTGTTCAGGGCTGGTTGCTGATAGTGCCTTTGTTTTGGGGAGAGCAGCTGCTCTCACAGCACAGGATTCAATACTATTAGAAGTGTCTCTGGCTCCTGTGAGGAGCTCTGACTGGGATCCTTTGTACTTTAAAGCACTGAACACATCACTCACAGCCGCTTCTCAACATCCCTCCTTTCTGGTTGTTTCCACAGGGAACCTAAAGCAGGATGGAACAAAGAATTTCCCTAGGCCAGAAAAGGCCTCCAGCCATTGTTGCCTCCTAAAAAAATCCACCAAAATAGAGCAAAACAAATAAGCACAGAAGGGTCACCTTCCCCATTCTTATCAAAACATTCTCACACTGCTGCTGCCTTGTAGCGTTCGCCACATTAAACCACATCTCAGTATGATGAACATCAATGAACTTGCTCTAAAAATTTAGGTTTCTGCCTTAAGCAAGAAGGACTTATTACTCACAGATACTTTAAAAAATTATAGTGAGGGAGAGGCAACTTTCAGAGATACAAGACTTCTCTGAATCAGGAGAAACTGGGCAGGAAAATGTGGGCTAACATTTCTCCCCATAGCACCTTGTCACAATCAACATCATCCATTCAAACTGGGATACAAAAAAGGAGCTGCATTTTAGGAAGGGCAAGTTTAAAATTAATCTGCTGTCCTCTTGGAGAAAAGATTTAACCTGGACCATCTAATTCAAATCAGTTGATACTGCCAGCCTATCTTTTTTGATAGCTTTTTCAGATTAAAAACATTCATTCAAATTCATGGTATACAAGAAATAGAGCTGGTCAGGAAAAATCTGACAGTCATTTTCTGCAAGATGATTGTGTTCTATCGACACCTTAAAGCTCTGCAAAACTGCTGCTGATTTTACACTCCAGTAAAAAGTCAAGGTGTCAAAGGTTCTATTTTGCTCCAAACAGGTGGCAGTATTTTGAGTTGAAATCCTTGCTTTCACAGCAAGTTACCTTTTAAAATAGTCAGAAGCAAGATGAGGCATCATGTTTTGACTGACTTGAAATAATATGATTTTTCACCTCCTCCAGTAAAAGCAGTGGTACCATTCAATTTTGTTGCCGTTCCAAGTGAACTAAAGTTCCAAAAAAGCTCTACAAAATGTGATTGTTTTCCTGCAGCCAGTGGTAAGGACAGCAACAGGGTACTGCAACTCCTGTAAGGTCAGGCCTGTTTCCAGTTTCAGGGCTGAAGGACACCTCCCACAGACAGGTTTCACTTGACCACTGACAAAGCAGGAGGCAGAGGTTGCCTGCCCGAAACCAGAGCCCTGCCTGAGCCAGCAGGGGAGGCTGCCCTGGAGCACAGTGCTAACGGGGCTCTCGCTCCCTCAGGAGAGCCACACACACCTCGCATGCACCAAAACAGCTTCAGCCTTTCATGTTTCATCTGCACCTGTCATTGCTCTGTCTGGAAGTCAGGCACTAAGGGTGAAACCCATGACAGGATGCAAATGCTAGAAATCCCAATCCTTCAACACCTGCATGTTTATCATCTACTGAAATGCAAAGCTGGTTGTGTTTTTTTTTTATTTTTTGTATGGTTTTCTTTGTTTGTTTGGGTTTTTATAATTTTGTGGGGGGATTTTTGTTTGTTTGTTTGGGTGTTTGGTGTGTTTTCTTTTTTAATATATATAAATTATTACTACCTCACCAAAAGAAGGTTAGGGTTTTTAACCCCTAATAGCTAACCTTAAGCCACCATGGTACCAAGTGAGACACCCAGCAGGCAGGCAGATGCAGCCCTGAAGTTTCACCTCCTTCTGAGGCACTTGGCACTGGGTGGCCCTGGCAGCATTTCCCTTGCTGCTGGGAACTCCGCTCTGGGGTGCACAGTGCATTCAGCACAGCACAGCAAGCAGCCACAGGAGAGCCACATCTCCAGGGATCACAGCTCAGGGTGCTCCTCACGGAGGCACGCAAACCCTTTTGTGGGTTTCGCCTCAAGTAAATGGCTGACTTGCACAATACAGATCCGTAGGCCTTTTGTCACCAAAGGAATCCTTAATTGCTGGATTTCAATGAGACTGCTCGGGTGAACTAGATTTGTCGGTTCAAGTCCTGGTTTTGGAGTAATGGGTCAAAGGGACTTCTGCAGACACTTCTGTGGGAGCTGCAGGGGTGGGAGAGGGCCAGGAGTTACTGGTTTTCTCCCTCTGAAAGGAAGGTCACTTTGACGATACACACTGCCAGCAGCAGACTTGCCCATAAAGCAAATTACAAAGCACTGTCCATGACACAAACAAACACCATTATTAGACATTCAAAGTAGTGCCCAAACTGAATTAAGAAGAACTTTACAGAACAAGTTTGAATCAAATATTAATGTGCACCCCAGAGAGACGGACGAAAGGAAAGCACATGCCTCCAACTCTTTTTCTCCCTGAAGTAAAAAGCAAAGTAATGCAGCAAGACAGAAAAGTGAAGGTGCTGGTTAAATAAAAGTAATTGGGCACAAGATGGCAAACAGCTCTATACTTTCCTTATCACAATTAAACATATGATACTGTAGATGTACCATATTACAGTGTGAAATCATCACAAATGTGCTAGGCAGTTTTCACTCACCTTAGCCACAATTTTATTACACTGTAAGTCAATGCTGATGACGCCATGTCCAGGTTAGTGTATTCAGCTAAGCCACAGGACCAGTGGTCACAGAGGCCCTCACCATATCAGACTCCACTCTTGATTTCAGATGACACCATTTAGCTATTTCACATAAAGGCATTGTGGAATCTCTGTTAGTCTGCCAAAAATAAAAAGTTCCTCAGCAACATTTTTCTTACTCATATGAATTAGAAATTTATCACTGAGTCCAAACTTTTAAAGGCACTTGTTAAAATGATTAATAACCAACTTCTTCATATCACCTTATTCATTTCTGGCTTACATTGACTGCCATGCCCATATACCAAAGTAATTTGTCCCTCACTGAAGACATGTATTTACTCAACACCAAAATAATTTCCAGAGAAGGCTGTTCAGAGTTTTACACTTAACTGGTGTTTTATGACACTATGTCTTCCACCAGCAGGCAACATAGAATTTCTGAAACAACATGCCTGAAGCACAAACCACAAAACACCACAGCCAGTGGCCCACCATCAGACAACTTCATATTGAAAATTGTTTCTTTTGCCAAAGACAAGCCATGCAGATGAGACAGTAATTTGTTGGAGGTGGAGAGGAAGGATGCTTACAGGCACCCTCTAAGAAGTATCTGAACATTTCAACAAATCTGCAGCCTACTACTAACAAAATACTAATTTCTAAAGCATTATTTAGGCAATCTTTCTCTTTTTCATCAAAATTATAACTTTATGGATTAAGAAGGGCTCAAGAAGGAACCCAATGTGTTTTTCACAAGAGATACCATTCTTAAAATTGTTCTTATATTGTGAAAAGACACTGACCTACTGACATCCATCAAGTACTACTAGTTTTCTGAGCACACACATCACGCAGCTGAAAACTCCTGAATCACTGGGGCAAAAGTAACAACCTTTCCACTTTAGTGATACTAAATAAATGTGCGACTATAAAAATGAACTGTAGCCCCTCCAGATTCCCACTGAGTCAAGCAGTGGCTACAATGGATGTAACTGAGAAGTTGGAGATGTTGCCTTCCCTCCCTTCCCACTCTGGTATTTTTCTTCTGCACTCCTTTGTTCACTTAACAGGACTTTGTTTCAAGTGTGTTTTTACTCCTTCACTGCATGACCAACCCACACAGTCAGAAGACAGGCTTATAAAAACCACAGATCTCCAGCAGGGAGCTCAGCGGTGGGTGTAATATTGGACACAGCTCTCCATTCATCACGCACATTCTCTGGATTTCAAGTTGACAGTGTCCCTTTAGCTTACTGTTCCTCCTCATGGGAGACCAGGCGAGTCAACCCTAATGAAAACACTTCCTCCACCAGCATATAAACAAACAGATCTTCACCTGCAACTCTTCGCAGCTTCCAGAACGCTTCCAGTTAAAAAGACATCAAGACAAAAAGAAAAAAAAAAAAAGAAAAAAAAAAAGAAAACAAAAAGGGGTGTGGGAAGGAGATACTAAAAAGTGTTACAGCTGCAGGGATGGTGGAAGGAAGGATGTGGGAGTTAAGGAGGTTGTACACAAGGAGGAAAATGACAAGGTCTCAAAGGCGTTCCCAGTCTTGTGTGTGCATTTCAAAAGCCCGGTCTGCCCTGGTCACTCGTTATTTAGCGTTTTAAGAACCAGAGCATATCAGAGTGATGGATGAGCAACTGCAGAGGGTTGCTTTCCACCCAGCTCAAACCTTCTCCACCAGTACCTACTCAGCCCTGCCCTCCCCGTCACTGCTGAACGGACCCAGGTATCATGGGCTTGTTTCCACAAAGTGACCCCCTTCCCTGGCCAGCCCCCTCCCAGAGCTCACGCACACGCAGAATCCACACAGAGCAGAAATCAGGCGAGATCCCGAGGAAGCAGAGGCCAAACTGAGCATTATTAAGGAGGTCGGGCGACACGTACACTGTGGCTCTGCAGACGCAGCAAAACGCTGGCACCCGTGGTGTGGCGTTTGGTATCTCTCCCTAATCTCAAATGTAGCTGAAAAGGAACTGGCACCAGATCAGCGGCCTCGTCTGGGAAGGAACAGAGAGGCTCTAGGGGAGACACAAGAAACAAGCCTCTTTTCACATCCTACCACCCTTGGGCATTTTGTGCGTCCCTTCTTTCTTCCCTGAAAGAGGCCTTTGTCACAGACGCGCAAATCCTATACGATTTATTTCAGAGGGAGAGAAGGTCTTTCTATTTATTTCCCCCTCCTCCCCTTTTTTGCAGTTCGGCGACAACAAATACGTCCCTGTGCTGCGCCCCCTCCCCTCTCCCGGGCCGGCGTCCGCGGGGGCGGGGGACACCGACACGGGCGACCCCCGGGCACGCAGGGGCCGCGCACGGGCGGTCACGGGCGCTGCCCCCGGCCCTGCCCGCGCTGCGGCCGCGGCTCCCGGCGGGGGAGGAGGGCGCGGGGTCC
>JAYDZK010000169.1:67189108-67201362 GCA_034509185.1 Euphonia xanthogaster | reverse complement strand
CCAGCTCACTCCTCCCTCCTCCTCCCGAGGCGCCCCAGCGGCGCGCGGAGCATCGCGAACCGCTCCGGCGCGGCCGTGACGGAGGCGGACCCGGGCTGGGAAGGGAAGGGAAGGGAAGGGAAAGGGGCCGGAGGCGAGGAGGAGGGGAAAGGAAGGAGAGGAGGGGTTGTCGCTCCGTGTCGGGGTTCGCGACCGGCAGCTGCCAGCGCCGGAGCGGTTCGCGATGCTCCGCGCGCCGCTGGGGCGCCTCGGGAGGAGGAGGGAGGAGTGAGCTGAACGTCTCAACATCCCCGATGAATGGGAGAACAATCTTAAGCAGATTATGCGTCTTTGTGGAAGACGACGGCTTGTTTTACTATAGTGGTTTTTTTATCCGTAATTCTTGAAATTGGCAGTCGTGAGTGATCAGCAACGGCGGTAATGAAAGACGCGGAGGTTTTCCGGAGTTATGGTTTTATTCCATTTTCCACATTTAATCGCTGAGTACTCAGCCGGCCGTTTTGAAAGGAGCGTCAGTCCCACGAAGTTGGTCTTTCAGGGGTGTACCTGCTGTCCCAACAGCTCGGCTGGGGCTTCGGTCTTGCACTGTACTCAAAGATGTGCGGGCAGCTCTTTCCTCCAGTCACAGGGCACCTGCTCCACAGGCAGGTGATTGGAAAAGTTCTCTGTACGCTTTGTTCCCTTCAGGTTCTCAGCAACGCCATAAATGCATCCACCTCCAACGCCCATTGAAAGCACCACATGCTCCAGCTTCAGGTCCTCTCCCCAGCACCGCCCTGTCTGTGACCTTGACTGCTCCCGTACTGACAGATAGGCACATCTCACTGTCACTTGTCTCCTAGGCTTGGAAAGCTCTTTTGCCTTAGGACTAAAGAAATTGCAGTTTAGGCTTCAACAAGAACAGGAGAGACATACAAAATACAAAAGCAGAGGGAGAGAAACTTAGTTAAGCATGTTGAAATAGCAAAGAGAACTATAACACAAGTTTTCAATAAATGAGGTTTACATTTCTCTCGCACTTCTCCTTGGATTTAATTTTTGTATGCTGGTATTTAACCAGAGAATTATCTCACCTTGGCAATTTGATTTCCTGATGAAATTACAGTTTTACAAGTTCAAATATAAACTTATTTCTTATCAAGATGTCTACAGCTGAGTGTACAGGACAAAAGAGGTTTTCCCCTCTTTGTCTGGGTGACTGTGTAAGTTGTGTGTAGGTGACTCTTGATCATTACATTTCAGGACCAAACAGAGTTTGTTCCACAAATTCACATAAAGATTTTGGAGAAGATGGGGAATTCCAAAATAAAATGTCACTTGTGTCACTTCTCATTTTAAACCTCATTGTAGATGTACAAAGAAACAAGTTTTTCAGGCTCCTGGGTAGCTCATTTTTAGTTTCCATTCTAATCCTTCCATGCAGATTGGTTTTTTTAGATCATTTCTTTTACCATGTAAAAGGTATAATCAACACAGGAGTAGAAATGTATAGATCAACTGAAAAACCAACCTTTGATTTTCTTCCTGTTGGATGAAAACTGCAGCTCAGTGGAGAGGTCTGATTATGCCTTCCCAGAAACACCCACTGGGATCCTGATGCTGTAGACTTTGAGGAGCTGAGGCTGCAGCCATTGGGCCAGCAGCAGGGACCAGTTCATGCAGAACAGAGCTTCAGCTGGCCCAGAGCAGTTTGGAGGCAGAGCAGATTTATGGACTTCCATCTTGGAGACTATCAGGACTGCAAATGGTGGCTTAATACTCCAGGCTCCACAGCAGAAAGCCAGCACATGGCTCTAGGGAAAGGGGCATTTTTGCATGCCTTGTTTGCCTTTTCTATGGGTTTATACATAATCTTACCTCCCCACAAGTCAATAGAGGTTTCTTAGGGACCTTAAGCACATTGGAAATTAATCAAACAACCAGATATTCTTTCTGCAAAAGCTACAGGACAGAAATGCACCTTATCTTATAATCAAAGAAGTGGGAATAAAGAATCTCTGTCTGAAATTTGAATGCTTTTGCTCTGAATGAAAACTAGAATGGCACAAAGAAAAAAACCAAAATAGACAAAAACCTACTTGACACTCTTTTTTGAGCCAAACAAGAAAGTAACCAACTAATCAATGAAATCAGACCAAAACAATATCACACAGCAGCCACAGGACTGCTGTAAGCCTCGGCAGACAAACTGGCTCAGCAGCATGTCATCAAAAGTCTGATTCTGAGCTAATATAGCTGAAGAAGAGCAAGGTGTGGAGCCAGGAATCGAGTGCTGGTAGTTGCATGGGAAGCACGGGAAGAAGCCCTTGGTTTCCCCTTTAGGGTACCTGTACTGCCCTTAGGATCACAAAGCTGCAGTGAGTTCCTGCAGCGCCACTGGCAGAGGAGAGATGTGCTGGAGTGTTCTCTCAGTGTGAGTCAAGCCCACATGTCCCCACAGCAGCTCCTCCTCACACAAGTCTTGTCCTTTAGTAGTCACCACTTTGGTTTGACTGTATTGATATTTGCCTTCAGGAATCACCCAGAAAACCTTACAGACATTCTCCCAGTTAAACAGAAGAAATAATTAGATTTACCTACATAACACCGGAACAGTTCTTTGCACCTTCCTCTTATTCTCTCAACTTTTCTAAATACCTTAACATTTAAGTTCATTACACTGTTTTCTCCCACCTTTGTCTGTGTAGCCTTCCTCCTCGTGCCAAACTATTTTCTCCTTTCTCTAACCTCACTTTAAAACAATTATTCATTAAAATCTTGAAATAATGTCCATTGAAATGCTGCTTCTCCATCAGTCATTTTCATAGAAATACTGCCAAAATCTTAAATGTGCAATCACATGTGCTAAACAATGTGGTGTCAAGATTTTCTCCTCTCCTTCCTATTCCCTGCTCCTGTCTTCCTATAGTGATACATGGTTTCTCACAGCAATAGGAAAAGAGTCTGATTAGGATTTATTGGTATAAATAATTTAGCATCTGGGAATACAGGGTAGCAGTCACAAAATGACACACAAGTGTCTTTTGGACTTGTCAGTGGGCAAGAAGTCAGTGACAGCTACCATGAATGTATGCTGAATAAATAATGTCCACCGTTTTCAATGAAAGGTAATATGTTGAGAAGCCAAACATGCTCACGGCTGTAATAGCAAGGAGATGTAAAAGCAGCTCTTTTGTAGAACAGGGCAGGACAACAGTTCAGTTTCCTCGGTTGTGTTAAGCCACTCCTGGTAAAACTAGGCTGACTGTCAAGAATAACCCTCAGAATTATTTGCTGGATACTTCTGAGCAATAATTTGTAAAAGTCAGATCCTAAGGAACTTGTATTTTAAAAGATCTCCAAAGTATTAAATGTTATGTGTCTTTATTTTTTTCTTTTTTTCAATTAATAAAAAATGTTGTTATTATTGAGATTACCTTTCATAAGGATTAACAAGCATTGTTCTTAAATTCTTCATTCAAACCAACGCACTAGTCACAGACTGATAGGTCACTAATCTGCTTCACCATTTTATCTTGTGTCTTACACTTCCTCCCTTTTTACATTGCTAACTTGGCAACACTTCCATTTGTTTTGGTTTTGGCTGGGTGTATTTTACCAGCCTGTCATGTATAGCATATTATAAATAATTACAGAGTAGCGGCGGGGGGAAAGGGATCTGAACTTGCCTACAGTATTTTAGGAGGCTGACAGTATTTGCCTCAAACATCCCACTATATTTTCAGGAGGTGCTTCAACTGGGGAGTGCTAAATGGGTCTTGCTGACTCACAGGTGATTACTGCCAGGGAATGCCGAGGTGACAGGTCTGCCCCCCTGGGGACAACATCTCTGAGGTGTGAACAGCAACCTGGAAGCAGAAGGGAAGGTCTGAACTGAGCTCTTCCTCATGCTCATCAGCAATAGTCCCACTAAGACACAGAAGCTGAAGGAAGGGTATTGGCAGGGATAGGAGAAGAGCACTTTGACATTTATGTGTTAGGTAGATCATTTGTGGGAGCAAGTAGACAGGAGAAACATCATCACCTCATATCTCAAAGGAATAAAGAGAAGAGGCCTTCCTTATTGCTGTAGAGGGTCTAATCTCAAACATTTACACTCATATAAGCCTGCTTTTCTAACTATCTTAGAATATCCCAAACCCAACAATTAGAAGAGGTGTTTCCTCAGACGCTACACAGATGTTTTCCAAAACCAGCAAAGCAGGTGTTAAACTGCAAGAATAGCATCTTCAAATGGCATCATGCAAAAGTCAAATTTCCGTGTTTATAAGTTCCAGATGTGTTTGCACTCTCTGTGGCTACACATGGACACGGGGGATAAAACAGATGTGGGACAACCTTAGGAAATCCAGAAATAGCATAAAAATATTGAAGCCATTTTTCATAACTTCCAGGTTTATTAGAAGTCACATCGTACTCAAGTCGGAAAAAAATTTCTTACTCTAATTTTACGTACTCAAATAAACATTTTAAATTCTCTGAAAGTTGGTAAAAGGCATTGATTTTCACTAAAAATATTTTTTAAATGACAGTGAGGAGCCTGTGGGATAAGAACAATAATTTGTTGCATTTATAATCCAGCCAAGAAATATAGCAGTTCTCTTCTTGGGATGGGATATTTTCAAAGATACAGGAGGCATTGTGTATATTACATCACATAATTTTGTAGAGATGAAGAACAGATAATATGCTTAAAGGTGTGTCATTGTCCTCCTCCTGCTGTCAGCATTAGCCCTCTGTCAAGTATCAGGGGAATGCTGGGAAGGCTGGCTTCCTATAGCAGAATAAAGCCCAAGTTTTTTCCTAAATACTACTCTCTTCATTTATTTGTAGACACCAACACCATAGTAGATACACTGATAAACTGCAGATATATTTCCAGGAAATAGGCCCACGTAGGGCTTTGTGATTCCCAGAGGTACACAGTTTTCAAAGAACTACCTCCAAATGCCAAAAAAATCGAAGTATACAGTTTCTTGTCTGTCACTGTCTCCAAGCCACACTGTGTAACAGAACACAGCGATCTTCAGGTCTAAAATGTCAGCACGTGCTAAGAACTAACTGAGTTCATGAGGATATCCGAGGGAGCACTTTGTCTCCTGTTCCCAACATACAAAATGGGGACGAAAATATCTTCTTACTTGTGCAGCCTGAAGATTAATTACTATTTGTGAAAAATTATAAATATTCTGGGCAGGCTGTACTGCAGAAGCATGAAGAAAATTAGTAATACTCTTTCCATTGTGGGGCTGAATTTTTGCACAGTGCCACCTCCTGAATGTGAGGAGAGGCATAATTCTATTTTCTCTCTAATCCTTTTGGCCATTACGTCACCAAATGAGTCAGGATCTTCTCAAAAAAAACCTATTCATGTTCCTGTGACTAACTGCTGCATGCACTCAGGGAGGCTACAGCAAGGTTATGTAAACTGTCCCAGTTCTGGCACTACCCAACTGTTGAACTCTTGACCTTCCACTTCTTGTGTTCTTTTAATCTATTTTTGGGTGTGATTTCCCAGTTTTCTTGGTTTGTTGGGGTTTTTTTTTAGTTGTTTTTTTTTTTTCCTCTATTGGTAAAATAACCCAGAGTTCTGTCAGCTGGAAGCAGACTGGTTCCATGTGTATCGTTAGCAAAGGCGTATGCTAATGAGCTTATTAGAGGGTTGGGAGAGTCCTTTGGTTGCCTGCACTCCTCCTCCTGGAGGCTGCAGTTACCACTCAGAAGCAGTGGGCTGTCCTTGTCTGCCTGGGACAATTATTAGGATGGTACAAAGTACATATATGAGCAGCGAGTTTCCAGCTATCTGCTCACAGTGGAGTGCTGGTGGGTGTTCCCACAGTTTGAGGAGGGAGCCAAGCTTCTCACAGATTGTCTTACATGCCCTCTTTCCCAAATCTGCCCCTTTCTACTTGTGCTCATACAGGCTGTGTTCTCTCTAGTGCCCCATCTGTTTGTCCCTATCACACACCAACAGCCTTGATGCACTGTTTTACTGACAGTAACCCTCTTTCTAATGAGATGCTGACTTGTGGACTGGATTCCAAGCAAGCATTAATAAGATTTGCATTTACTTTCAGCTTATTAATCAGAGCCTCTTTCACTGGTGTTATCTCCAAGGAAAACACATCCTAGCCAGCAGTGTGCTCATCATGCTCTTTACCCACTCTGTGTCTGTTGGCACCTGCAAATGGATGTGCTTCAGTGTGAACCTCCCACAGAGCAGCCTTCACCTTGCTGTCATCACATTGGCAGCACCATGGAATGCTGTTGTGGAGCTGCAGTAAGGCCACTGCCCTCCTTTCCCATCATTCTCACCTCTTGTAGTATTTTTGAACAAACTATTTTGTTGACAATGTCAAAGTGAACCTGTGCCCTCATCAGCTTATTTTCTAACTGGGAGTCTTTATTGCTTGGCAGTTGCAATTGCATCTGTCATTAGGGATGAATTCTGGATCCTTCAGCTAAAGAAAAACCAATAATCATGGCACTCTGCCATAGCTGCCTGTATGCAGATGACCATCCTCATCATTTGGATATTCCCTAGCTGTACTGGAAAACAGATATAGGACGTAGTGAAGCCAGGCAGAACATTGGAGGAATGAAATAATGCAGCCGCACTGCCCTCTGAGATGCACAGCCTGAGCTCTCTTCATCCAAGAGCAGAACTAAAAACTTTCTAAGGCTGTTTCTACCCAAAAAGCGTATCTGCTGAGTCTGGAATAGATGACCATTTTACTGTACTGTTCAAAGCTTCTTTGATTATCAAATCTTAAAGAACCTAAATATGAGATTGTTCCTCAACAAGCCTCCCAAAGCTGGAGCTGCATGCAAGTGTGAAGAGCAGTGTTCCATGTAAATGCTAGATTTAAAATGAACCAGACCCAGAACTGTTAATCCACTAGTTGAAGAGAGAAAACACAGAAAGGTACCCATATGAATGCAAAACCCAAATGCACAGAGGCAAAATCTAGACAAACAAAATTAAAAGGGAAAAATGAATAATCTGAGGAATAATAGAGGTCTCCCTGCACACAGACTTTGTACGCAGTATTCATGGAAAGAGAAGTCATTGAGATTAAATGTACTGATAAAAGCAATAATACAAAATAACATTGTCAAGCAGGCAGGAAGTGAGACCAAGAGTCAGATTTTGCAGACACGCATTATTAATGTGGTGCAGGGGCATAGAAACAGGAATGATGCTGTAAACCTCAGAAAACCTAATGATATGAATACAAGGTAGCATCAAAAAACCTCTTCTGAGATAAAACCCCATGATGCAAACTAAAAAAACCTCTCAGGAAATCAAATTTAAAAGAAGCAGCAGGATAGGAGGAAATATATGAAGCGATAGGATTTCAGTCTTGTCTGAGAGAAAAACTCAGTCAACCAAAGTAGTATAATGGTGGTAGGATGGTATAAAATTCAACCTGCCAGCATTACTCTGAGTCCCTTGAAGGTGAGGTCAACAGGTCATGGTGTTGCTGTGTCAATGACTGTACCAACTCAGGCAGGATAAGCATCTTCTGTTACAAGGATCACATTGACTCTGTGCATGAGTGTTTTGCTGCACCCTTCTCTTACGCACTTTTCCTACCAGGAACAGCAGGATGCTCTTTCTTTTCAGATACCCATGCTTCACTTCACTTCAGTGTTTATTTCATTTGAGAACTAAGAAGGGTTGGCTGGTAATCAAGCTCCCTTTTCCCAAGAGTGCCTTTTGGGTGTTGCTGAAGCATGTATGTAAATGTGCTTCCACTTTTCCTGTGCTGTGACTGGATGAGGAAAAGCTCAGTAAGCACAGCAGCCAGGACAGGACAGCTGGAGTTCATGACTAAATACCTCCCTGGATGAGGATTACTTGCTTTGGAGGAGCAGGATGATTCCCAGTGCTTCACAGCTAACAGTGGTAATGTTAAAAGCACCTAGGTAAGTCACATTGCTCCTCTGCAAGATTATGGACCTCATCTAGATAAAGAAAGTTGGCAGTGGCATTTAGGCTCTTATCTGCAGAAGTGAGTAATTCCTGTCAACAACATAAGTGGAATTAGCTGGATCTCCTAGGAGCAGTATGTATCTCACAACCTTTTGCTGGCCACAACCTGGCTTGATAGAGTTCAGTAAGTGGAATAAAATTTGACTGTAATCACAGTAAAATGTACTTTTCTGCCGTGTCATTCACATGCATTTGCTGACCTCCTTAGGATTATGTGCCAAAGCGGTAAAAACCACAAAGCTGCATCTAAAGATAGTTTCTAAATGCCTGTAATGATAGTTTTTTAAACTAGCAGACTTTATTTGTACTATTTTCCCACCATCAAACAGCTCCTGAATTCTGAAAAAAAGGAAAAAACCAGCACAGACCTGGTTATCACATATCACCATAACATACCACCAGAAAAGAGACAACCATTTATCCTGTCCCAAAATACGGCTGTATTGACTGAAAAGGCGACAACAGTATGTGATGTTAGTGAGCTGTATTTCGGAGCGACAATTCCTACAGCAGAAGACAGCTGGTAGCTTTTTGACTGAGTTCATTGTCACCACAGAACCAAAAGACACCCAAAGGAAGAAGAAATGTCTAACGATCATGTTTGATGTGAGTCTTTTCACCATTAAGTTTGAGGGTGTAAAGCAACTGAAGTAGAAAATGACACTAAATCACTAGAGAGCATTTTAAAAGAGTTACTGCTTGTGACTCTTCGTGATACTGGAACTGCAATGCTACAACTTTGAGGTACACAACAAAAAGAGGGAATTAGATATACATAGCTGACTTAATTTTCTGGTCGTGAAAGTACAGCAGATGAACCAAGATGTGAGATCCTCAAATTGCTAGAAAAATGGGTAAGAGAAAGGCACAGAAAGCAATCAAGCCAATTATTTACCATTGTCAAGGAAGCATCTGAAAGGAAGCTGACAACAAACCATACAAAACAAGTGCTCATATCTATAATTTTGTGGAACTGGGCATGTGCCAAAGGAGAACTCCCACCCACATGCACAGAGTACTTGAATTTTTGAGGCAGTCTGGGCATACAAGATATAGCATCATAGATAAAGGCATTTGGCTCACAGCATTCAGATCACAGATGCTTCCTCAGAGCACCTTCTGAAAATGAAGCGTGTCTCCAAAAACCTGGCGATGTCACTGTTTGGCAGGCATGGCCAGGGATATCAAAGACCTGGTAATGGTTGGGGTTCATGTGGGTATGTGCCAAAGCAACCCAAAGCTGATGAAATGTACATAACATTTAGCTTGTCTATGCTCTAAAGGGAGAGCATGGGAATGAACTTGGGTATTGGTAGCATATTGTCCACACTGTTTAATTATCATTCCTGGCTTCTCTTGGATGATTCAAACTTAGGTTTCTTCAAGCAACTACCCTGCAGATTAGTAGGCACGATCTAGTGTGTTCCATTTGAAAACTGGGACCAGGAATCAGTCCCTGATCCTCCCTTATTCAGTGGTATACACATAGATAGTTGCTTCAGAAAAAGTTAAATCTTGGTTGTGCTCTCCCACCCGCACCACAGACATTTTTTGCTGCTGCCTGACTGAGCTGACCTACCTGAGACCCTGAAATTGCCTTGGCTGCCCATCCCTCCCTGTCTGTGCACACACTGTGGACTGTCTCTCAGTCTGACAGGAAGCAGATGACAGTCAGACACTGCACTGGCCACAGCAGGAATCATTCCAGCAGGCCTGGTACCCTCAGCCTCGTGCTTTCAGATAATAGTCCTGACTCAGGCCACTCTGTTCAGATGATTTACCTTGGAAGAGGAGTCCTACGTCACCATCATTTTACGATGATAAAGCTTAATCCCTTCTTAAAAGTGTCACAGACCTATAAAAGCAAGCTGCTAAAAAGAAAATATATGCCAAGCCATCCCTGAATATAGTAACATTCCCTGCAGAATGTGTTAACAGCAGCCTGGGTGAAAATGCTTGCTGTCAAGATGAATATATACCTTTGGTACTTTACCCCATCAAACAGAAGTGGTAGTAAGAGCAAGAAATAGGATGGAAGGGAAACACCTATGGGCCAAAGCCTGCCATTGTGGGCAAACTATGGTCCTCCAAGAACTTAATAGTAAATTGATAAAGCCAGACGAGAAAGTATCAGCCCACAATTCCTAAATGCCCCACCACCAGAAGTGCAAGGCTGTTAGTCATCAGTGGGAGAATAGCCTGATGCATATTTTGGTATTGAACACCTAGAAAGCATATACCTGGCTCTTTGCCTCCCAAACCCAAGGTGTTTGCAGTCAAACAAGCAGATCTCCCAAAGAGAGATTATCTCTAGAGATAATTAAGGGCTATATTAACACATGAACAAGGAGCAGTATTCACTCTTATTTTTTGAAACAAATTTAAATGTTGCAGGACAAATCGCCCAAGTAGGAGGCATTATACCAGGATTAGGTATGGGATTGTGTCTAGGGACCTCAAAAACTCAACATGTAGTGTTTGACAAAGGTAGAGAGTTGCAGCAACTCTTGGCTCTGCTGGTTCTGGCAGCTGCAGTGGAGTGGGAGTAGTGGGGGAAGGCTGAGGCGCCTGCCCAGGTCTGCCTGGGACAGGAGGCCCAGTTTGTTCCCTACACTGCTGCCCCATGAACCATTCCATGCCCCTTGGCCACCACAGGGCAAAGGGACTTTTATCTTGTCTCTCCCTCTTTCTGCCTGTGCGTGTGTACAGAACAAGAGGCATGAGGTTTTGGAAGGACTTGAAGGCCAGCCTAAATGAAAGCGAGAGAAATCATTGGAGCAGCCAACAGGCTCCAGCACGAGGAAAAGGGGACACTGAAGTACAGAGTACTCTTTCCATTAATTTCAGGGCAGGCTGGATCAAACCCATATAAGCCCAAGGCTGGAAACAGGAAATGTCATGCTGAATATTAGGAAGCAAACTGTGGCAGTGAAAGCAATCAAGCAATTTGTGCACAGGGAGGGAACAGAGCATTGTCCTACTATGGATGGTGACATACTCTTACAGCACTCTAGAATCCTTCAGAATAAGTTTTCTCACTATCTCATTATTTAGGACTTCTTTGTTTTGTTTTTAATCCATTGTGCTCAGAAAGGAAAATACGAAGAGAGCCCTCTTCTTCCCTCCATCCTTGGGAATAATAGGCCATTTCAGGCAAGGAAACCTCTGGCACTTCAAACAGCAGAAGTAGAGATAACATTCCTTAATGAATTATTTGGTGACATAATATGACAGTGCCCAAGAGATTCATACTTTGAAAAATATTTTGGTATTTAAATTTAGAGAAGGAAGCATTTAAATCACAAGCCAGGAATCTCCCTTTACTCTTTGGGGCCTGTTACTTTGTTCTGCTTTGAGGTGTGCAAAATTTACTTTGACGTCTCTTGCTTCTGGAATATTTAAAGTTTAAGATGATTTTTTGACAAAACAATCTAATTTTCAGAGGTTTGTGCTTCACACTTCACAGATGCTTGGAGTCACATGGGCGAGATTCTCAGCTCTATGAAAACTCATTGTAATTATCCAGGGAATTTTAAGGGAATTCTCAGGTCAGCACAGTGAGAAAAACAATGGACTTCACTATGAGCATGTCTCATGGAAGTAATGAAACGGTATCAGTTGGTTGGTTTTCTCTGCAAAACACATATTGTTAAATACTATCACTGAAAAAGTAGAACGCTGGGAGACGCTCCATAAACAATCCCAAATGCCCAGAAAATCAGCAATCTATGGCTTCTCCTTGTTCTGGTCTGGGCTATTGTTTTGAGCTGTTGCTGGCACAGTACTTTTGTCCTGTCCCAAATCTTTTTTAAGTGCAGACACTTAAGATCTAATCAGCTTTAATGACCCTATGAAACTCAGGGCATCATCACTTAGCACTGTGCAGTGCAGCACACTGCAGAGCCCCCCCAGAGCATCACATGAGCTCTTCTGGAATGGGAAGACATCACTGTGCTGCCTGTTTTCCCAACAAATTTGATAATTTCATGCAAGCTTTGGGAACCAAGGCAAAGATTTCTGCTAGGTGCTTTGTATGCCTCATGTCATGCAATTCTGAGCAAGACTCTTGGCATGTGGTGAGTTCAGGCATTTTAACTGTATGGTCTTTGGAGTAAATCCATCTGTAAAATCAAGCAGAGCTGCTAAACAGGATCCTCTTGAGAAAGAAAGACAGACACTAATGTGAGAAATAGCTACTCACTTTTCATAGTTTAGGAAGGTTTATTAAACCTTATCAAAAATACAACAGAAGACTGAA
>JAYDZK010000169.1:67127616-67189008 GCA_034509185.1 Euphonia xanthogaster | reverse complement strand
GGCAGGCCCTGGCACAGGGTGCCCAGAGCAGCTGGGGCTGCCCCTGGATCCCTGGCAGTGCCCAAGGCCAGTTTGGACAGGGCTTGGAGCAACCTGGGACAGTGGGAGGTGTCCCTGCCATGACAGGGGGTGGAATGAGATGAGTTTTAAGGTTCTTCCAACCCAAACCATTCTGTGATATGCCAAGGCCTCTGGGGAAAGTGATGCTGCCTGAATACAGAGCCCCAGCATCACTCCAAGCTTTCCAGTTTAGCCATGTGATGAGTGTGCAGGTTACAACCCAGTTCAGTGCTCCAGAGAACTGATTTTTTTATAGTGATTCTCTCAACTTGCAATGCCAGGGAGTCTGAAGTGTTTGCAGATTTAATTCTACACATCCATACACTGAAATCTCCAGTGTTGTCCTGAATTATGTAAATCTCCAGAGGCTGCAAAACTGGGCCAGGAGTCTCCCAAGAATCGTTTTTCTTGAGGGCCTGCGCCCTGCAAACTGCTCTGTCTCTCAGCTTTCGGGGTGGAATTAGCCATGTACTGTGCAGCAACAGAAAAAAAATGTTTTAACTAGGAAAACTTTGGATTCATATTTAGTGAGATATTAAGGTCCAATATGAGGCAGTTTATATACAAACTGCCTGGTCTCTTTAATTAAAACTCACAGGGACTAGTTGTAAAATAATGAATGTCCCACTCTGCAGTACTGAAACTTTCTCTAATGAATTCTTTACCTTGTGTGCCTCTGTTCCCACCTGACATCCTGTATTCATTCACAAGGTGTTCCTCTTAATGAAAACAAGGTCACTCTTTCAGCATTTGATGGCCAAGAAAGGAAAAGGTGATGGAGCTGCAGCCTTACAGAGTGTGTTATGTTTTTTCCCTCCTTCCATAATTGCAAAAATCTTCCATTGATGTCGACAGGACTTAGGCTTGAATAGGAAGAGGAGAATAGTTGCCAGATTGGACACCAGGACAAATTGGAGTTTAGTCCAGATATTCAGTTCCTTCCATCGATTTTCCACTTTTGTCTGTCAGTGCCTTATGGGACAACAATCCCAGTTTGTATGAAGGAAGCATTTGTTCCTCTCTGCTTACAGGCTGGTGTCTAATGCTTATTAGGTGGTAATATTGATGTCACATTCACAGACGAAATTTGAGTCCTGAACCTGGCAGGGCTGCTCTCTGTACAGAAACTTGATAGCAGAAGGTGTGGGCCCTGGCAAGTAGAACAGCCAAAGCAAAAGGAGAGGAAGGAAAATTTTATAAACTTCTCTCACAGGCAGGGAGCTGGAGAAGGAAGGCAAAGTACTTTTTCATGCTTTTCATGTGTCAGTCACAGAGCCTAAATCCCTGTCCCCCTGTGCCTGAGGGTACAGCCTGCACTGACTGGAGAAAGAGGGGTATAATTAACCCAGCAGTTTCCTGTCACCTTCCTCAGGGTCATTTCTTCCACCACTTCTTGGTGCAGAGCCATGCTCTGAAGCAGCAGTGTGCAAACTCTTCACAGCGTGGGGTTTCCTGATCTCCTGCCTGTCTCTGGCCCCTGTGAAGCTCCTGAGCATCCCCCAGGCTGCTGCCCTGCTGGGTGTGAGTTCCCTAAGGTCATTCTCACCTTCCCCCCACAAGGCACAACCCCCAGAGTGGTTCTCCAGTCACACAGGAAAGGATGGCACCTGAAGGGAGCCCACAGGAAAGGTGGAGAGGGATTATCTACAAGGGCCCGGAGTGACAGGACAAGGGGGAGCTGTCACAGACATATTTTATGAAAAATCCTTTTGCCAGGATCGTTTCTCCTGGGAAGCTGGGAAGCTTCAGCTTCTCCATGTTTTGCTGCTTTCAAATGTGATCTGGACAATTGTTTACCCAGCATGTGAAATTGTTTTTACTTGATGACCAATGACAGCCACCTGTGTCAAGGCTGTGAGCAGTCAGAGGATTTTATTATTCATGCCTTTCTTTGCTAGCCTTCAGATTAAATCCTTTCTTCTATTCTTTTAGTATAGTTTTACTATATCATTTTCTTTTAATATAATATATATCATAAAATAATGAATCAGCCTTCTGAAACATGGAGTCAAGATTCTAACCTCTTCCCTCATCCTGGGACCCCTGCGAACACCACCACAGGGAATGGCTTCAGACTGAAAGAGAGTGGGTTTAGAGTGGGTATTAGGAAAAATATCTTCCCTGTGAGGGTGGGGAGGCTCTCAAGAGAAGCTGTGGATGCCTGGAAGTGTCCAAGGCCAGGCTGGACAGGGCCTGGGATGGTGGGAGGTGTCCCTGGCCATGGCAGGGGGTGGGATGAGATGGGTTTCAGGGCTGTTCCAGCCCAACCAGTGCATGGTGGCCTGGTGAGAGCCCCGTGATTCTTTGTTCCAGATCCCACCTAGCAAAGTGTGTGTGAGGCTGTGGCACAGAGCTCCCACTCTGCAGCCCCACCTCGTGTCTCCCCACTGAGCACTTAGGAGGTGCAGTAGAAGAAGTTTCCTGTTTGTGAGAGTCAAGGCAAGTTTTTTTTTCCTACTTCCTTGGAAACCTGTGCTTGGAACAGATTATTTTTTAGCATAAATCCACAAAGCTCCCTGATCTGTTTCTAAGAAAAGTAAACATCCCAGCACACGTGGTAGCTGCAGGAAGAGCTGGCCTGCACTGTTTTCCCCAGAAACACCCTGGAAAATAACTTTGAGCAGCACATGATATCAAAGTTTGGAGGGGGAAGAGGGAAATCACAGTCTGCTCACTGATAGCTGGCAAAAAAATGGGAAAAATTAATAAAAAATATCATTACGAATTATTTCTTGACCTCTATGGGATGAATACAAACACTGGCACCTCTGGGAAGCCCCAACATGTAGCTCCTGCCCACTGTAACAAATCTGGGAGCTAATCTGTCCAGGAGGTGAGTGTCACTGCCAGGGGGACACATCAGACTGCAGCTCTTAGTGACATCCACCTTCTGGGGACACTAAGCCAATTTACCTAATTCCAAAGAAATTTCAGTAATAAAAGTAAAGGTGGCGAGCGGAGCA
This sequence comes from Euphonia xanthogaster, assembly GCA_034509185.1. NCBI lineage: Eukaryota > Metazoa > Chordata > Aves > Passeriformes > Fringillidae > Euphonia > Euphonia xanthogaster. The sequence goes on along the minus strand of JAYDZK010000169.1, from coordinate 67,185,985 downwards.
GAGGCTGGGGAAGGATTAAAGGCATTTGCATTAATAAATAGAGATGTTATCATGGAGAATTAATGTTCTTTGATCTGGATCTTGGCAGCATTAGGAGATGCCAGGTACAGTGCCTCATTATCTCTCAGAGGTTATGGGGTCAGCCTGGGACAAGGGGAAGTGATTTATGCAGTGTTTCTGTCAGAGGGATGAGAATATGTATGAAATAATAAGACTTGCAGAGACCATTAGTGAAAATCTCCCTGGATCCCAAGGTCTCACCTTGCACTGGATTCCCTCTGTGCATCATTCAAGCACTTTCCTCCTCAGCTGTGTCCCCTCTGTCTCTCTCTTACCATTTTTATGTTTCAAATTAGGAATATTCCTTCCCTTTCCAGACTCTGATGGGCAAATGTCATTTTAAATGGGTGGTTAATCCAGAAGAAAAAGCAGGATTCCCTTATTTGAAAATTCTCCCCCTTCTTCTCACTCCTTAGGAGAGACTGGTTTGGGAGGTGACATGTGAATGAAAAGGACAAGTGAAGAGGTGAGTGTTGAATGGTTCAGGAGCTAATTAAACCATCAAGGACAAATGAATGGGTGTGTGAACCTCTCCTGTGTGTGTGGGAATTGAGAATCCTGCAGGTGGACATGGCAGGGAGAGTCCAACCTGCCACACCTTGGCTTTTACTAAGAGAGTAATCTAAGCTGCTCACTGAAAACAGCTTTTGGGCAGGATGAGCAAAATCTGCCAATTTCAATTCCTATATTGCAGGGAAAAAAATAAAATATGACTTTTAAAAGCTTGTTTCTCAAAGGAAATGAAACTCACTTGAAAGCATTGTTTGGCCATGTTCTTCTCCTGATTATTGTTTGAAAGAGTCCCATTTAAAACAAAAAAGGACAGGAAGATGGAATCCTAAAAGCTATTGATTTCTTTATTCATTTTCTCCAAAGAAACAAGTGAGAAGAAGAAAGATATCTCTAAATAAATAAATTTACTGAAGGAGAGGCTGAGACTGAGCTCAGACCCAGAGAAGCCACAGGAAGGAGAGGAAAAAGCCTCTTTACATGGGAGTTCTTGTGTGCCACAGGTTTCCCTGGAGGGCTCAGAGCTAAGGGTGCTCATTAGAGAAACACTGCAATCATCTGCATTTCTGGGCTCCAGAGAGCCCAGTGAGCCCAGGCCCACCCCAGCCCTCCCTCCTCTGCCTTACAGCAAGAACCACAATGGATTTCAAGCACCACCATCAGGAATTAAGCATTTCATTCTCATTTATAATCTAAGGGAGCTGGGCTCTGGACTGCTCCAGCTGCTTTGGGGCCTTCTCATCTTCCCTACTCTCTCCTCTACAGCATGAGATTTGTCAATAAGTCTTCCTATGCAGGATCAGGGTAACAGGTAAAGTCAAAATTAAATTGGTGTGTGAGAGAAATGGACCAAAGAATCTGGATCAAATCAGATGAAATCCTCTCTTTGCACCTTATCATATTTTGTTCTGTTTTTTTCTCTCCACCACTTCCCTACATTTCAGGGGAAATGACTAAAACCACCTGAACTTTTCATTTTTAAAAATACCCTTCTCTGTGCTTCCATCCCATTCAGTGGCATTTGCCTGTCAAAATGTGTAATTGGAAAGTTGCTGTCCAGCCTCATAAAAGTTACCATTTCTGTTAGCAACTATATTTGGGGCCGTCTCGAGCCTTATTTATGGACTCCTTGATTTTCCAAATGGAATGCTGTCAAATTGAGTGGTATTTTCAAGTCAGTGAAGAAAAAATCATAAAGGAAAATAAGAATGGAGGCTATTATAAAGTTAAAAAGGCAGAAGCCAAGCAGGGGACTGCATAGGAGGCAAGGAAAAATACAGCAGAAGATTTTGTTGTAATATAATGAATGTCCAACTCACTTTGGCCAAGGCATTTTTTGTGTGGGTGGGGGTGTGGAGGTTGGGATTGCCTTGGTTTGTGCACCAGTCTGGTTCAGAGGAGACACAAACACAGTGCCAGAGTGAAGGAAATGACACTCTGTACCTGTTTTCAGCATAGCTTTGTGCAGGAATGCACAAAGATCAATAAAAATGTGTGTAATGAGCAGCCTCTCTCACAGGAAGAGAATTGTGTTAGCCCAAAAAAGATAAACTGGGTGACTTTTAATCCTCCTGAGGCTGAAGGGGAGGGAGTTTCCCCCGCTGGTTCATCCTCCAGTGTGTGCTGGGTGATGGAGCACAGCCTCCCATGTGGGGAAACACCACCTTGGCCATTGCTGCTTCTCTGCAGAGCCCTGAGGAGGCAAACAGGCCAACAAAGAGCTGCAGCTCTGCTTTCAGACATCCTTTCAACACCTGGGATCTTCAGGAGCTAAGAACTTCTTTTAACACCCAGGATTTTTGTCTGCCATGTTTATGCATGATGAGCTTGTGCCAAGGACCCAATTATGATTTCCTTATCTCCCTCCCCTCTTTCTTCTCCACTTCTCCCTCCACCCATTATCAGGGACACCTGGAAACAATAAAGAGTTGTTTGTTTGGTTCCTCCTGCTCCCCCTTATTTTCTGGTGTATTTGATGTTGTGAAAGCAGGGCTGTTAGAGATCCATTAAGCAGTGTTTGTAGCAGAAGGGAAGAGTTCTCTCTGGTTTGAGGAAGATAAGGCAGATAAATCAAGCTCCCCCTACATCTAAGCATTTCTGTAAATAGCTGAGAAGGACTACAAACATGGAGGAGCTTTTCCTGCGTGCTGCATGTCCCATCTTGTCACCACTGGAAGCCAGGAGAGCTGAAGAATTGGGATCAGAAGCTTCAGATGAGACTGATGAACCATTTTCCAGGCTGGAATCAGGTATTTACAATGAGATAATTAATTTGTTTGCCAAGGTATCGTTTATCCAAGGAGCATCCAGCATGTTCACCCAGCCAGCGAGGTCATTCTGCTGCAATGATCCATTTGGGAATTGCCTCCTCTGGGTTTAGGAAAGGCCTGTGAGTGCCAACTACCTCAGTCATGGGGCTGCAAAAACCACACACAGCCCTGTCTTTGTTCAGTGAGATTCTGCAGTGCAGGGACAGAGTCTCCTGCCCTAAGCAATCCTTGAGTTTGTGTTTTGCTCTGCTCTGCAGCAAGTAGGAAACCAGTCAGATCCTATGCACCCCTGTGGGATGTCCATGCCATTTTCCCACTTCCACATACTCAAGAATTTTTCCCAAGAGATGCTCCAGAACATTTGTTAATAGTGCAGTTCACAGTTCATAGGGGAAGGAACACAGAGAGTCTTTTATTTTAGAGCTGTTTCATCCTGGATCCCTTGGCTTAAATGATACTCTTTCCTTTCAGCAAGCTTAATACGGATTGGAAAGACTCCCAGACATAAAATGTGTAAATTAAAACTCCCCTGGAATGATAAGGAAGGAGAATATTTATTCTCACTCTTGTTCCAGCGTCTCAAAAACCCAGGTCAAGAAGATGATCCCCTGCTTCTGGAGGAATGAAGAAATGTGGGCAATTGCCCTTGGCAGACAAAACCTTCATGATGTGAGCTCAGAGCTGAGGCCCCAGGTGGATAAATGAGTCCCCTGCCAAAGGATAAAGAGTCCCTGGATTTAATCTGTCCTGGAAGGGTTTTGTGGGCCATTAACAGGTCAAAGGCTCTCACTGAGAACTCCAGAAATCTTTCTTTTTGGCCTTCTGGTGACATTGTTTAAGGAGCACATTGCTGTTGGGTGGACAATCAGGTTTAACCCTGATTAATTAGGGACAACACAACGACTCATTATGGAGACACAGAAAAGCTGGAGGGGAAGGGGCAGAGCAGAATGAAGCCACACAAACAGGAGTCCTGTGGTTTTTCTGCAGCTCCCACTCCATGGCATTGAGGATGATGGGTTTGGACATCCTTCTACAAATTATTTTGTGTTTCTCTCTCCAAACACAGGCCCCAGTGGACTTTTGTGGCCCTCAGCTGATCCCCCTGAGTGAAAAGCAGAGGCCACAACATCAGAAACTCCACGTTGCCAACTTCTCTGTTTTATTAATAGTTGGGAAAAGATTTTGGAAGGGAGGAGGGAGCTTGAATGATTCTAAAGAAATATTTCAGCAAAAGAAGAAAGAGCTTGAAAGGCTGAACCAGTCCATTAATCCCTTGCCAAAGACAGTTTAATACCCATTAGGAGGCAGACACAGGGTGTGTTTCCCTCCATGGACACACAGATTTGGCTCTGGAGTTAGAGACACTAACTTAGCATTTCAGGGACTGGCACAGAACTGAGGAGTCCATTCCCCTTTGAAGTGTAATTTCTTAATATATTAAAAACAAAAGACACATAATGTTAAAGATGACTTTAAAAATGTTACTAATAACTCCCTGGGGTCAAGAGATCTTGAAGCACTCAGTTATTCCTGACTTTGAGCCAGAACTAGCAGGGTTTTTCACTTTAATATCTCTGGTGTTCGTGGCTGCAATGTGCTGCCTCTATTTTAACAAGAGATTTTGACAATTTTGCCCTCTGAGTCTTACAGAAATCTACTGTCCCCGGGGAGTGTGGCCTTGCAGGCAGTTTATACTTAATTTGTTTTTCTCTTTAAACAGAAACACTTTCTCAGAGACATTTGCTAGGCAACCACAGCGTAACTGTTCTTTTCTCCAGAACATTTCATCTAGGCCTGCTAGAAAAGCTTTAAAATCCCGTGAAGAGCCACATTATGCTGCTGTTCTGTAATTTACATGGTGTAGGTATGTGAAAAATCAAAATTAAATGTTACATAACAATTTGCAAAGGGAACTGAGGGAAGCTCCAAACATCGTGTTCCTGGGATATTTTCTCTAGTTTTGAGATCATTGAATTGGTCTTGTGCTTTTATTTTTGAGAATTACATGAATTAAGTTTTTTTAAGGTTTCTACCAAAATTGGGGATGCAATCTGTGTGTTTCTTTTCCACTGCCCTCCAGCTTCTGATATCAGCTCCAAATTCTCACCCTGTTTGCTTCCAAATCCATATCAGATGGAGACAATCCATTTTCATTTCACAAGAGTTTTGCCTGCTGTTTTAGCATCCATCTCACTGAACATCACCTCCACTTGTCCAGCACTGCTGAGCTCAAGCCTGGGTGAAACAGCACAATTTTAAACCAGATCTGTCCTTTTGATGCAGCTGGGTCCATTTAATGATCACAGATGATATTCTTTAAAATTAAAGATTGGTCACATCCACCAAAAAAAAAAAAATCCCAACAGATTATGGGTTGGAGAGAAAAATTGTGATAAAAATGTATAAAAATATATAAAATTGTGATTTAAAAAATTGTATTAAAAATATAGGGGGTTTACACTTTTTGGTCAATTTATATATTAAGGAAGGATGATTTTTAGACAAGTCCATGGACTTTTTCCTTTTAAAACCTGGTTCTGGACTTCCTGTCTCCTGAAAACATGGAGTCATGCCCTTAGTGGGTGCTAAAGATGTGGAAATGATAAAAGTCACACCAGACTCCAGGATCAAAGGCCTCATGTCTGATGTTGTTCAGGGGCTGGTCCAGCTGTGATGGTTCCTTTGGGAATCCTTGGTCAGCAAGGCCAGGGAGGGTCCTTTTCCTCTAACTTCTGACTCCAATAAGGACAATGAGCAGAGCAAATTCAGATCATCATCCCCCCTGCTTCATGCCTGCATTTTCCAGAGTGCCCTTGCTAATGTTTGGGGTTGCACCATCCAAGAAGGTCCTGTGAATCCCAGCAGCTGCTCTTCCAATGTGAAGGTTATTAATGGGCATAATCCATCAAGCAGGAGACTTGAGGAAATGAGACTGCAGAAATGCACCTTTATGACTTGTGGAAGCTCAGTTGGCTGTTGACAGGGCTGAGGAGACTTAATAAGAGGGGTAGGAAGAACAAAAAAAAGCCCTTTATGAGGAATTAATTTCCTGTCTCCATTATGAAGCGCTGGGATGTTCATTTAGCATGCAGGAGGTGGGTGTTAAGATTAGAGCTGGGAAGGAAATGGATATCCAAATGTGCTAAATCTTCCTCAGTGCCACAGCAAGAAGCTCTGAGAACCTGCTGATGATCCTTCTTCATTTGAGCCAACCCTAACAATATCTTCCTGGAAGCAGGAGGCCACTGCTTCCCATTAAATCTGTTCTTCCTATGTTTCAAGCCCTCAAAAGAGATGTAAAATATGTCAAGACCCAGAAGAAGAGACATGCAAATGTTACTGATGAGAAAACTTTCAAGAAGTCTTTACAAATTTGTCCTTAGAACTTTGGGATTCACTCTGTGAGATTAAACCTCTTTATAACTTCTCGATTCTATTCTATTCTATTCTATTCTATTCTATTCTATTCTATTCTATTCTATTCTATTCCATTCTATTCTAAATATTTGATGCATTTAGTCTTAAGTAAGAAAATGGAGGGGCTGAATGTGTGCTAGAAGACTTCACATCTGCAACCCTCAGAGACTTAAATAGAGCTCTGCTGATCTGGTCAGCAGACCCAAACTCACCTGATCTAGCAACCTTGGGTCCTTCGAGAAATATTACTCTAAATCTGATTTCAAATATAAAAAGTGCCCTTGTTTTCCTCAGGCAAAAACAAAACAAGTTTGGGTCATCTCATGGAAAGCCACAGGATGTTTAGCACTTTCATTTCTTTCTGAGTGCTGGAAGAAAGACTTATCCAGTGATATGTGAAACCAGAAAATTACAGCAGAGCAGCCCACGAAGTTGATCTTTATGAAGGTTTCCAGCACCCAGCTTTTCCCAGCACTCCAGTCACACTCTCTTTTCTGAATACAACAGTACTCAGGGCTCACCTCTGTGTGAAGACAAATATCACCTTCAGTGGCTGTGGAAAGAGCATTTTCAGGGACTTTGAGAGCACTCTCAGTTCTCAGTGGACTGGATGTTTGCTCTTTGTGAAACACTCCCCTCCTCCATAGTCTGTCATAGTTTCTGCTTTGACTTTTTCATGAAGAATTGGATATCCAACCACTCTAGTATCATCACACTCCTCCTTGGTCTGTCTTGTCCGTTGATGGTACTCACTTAGTGGGAGATTTTTGATATTTAGGGTGAAAGCTCTCTAGAGAAGGCCACATTTATTCCAGAGTGCCCTTCTCCAGTACCTGGCACAGTCCCAGCTTTGAGCCACCACCCTGCTGGAGATGATAACCAGGGACACCCCCCTTTGCAGCTGCTGTAACATCTTGTCGCCATCAAAGCCCTGTCCTTCACATCTCATGCAGTGCACCTGCTCTGCCTTGTTCCCCTCTTGCACTGACAGACACTCTTTGGTGTGATAAAGGAGCTTAAGGTCATATTTTGCCTTCAGCCATCAGCATGTGCAAACGCTGTATGACTAATGAGGCAGTCCCTGCTGACTCCCTGTACTGTTTGCCTACAAGATGCTTTGTTGTGTTTGCAGTCCCTCCTGACTGCTGCTGAAGAGCTGTCTTCTCCCTGGGCTTCTGACTTGAGCTGGGAATCCAATGGCAGTGCAGGCTTCTGGCCATAAGGGATTTCCTTCCCCTCTTCTTCCAGAAATGTGATGAAAGGAAAATCTGCTTTTTGGTTTGTCTGTCTTGCTTTCAATTTGTTTTCAGTCCCTTTTCTCAGGGGACTCTTCTGCTGGCTTGGGGAAGCTTTGTTCTCTCAAGGATGTCAGATGGTGGCTTGGCCAATGCACAATGGGAATGAGTGGGACAGATGTGGAGAAATTGGGGCAGCAGCAGGATTGGTGCATGGCCACAGTGCTGGGAGATGAAATAAGGTTCTCTTCCCTTCCTCCCTGTTTCATGGGCAGAAATGACTCAGCTCGACACCACAGAAAGCTCCTGGACAAGAGAGGTTTAAAAATGATGGATTATAGGATGCAAGACACCAGAGACTCAGCTCATCAGCGTTCATCACTGGAACTCTGACCCTTCCCCTTCTCCTCTGGGGTTTTCTAGCCCTGGATCATTGATAGAGATTAAAGGGGCAAATGGACAATATTTTCAGACACTGAACACGTTTGGAGAGTGCACTCCCAGTGTGTACTTGAGCACAGACACTTTTAGAAAGGACCTGCTTCTCATGAAGAACTGAGTGCCCATATTGGGCATCCTTGAAATACGAAAGATAAGGGAAAAGAAGGGTGGTGAGGTCCTGGCTCAGAGTGCCCACAGGAGTTTTGGCTGCCCCATCCCTGGAAGTGTCCAAGGCCAGGTTGGACAGGGCAACCTGGGAAAGTGGAAGGTGTCCCTGACCATGGCAGAGGGTGGCATGGGATGAGCTTTAAGGTCCCTTCCAACACAAGTCAGTTTATTATTCTATGATTCTATGAAAAACTAACTCCTGATTCCATATGGAAAAACACTCTAAGGAGCTGCAAGGAACTTTTCAGGATTCTTAGAGAAGTCTCTGCTGGGTCAGACTGATGTGTCTGGTACACATTGACCCAAATAGGCAAGCAAAATTTCCCTTTCTCCTTTCAAATGTAGTTTGCAAAACTTTCTCTTTCCATCCTGCATTTGCGCAATTTGTTCCCTCCCTGACACCTAAATCCACACTCCTGCTTTGCTCTGAACTAGAGAAAAAAAGCACAGATACTATTTTGTTTTGATCGGATGCCTGACCCTCTCTCCCCATCACTTTTTTTTTTTCCCCATTGAAGGGGATCCATCAAGATAATTTCCTGTTATTAGGCCTGAAGTGTTTTGAATTTGGAATAGCTTCTCACTTAGGAAGAATTGATGCCTATAACTTGCAATGTGCTCGCAGTTGCATGCAGTGCCTGACAGCCCAAACTCCATTCCAGGGAGCTAATCCCAGTGGCTGAACTCCATTAAAGCCTAGATGGTATCTGTTAATACAGCCCTGCAGTTTGGGTCATTGTGCTGATGTAAGGAGCACAGCTGCCTGGAGACAGATTATGATGTGAAAGGACATCTTTATTCTATTTTAAACTGAAAAAAAATGGATGGGAGACACACTAGTCATGATTGATTAAAGATACAAAAAGGACTTTATGAGTTTTTTTGAGTGCTCTGTGTTTCTCATTCTGTTTGTTATTCCCCTGTGTTTGGTAAATAATAAATACATAAACCCAAACCTTGAGGATAATAGCAAAGAGAGAGACTCCTCGTGTTCATTGGGTTTTGTCATAATGTGCTGAGGACTGTGAGTCTCAGGAATCAATTCCCAGCTCTGGCACTGATCTGTTATGTAGTCCTGGGACAACTTTTCCCCTTATATCTCCTCCAACTACTATGTCAACCAATCTGTTTAAAATTATAAATACAACATGGCAGTGCCTTTGCTCTCCTGGATGTGTGTGCAGACCCAATCACACTGGCAGCCCAGTTCCTGCTGGCTTCTCTGGGTGTCATCCAAGCCATGTCCCATTCCCCATCTACTGAGTTTCAGAGCCATGTGCCATTTTACCAAATAAATATTGATCCCTCATTTCCCAGCCCTGGTTATTCCAGGGACACTCTCTGAAGCCTTCAGCCTCCTTATCTTCCTTCTCACTGCATTATCAGTAATATCCAGGATGGAGAATGGAATGGCACTTTTGTTCTTCATCTCTCTGTATATGGAGTGGCTCCTGTGTGTTGTGCTCACCTGATTCCCTTTTCTAGGAGAGGCATAAACAGGTCTGGCTCTGCCTCTGGATCCATTTCACCATTCCTGCCACGGCTGCTCATGTCTGAGGTTGTACTCTGACAGCTCCATGTACTCCTTGGCAAGCTTGGAAAGGAAGAGTCTTATTAAAAAAAAAAAAAAAAATCACATTAAGCATGGCATGTGTTTCATGCTCCTTTAGCATCTTATCCTGCTCCAGAGCATTGTAATTCCCCTGGCTGCTTTTGAATTTCGTGTCACACTTTGAAATGTGGTTTGGTACATTCTCTACATGCTCTGTCAGTAGAGTTCTGCCAATAACCTCAGCACATGAGCACTGGGAAAGCAGCTACTGGCTCTGCTTCCCTGCGTGCTGGAGTGTGGGGATGTCACAAGTGGGGATATTTGTCATATGGGAAGAAACTCTCCCTCCTGCTGGAGCCACACAGGAGCCTCTTTCAGCAAGGCAGGGTTTTATTAATTGGGTCAGTCATCTGAAATTGTGTCCTGAGCAAGAAGCATCCACAGGACATGGCTACAAAGGGATGCCTGAGAGTGTTTGAATTAACTTCTAAAGCAAACAAGTCAAAACTTCTTGTAACAGTCTTGAACATTCCTGCATGAATTACATAGACTTGTCTTAAACTTGAATAAGGTTTGAGAAATCCACTTTGAACCTTCATTCAAAGAAATGTTCAGGAGTGTCTTCCATGGAGACACAAAAGCCCTGGCTGTCCTTACACTAAGCCAAATCAACAACGGCATCTTTGCTGGGAAACAAGAGAATGAAGGACTGTGGAAAGGAACCTTTGAAAACCCTGAATTATTGCTGGGGTTGGAGTTGTCCACTGAGAGACAACGTCAAGACACAGAGACAATGTCAAGACACAGAGACAACAAGAATCTTTGGGAGAAGATGAGAAGGAAGGGGCAAAAATCTGTTTATTAGTGAAAATTGAGGGTGACACAGATCTTGTATGAGAGCAATAATGTCTATTGACTTCAACTCCTCTTGAATCAAGGGTGGTATTTCTGATTGTTGTCTCACAGCAGCCTCATTTATCCTGTTTCTCCTTGCTCCTTTTGAAATTTATTCATCATTTATAGATGTGTCCAGTGTACCAACATGTTGCCTTTAAATTGATCATATGGGTTTAAGGGAGCTAAAGTCTGCTTTTCCCTGGTACTTAAGTTTATGTTTGATTTGAGGGCAATGCAAAGGTGAGATTTCAGATCAGACTTTCTGATGTGCATTGATTATTTAAGCCAGAAAACAGCAATCAGAAATTTCAGTTTTGCCAAGAAAGGCAGCAGACACTCTTCCAAATAGGGAGTGAATGGATTTTTAAACTGCAAGGTTTTAGTTTGGCCACAGCCATTCTTCAGGGCAACATCACAGCTGCAGATGTAGTTTAGATACTTTGAGGTGTTTGCAAAGATTAATTAGCTGCCTAAATGGGAACTGAGCTCTGATGAAAATCTGGCCCTTGTGGGCACTGAGCCTCGGGCTCGGTGTGCTTTTGAAAAATCTCACCCCAGAGGACTCAGTGGATGCACTTTCCTGACCTGAGCTCATGCATAGAGAAGAACCTCAGAGTTTTTTCTGTGCTTCCAGGAGTTCAGCTTCATTCTTTAAAGTGAACAACCTCACACTTCCCAAGTTTGCTGGGAAGTGGTGAAAATCCCCAGAGGGTTCCCTTTTTGGAGAGAGTTCATCTGAGGTAACACCTCTGGATAGGCAGCAGACTGTGTGGGTGGAGATGTGGATTTTAATAACTACAGAGCAGGATCTGAGCTACACCTAACACCTCCCTTTTAGTGCCACCCTCCCTCCCAGCCCACCACGTCCCTCCACAGCCACCCAGCCCTCTCCTCTCCTGTCCTCAGGCAGTGGTGGGATCCAGGTCCCCTCCCTGCCCATCTCCCACCTTGCTGCTCTTCCCTTCCCTTTGCTGGAGCTGCTTTTCTGCTGCTGCTGACTGAGTGTGTTTTGCAAACTTGCAATTTCACGCTGCATTTGTTGCCACGGCAACATAAGGGGAGTTCAAAGTAGGGGAAAAGAGACAAAAAAACTCCCCAAAAACTCTTGGATCAGCCCCTTATTTTGTGACCTGCCCCTACAAATTTGGCTATGCAGCTACATCAGCAGTGGGGTCTGCCAGGAATCTTTTTACCCCCAGGGACCTCAGAGAGTGGAAATCCAAATCCCTTGTCCTGCTCTCTTCCTCCTCCCTTAGAGCTGCCTTCTCCCATCTCTCTTTTCTGGGTAGCCAAGAGTCTGGATTCTCCAGCAGCATCCCTGGACATTCCTGCTCTCAGTGGCAGCTCTTCCAGTGAGTCCTGCTGTCTTTGCAGGGAATGGTCAGGCGTTTGGCAAGCTACACAAGGCTCCAAGAGCACGATGGCAACGCTCACTGGCAGTGCAGTTTCACCTTTATCTTTCATCCCAGAGGCAGATCTGTCAGCAGAGATGATGGAGCGCTGGTTTCAGCTGGCTCCCATCCCTCCACCCCCTCCTCCTCCCTGTGACTACAGCCCTTAAATGAAAACTTTATGGCTAAGAGCTGCTGACACTTCTTCATGGAGAAGATACATGGGGTGGCTGGTGGCTAATGAGTGTCAGTACTCCAAAGGATAATCTCTGCTTCTCTTTGATACAATTTAACATCGTATTTCCCTAATTTGAGGCTGATTTAGTCGCTGGGGTATTTGGATGCCTCTTCTATGGTGCCGATAGTTAATTAAACAGATGTTGCAGAGGGAATCATTAATTTTAGTGCTGCAGATGGGAGCAGAATGACTTTGTGAAGTTAATGTTTCAGCAAAACAATAGGCTTCTGTCATCAGTTGCTATAAACCGAGTAAATTAAGAGAACAAGTAGAGTAAAGGAGATAGCTTTGAAGGAATATCAATTATTCATTTTAGAATTGTACTTTCCCCCCCATAAATCATTACAGGAAGAGAGGAGGGACAAAATCTGCAAAAGCTGGGAAGTGGGAAAGAGAGGAATCCCCGAGTCAGCAGCCTGGGAGTTTAACCCTGCTCCCACGGGAGCACTGCAGGGCCCTGCAGGAGCAGAGAGAGCCGAGGGCTGGGGTTGCAGCACCTGGGACAGCACCTGCTTCTGACCCCTCCTTCTGAAGAAAGTCACGGCAGTAAGGACAGATGTCCATCCCCATGTTTAAAAAGCAGGTGGGCACAAACACTTTCCTTTTGGAAGGCTGTGACACTTTTTGCACTCCAGGCTGGGTGTCCCATACCTGTGGATGAGGTTTGCTGGAACAGCTGGCAGGATTTTTGGGGTGTGGTGAGAGTTTGTAATGGCAAGTTGAGATGTTTTTACTCCTTTCAAAAACCTCAGGGCCAGTGTAAAAAGCCCCTAAAACTCCTAAAAAACTTGTAGGGCTGCATCTGTGTATCAGGTGTGGCTGTTCTGACCCAGAAGTGGAAAAAGTTTAAAAGCTCAAGGTTTTTACAAGTTTCTTACTGGCATTAAATGTCAGTAATTTCTGCTGAACAGAAGTTCCTATTTTTGAACTAAAATGAACAGAGGTAAAATCAGCCACCTTTGCTCCATAAAAAGGCAGTGGCAGAAGAGGATCAGGGAAACAAATGAAGTCCATCCAACGTGCTGGAGTGAAAGCACTGCTGACTGCTTGAGTGCCTCATAATATGAAAATTATGTTTCTTTTTTTCAGACAAATGAGTCATTTGACCACTCTAACTTCTCCATGAACACATCTCTGGCCATTTATATTATCTTTCTCTTTCTCATATGTGCATGTTTTCTTCCTTATTACCAGCTACTCCTTTCTCCAAAAACAATAATCACTGGTTATTCTCATTTATTTGGTAAGGCCAAACAATTTCAGTGCCCAGAAGGTAATTATGAACTTGGCAGTTCTGATTAATAAATCTTTCAAGAAGCGTGCTGCATTTTGTCCATAAACAGCATCTTCCAGAGATTCATTGAGAAAATATGAAAAAATAGAAATACACAAAATGAAAAAGAATTCAATTCTTGTCAGTGAAGGCCTGAGGTCAATCTCAGACATGCAAGGTGAGTTTCACCATTGGATCTATTTCTTTAGCACTCGCTTTGTACTCACACTTTATTTTAATGGATACTGTTTATATTTTATTTTTTCTGGCTTTACAGTGCCATATACTAATGTAGCTCCAACCTCAAAATCAAGATATCTCAAATTAATTCTAGGAGATCATTTCTGTCCTCAAACTACAGCATTGTGCAGCCTTGTTCTGCATAACAACTGAACAAAGTTTCTGCATCAAACATCCACTAAACTGGCCAAGCACTGGCTGTTTTCAGCTGGCTAAGAAGAGGTGTCCAGTACATTTTGGGAAACATCAAGTACCCCAGATAGCTGTAGGGATACCATGCAGGTATTAGGATGCTGTAGGGTCCCTCAGATGGTGCTACTGATTTATTTTCAGCCAGCTGAATTGATCCCCTTAGGCCTTGCAGAGAAATCTCTGCTGTGTGGATGTCAATAGGCATTGAAGTCACTCAGAACCAAGGAGAATAAATTCAACCCTTCCCAAAGTGTCCTGCTGAAGGACAGGGAGGAGCTGTGATTTCTGCCTGGCAAAGACTGAGGCTGAGGGTTCTGAGAATGCAGGATCCTGCTCCAAAATATGACACTGAATTGAAGGACTTTGGCTGCTTCCTTTAGGAAATATAATTCTCATTAAAGGCATGGAATTGAGCTACTTGGAGACCTCAGTTTCACTCTGCTGAACAATCTGAACATAAGATTTCAGCAGCAGCAGCGGCTCCTTGGTCTGTGTGCTTGTCTCAACACTGTGCCATGGGGATTTGCTCCTCTGAGAGTCCTTGGGATTGCTGTGTTTGTTCACTGGCAGCCCTTCAATTCCAGATCCCTGGCATGGAACTACAGCACAGAATTCTCCAGAGATCTGCATCCCGACCATGGAAGTGCCTTTGTTTCCCTCTCCCCCAGGACAGGGCACCAAGCACCAACCACACAATTGTTAATGGGCTACCCCAGTCCTGCTCAATTAAGGAATAGGATGTCTTGAAGGGGGCTAGATCCCACCAGAGCTGTGGGAAAGGATGTTCACAGAGCTCTCTGTCAAGTGTCTTTATCTCCTTCTCCAGAGCAGACGATCCCATAGGATCACAGAATCGCAGACTGAGCTAGGTTGGAAAGATCTTTGAGATCACCAAGTCCAACCTATGACAGAACACCCCCTCATCAACTAAACCATGGCACTGAGTGCCATGTCCAGGCTTTTTTTAAACACATCCAAGGACAGTGACTCCACCACCTCTGTGGTCAGATAATTCCAATGCCCAATCACTCTTTCAGTGAATAATTTTTTCCTGATGTTTAACCTAAACTTCCCCTGGTGCAGCTCGAGACTGTGTCCTCTCATTCTGTCAGTTGTTGCCTGGGAGAAGAGCCCGACCCCCACCTGGCTACAACCAGCTTCCAGGGAGCTGTAGAGAGTGATGAGGGATCCTGAAGCTTCCCCAGGCACAAGGGCACCTCCAAGGCAGGGTGGTTCAGCAGCATTCCCCCCCCACTCTTGTCCTTGTGGGTGGTGCCACAGTGCCACTCCTGTGACTCCTGAGTCACACAGTAACTCCTGTGCCACAGGACTCCACAAGGAGCACCCTGGCCTCTCCCCTTGGACACCCTGGGCACCCTCCCCTTGGGCACCCTGGCCTCTCCCCTTGGGCACCCTGGCCTCTCCCTTTGGGCACTCCCAAGGCAGGGTGGTTCAGCAGCATTTCCCCTGCTCTTGTCCTTGTGGGTGGTGTCACAGTGCCACTTCATGGCAAGCTTCCCTGGAGCCACCAAGAACATCTGGTGCACAGGACTCCCCAAGGAGCACCCCAGCCTCTCCCCTGCAGGGAGCCTCAACATCCTGCCACAGTTATTTCCTTCACACAGCATCACCTGCCAGTGGTGTCTGCCCCTGTGAGAGGTGATTGATTCCCTTCCCCTTTCCAGCCCTAATTAAAAGCACACCATATTAAACCTGAATGCACTGGAAACAATTAGCTCCCTCTTTTGTCTCCTCGTTGGAGCCGGCAGCACGAGGCAGCCAGGTGTCACGTTCCACAAATCTCCATCAAGTGATTTCTCTGGAAGGAAATGAAGTTTGAAGAACTCCTCTGCTGCTCCTGACGCTTTGGCTCTGACCTTCTCCTGCTCCCAGCTTATCTCCATGGAGATGCTCATTTTGCAGATTGGCTCCATCTTCTGCCAGCAGCCGCTCGTGGAGGCAGGAGGCAGGGCCTGGGCAGGGGAGCCAGGCTGTTCCAAGCATTCAATCCCATCCTTTTCCACACTCCAGCACTTTAAAATGGTGTGATATTGATCATCCTGCAGGAAAGGTGTGGCCTGGCCACTCTGACCTTATCCAGACCCCAAAAGGGAGAATTTTAGCTGGAGTTAGAAGCTCCCACTCTACCATAGCAGTGACCAGCCTCAAGGACAGGTCTGCACTTTGTTCTGGGGAAGTCTGACCACATCCAGACTCTTGCCAGAGCTGGGAGAAAGAGGGGGGTGTCTGTTCCATCCTAAAGCCAGGAGGATAACTTGTGTCTGCAGGAGAAATGTGCTGTGGGAGCACAGATCCCTGCTGGGATTTGGGACACAGGGCTGCCTCCCCTGCTGGAGTTGGTCATGATGGAGGTAAAAAATAATGCTAGGGAAAGGGGGGAAAATGGAAAAAAAATATAACAATAAGTTACATCTGCAGAAGTGTCTAGAAAGTGGGAAGTCCAGTACATAAATCCTGCTCCAAATCTCATCTAGACTTTATCTGAACTGAGAGCCACAAGCATCTCCTGTGGGGGCTGAGGGGGATCCACACCCTCCACATGGAAAGGAAGCATTAGCAGGACTAAACTCAGTGCTCTCAGGAAAAGCACTTGTTAGGAAATTTCAACAAACCATTTTTCATTGGAAAATGCTGATTCTTTGAAACAGGCTTTTTGTGAGAAGAAAAGGGCAATTTTTCCTCATTTTAGCAACTCTAAATATTGCGGCAGCTTTAAGTGAGAAGAGAAACTAAGAAAAAACCTGCTTGAAAGTTGTTTTTTTATCCCCTTGTTTCAGGTTGTAACTTTATTATGATGAAAACCAAAAGAAAATCAAAACAAATGTTGTTAAAGAAAAAGGAAACTTTTAAGACTGCTGTAAAAATGAAATCCATTGATCTGACTAGAGGTATTTTTCCTCAGTGTTTGTTCCTACCATTTTTATTTTAACTTCAGGTACTTGAGAGAGGAAAGGGATGGAGAGATCCCAGGAGAAGGGGAGAAGGCTCAGCTGAGCCTGTGGGTCAGGCTTTGTGTCTGCAGCAGCAGCTGTGGTGAATGACAAATTACAGCTTCTCAGGACTTTGGCTACCACAGGCAGGATCCATTTAGGGGCCAAACCTCTGCCCTGGAGTGCCTGGGACCAGCTGCAGGGAGCGAGTGGGGTCAGCAGGGCCCAGGGCTTCTTCCCCAGCTCAGCTCTGGGGTGTCATGAAACGTGGGAGGAGGGAGAAGGTGGTGCCTGAGACTTTGCCTAAGTTTCCCCTGAATTTCAATGCCAACTCAAGTGCCAGAGCACTTGCCAGCCAGATGGCACCTGCTGAAGCTCTTCCACCTTCACCCGGGCTCCAAGGGGTCCTCAGGGATTTCACAGCCCTGCAGCTCTGCTCTGGAGTGAGCTGAGAGCTCCAGGGCTCTTGCATCTCCTTTTCCCTTGGCAAGGGCAAGTCTGAGCATCGACACGAGGCCCCCTCCTCTCTGCAGAAACCTCTCTCTTTTTTCTCAACACCATTTCTGCTTTCTCCTGCCTTGCTCATGCTGTCACATCAGCCATCCCCCAGGGAGTTACAGCACTGTCTCATCTCCCCATCACTCCTGTGCAGTCGTTGGTGGGAGCAACAAGGACTTTCCTTGCTTATTTGCTCTGCAAAGTTTATTTAGAGATGGATTTATTGTTGCTGTTGGTTTTTTTACAAAGACTTGTTGAAGAAAGTAAGTTGGAGTTGGAAATATGCATAGCAAGGGGGAAACTTCATCTCCCATGAACTCAGCCTTTGGTGGAGTTAAAACAATGAGTAGCAAGATTAAAAAGCACAATGTGTTTGCATTTTTAGGGCACAGCTTCTCTGAGAAGAGGCTGTAAGGTGAAGTGGGGCACAACCTCAGCCCTTTTGTTGCCACTCACATCTGTCAGTTCATCTCCAAGACTGGTTCTCCCTACCCAGTGGGATCAGTGAGAAGGGCTCTCGTTCAGTACAAGCCAAAATCAAATGTGTTGCTGTTGTGCCAGGACCTGTAAGCCTTGCCTGTTGCAAATCAGCTCTAGTTCTTATGATTTATGCTTTTCTGGCAATTTCTGATCCCACATAAAGCTGAGTATATGGCTGCAGTCTTCAATCCCCCCTGAAGAAGAAGTTATCTCCTTTTTAATTAGCTTTTCATGTCAGGACAGCATGGGCTGGCAATGAAAACCAGAGGAGAGATCCTCGTCAGTGAAAATGTGCTGGTGATGGAGTGAATTGAAAGAGAGGAAAGGGATGGGGAGTGAGGGGAAGGAGGGAATAAGAAGCAGGAAGATCCTAGCGAGGAGGCAGGAAAACACAGAGTTCCAGCTCTGACACTGAGGGAATGCTGGCTGGAGACCCAGCAGAGGGGACAAGCCAGCCCTTGCTAAAGGTCTCTTTGCAGGGTGATAATTTGGAAGATCAGAGCCTGGCAATGGAGCCTGGGTGGGAGCAAGAACATGCCTTCCTTCCCCTCAAAGAGCAGAGGGAGCCACAAAACAACCATATGGAGCTGCAGCAGAGTTTGCCAGCACCTTCTGGCTCCTGAGGGTCAGACCAGTGTAAAGGACAGAGTGAGGCACAGAGCTGTTTTCTTTTTAAATTCACAAGAAGTGAACTGAACCATGTGGTTTGGAACTTGCATCTAAAATACCAGTGCTAAAACAGGAAACCTGTGAGCAGGACCAAAGAATGGGAATTTCTGGTCAAGTTTAGGGAATCCAAAGGCCTCTTTGGCAATCACACTTGGGAGTGAGGGCCAGAGCTTTGTGCAAGGCCCTCTCTTTTTGTTTAAAAAGCTTTTGAGGCCTCTTCCCTGGTGGAAGTGCTCCCTTGGGAAAAGGGAGACCTTCAATCCCATTCACCAGATTGGGTGTGGAGATGGGTCCCACCAGTAAATTCTCCTTTCCAGGCAGTATCCTGGGCACTGTGCAGAAACTGGAGACTCTCCATCCTTCCTGCTGAAGCCAGCCCTGATGTGCAAAGGATGTGGGAGAGAGGGACTTCAGTGAGCCCTCCCAGGGACTGAATTGCTGCAAATCATGCAGGAAGAGCAGTGCTGGATTCTGGACTGTGCTCCATGAGTTCTTTTTTCACTTTTTTAGCTAATTATTGTGTTAAACACCAGTGATGGAGGAGAAAGGACTCTCAGGTCCCTGGAGCATCCAGATCCCTGCACACATGTACCTGCTGCAGTGCTGCTGGTGGTGTGGGGAGGGATTTACATTTATTTCACAAGCTTTGTGCTGAAACAAAGAGCACTGTGTAATCCATTTATCACAAACTACTCCAATTCCTATCTTAAGCAAGAGAGGAGTCAATTAACAAATGAAAACAGAGTGCCAAAACACTCTCTCCATTTAGATCACAAGATGGTCTGTAGTGGCACAGCATGAACATTGTTTTCCAGAATGTGAATTTGGAGATCACAGAGGAAAGGAATTTATTCTGGGATTCAAGCTTTGGAAATGGGCTCTTATCTTTCCAATGATCTCCCTGCTTTTGTAACTCCCTCACCAACATTTTCTGGCTTCATGGATTTGTCTGCCCAACAGATGTGACAGAAAGAAATATTAGCTTTACAAATGGGGATAAAAATGACATATACTGAAAGCTAAAGCCAGTTAATGAGAAGGGATTTTCAAAATGTCACTCATCCTGTTTCCCACATTCAGTTTATATTTCTAAAAACTGTTATCCCTTTTCTTCCCATGGAAAGTCCATTTTCAACTTAAACTTCCTTCCATCTACTTCTAACCAAATAATTATTAGCTTCCAAATTAATTTAACTTGTTAGCCAAATTACAGCCCAGCAAAAAGGAAACCACAAATGTATTTATGGTTTTATTTAATTTTTATTAAGACTAACAAGGCTTGAGCAGAAATGATCTCTTGACAAAGCCATTAAGAGCCAGACAAGATCACAGGTCTGTAAGGCATCTGAAAGGGTACAGCAGAAAAGTCAAATGTTTGTCTTCTGGGAGGCAGTCAGAGCCAGATTATGCTGGAATTAAAGAAAAATAGAGCAACTGAAGGACCAATCCTGCAATGGCTTGATAGTTATTGATTGCTTTTTAAAGAAAGGCAACAGGGGTTTTCAATGCTATGGCTGATGGCCACATTTCAAGGCACAGAGAAATTGTGCAAATCAGAATCTCAGAATGGTTTGGTTTGGAAGGGACCTCAAAGCTCGTCCATTCTACCCTTGCTATGAGCAGGGACACCTCCCACTGTCCCAGGCTGCTCCAAGCCCTGTCCAGCCTGGCCTTGGGCACTTCCAGGGATCCAGGAGCAGCCCCAGCTGCTCTGGGCACCCTGTGCCAGGGCCTGCCCACCCTCACAGGGAGGAATTTCTTCCTCATGTCCAATCTTCACCTGTTCTCTGTGAGTGTGAAGCCATTCCCCCTTGTCCTGTCACTCCACACTCAGGGTTAATGTTGACTGTGCCTGTGTCAAATCCCAGCAGTTCAGGGTCCCTGGGTGATTTGGGCAAAGCCAGCTGTGGCAGCACGACCTGGTGGCCCAAGGGGGGAACATCTCCTTGTGTGGCACCAGACAGAGAAGCCCTCTCCTGTCCAGTTCCCAGCAAATCAGCCCTCAGATCCATGTCTGACAGCACCAAGCATTTCTGGAGCCACTTGGACAGAGGTGTCCAGGAAGGAAAGTGCCTCACTCCAAATCCCAGCTGGCTCCCTGGCGCCTGTGTGCACAGCCTTGCCTCTGAACCTTTGACTGATGGGAGGAGCTGCCAGCTCCTCTCAAAACTGAAGTTGTTCTTGCACTGCAGGGACTTCCAGTCCTGTTCTCTCCCCCTGTCCCAGTGCAAACCTGGGAGGTGACTTGTGTGAGGTCATCAGCTGAAGGGTCATAAAAGCTGCTGGTGTGAGCACAGTGCTGGGCTCTGAGGTGCCATCTGCTCAGCTCCCTGTCTTTAGGGAGACATTAACACAGCCTGAGGGCTTCCCTGGGTCTGACCTCCCTTCTGCTCTCTGCACAGAAACACAGCCCTTGGGCAGCTCTGCTGCCTCAGTGTAAAATGGACTCAAATCCAGGACAGAACTGCAATGGAAATCAAGCAAAAGCATGCAGGCTTCACCTCACCTTCAAGGGAATCTAGATCTCTGCAGAGCTCTATGGCTTTCACGTTCTCTGAAAAAAACCCTCCACCCAGGGTTTTTCTCCTGGGAAGGTGAGAAGCCTCAGAGAAAAGGAAAACAAGTCTTATCTCATTTGCTTCTCCTCTGTTTTGTTCGTGTGGAATGTGTTTGGGGATTGTTCACCCACAGGTGATTGTTCCATTGCATTCTGCTGTGAGTTGTTTTCACTCTTTGGCCACTCAGGTCCAAGCTGTGTCAGGGCTCTGGAGAGAGTCAGGAGTTTGCATTATTATCTTTTTAGCATTCTGTGAGTATCCTTTCTGTATTCTTTAGTACAGTATAATATTCTTTAATATAATATACTATCATAAAATAATAAATTAGCCTTCTGAGCACGTGGAGTCAGAGTCATCATTCCTGCCTTTGCTGGGGCTCCCTACAATACAATAGAGCTCCCAGAGCCTTGGCTCCTCTGCCTGACCAAACCAGCAGCTTACTGCCCTGGCCATCCCAGTATCTCATCCTCTCTGCCAGCTCTGCTGCAGGCCAGTGAGGATGGGGAGATGTGAGGGCTCTGCAGGCCCACAGAGAGGGCTGGAGATTAGAAGGGATTTGGGAAAAGGACAGGCATGAGCATGGGGCTCAGGCAGCCAGGATGTTAGCACAGCCAGAGCAGCCCCTTGCGAGTCTGGCTCCTTTTTCTGCTGTGTTCTCTCTGCTGATTTTCACACTGAAAGCTCCAGCTCTGCCAGCTTTTCAGCAGTCTAATCTTTTTTCCAGTCTCAGCTCGTGCCTACTAATGTGTTTCAGGCACAGAAATTTCATTAAGGCTGCCCTGATGTCCACAGGCTTTAGCCATGGACTTTGTCATTAAGTGGGTTTCATTGCAGGCAGTAAACAAATCACCCTCTGCTCCTGGGTGGGAGTGGAGGGCTGGGGATAGAGGAGGCACAAAGAAGGAAAAGAAGCAAAGAAAAATCCTTTCCATCCATCCATCCATCCATCCATCCATCCATCCATCCATCCATCCATCCATCCATCCAGGGTTGATATGGAATAGCTACCCTCATCCTCAGGAAACAGATGCACCTTTGAACACTTTTGGAAAAACCCCTTAGACCTTCTCTAAATTTTTATTATTTTTACTCTGAATTTAAATCCAATCATAGTTTTCTGAATAGTCCTTGGCAAAAAGAAATCTTTTCCTTCCAGCAGCAGGAGATCTGCTCCCACATGGGGTGTCCTCAGTGGAGCCTACAGAGCTCTGTGCATTCCCTACGTGGAGGGCCAGGGGTGAGAGCATCTTATTTGAGGCTAATCAGAACAGCATGCAACAAAAGGAGCAGCTGTCACCTTTTCCTTTCCCTCAGCCACTGCTTGATGGATCAATCAGATAAAAACAGTTTCAGAGTCACTTTTTTGGGAAGGATTTTTGAAGTATTTTCTTTTCCTCTAAAATGCTCCCATTTAGAAAGGAAACATGTAAAACTGAAACAAGTCCTGTAGGTTTGTAACAGAAATAAACCTCATTTTTCCCTCTGAGAGGACATACATTTGGCAATGGATGCAGCTCATCTGCAAGAAGACAGAAGCTTCCTAAACATCCAGAATTAAATTCTTTCAAAATTCAGGCAGCATCAAGCCAGTGAGTTCAATTTGCTCTTTGTTAGTGTAATCCCGGTTGCATTTCCTCGAGGGCTGGAGCTGCAGAGTCTTGCTCAAAACCAGACGGTCCCAAAATAGATTTTGGATGATTATTGGGAGCAGGACACAGTGCTGGGGCTGTGGGTCCTCTTGCAGGCAGGAGGTCCTGAGGTTTTTGTCTCTGTGTCCCAGTGGAGAGCCCGAGAGCTGCTGGCTCTGGGATCACTCTCTCCTCTGGCTCTAAGCACTAAATACTCTTGCTGTGACCCTCTGGTTACCAGGAATGCCATGGGAATGCTGGATGCAGGGATGCAGGGGGGCTCTGATGTGTTACAGCCTTTTCAGGGAGAGAAGAGTGGGTTTATTGCCTGAGCTCTGCAGAGTGCCCAAGGAAGAGAATAAAAAAAAAAAATCTCCTGTTGCCTTTTTCTGGCCAGTTGTAACTCCACACCTGGGCACACCTGGGCCAGCTTACTCTGTGATGTCCAGATTTTATCATTTAATCACACAAACTTTGCTTTATCTCCCTGTCCTATGGGTGCTAATTTATAAACAAGTACCTGTACTTAGCTCACACTCATTCTGCCTGTCTGGGGTGTAACATCCCTGCAGCATTCCAGCCTGAGCTGCCTGAAGGTGCTGATCCCTGCCAGGAAAAACAAGGAGCCTGGGAGTCCTGGATTAGGCATCCCGCTGGGAGGGAGAAGGGGCAGACAGCAGTGCTGGACGTGCTGCTGGAGCTGGCAGTGCCCTCAGGGAGGGGATGGGATCATCCTTTAAGTCTGAGGAAGGGCAGCAGCCCAGCTGGGATGTCCCTGGTCGCTCCCTTGACAGCAGAGGACCCTTCATGTCTGTCCAGCAGCTCTGGAGAACAGTGAATAAAATCCCTAGGGATGCTCCAGTGCCCGATGCCTGTCACTTAAATGTTAGACTTTATATTACAGTCCTTATACCCTAGTCCTGCTCCCTGGGGGCCCACAGGGCTCCAGCCCTGCCCAGCTCTGGCTTGCTCTGCTCAAGCCCATCAGGATTTTGCCTGGCTGATGATGCTGTGCCAGTGCAAGCTGCTGTCTGCAGGCAGGGGCCGTGTTAGCATCGATTCTTCCAGCTGCCAAAGCAGAGCACAGATTTTCCTTGAGATGTTTCCCCTTCACAGAGTCCCCTTTTTTGCAGAGTTATAGCAATGGAAGGAGAGGAGGGATGGGGGAGAGAGGGAGGAAAGGGAAAGAAATGAGCAGAGCAGTGCTTGCTGCTGATGGGGAAGTGCCAGACAGGCTCTCCAGAGCACTGCCTAATGTGACCTACTTCAGTGGTCTGCAGAGAGGTATTTGTCTTGCAACAGTTCTTTTTGGAGGAAAACAAACTATGATCTCAAGCAGCTCCAGAGCAGGAACCTGAATTCCAGAGGAAACTCTGGCTTTTGCTCTGTGTTCAGCAGGGAAGGGAGGGATCAGGGCTTACCCTGGTTTGTCACCCCCCTGGTTTGTCAGCACTGCTCAGCACCACAGTGACACACACAGGGGTGCAGGAAGTCTCTGGCTGTGCTGTAATCCCAGTGCAGTGACATTTTTGAGTTGCTGGAGTTTTATAATTCACAGGCTGTGTGTGCATAGAGGTCTCCTCTGTCAAGGGTCAGCCCAGTGACCTCAAATCTCCTTCCAGACTAAGAAAAAGTGAAAACTCTGGGGTAGCTGGGTCAGTGGAACATTATTCTGTGTTTCCAGCACTCTGGGAGACCTGGACTCAGCTGGAATTTTACCAAAATCACTGTCTTTCTACCCTCTCTGCAAAGGATGCAGGGACAGTGAAGTGGGTTATCCCTGACCCACAATTTTAGGGAGATGTGAGGAGGACCCAGGACTACGGGGTTCGTATCTCAGCCTGGGGAGCAGGATGAGGCTCTGAGAGAATCTCAATGCTCCTCAGTCAGGCAAAGACTCATGGCAGATGTCCTGGATCCAGCAGGATACGAATCCCTCCAGCTGCCAAGAGATTTTGTCAATTCCCCTGGCCAGAGATTTATTTTAGCCTTTTAATACTTCCTGCATAACGTTTTGTTACCCTTCTTCCCCTCTCTGTCTAATTTTCTTCTTTTTTTTTTTATTCCCTTTTCCTGGAGCACTTTGATGTGCTCTCTGAATAGAGCCCCGTGCAGCAAATGGCATCAGCAGACTGATAAATTAGCGATGAATTGGAGCCCGGGATTAGCTCAGGCCAGAAATTTAACCTGATACAGGAGATGTTTGCATTTGTTCTGTTCATGCACCAGCAGGCAATAGCTATCCTGGAAACCTGACACTTGTGGGCACTGCTCTCCCCATAAAGCACCCCTGTGGCAGCCCACAGTCGCTTCCCATTTGTCTCACCCCGGGCCATGCCGGGTGAGCCAGCCCTGGCAAAACCTTTTAGGAGGGGAGGGAATGGGAAATGAAATATTTACTTTTTGTTTTCGCTTGCTGGAGGTGAAAGGATATTGATGTGGTGTAGATGGAATGTTAAAATCGGAATTATGCTGGGGAATAAAATAAATAAATAAATAAATAAATAAATAAAAGCCAGGCATAAATTAGCAGTGTTTGCTTCCTCTGTGGCTGAGGGCAGTGTGAGAAACAGCTCCTCACTTTTCATAGTTTAGGAAGGTTTATTAAACCTTATCAAAAATACAACAGAAGACTGAATAAAGAAAAAAGGTTACAGTGCTGGGAGCAAGATTTCCCCCTCTGTGCTCAGCCCCCTCACAATGGAGGTTTTCCCTTTTTAACCCTTTAACCCCTCCCAAAGTTCTGTTTATCAACCCCTTCTTCGCTGTCCAGTGGTGGAGATCTCTTCATCAAATCCTGGTTGGAGGTCAGATGTCACCATAGTGACAAGCCAGCCCTCCCAGATGTCCCAACTCCAGCTGTCCCTGCGAGGGGGTACAACATAACTATAAATCTATAAAACTTTTCTTAACCTATATACATGATATTTGTCCAGTAATTGTGAGAGTCAATCATCACATTACTCATCTATCACACTAAGACTGGAGGTCTGGCCTAGGTAAAACTAAAGGGGGAAGAAGCAGAGAAGAAGAGGTACCTACCATTCCTCCAGCAGCTCTCTCATGCCTCCAGAGCCAATTGCTATTCCTGTGGTAGCCCTCACTCCAGCATGCTCACTGGGCTTACTCCATGCTCACACTGCTGGCACAGAGGAGCCTTTGTAGAATCACAAATCCCTCTAGCCTTACTGGCAGTCGCACCAACTTGCACACCAAAGAGCAAAGCTGTCTTGGAACTGCAGTCAACAAATGTGGTGGCTGGCATTCGATTGCATATTTAGTGTTGCATTTTCCAGTCTAAGGATCAGCCGTTGACAGTGGTATGATCTGCGCTAGGACAATTGCAGAACAGTTCAAGTTTGCAAGAGAGGAAGTGAAAGTGTTGTAGAGTGGATTTTATTTTTAATTAATAGCTGCATGAAGATACAAATTAAATGCTGGAAACAATTTTCAAAAGTGTTTGATCAGTCAAAAGCTAGGTGAGATACTCAAAAAAGTCTGATAAGTACCACTTGATGTTGTATCATATCTAGAAACTACAACATTTTCATTTTGTATCAGAACATTCACATAAGAGCAAAGGGAGTGGAGAAAGTAGCTGTGAGGAACTTGACCAATTTATGACCTAGAACAGTAATATGAGGCTTAGGGGCAAATTTAGAGAACCCCAGGAAACATGACAGATAGCAAATAAAAGAAATAAGAGACCAAAGAGTGCCATGCCTTATAGAGACCTCTGCTCATTACCTGAACATCGTCTGTTCACTGGTAAAATACATATGAGTGAGCTGTCCTTGCCATCTGAATTGTGCTTCACAGGGCCAAATAAACAACAACAACAACCTCCCCAAAACCCCCCAAACAAAAAGCCCCACAAACAAACAAACAAACAAACAAACAAACAAACAAAAAAAACCCCAAGAGTAAGCATATATGGAATTAGCTATCCACGCTTTTACACAAGTGGAATTGCTGCCAGAGAAAAGGATGTCAGTGTTAGCATCCTCACTGGTGGCCAAGAAAGAGAAATGTGGCTCTGTGGTGAGCCCTCAGTCCAATACTGTCCATTCTGGCAGCCCCAGGGTCCTCTATTGTAATGACTTTCTCCTGGGAAAGAAATTCCCTATTTGTGCTATGATTTTGTTCAGTATAATATGTCTTATTCTGAAAATGTTTTTAATGTATTTCCTTTTAATATGTGCTTATAAATTGAATATATTCTCATGTTTACATAACTGTGACTAATTGTACTTGTTTATAAGAATCTGTGATTTTTGTTCTTATTCAGCATGGGCTTTTCATACAGAGTTTAGAAGCATTGATATCAAGTAATTTCTTTATTCTACACCCAAGGGTGTTTTTGTAAGTAAAACATATCCATACTAAGAGCATTCAAAGACATTCAGGCTCCATAAATTGATCCAAACAATACAAACACGCAGAATTCAAATTTCTTTATCCATCTTCACAACTGCTGTCATTTAGCTCCAAAGTAATTCTCTTTCTCCTACTCTGCCCAACCACCCCCCCCTTTTTTTTTGTTATGCAAACTTGGCAGATTTAGGGTATGTATTAGGTATGTTTGAGGATTATGCTTTTGCTTTGTACTGAATGGAAAAAATGCAATTTTCTGTTTCAAGGGAAAAGAATCTAAGAAATTAACACTTGTTGGAAACTCTGCTCTCTCCAGCCTTCCAGCTGAAAAAAAAATTACTAAATTGCATATTGTTTATGAGACTTAAGTGGTCCACAAATAATGATCAAAAGTTTCCTAATTTAAAGTTATTTAAAGAAGTACAGACTGTTCCAGTTGGTCATTTGTGAGTTTAAAGTTTACACTTGTATCAGGATAGGGGGGGTTCTCTGAGGTTTTTTTTGCTTCTGAATGAACTTTGATATTTGTCACAGGTCTGAGTGATTTGGAAAGAAAGGGGAAGCATTAATTGCCATTACAAGTCCACTTCCCATAGCTTGAAAATCTTGACTATCAAAACACCCTGTATGTCATTTTAAGCAGTCTTTTCCTTCTTTGTCTCAAATGTATCCATAACCTCTCAAATGCCATTTTTTCATCTACTTTTCATACATTATCCCGAAACTAACAACATTTACCTTGGAAATGCTTTATTGTTTTAAGTATTTTGACTTTGCTACATGCATTTGGAAAGCAGATCAGCTTCATAAACAAAAAATAATATAGGTTTTTCTCTTTTTATCAAATGTCATTATGCAGTGAGAAGAACTGTGAGGTGCTTTTATTGAAGTTGTTTTCTTCTCCATTATTGCTGAAGGCTTTCAAAAAAGGTACGAGCTAAATGGTAATTCACTAGAGCACTTTCAGGACTGATCATGATGCCACAGTGGGACTAAGCTGATGTGCAATTATTGGGGGTTTTTGCCACATTTAGTGGAGTTGCTCCCAGTTTATACTAGCAGAGATGAGAATAATCACAGAAATAAAGGCTGTGAAGCTCTTGGAAATATGTCGTCTTATGTCTTTGCTGTTTTAGACCTCAATTTCCCCATCATTTGAATTCTGCTTTGAATCTCAGCAGTTCATTAAGTACAGTGTCAGTGAAGTCAGAATTTGGAAGATCTGTTAATGAGTTGCTATTGGGGAAGGCACCTTAATATGATGGATGTGGTCTTGGATTTTACTGAAGTAACTGTGAAGAAGATTTAGGAGGCTTATATAGGAGTACTGGATGACTTAAGGAGAAGAGGAAGTTAACTGGAATTCTGAAAGGTGGTCCTGTTGGCTTTGTGAAACACATACTCTTGTTTCTTCCATGGGAAGAGGGACAACCCAGCAGCCTGCTCCTCCACCCGGATACCTGTAATCCTTGTGCACAGTATGAAACATGGCAAAACCGAACTCCGTGACATGCACAGTGAGCAGATCTCTAGTATTTTCATCATAAACATTTATGGCCAGCTTAATTCTCTCTTCCTTTCTGTATGTGGTCATTAAACTTCAGTTCAGTTTCCTGGAACTGGAGTTTTTGTGTGCCCCTCCCCCCCTTTTTTTCCTTAAAAAAAAAAAAAAAATCCTTGAATCTCTTCCAAAAGGGTTCTAAACCTTAAAGCACGAATCTTTGCTTGGCCAGGCAATCTGTGCACTTCCTCCCACGAGGCCCACCACTGGGATGGATACAAGAAACTTGATGAGGTATCTGAAATGGCTCCAGTACCCACCCAGCTTATCCCCCTTAAGTGACCTTTCTGAAGTCAACAGGCTTCGTAGTGCTGCCTACAAAGCGGTATTTTATATTAACTTTATGCAAAACAAAAACAGATCAGAGGACTCTTTGAAGATTATAGCATACCTTTAGCTTCCCAAAACTTGGTGATGTCCAAGGCCTTTTTATCTTCCTTCTTTTCTTGACATATGTTTAAAATTTTATTACATATTTGATCCTCTCTGCCTATGAGGCATATTATCACCAAGTATTAAAAAAATAGCTCTGGTAGACTGCCTTGAGGAATAAACTTGTCCACAGACCTTGCCCAAAGCAGGTCCAGCTATACCAGAATGATTCCAACTCACATCTGTCACATTTGCTTTGAGAAGCCAAGAGTGATGGATATTCCACAACCTCCCTAGGCAATCTTTTCCATTGTTTACTGTCCTTATCACTAGAGGAAGCTGTCTCTTGCACCAGCCCTTAGTCTCTCCTGGTGCAATCAAAATACATGACACTTTTCCTATCTCCAAAGAACATATGAATAATTTCTTTCCCCCCTTTTTGCATCTGTCATTCCCTTAAAGGCTCCTAATGTCTCTCCTTAAGTTTTTTTTTCCTGCTAGACCAATCAACTTCAACCCTTCCTAGCAGTTCATTTTTCCTACACCCTAATTTTTTTATTTCTGACTTTTTTTGAAGGATGGTGCCCCAAACTGGGGGGATATTTTCTATCAGAGACATTGGAAGCAAGCACCAAATAGAACACCAAGATTATTTTACCTATTTTAATAAAAATTCTTCTGCGTGGCTTACTGGAGTCCATTAGAGCCCATGTAACCTTCTTCAGTCTGGTAAGCCCAAGCTTCCACTGAGCTGAGGTGCAAGTCACTCCCTTCAAAGGGCTGCTCAGGCTTACAATGACCATGAACAAACGTGCTATTTGAAGATGTAATAAGAAGAGCCTGGAAACCAAACCAAAGGAGTGGGGACCCACTGTAGGATGCACTGTGTGGACAGCTCCTTTGTATTTTAAATCTGCTTGGAATCATGGAATATAAATGAGTTAAGAGATTTTAACTTGTAGGAAAAAAACCCCAACAAACAAACAAACCCCAAAACCAACACACAAAACCCCCCAAAAAACCCTAAAACCCAAATGACAAAACCAACCAAACCTCACAGACCCCCCCCCCACCCCGACCAGTATTTAAGCTCTAGGATTCAAGAAATTATCCAAAATGAAAGCAACTGGAGTCACCCAAATATGAAACTGCCAAAGTGCCTGGGGACCGTCAGAGGGTGTACCATGTGCTCTGCTTTTGGTGAGCCAAACACAGCAATGGAACAAACACCTGTGATGAGGGATGATGAACTTATTCTGGGGTGATTAATAAAAACAACATAATTCTTCACTTACATACATTAGAGAAGTGAGCCAAATATTTAGACACTTACTGTGGATGAGAAAGTTTGTCCAGAGAATATCCAGGCACTACCATCTGACCTGGAAAGCTGGCCAAATGTTAATTTTTCAGATGTTTTAAATTAAGAGCTGTGCCTGGAAGTTAACTTTTCACTTAACAATGAACCTCATTTTAATCCAAGGTCTGTCTGTTACAAGCATAGCAATCACCAGTCATGCCTCTCTTAGTGTAGTGCCGACTTTATGAGTTGCACGTGGTTTGTAAATGAGGGGATAAACAGGTATCAAGTGCTCTGTGCAAATTTACCACAAAGACATCTGGATTTGAGAACCTCCCAGCAGGCAAGTTGCTAATGATCTCCAATGTTTCCTTCAAAGAGAATGACTTGGTTAGGTGTACTGTACCCTTTAAAGATCTACAGGAAATTCAAGCAGGGAAATGGCATAGGTTTATTTTTAGTCATGGATACAACTTCCTTCAAAATAAAACACGTGTCAGTCTTGTGAAGTAAGCTACCTCTTGGTGTTGTGCATTCTCAAAATGCTCATGCCTTCCTGCCCCGCAGAACTAATAGCACTTCTATTTAAAAGGCACAGTGGTCATGAACATCCCTGTTTTATGGATT
This sequence comes from Euphonia xanthogaster, assembly GCA_034509185.1. Lineage (NCBI taxonomy): Eukaryota > Metazoa > Chordata > Aves > Passeriformes > Fringillidae > Euphonia > Euphonia xanthogaster. The sequence goes on along the minus strand of JAYDZK010000169.1, from coordinate 67,155,080 downwards.
CTCTTGGCAGGGATATGTGTCCCTAAGGGAAGCATAGTTTGGGTAGCTTTGCATCAAGGATCACCCTTCATCAGCCTTGAGACTGAGGAGGGATGAAGCATGGAAGAGAGACAGGGCAATCCCTAACCAGTGGTTGCCTGACTGGTGCAGCTCAGCAGATCCTGCTGGGCTGCTCTTCAGGACCAGCCACCACCAGCCTGACTTTCAGCCTTAATGCACTGGTTCAGTTGCTTATCTCTGCCCCAGCTGGGCTGGCCACGTGGAGAAGTCACAGCACTCATCAAGCCAGGGTTTTCCTGCTCCAGCAGAAATGAAGGGTGATGACATACAAGCCTTAGGGATCTGTTTAGCCATGGATGTTCTAGCCCAGATCCTGGGAGTCTGAATAGCGTGGGAGTGCCTAAATCACTCCACAACTTTTTCTGAGGACTGGAGCAACAGTTTACAGTGCTGATGGATAAGGCCTGGTATAGAACCCTCTTGCCCCAGGACTTCTCTGCATTGAAATGCCCAAGGTTTTGCTCAGTCTAAACAAATATGTTGCTAAATATTGCTAAATGCATCACTGGAGTACTCAGGGAGCACAATCTCTTTAGGTTGTAGAATATCTTTTAAGGTTTTTTTTTTTTAACCCATAGGATGGGTCTTTGCCTTTAAGCCCAGTCCACACAAATGTGTACACAAAGTCGGTATTTTCACGGAAAGCAAGGCCCTGGGATAGAGGATGTTGACATTGGAAAGATTTCCTAGTCAAACTGTTTTCCTGCCCTGATTGCTCTCTGGGGTCCTGGGCATGATATACATTCTGTGGTAGGGGCAGGGAAAGAAGGGGGGAAAAAAACCCTTCAAAAGGGTCTGTGCTGCAAGTTGCCAAGTTTTGTGTGGTAACTGGCTGCAGAAACCAAGCTTCTTTTAGAAGCCCTTCCTCAGGGAGATCCCTCCTTCCTCAGGGGAGTCATCCCAGGCTCATGCTGTAGCTGGATCACACACACAAAACAAAAGCAGAACTACTCAGTGCTGCTGGTTCCTATCCTGCTTTTTCCCACCAGCTCGTGCACAGTGGCTGTGATCTTCCTGTGGGCTTCAGGTGGGCTTTGGTGGTTTTTCCCTGTTAACTGTATGGGCTGCAAGGCAATTCAGCCTTATGTGAATCCCCATGGCACCCTTAAACAGAAAACACCACTGTAGTTGGGGCACAAGCAGTGAGACTCCATAAAAACTCAGCACAAATCTGTAGAGGGTCTTTAGCTGATGATGAGGAGGGATGTGTCTGGGGATCTCTCCCAGGGTTAGCACCAACAGTGTAAAAAGCCAAGTTTTCCTCTCCCCTCTCTGCGTAGTTATGTGGACGTTCAAGACCAAAGAGGCCTCCTGGAAGGAGAGGAAGGTGAAAATATCTTGGGAAATATATGGCTTGTTACTCTGGCAGCCAGTCTTGGGATGCAGGCTCCTCTGTTTGTGGCTCCCTTTGTTTTGCATGAAGTGGCTGTGTACAGCAGATGTCCCCAAGCATATCCACTCTTCTTTCCTCTGGCGGAAACAGTTACGAGGCAAACAACATTAGTTTGGCTGCAGGGATTTTGATCTGTGGAGAGAAGTTTAAAAAAGCCTGGTATGACAGGGGATATTTCTCTGGCACCAGGCAGTTTGGCAGTGACACATCTGGACACCTTACCCAGAGCCTGTCTGCTGGCTGCCAGCTGATAGCAAAAGGCTGGGGTAGATTTACTCACTGGTCAGGCTTTCCCATCTCTTGCCTGCACTAAGTGAGGCAGACAAAGAAAATATGGCCAGATACAGGTGTGTGCCACCTTATGGAAATCCCTGTTTGGATTAATTGGGTAATTAGCCTGGGGATGGAAAGTTTTTGCAGTTGTTGCTTAGGCAAAAAAGTGAAGGAATAACAGCTCAGTGCAATATACAGTGAGACAGCAACGTGCGCTCAGTGCTAAGCCCTGTGATGATCCCTTGGCAGCACTTGGGCACTACAAAAAGTAAGGGAGGGGATTCTCTCATCAGGGAGTCAAGAATGAGTTGGCATAACAGCTCTGCACTAACCCTACCCAGTCCCTGGGATGTGGCTTAAAGCAGGCAGCAAATGTAAAACAGGAAAGCAGCTAAAAAGATAAGGACGTTTCCACACCCTATTTTTATACGTGCCCAGATCCTCCCAGGTCTGAGGCTGGAGCCGACTGGGGGCAGTTAGAAGCCCTTGTGACCTCAGTGGAGTGACATCTCATTCCTGTATTGCTCATCTTGCTATTCCACTCAGTCACACACAGGCATGACTTCCACTGCCTTTTACTGCCTCTCTAGGCTGGCATACACTGACACAGGCTTGATGTTGCCAAAAAATGGGCAGTGTATTCCTCATGCAGCTGTACTTGGGATTTATATTTAGATCATGGCTGTCCATGAGGCAAGCGATGAGCTAGAAGGAGACCATCCATGATGGAACTGCTAAACTTCTTGCAGGGCTGTGTACATCTTTTCATACTGATAACCTCTTGTAAAAGTCTGGAGTAAACCTTCTAACCTTCCACCTCTCCTACCTAAGCCATGTTTTCTTCCTCTCTCTTCTCCATGGCACTCTATTTAGAATTGCATAATTCTAGACAAGCTTCCCCCTAAACAAATGCTTTTGTTTGCTGCAAGCTGGGGGAGAGGAAAACAGGAATTTTAGATCACATGGTAGGAACAGTCACTGGGAGAGGTCCAATAGTCCATGTTCAGGAATGTGAATATCTCCCTCCTCTGAGAATGAAGGACTGCCACTCTCCTATGAGGGGGACAAGAGAATCTTAAAATTAGTATACAGTAATATACTGTTGTATATTTCCTGCTGTAACTCCATACCTCTCTGTGCAAGTTTTGAAGAAGTGTCTGGAAGGCAGGATTGACCCCTAGTTGCTCTTTGGCTTTGCTTGCAAACGAGTGAAACAAGGCAGCATTGACTGATGCTGGGGTTGATGGTGGGGGTGGGTAAATTTCCCTGCTATCCAAATGTGAGTCCCCATCCAAGCAGTACTCCTTGGCACCCCCACTCCCCTGGCAGAGTGCTGAATGGCCGCAGCCCTGGACTGGGCCCTGTGGGTGCAGGGGTGTGCCAGAGCAGTGTTTTATCTCTCAGCACAGGTGGGTGTGACAGATCAGTTCACCCCCTGCTGCCCAGGCAAGCCGGCTGCTGGGGACGAGGAGCCCACACGTGTCACAGTCCCACGGGACATGCACGATGTCTCTGCCCGGGGCTGATGGAGCCAAGGTGGTCCTTGAATGCTTGGTGGTTGCAGATTTAAAAATCCCCTCATGAGCACTGATAACTCTGGATCTGTTTGGACACAGCAGGGCAGGAGGCACATCAATGCCAAGCTCTCCACTGCAAGGCAGAGACGAGGGATATGGGGCTACTCTTCCCTTTGAATGATTTATTATGCTTCTTTCTTGGGATCATTTTAACACATCTAAACTCTTCTCTACATATTTGGAATCAGCAGTGCTGCTTGGAAATGGCTTTTCTGGTCAATTTTCCATTGAAGTTGATGGTTTGCACTCCCAAAATATCACCTCAGTGTGGGTTTTGGTCCCTGTGAATGGATGGGGATGTTTATCGCTCCCAGCAGGACCTCTGCAGCATGTCAACTAAAAGAAAGAAAACAAGTCCCCACACTACCATCAAAATCAGCTGTGACAATAAACATCACTGTCCTGAGGGGTGAGAGAGGAGGGTGGTAGGTTAGAAGGCACAGGAAGCTGACAGCTTGGATCAGCTTTTCAAATTACCCTGGCCAAGGCTGATTCTGGGTGAACTTCATTGAGGTGCTGGCTCCAGATAAAAAGGGAAAATGCTCAGTTATCCTGAGGCTTTTCCTCAAAACTCTGGTAGACAGAGCTTCAGAAAGCAGCATGTTGAGAAGGAATGGGTGAGATTGCCAAAATTTGAGGGAAACAGCTGGTTTCTGCTGTGAGTTGCAGCAAAACCCCTCCCAGCCTGTTGTAGACCTCACTTACACACATGTGCTGTCCGGGTGAACTGGGCTGGTGTTTACCAAGCTCTCCTTCAGTCCAGCAGCAATTTCTAAGATTGCATCATCTCACACCCCCAGCTGGAAAGCCATTTATCTCTTGTCTCTTTGCCATCTCCTTTACAGCACGGTTTATCGTACGAATGACATCCCAGTGTGACCTGCTGAATAAATCCCACATTTAGGAAAAGCCTCCTATGTTTATTTGAAAGTATCACCAGAGGAGTGAAGGGCTTTGGTATGGGATGTAGGAAGTCAGACAAGGAGGCTGATAAACTCTGGGTTTGCTCTAGATTACATGGTTGAAGAAGAGTATTTTTGCAGTGTACAGTACTTCAAACAAATCAGCTGAAACAGACTTTTTAGGTGAGGTAATTTCCAGGCAGGTGTAATAAAACTATGCATTTTGCAAACTATGCCATTGATGGTCTTGTCAGGAAATGAGATTTATACCAAATATAGACAAATCCACAACAAACAAGGACCATTTATTCACTTGTTTGAACACCTTCAGTGCTGGAGGTCTCCAGATCGCCCTTTTGAGGGGGCTCTAAATCCTACAGTGATAGGATTGTGCAGTCAGAATGTGATTAAACCATTAAGGTGAACTGCAGTGGGAATTAAGATAGGTCTGGTGGCAGCTTGATTTTGCATCTTGCAATCCTGCTGCTGCTAAACCATGATTACAAGCCACAGACTTGCCTCCTGATAGGATCTTGACAATTAAGAATTAAGTAAATTTGGACAGAAACCAACATAAGGATTCAACACAGAGATCACTTTCTCACAGAATTGTTTCCCTGCTCAGCACAAATACTTCATCCTAGAACTCAAGAGTCCAGTGTTTATCAGTTTTCTTCTGATATCTTTTAGTTTTGAAAAGGAAGATTTTTTTGGGGGAAACTTTTATACCCTACAGTCTACCACCTTGCTTTCAGTATTGAAAATTCATATTTTAAGCACGTATTTCTTTGCTAGTGCTGTCAGAAATACCAGTACTTATTATGTTTGATGAGTTAAAAAAAAAAGACAACTTCCTTTACATTCTGTGTTTATTTCTTTAGCTTGGGGAATTACATGCATTTTTTAATTTGGGTATTTTTGCTTTTAGGTTCCTAGTGCTGTCTTGCTTGTGGTGTAGCTACTACATAATAACATAGTATTTATTTATCTGAACCAGCTGTTTTTACTGGAACAGAGCCCCCCTCCCCAGCAAACCTTTCAAACCTCTTTTATTTACTTCAAGTTCTGGCAAAAAATAAAGAAAAGAGAAAAAAAGAAGCAGGCTGCCTGTGAGCTGACAGTAGCCTTTTAAATATAATGATAACCACCTAGCACTGATGAGAGAAGCCCTGTGCTGCAGCCAGGTACCTGGGGACTGCCCTGCATGGGGACTGCGGGTCTGTGGCCACCAATTTGCCCTCCTGCTGGGGTCCAGCAGCAGGGCTGAGAGAACAACAGCCAGCTGCACCCGGGCCCAGCACGCCCTGCAGCCCAGGGACAAGCTGGTGGAGAAGAAGGGATGCGTGCTTCCCTGCCAAGGCCCCATCCTGCACCATTCTGCCTCTCCAGAGCCCTGGGCTAAAGGCAGGGTCTCCCCTGTCACATGTCCCCTTTGTTACTTTCTTTGCCACCCTTTATGGCAGAGCTTTCCTTCTTTCACGGTTCTTCTGCTCTGTGTCTGTCCTGGAAAGGGAAACGTGGAGATTATTCAAGTCTGATAATTCACCGTTCAAGCAGAACCTTTGTCCGGCTGTGTACTGAGTGTTTCTGAACGCCAGCAGTGAAGAATTACACTGCAGTTCTTCCCTGAGTATTTTTTAGTGTTTATTTAATTTTTAGTATTCATTTCACAGTCACTGCTGCTGGCAGCATAGAGACATCCCATCCACCGTTCTGAAATCTGGGCTTTAGGAAAGTTCTACTGGATGTGTGGCTGCCCCACGTGGACCTGAGACATGGATGCTGCTGGAGAGGCACACGAGCCCAGGGTGCCAGTGTGTGACAATGCCCCATGCTGGGAGCCTTGGTGTCCCTGGCATGCAGAGGGATGCTGCCCTGAGTCCTGTGAGCACACCTTGGCAAGCCCAGGGGCTTTGCATTGCTTCTCGTGCCCATCCCCTGCGTCCGGCGCACTCCAGCCCACCCGCTGCTCCCAATGGATTGCCTGAGTCCAGGCAATGCCCGGCAGGGCAGTCACAGTGGCAGAGCCTGTCCCCTCTGCAGGCAGGGCTTTTGCCCTCCCTTTCCAGCCATTTGTTCTTCTTGGGAAATCTCTCCCATCGGAAATAGCTCTCCCCTCCCCCTGGCGCTTACCCCGCACGTGTATTTACAGAGAGCAGCCGCGGTCCCGCTCAGCTCAGCTGAGGCTGTTGGAGCCTTGCTACGCTGCTGCTGTCTGTGCTTCGACAGCCCATGCCTAATAAAAATTCAGTCCCTTGGCTCCAAGTCTGGAGCTCACATCAGTATGCAAAAACAAATGCAAATAAGGGAGAGGTCTTGCTGGTTGATGCAGGTGAGCAGAGGATGGTGCTGCCCTTCTATTAATCTTTTTCCTGTCTTGGCTTTCATTTTTGACCTTATTGCAAGTCTTGGCTCTGGAATTTCCACTGCCTTTTCCTGTGGCGTTGCTTGTATAGGGACAGAGTACGTTAGCAATCAGATTCAGCATCATTTTTTCCACTTTGTCTGGAACTCTGCAGCTCTGGGGTGTCAACTCTCCTGCTGATTGCTTTGAAGCTGCATTTTACCATCTCAAAAGTGTCACTAAATTTTGAGACATCTTGTTAGAAAAGACAGGGAGAGGTTGCTGCTCAGTTTTCTTTCCGTTTCTCCATGCAATTATTCCTTAGCACAACTTATTATAACATGCAGTCATTCTCTTTCTGACCAGCATGGATTTCAGCCAGTTGATTTCCCATCAAGTGCAATTTTTGCTGTTTTTTTTTGCTTTTGCTTCACTTCTATGTGTTTTTTTTTTTTTTTAAGTGTGTGTGGCACACAAGATTTCTACAATGCCAGAAGTAGATTGAGCCTTTTTCTGTAGCTTATTTATTGGTATGTAGCAATATTTACCTAATGTTAATTTTGAATATGTGTATTTTAGAACTCGAGTTTTTGGCAGTTAGCTTCTACATCTGGGTCATCAGCTTGCTGTTAATTTTTCGACAGCTGCTCCTCTGTCACATTTTAAATACTGGTTTTGGTTAGGGATGGGCCAGCCAGTTTATTTCAAGTAAGAACAGTTCATAACCATCATGCCTCACACAGACTCAGAGGGGATCAGCCAAAACCGTGGGAATAGTATAGATTTTTTTTTTTCCTGAGGCTGAAGAGAAAGTTTCATTTAGGGGACTCACTCTGTTCCTCTTCAGATGTCAGTCAGGTAAATTGTTCCTTCAACATGGCTGGCAGCTCTTTCTTGGCTGAAAGCAGACAGACAGCTCAATTTAATTGCACAGAGAGGTTTGCCTGCTTTCCCCTTTCAAGTAAAACAGGTTTATATGTTTCTGTGGGGCTGGCTGAACAAACAACAGGTGGATCTAAAAAAGCCCTCTGGAAAATCCCTACAATTGATGCCCTGGGAAATGACAGGGGAGTCTATTAGAGCCACTCCCCTCTCTAGGGTAGCCTGTGTTCTGCTAATGCCCTGAGACAGTAGAGAAATGGAGGATGGGGACAGTGCCAGAGGGAAGCCTGGCAAGAGAGAACAGGTCCTGAAAGTTTAGGGGAGCTGTGCAAAACTCATCACTTCATGCACTTGTTCAGTATTCAGCCTAAAATCTCTGTCCCACTGAAATTTCTAGGGTTCTGCAAAATTACCCCCTTAAATATAAATGGGCATTTGTGTACTTGTTATACAGATCAGTGTGAACAGGGAGGTGCCATCTGAAAATGGGACATGATGAGATGCTAAACAAAAATGTGACAGCACGGTGCAAGGTGTTAAATTACTTGGTTGTTTTTGAGGATAGTTCCACTTAAATATGCATGTCTACCTCTTTACCTTCCTGCCCATACTAGGTCTGCTACTGCTGCAATAGCACCAACCTCCAAAAAGTACTGAATGTCTTTTTTTTTTCTTTTTTTAATCTTTCAAGAGGAGCTTGAAATGGGGTCAGATTTTATTCTCAGCCATTGATCACTAAATCTACTGTAGCCTTTTTCCTCTTGAGCTACTCAAGGGGAGGAAGGGCAAGGGGAGTGATCCACACTCAGGGCTGTGGGGTAAGGAGCAATGGATGAGGAGGGAACCCGCAGCCCTGACCTGCTCCTTATGCATCCAAGCAAGTAAACAGGATTTTCAATACTTTAGGGCAGCCAGCAGACCTGGTTTGTAGGTGAATGGAAATACTGTTGGCATTTCATAATAATAAAAAACCAACGCAACCCAAAGCAAGTCAAGCAGTCCCTCCACTCTAAGGATTTTATCCCCCTAGAATACTCATTTGGCAGCACTTGCCCTGGCAGTGACTTGTGCTGATAAACACTGGGAGATGCTTGGAGATGTCTCATCTAGAAACACAGAAAAAAAAAAAAAATCTATATGAACAACTGCTGCTCTAAAACACCCACCTTTGGTTGCAGCATGATGCCCCAACTCAGCCTGTGTGCCTCTGTTCTAGAAAAGGGTTCACATTTTTATCAAAAACAAGGGCTGGGAATCCATAAATCTGGGCTGAGGTCACACTGTGTCCAGTCCTCTCATCCCAGTCTTCTGCCCTGTTACCTGCACTGCCACCTCCCTCCTGCCTGCCCCACAGGTTTCCCTCTGCCCAGAAAGAAAGGGGGTTGTCCTCCCCACACTGCCTCTGCCTGGCCTCTGGAGGTCAGGCAGGAGGGAGGTGGTATTTAGTAAGTTTATTAGCAAGAACAGAAAGCAGCTTTTAATGAGCAATGAGACCAAAAGGCATTTCCAGTGAAGTGCAGGGTGGCACCTACAAAGGGGTTGGTAGCTGCCTGCTCCTACTCCTCTGCTGGGTGCTGCCTGCTTGAGAGCAGGGCCCTTTTCTCTTCCTTGCAGTTGTGTTCTGCTAATCCCTCTAAAAAGTTTTTCTCCTTGTAGTGACACAGCAAAGTGCCACCCAGCCAGGTGTATCTTCACAAAGGGATTTTTGCAATAGGTGAATTTCTGTGCTATGAGAAAGGACCTCTCTGAAACAGCTAGGTCACAAATATTTTTGGTGTGCTGTGTATGGATATTTTTTTTTCTTTAATTACTTTTAACTTTAGCTAACAGTTCTCTGGTAAGCATCATTAAAGCTCACCACAAAAGCTGTAGTGACCTTGTGTGTTTCTCTCAATACAGAACAGTTCCTGGGAGGAATCCACAGTCCTGTGGTCCAGCACAGCCTGTCTCTGGTTCTTCTCCCTCTGAGTCACAGGGCTGTGTCACCAGGAAGGTCATGGGACTGCCAAACATACCAGTGGGTGGATTTGGGGTTTCTTTCATCATAACCTCAGCTGATACCTCTTTTCCCTCAGTGACCTTCTGTGGGTTTTTATAAAATCTAAGCCATATGCAGTGTTGGCATATAACCATCCAGTCGATATTTAGGTTCCTGGGAAGCATCCCTTCCATGTGGATGTCACCAAGTTCCATATCCCCAGAGCAGTTTCCATAGTAACTAATGCTATTCAATGAGAGGGGGGAAATCAGAGGATTCTGAAAGGCAAAGACTAGCCCTGGAAGGGAGTAAGTGGAACAAACAGCACGTACAGTGGCTAGGAACACACCACAGGTTTTATGATGTGTGTTTTAGGGAGACTTGCATGGTTTGTGAACCGTTCCTTTCCTCATGAGATGTGCCAAAAGCTTGGCGGTGCAAAATAAAGTGGTGCTTCACAGTATCGCACTCATACAAATCCTGTGTCAGCTCATATTTATTCACACACTTGTGAGCACATGGAGACGAGAGAAAAATGAGTTTTATTGCCTGCTTCAAATAAAATTGTCATACCAGGATTTTGGAGAAGCAAACATGCTTTCTTTTGACACTCCTGCCTCATCCCTGCTGCAACAATGGAAAAGTGGAAAAGAGCAGGACTCAGGCAGAACCACTTTTTAGCTTCTCATTCATTCCTGCTGTCATAAATGCCACCTTCAGTGGGTATAAAATGATGGTGCTGCTAAGGTATTGTTACATATGGTGGTCAGAGTCACTACTACTGATACATTGCTGCTTGAGCTGTGGAATCTGACAAACAGAAGTGTGTATTTTCCTTCAGCCATGTGGTATAATCAGGGAACAAATATATTGGTTAAAAATATATCTGAAATTAATTTATTATGTGAATCTCGAATCTTGCACATTACAGATTGTATGGCATGACATATATTCCTCTGGAAAGCAAATGTTCAGAATGTTAATTCTGCAGAAAAAAATTATTTGAAAATCAGGAATGATCAGTTCAAAAAGTCATAGGAAACTCTGCATTCATACATTTGTACAAGTGTACCTGATAAACATGCATATGGCAATGCCTTGTCCTAGGACTCAGTAGGCTAGGTAGGGCAAAACCACATAAAGGAAGATTCATGTCACCCAAGCTTAGCTGGGTGAAGAAAGTTGTCTGAGTTAGTTCTCTTGGCTCCCTCTTTAATTAGTGGATAGTAACAGATGTCTCCTGTTGGTGACTCACCCCATCTATTTTAGGTTGCCCATTAGAGATTCCTGTTTCTGTTCCTTCACTAAGAGGGAAACTAGTGGATTGTTAGATTTAAACAGCCAAAGGCTTGTGAGGTGAAGCCCACCTAGAGGTGTGCATCCTGTGATGGTCAGAGGGAGGTAACTCTACAGAGAAAGAAGTTTGGCTCTCCTGCTCTTGTCCCCATCCACAAAATGGGCCGTTGTCACTGAGGCACAGCATGGGCTTTGTTCTTAGAGTGGTACATTTTACCCTCCAGGTCAGGGTAATTGCACCCACCCTGTCTGTTAAGGATGGCACCTGTCCCTGCTAACCCAAAACATCCTGGGCACCGTCTGAGACAGCGCTGTGGGGTGTTGGCCTGAATCATGCAGCACAACCACAGGGATAGTTTGACAGTGTGGAAAAACCCCAGGAGGAGCCACGACACAACAGTGTTTACTGGTGGAGGTGTAGCTAGAGAGTCAAAACCAGGACCCCATGACACGGGCAGGCACAGTGACCAGTGTGACATTATGTCTGGTAGACAGAGAGATGACTAAGAAATTTGCCTTAAGTTGGGCAGCTCATGTGACGGCTGTGACAGAATAAAAAAGCAAATGCACACGGGTGGTGAAGATCTGGGGCAGGCAGAGAGCACAGCTATTCTGGGCCCCGCTGAGGCTGACGGACGCACGCAGCACTTCCTGGCAATATGCTCAGGAGCGGAAGCTTCCTGCTCGGTGCAGAGGTACAGCCACTTCTTGCCTCCACAGCCAAAGCAGGTAGGAGTAGCTGAGCAGGGAACATCACTCAATTCCAGCTCCCCGTTTACACGGTCCATCTCCTTCTGCAGCAACCTTCAGCAGGAGGAACCAAACCTCCTAAAGGAAAGGCAAGGTGAGGAGAAGCCAAATATGCCTCAGGGCTGCAGATGCTAATGCTCTCTGTGAGCTGTTCCAAGCCGATTCGTGTTACCGGGGCACAAAGGTGGGCGACTGAGCAGGAGCTGTCATCCCTCAGCACCCCTGAGCCCTTCTGCACCAGACGGAAAGAACAAAGACAGCTGCCAAGAGGCGAGCGCCCCGAAGATCGCCGGGGATTGCGCAGGCTGGATGGCACCGTGTCCTGACGAGAGAGGAAACCAGAGTGCAGCCCACAGAGCGCTGCAGCCGCCTGGCTTTAATGCATTTTGCCCTGTGATAAAGAAATTACACAGATTACAGCTGAACACGGAAAATATGATTCATCCGGTCTCCAAGCACCGAGCCCTCCATCCATCACGTCCGAAGCGTGCAGCGGAAGCCGCGACGACGCGCGGTCTCCGGGAAGCGGTCTGCGGGGCTCCATCTCTTCCCGGTCTTTCTCCCTTCTTCCTAAGCACAGGTGACAGGACCTTGTTCGTGCTAAGAAGACATGGGGGGGAGGGGGGGAAGTTCTGAGCTGTGAAAGCGCTGCCGGTGAGCAGCCAGTCACCCGTGTGAGCTTCCTCCGGCGCCCGGGCAGACCCTCAGCGCCTTCATCTCCCTCTGCCTTGGGCTGCCACCGTCTGCCAGTGCCACGGGACAGCGCGGACGCCTCCAGGAGCGCCTCAGCCCGGACCCTGCTCCCCTTTGATGAGAATAAGTCGTTGTGTTCCATGTCCTGAAGCGCTGATGAGAGCAGACAAAGCACGGCGGATGTGCGGGGCAAACTGCGACTTCCTTTTCTGCTGCAGATAAAAGTAACGTCCTGTATGCAAAGGTGCAAAGGTTTCCTGTAGTAACATCGCTGTGGTTAAGCCTGTAGTCCAAGAGAGTAAGCTGAAGCTACTGAAATTCAATTTGCATCCCGAATGTGCACAATTGAAAGTGTTAGTTGTTTCATTGGAGATGCAGGAGCCGCAGCCAAAGCATATGTGTAACTCCACTTGTAGCTCAGGCAGAGCAGGAGGATATATGACAGGATATGCAGCAGCTGGTGTAGTGCTCAGAAAATGAACGATCCTTCTTATTCACCAGCACTCTCAATTTACAGTAGCCACACAAGTTTGAAGACTGCAGCAAAAATCCTGTCAGGCTTTGCATTCCTTGCCAGAGCCAGAAAAAGCTTTAAAACTGGGATACGAAAGACAGCTAAGAACAGAGAAATTGTCGTAGAAGCTTTAGTATTTGAAATTTTTCATTCATATTGGAATCATTACCCAATTTTGTTGTCACAGAAGCCTCAGGATCCATCTACAACTCAGAGCTTTTAGGTTCAATTAAGACACCATAATTTCACGTGATACCACAGGAAATATTGTTCAGGTGTGAAGGAAGAGACAGCACACAATCATGTTAGCACAAATTCATTTTACACAATGTCAATGTGCCATTCATAACCTTCCCCAGCACAAGGTAGCATTGCTGTACCAAGCTTCAGCGAGGATAAACCTAAAGCAGGATTACTCTGCCTTTGGGCAAGTCTGAGGTTGTAATCTGCCCCCTCCCCTCAAATATTGTCATAGTAAAATGTATGGAAGTATAAGACTCTGATGCAATTTTCCTCCTACATTCTAGCCCCAGACATGTTCTATCACTTGTTTTATGGGAGCAATTTGCCTGACAGGTGGGACAAGTCAGGGACCTTTGGGGCAATCCTAACCTCTCCCAATGCAACATCCAGCCTGAGCTGGTGCAGGGGACTAAAAGATGTATGTTCTACTCTGCTTGCTTTGTTATGGCAGGAGGTAGCCAGGGACAGAGAGGTGCTGACAGAGTGGAAGCAGGTGACAAGCAGTTTGAGAAACACATGTGCTCTGTGAATATTGCATACAACAAATGCAGCATCCCCACAGCAATTCCTGAAGCCAGAGCTGTGGGATTCACACTCATCATGAGCCCATGCTCTGAGTCCCAGGAGAATGAGTGGTGCTGAAGAACTGAACTCTGGGGTAGGTTTTATGCCTTTCTTTAGAAGACCAAAATCCCATTTCTAGGTATGCATCAGCCTCATTTATGCTTTTGGGAAAATTGCTTAAAGGCACATTTTTCAAAATAATAAATTGGAAACTTCCTTTGATGAAACTTGCATAAGTGTCTGTGATTTCCTCCCAGAAGCTGGATCATGAGAAGGTATTTTAACTTTTGTCTGATAGCAGAACATTGGAGGACGTCTCAAATTTGTGAAAATTAGTGAGGACAAGGCCTGAACACAGGTAATTCCCTTTTTGCTCTCCATGATCTGGTTTCCATTGGAAGGAATACTGCATGTTGGGAGGGTGAGGCTGCTTGCTCTGCTGAGCTTTCCATTATCTGGACCAACCCCAGTTTAGTATCTCTCTGATGAGGCTAAAATACCTACTGATGCTGGCAGAACATCTCAACAGAAAAGTGAGTTTCTGCTAGGGCATTCAGGATTAGCTTAAGGAAAACTGCTCACAAGAAAGTGCAGAGAGACACAGAGACATTAAATATTTTAGTTACACAGTCTGGTTGGGGGTGTTTAAATGCATTCAGGGATTAACACTTTAACACTGTCCACCCAAATTCAAAATATCACCCTAATAAAGTTTGCAGAAGTGTATGCAAATATTGAAAGTGTAAGATTAAAGAGAGGATATTGGAAATAGAAACCTTGAATAAGTAAAATAGTTTTATAACTTGTTACTGTTATTTTGACCTTTCAATATGTTTTCCTAAGTTTTATTATGAGGCAGTGTTATGCTTGGAAAGGAGGTGTATGACCTGTGAGGTAGTGTTCAATGGGAAAGATTGCATAAGCTGTGAAGAAAAAGCTAGGTCCCTTTTCTGCATCGGGTAGGGTAAATTAAATCACAATTTACTATTCTGGTTTCCTAACACATTTTGCTTCCCATGGCCCAGCATGCACACACACATATGCAGAGCAGCCATGAAGTTTTAAGTTTGTGCTTTTTTGAAGGGAGAATGCCCATATCCTTTTTTCTTTTTTAATTAAAAAAAGATCCCAAATCCTCATGACTTTTTTCTTACTTTACAAAGCAGAAGACTGCAGAAGCGTGCTGATTTTGGCTGGGGTAGAGTTAACTTTCTTTGCAGTATAGGGCTGTGTTTTGGATTTGTCCCGAACACAAGGCTGATAATACAGAGATGTTTTTGTTCTTGCTGAGCAGGGTTACACAGAGCCAAGGCCTTTTCTGCGCTTCTTGCTGCCACGCTGGCACAGAAGTTGGGAGTGCAGGAGAGGCTGGGAGGAGACCCAGCTGCACAGGTGACCCCAGCCGACCAAAGGGATATTCCAGACCATATGACATCATGTTCATTACATAAATAATAATTATATAAAATTGAGGAAATAAGGAAGAAGAGGGGGACATTTGAAGTGATGATGTCTTGCCACATCACCATTATGTGTGATGGGGCCCTGCTCTCCAGGAGATGGCTGGACACCTGCCTGCCCATGGGAAACAGTGAATTAATCCCTTGTTTTGCTTTGCTGGTGTGCACAACTTTTGCTTTCCTTATTGAACTGCTTTCATCTCAGCCCATGAGTTTTTCAGCTTTTACCCTTCTGACTCTCCCTGATCCTGCTGGTGGGGCAGTGAGTGAGCAGCTGTGTGGGGCTTGGCTGCTGGATGGGGTGAAACCACTCAGGATGCAATCACTGACATTCTTGTCGAGCAGCACCACCAGGTGACCCCTTTAGCCTCTGAGCTTGAATCTTTTCTTGTGTTTGGTTGAAGTACTACTGTTGTCCTTGCAAGAAGTACCTACTGCTGGCTGTGCTTTTTGGCTGTAGGTCTGTTTTCTTCATGGATGTGAGGACCTTTTCTTGATGGCAGCATCACAGGCAGTGCCCTCAGTGTTGCCCTGTGCTAGCAGGAGCAATACTCAGGACCTACAGATTTGCTTGTAAAATGAAAGTTCTTCAGATTAGTGACCAAGATGTTGTATCTTCTATCCATGTGCATCTCTTAAATGACTTGATGAAGCAGTTCTCTGGTTGTACATGTATGCTCATGGTCCCAGAAGCACATCCTCTGCTGCAGGCAGGGAGTCCCAGGATCTTGCTGTCAGACTTTCCTTCCCCCCCGCTCGTGTAATGCTTCTTCCTAGCCCTGAGATGGGGGCTGTGCTCCCCCTGCCCTTGTCTCTGCAAACTTCTTGATGATGAAACTCTAGGAATGAATTTTCAGAGCCCTTCTGAGCTAAGGGTCTGCCAGAGTGAGATAGGGCACGTGGAAGTCTCCTGCAGCAAGGGTGTCTCCTGCAGCTGGGGCATGAGGCAACGTCCTGCCAGGGTGGCATGGTGGTAGGTAGTCATCCATTAAGGAGGAGTTACACAGGCAGGGAGGATACGAGGTGTCACTTTGTGTTGCCTCCAGAAATCCCACATCCCTGTAGTCATGGAGAGGCAGTTTATGAAATGCCACGTGTCTGTGGAAGGTAATCTGGGCAATGAAAGCCTGAGAAAAAAGAATCATCTCTGTGAGCACAAGAGTCTCTTTCTTGTGTGTCTTATTTGAAATTGAGTACCTTTGCATGTTTATGTTTTCCTTTGTTTTCTTACTAAGAGCACATAAAGGCATTGACAATGAATAAGTAGAATTTAATTACAGGATCCTTACTCCAGTCAGAACATCTTGCAAATAAATTAATGAATTTAGGATTCTCTGAGGCAGACAGACATTGTTAATACTATCCTTTGCAGATATCTTGCTTTTGTTTTGACATGTTTTCCACACACGAAGGATGGCAATATGCTCACAATCAATGCACTCTTATTTTGGTTGGGAAAAAATGGGATGGGAAAGCAGGAATAGCAGGTGAGCACCAAACAAAAGTCTTTGTGAGGAGATGTAATCTTTCCTTTATAATGTGGGGTATCTGCATGGTTTGGCTGGGCAGCAGCCTGCCTACCACTGATCCTTTGCAGACCAGGGGGAACCTTCCCTCCACAGTCACAGAGGCTCAGGAGCCTCCACAGCTTAACCCTATGTTAGCTATCAGTCTGTGAACATAAAGAGTTTTGAAAATGGTTTGTAAAAGCCCCTCTGAGGAGGTTTACTGCTCAGAGGACCTCTCTAGTCATCTCAGACCTTTCCATGGGCTCTACACTAGCCATGCTAGCTGTTCCCAGTAAAGATGCCTTGTACAGTGGTGGCCAGCATGTGCTACTCAAAGGGCCAGTGCTCTGGGGCCACATGGCTATTTTTATAACATGGACAAACATTGTTCCCCTAAACAACTTAGATTATGGGGGAATCAAAGTGTTTTAGAGCTTCCTGTCCCAAAATCTTGAGAGTGTCTCAAATGGCTGAACTCTGTGGTTTCCGAGTCTGTCTGCGCAGTGTGGTATTAGTCGCCAAGATTTTTCCAAAAACATCCTTGG
The DNA here is from genome assembly GCA_034509185.1 of Euphonia xanthogaster. Lineage (NCBI taxonomy): Eukaryota > Metazoa > Chordata > Aves > Passeriformes > Fringillidae > Euphonia > Euphonia xanthogaster. Next base: position 67,138,098 of record JAYDZK010000169.1, on the reverse strand, counting down.
AAAACAGCAGGAAGAGGCTGATGCCAGGACTTAGGCATTTTCACAAGTCTACCCAGGAAAAAATAAAGCCAAAACCATCCAAAACAATGAAATTCTTCACACAAATTTCCATGACTCAGCAGTAGAACTTGCTAAATATTAATAGTGATTTGTTTAGTATCCAAAAATTCATCGTATGCTTCCATCCCAGCCCCAAGGAGTATTCAGCCAAGTGATATGATGAAATTTTGCGTGTAAAGTTGCAATCCTACTCCTTGACAACACTTGAAAACAATGAAAAGCTTCATCCATACAAATACCATGTGAGAGCATGAACTCGCTCGGGGAGAAGCGCACTGCGATCAGACTGACCCGCTGGGGAACTTGGATAAAGCAGATGTGGAAATCCCAGCCTGGAAAGGACTTGGCAGGTCACAAAGGTCAGGTTCTTGTGCTTGCAGGAAGTTGTGTCCCAAATCTCATCTCAGCTCCATCTTCAAGCTAACCAGGGCGTTCGTCCTTCTTGCACTCATGTTTTGGAAACATTTAGATCTGACATTAAAATTGCTTCTTGTATTCGCAACCATGTGCCTTCATGCATTCCAGGTAAATAAGTGATGAAGCAACACACCTTATGACTCACTTATTCTTCTCTTTATATGCAAGCTTAGAATTTCTGTAACTGCAAAAGGGAAATAGAACTCAACAAAAGTATTACATAAAATGCGGAGTTGGAATTTCATGTAGGTTAAATTATAGTCTAAGCTTACCAGAGTCTTCAAGACCACTCCTCTGCGGAATGAATTGGTATGAATTAGGAAAATGGATGAAGGTGCCAGCTACATAGCCTGCTTCTGTTTTATGACTAAATTTCAGAATAATTTCTGTTGTGGCCTAGTGACAAATGTTCTTCCCTCCCCAGGTGTCATGTGCACGTCACCAAAAATCTTTCCAGACAGGGCTGATGCTCATGCGCAAAATCTCCTGGAGATCTCAGGGTCCCGAGGTACCTTCAAATAAAGGACTAGGGGTATAAGCTGAATAAACCATGTGTGCACACATGTTTAGACCCCAAGAGAAGGAATGGAGAGTGTGTGACGATTAAGAGCATGTGCAGCAGCCCAGCCTCGAAATGGAGTCAGCTTCTGGATTTATTGCAGGTAACAGCATCAAAATACACCCAACATGAATGTAGTCTCCCCTGTTTCTTATGAAACATTGGAAGGTCGGCATGAGCAACACTCTATAAAAGCATTTGAAAGAAAGTCCCATTTGAGAAAAATGAACAGTCTGAAGCACTGATTTTTAAATTTTTCTTCTCATGACCTTGTTCTATCGTGGCCTCAAGTGGCAGTGGTACTGGCATGAGTACTTCCAAGCTCACGGCTCCAAGAGAGAGAACCATTGACCTGGAAACACCGTCTGGCCAGCAGATCTGAGGCAACTCCCTTGCTTATTATTTGTTTGTACTGCAGGGAGGCCCAGAGAGATGCTGCAGGGCTGGGTGCCAGCAGGGTGCCTGGCAGTCGATGATGACAACGAGGGGAGGAAGCAGCTCGGGGGAGGAAGCAGGACTGGTAGGCTCAGGCTCCTGAGGCCTGGGAGACAGGCGCTGTGGCAGAGGGTGCTGGAGGGAGCAGCAGAGAAGGACACCCTGGGTTGCTCAGGGGCTTTTCTGGGGACTTCCTTTCACAGCAGATGTATGGCAGAGCAGGAAAAATTTATGTATTTGCTAGAAGAGCTTTGCAATTATTGAGCAACACCAGGGGAATTATGCTATGACAGGAATTCCTCCGAATGACCAACATATTTCAGTTTGCTTGTTCGACTCAGGGCACAGAAAAGAATTGATTTTGGTTTGTTTTTTTTTCCCTTAGCCTGTGTGCATTTCAAGAGCTTCACAGCAAGGTTGTTTTCAATTACAAAGAATTGTAGGAAGGTAATGGACATGACCAGAGACATTTTGGTAGAAAGTAGTCTTAATACTCACTTAAAACGCTACCAGTACTCATAGGTCCAGACTGCTGCTTCCCAAAATTTGCTCTAGCACACTACATATTTTATATAACACATGCTACTTTAAATGAAAATTATTAGACCAAAATAAACCCTAATAATTTTTCTCCAACAACTTTTTCTTGGGTGGGGAGTGACTCAGCAATGAGATGAGTGTTTGAAACAGTTTTTGGTGTACACAATGTGAAAATGGATTCTCAAGATGTAGGAAACCTGAGAAATAATCATGCTGAAAAAGGCATAGGAGTAATAACAGACAGGCAAAGGTTGAACTGGACCTGAACCTGTACTATAAAGCATCTTTACAAAGCTGACTCTAAGTTTCAGTTGCAGATGTGAAGCCAAAAAAGTGTAGCAGCAGATCAGATTTCAGAAGGGAAAAATAATTTGCAGATATTTGAATGGTATTGTCAGAGGAACTGAGAAGTAATTCTTTAACTATTTGTTAGTGGCAGAAAACAAGCAAGGAAAAAGGAAAAATATTCAGTGATAAGAAAGATGATAGCTACAAAAGAAATATATAAACTGAGTTTCATGAAAATTGTTTTGGCAGAATGCTTTATAGAAATGGAGCAATCTGTGCAGAAGCTGATCAGGCCTTAGGTGGCTTCTGTAGTGATGATGAGTTTGTCTCTTGGTGTCTGACACCTGACCAAGATGAAACATGAGAGATCTTACAAGAGGTGAGCATGGGCATGGGCCAGGAGTGGGAGATGAGCTGACCTTGCATCACAGCTGCCCACTACAAAAATACCTTTCTCTGTCATGTTCCTGCTCGACATGCCACTTGATGAAAGAGAAGAATGAGATGGTGAAAATTAGGTGCCTGGGGTAAAATAATGCCAGAAGGATGTGAAATGCTGGAATTAAGGCTGAATAAGGAGAAACAGCTGACAAAATATGTTGTTGTCTACTGTGATAAGAAGTTCCCTGCACAGGATGTGCCACATGAAGATGTGCAAAATCATCAGGAACCATGGTTCCTATAAAGGAAACAAAACAGGAAATGTCATGAATCATCATCAAACAGGCTGTGGACAGGTTACATGGCTTGATCCTGAATGAAATTAATAATTCAGCAAGGCTGGGAAAAAAGAGACTTAATTAGCACCATAACATTATGACACAAGCTTGGGAAATACAGGCTGAAAATTGAGGCGGATCATCTGTGCTCAGCCCTACAAGATGCGTGTGAGAGAGAAGCTGCACTGCCACAGTGTGGGAAGCCTCATTAAACAAACAATCCCAGACACTAATTAAGAGTATAAAGAAACAGATACAGGGAGGCAAGCATGCTTGGAGACTTGGGAAGCTTTGGGATAAGTTGACTTGTGCACAGTAAGCAGTGACAATCTCTCCACAGGCAACTATTTCACTGGCATCCCATCTGTAATCCTCAACTAATTACCCACTGGTTTGCATCTCTGATTCATATTAAAATTCCTTGTGTCCATTTATTGCTAGTATAGCTAAGCAGAACTTGAATGCTGAAGATAAAGGCAGCATTGGGGTTTTGGTCAAGATAAGCCAACCAAGTAGTACCCATTTCAGAGAAAAAAAATGTAAGGAAGAGGACCAGTGTGACAGAAATCCACAGGCTGACATAATTATCAAGTTCCAGTAAAAGCAATAGAAACCAATAAAAGTGAACTGGTGTTTCAAAATAAAGGGCCTTATATGTGCCTTTATCCTCTTTCTTCAAAAATCTCAATATGTCTCAGTTTTCATCCATAGCTGAATAGGCATTATTCAGTGATTCTTTGCACTTGATACAGTATAATTCAGTTAGCTGTTGCTTTTTGTTGTGAGTCACCTTATAATAAATAGCGTGCCTTAGCTGCTAGAAAGCTCTTTCCTTTATTATAGCAGTGACCTCTAGTGTACAGCTCTCAGTATCCAGACTTAGCAATTCCAGCTTGCAGAGCAAGGCCATTTTCCATCTCATGGGAAGGAAGCAGCCTTACAAAGTGACCTTTCTCTTTATTTTGGGTTTCTTTCAAAGAAAATAAAAAACACTCCCTTGAGACTTTAATAGTCAATAAAGTCAGGCTACATCAGCACACTGGATCTGTGGCTGCCCAGCCTTCATGCGCCAAAACATTTTCATTTTGGAGTGGCTCAGGAAGAAATTCTGCAGCCTGTATCACTGCCTGTGCTGTTCTTTTATATTTTGACAAGGTAGATTACCTGCACATGAATTTTCTTTGTTAGAAAGCTAAATGTCAGTTGTATTTTAGGGCAGGACACACTAATCTAGTGCCTAGTAGGTAAAGTCAGCTGGGATTTCTTGAAATGAAATGTGCTAATTATTTGTGAGATGAATTATGTTTAATTTGTTTCTGCTGTAGAAATTCCAGGGGAATCATTAGGACACACAGCAATAATCTTCCTCTAGCTTTGAGCTGTGTCTTTGATGGAGGCCAACACAGGATGTTTCACCACTTGTATTCCTATAGGAATACTGTGGGTTTCATTGTGCGATGTTGCTTCTTCCCAGACAGTGAGGATGGAGGTTGCCCTGTTCCACTGTAGCTGCATGAAGGGAGCCCTCTCACACAAGCCAGTTACCTGCCAGACATCCCTCCAGGGACCACTGAGGGCTGCCAGAGAACTGAATCTTTTACTCCTCTCCCTGGAGAGACCTACAGACACCCCAGCCTTATTTCCCCTGGAGGCAGAACTGGATGCTACTTGGAGAGGAGCTTGCCCATGGCAAGTGATGGGCACCAGGGATCTCTCCAGGCTTCACTCTTGCCTGTAGAGGGGCTGGGATATGAGGCTGGGGATGCAGGAATGGACTTTCATCCCCACAAAGTTGTCCTGGGACTAGCCCCTGGCAAAATGAGTCCTGTCATCCAAGGTCTGATGGTATATTTCACCTTCTGGTGGTCTGGCACCACAGACCACTTCTGGTCTTCCACAACCAAATCTCTGTGACTGCATATTCACATTCAAGGGCTACTGATGATTATCAATACTATTTTAACTTAAGGACATAAATCACCATGTCAGGAAAGCAACTGTTCCTAAAAACACAATTGTATTTCAATCTGTCTACCTTGACAGGTGTTTCCATTCAGTAGTCATGGATGTTTCAATATAATTGAGAAAAAGGAGCCATAATTCAAGTAATGAGGAGGTGAAGGGTGGCTGGTGGGGTTTATTCACCATCATAAATAACCTAACCTCACCTGTACATTGCTTTCTAGATGGTGAAGTTACAGAAAATCACGGAGGAAGGGGTCAGGAGCTTTCAGGAAAGTGAAGAAAACACATTTTAGTGCTGTTGGCTTCCTGCTGCAAAACATCCAGCCTTACTGCTGAAGTGTTCCAAAAATAGACAAGCTTGCTCATTAGCCTTGTGAGCATTTAAATAGGAGAGGGATCGTTACCCAAATTACATCCCTTAAAAAGGACTTTCACACTGGGGTAAAGTTAAAAAAGAACATTTACGCAAAAAGCAATTTTCTTTGCCTGCAATCTTCTGTATTCCCCTAACTCTCATTGGAATAAAAAACTTCCTCCCTTTCCAGCCCGATTCTCTTTTTTTCTTAATCCAGCTGTGAAATCATAAAGCTCAGTGTTTATGACAATAGTTAGCTACCATGGAAACAGCTATGTCGTCACAGATTTAGCCTTATGATATGACCTCCTTGACTGCAGGAACAGTCAAAAAGGAAGGTATGTTAGAAAGAGACCTTGTTTAACAGAAATGTCTATTTTAAATCCTTTTGCACAGCACACCCAGCAGCTCTTTAATAAGAACTTTGATACGAACTGTGTACCTCATTACATACTGCTTTATTATGCTGTTTGAATTTCTTTGAATGTCACCTTTGAATGCGAGCTGTCCTTTTATTGTTGAACATTTTGAATTCCCAGTGTCCTAACACAGCAATGTGGTGATTTCTACAACTTCAGACCATTGCCCTTCTGAGCAGTTTACTGTACCCCGTGGTTTTGCTTGTTTTCTTCTTTTCAAACTGAAAAAATATTCAAAGCAAAAGAAAAATCTATTCTTGAGCAGATGTTGGAGGGAATCTGTTGGGATTCTGGGACACCTCCTGCTGCCACGCTGTGTGTGCAGTCCTCTCATCATCATTGTACAGAAGAAGGGCCTTTTGTGCATTGGTGTAGCCAGGTAGATAAAATTTGATGGGCATCTGCCACGCCTTGCCGTGGTGTCCCCTGCCTCCAAGTGAGAAAACCCAGGCCTGTACATGTGCCCAGGGGTTTCTAATACAGAGGGTGCTGGCTAAACTAAACAGCAAAGTGCCTGATGAAAGACAAGAGCAGCATGACCCTCACTCCAGAGAAACAGACATAAAATTTGGCAGCTGAAGCCATAAACAGTTTAGTCCTCCTGTGTCCTTGCTCACTGAGCCCATGAGATGCTTCCCTGCAGACCTCTTGCTCCAGTGAATGAACCCATTTGCTTTTGCCGTGCAAGCCCAGTGGCTCTGGGGAGCTGTGGAACATTGGGAGCTTCCAAGGGGCTTTCTGGACCCCAGCAGCTCTCCTCTGCTACAGCATAGCATAGCCTTCCCCCTGAACAGCAAAATAAATCTTTCAGAACATCCACGGTTCACCATTTGGGAAAAAAATGAAACCCTGAAGTTAGGAAAAGGGTTACCAATACCTCCTCAGCATTTCAAAACATCTCACCATCTCTGCAGGAGGCAGTGTCCAGCTCCAGCCAGAGGACGGGGGACCCTCTGAAGTGTCACATTGTGGGAAGGTGTCTCTGCACCTGTCTGTGCTGGCTGATGTATTACTTTGGATACCCACACAAAATACATTTACATGATTTTCAACAGATTACCTGAGATATAAACAAGGGGGGGGGGGGGAGAAATCTTCTATGAGCAAGATGAGCAACATTTTAAAGTTCCTATAGTTCTGAGCAAGAAAATCCTTCCAAGGGTACCTGTGTTGAAAATGCTCATTAAGATAATTAGACTGAATGAAGTGTGGGAAGTGTTATCAGAGGGGCAATGGGGCAAAGTTCCTGTGGGTGGGAGGAGGAGGGAGCCTGGTTAGCACAAGCTGGTGCAGCAGCACCCTGCAGCTGCAGGAGCTGTCAGGGCTGTGCTGCTGCATTAAACTGTGGTGTGCTCACAGTAGCTGCAGCCAGGAGCACAGGCCTGCTTGGGCTACACAGCATGCCCCATCTATTTCTGTCAGTTGTGGAAATTCTGCATGGTTTCTTAAAAGTACATGTAATTTCATCCTTGCTTTCTCTGTTTGTGCTCTGCTTGTTATTTTGTCCTCAATAAATGGATGTGGGTGTGGTCTGTGCAATTGTAGAAACAATCTTTTACACCTCACTGATTTCTTTAGGTATCTTGCTACCTCTTTTGAACACATTTAGTTTCACCTTTTTCAATTGTCAGATTATTTAAAACTTCTTTTGTTCATTTCTCTCTCAGGATTTCCTCCAGCTTTTTTTTTTTTTTTTTTTGTCAGTTGTGACAGAAGGATGCCCCACAGAAAAATGCTGTTCTCACACCAAGACCTACCTGTGTCAGTCTACCTCGGGAAGAGCCCCTGCTAGTTTTAGGCATGAGCAATGTTCCTGCTTGGGATGCACATGCAGTGCTCCTGTATGGCTCAGGATCCACTCTCATCTGAGGCTGGGCTGTGCTGTGCAAAACCAACATCCCTACTTCCTGTGCTTATGCAACAGATGTTTCCCTTAGATAGGAAGCATTTCACATTTGTCTTCTTAAATCGCAGTTCCATTGCACTTCATTTCTGCAACTTATCTAGCTCACACTGTATTTTAAGGCTCTTCTCCAAATTGCAATACTGACTTGACTGTGAACCTTGCTCTCTCCCTTTGGTGACTGCAGTGGAACATTTACCTCAAGAAGGTTCTTAGCCCTAAATAACCTTCCTGTGTCAGACATTCCCACACTGCTCCTTCAGCCTCACACCTATCCAATTTTGGGGTGCCTTGTCAGCTGTGGGTGCCTCTTTTTAACATGTTGCTTCCCCCCCTCTGGTGCTAAGCAAAACATGAAAGGCTCTGTCCTTTTGGTTGCTGGCTGTGGCTTGCAAAATGCAGATGTACAGTAAATGACAAGCCTGGCAAGGGGTGTTGAAAGGAAGCAGTGGTGGGAAGCATTTCAGTTTGAGGAGAAATAGCGTGGGCGTGGTGCAGCACTGAGAGAAAATTGGATAGCAAATGAAATTGGGAAGTTAAAATCTATTTTTAAAAGGGCTTTGAAAATCTGGCTGGGGCCAGGCCCTGTCTGAAATGATGTAGAGCCGTAACTATTTCCTGGGGCTTGCATTTTCCATAAGGGAGAACATCTGATAGCAGAGCAAGAGGTCTGCTCTTTCTGAGTACATCCAGTGAAAGCCTTATCATTCTTATGGGAAAAAACAGAGGACACTTGTTACCCTGCACACAGCACAGATGTCTGGCTATTCTCCATGCTAGGTGAGATCTTCTGGGCATGGGGGGAAAATGAGAGCTGAGATGGTGAGAGATGCATCCCTTTGTAGTAGAGAAGTGACAGCATCTCACCCGGGCAGACATTGTACTTGGTGAAGAACTGCCAGGAGAGAGATCTGCATAAAAAGGTGATGCATGTACTTACTATATCCACTGAGTTTGTAACAAAAATACACACTTTTGTTTGTACAGTCAGGATTCTCTCTGCTCTGTGCTTTCTGGGGGTGCTCACAGGAGGAAAAGCTGCTGGTGTTGAAAGCAGATCTCTCTGCAGTGCCAAGGGGGGTTCCCCAGAAGCCAGGAGGGATATTGGGGAGCACCTCTGCTGCTTGCCCATTGCTGGTGCCCACTGCTGCCCTGGGCACCCTATGTGCCCCTTCCAGCTGAAGGTCAGGAGTAGACCCTTCTTGCATGAGTCATTTCATGAGTCATGAGTCTTGCATGACACCCTTCTTGAGTCATTTGACTTGCTTAGACCCCTCTTTCTGAGAAAACAAAATGCACCCAAAGAATAGTTTTTATCCACTGAGGACAAAAGAAGGGTGGATATCCTTAGATGTGTCTTTGGAACAGACAGCTGCCTTGTTTGCAATTGAAGACCTGCAAAAAACCCCAAAAATCCCCTACAGACAGCTGCATCTGGTCTGACAAATTACAGCCCCGAGCCTTCCCAGTGGAGGAGCCAAATCCCAGCAGGCAAGATCTGTTGGTCACTGCAGTGGTACATGGAGATAAAACCCCACAGCAGGGTCAGAGGAAATGGCTCAGCAGTAGCTCCCATGGGTCACCACTGCCCTGCAGGCACCAGCAGAGCACTTAGCTGCAAACCATCTCTCCCCAGTGCCAGGCACTCAACAGCTGTGCAATGCTGCTGAGAGCATCACTAAGCCTTTGAGGAGTTTTGTTTCCAGGCCTCAGAGCAGTGGCTGGTGGCTCAGCTGGGAGCTGGTGAGCTGGCTGTGGGGAATGGCTGGCAAAGGCTGTGCCTGCAACAGCCCAGGAACTGACCCAGAACTGCAGGTGAGCCTTCGACAGGCAACAAACCTCACCCTCCAGAGCTTTGTGAGGCCATTTCCACTGAAGCACAGCCCCCCCCAACCCTCCTTCTTCCTGGCATGAGTGATTTGGCTGCTGACACCACAGGTACTTGCCCCCAGGTGATGGACATCGCTGCTGGGGTCCGAGAGGAGCATGGCCTGTTGAAGGAGCAGTGTCGTGAGCTGCTCTAGGCAGCCTCCTCGTAGGGGTGCCAGTGGCAGATGGTGCCATTCCCTGGGCCAGGCTCTGGCTTCCTGCTGCACAGCCTCAGCAAGAAGGACTGACTGCAGGCAGAGGCGGATGCTGGTGCCACCCTCGGGGGAACTGGGCTGCTCTCACCAGCCCTGACGGGTTTGTAGAGCCCCGAGGTCACTTGCTATCATGCTGAAGTGGTGGGAGGGTCTGGTTTGCCCTACAGTGAAGGAAATGCAAATGTGGTCTGAAAACCAAGTGCTGAGGATAGCCAGATGAAAGCAGCAGCATCCAGTTTTCATGCAGGCTGCTGAATAAGACATTTACAGTCTGGACAGAGAAACTTCTCACAGCAGAATGGAAGCCCTTCTGATAGTCAGTGGCATTTTCTGCCTCTGGAGAGGCAGTGAAGTTGGCCTTGAGGCTGAAGAGGGGCACACAGCAAACAGCCAGCCTAATTATTATGTGCATTTGGGAGAACAACCTGATTTCTTCTTTTCACTGTTTTCTTTTCTTCTTTTGTTGTTTTCTTCCCTTTCTACTCTTTGTTCACCTGAACAATAGCTACCATTATTATAGATATATATTAACTACCACCAGTTTAGCTATACTGTGCAAAACATCCATAGTAGTGTCGTGTATATGCATGCACAGAGAAATCTTCTGTTTCTGGTGTGGGTAGTCAGCCTTCTTTGGAAACACACCTTTAACTGCTGTCATAAGCCTTCCTTCCTTCCTTCCTTCCTTCCTTCCTTCCTTCCTTCCTTCCTTCCTTCCTTCCTTCCTTCCTTCCTTCC
>JAYDZK010000169.1:67078003-67127133 GCA_034509185.1 Euphonia xanthogaster | reverse complement strand
CCTTCCTTCCGCCACTTCCGCCACTTCCTTCCGCCACTTCCTTCCGCCACTTCCTTCCGCCACTTCCGCCACTTCCTCCCTCCCTCCCTCCCTCCCTCCCTCTCTTCTCTCTCACACTGAATCCAACAAGAGGACAAACAGCAGAAGAAGATGCATTTCTGATAATCCAAGGCAAATTCAGGCAGGAGAAGGAGTGTCTCAAGTTGAAGTGCGTTCCTTATCTCCACATGCCTGAATGTCTAAAATTCTTCCCATGCGGGAGGGAGGCAGTGCCATTTTGTATAAAACATCCTGCATTTGGGAAGAAGGTGGTCCAGATAGGTCATCCTAAATCCAGAGTGCACGTACTGCCCTGGACCTGATTGCCAGAAGCCTCTCAGGTGAGTGTTAGCACGGAACTTTTTTATTTTTATTTCACCTTCTTCCCATTTGTGAGGGGAGAATCATGTGCCTGCTTATCAGCTGCCAGGTGCTAAAATGGAGCTGTTGTGGTCTTTCAGCTGGGCAGTTTCAGTCTGTGTGCATGCACTCCATCCACTGTGCTCCTCAGAGCACTCCCAGTAGAGCCTGGCAGACAGCGCTGCAGTATTGCTCTTTTCTACCAGGACAAAAGCTCTGCGTGGGGAAACTGTCCAGTGCACCATCAGGGGAGCTTCAACTAAGAAATACCAAGGTGTCTAAAAGCCATTGAGGTGCATAACTACGAAGCATCAGGCTGAAGAACTGCAATACCCGTCAGTCTTCAAAGAAGAGTTTACCCTCAAAGATATTTTTCCTAAGCAAATATTCAATTTAACCATCAGGGAATTCTTTTAAATTCCTATCTGGGCACCAGTGGGGGCAGACACTGCAACTACAGAAAGTGGGTGCTGCCTGGTTTTCTGCAGAATGCAAACTGGCGGAGGGAGCTGCCATCCCTCAGAGCCACCTTCAGCACCCAGACTTCAGGTCCTTGGGGTCACCTTGGTTTGTAGACTGGTCACATGTAGCTCTCCAGACAGCCTGCGGTGGTGGTGGTGTACTGGAGGTGGGAAATGTTAGGAGGATTTGGCTCATCAGAAATAGTTTATTGAGGGGAAAGGAGAAGATGGAGATCCACTGTAGAACTTTGTCATCTATAATTGGATTTTCCCTTAGGTCTAACTAAAAATAAATTAGCTAATAGTATATTCAATTAATTTTGCCAAATTTGAGCAATTCTTTTAATTAGGAGGGAAGAACTTAATCTCACAGAAAACAGACAATTTCCAAAGGCTGGCACAGGAGTATGCCACCTGAGTGTGTCCGTATGAATTGTTGTGAGATGAGGAACATGCACAAACTTACACAGAAAATATAATTATGTGCAAATAGTGGAGACAGCAGTGCAGTGTGAGCTATTTAACCTTGAGGAAGTGGCATGTGAGGTTGGGAGGTCAGGTATTGTGGAGCTTTTCATTCTTTTAGTGACAGACTGTCAAGCTAGTGTGTTATGATAAAATCAGAATTTCATTTTAGAGCTAAGGCTAGGCACATTAACTGAGTGTCCTTACACACATGTGGGTGAGGAGAAGAGGGACTGCAGCTTTCACAGTCATGCTGCTGAGAAGTGTGTTTGTGTGTACTTTAGCAAGTGCTGCAGGAAGTTTATTTACTAAGTTTGGGAGGAAGCAGGAGGGGAGAGACCTGGTGCAGTTGTGCCTTTATTGAATGTTGCAGGGCAATGGCACTGGTTGCAGGCAGAAATTTCAGGATGCAGAAAGGCATTGGGATCATTGAGCCTTTTGCCTTTCTCTCAGCACACTCCAGCATGAAAGGCCTTGTGGTGACAGACACAGAAACTCCACAGTTGTAAAAATCTCTCTTTTGGTGCCTGGCACCATATATTTGTACATGATCAGACTTTGGAAAATAGGGTGTTTAATTCTGATAGCTAGCTACTCCTCTTTGGTATCTTACTGACAGTACAAACAGGCAAAAGACAAAGTAATAAAATGTTTTGCTGCTTCTCATTTTTTATTAAAGTAACTGTTAACCCACTGGCAGGTTAACAGAACCATGTGTGGGGATTACAAATTATAAAATTTGACAAAAAGTTCTTTTAACCTATTCTGCAAACTAATTTTTCATGTATTACACATTTAATTCCATTTCTGTCTGTCCTGTTGCTCAATAAAAGAAGTATTTACTTCTCTCTTCTGTTATTAGAAAATCTGAACTAGGGAATGTGCTGAAGAGAGGAGTGAATGTTTCCCAGCTGAATCCAGCTGGATGGACAGAAACCTGTTTCTTTCTGAATGCTGCCTTACATAGACTCTGAAATATTAAGTATAAAACCACTAAAAGTACTGCACTAGTCAAAAAAACCCAACCCCACACCAAAAAAGCCCCTCCCAAAAGCAAAATAAAAAACCCCACCACCACCAAACAAACAAACAAACAGAAAAACATCCCCCCCCCCCAAAAAAAAAAATAATCAAACCCCACAGAAGAAAAAAAGGAAAAACAGAAGAAAAAAGGACAGATAAAAAGTGGAAAAGGAAATCCAGTATTTAGTTCTTCAGGAGCTTCCACAAAACCAGAGCATTTCAGAGGATTTTGAAACCATCATTCTCCACAAGCTTACATGACAAATCATGTGTGATGACAAATCATGTGTGATGACAAGTCCAGAAAATTATCAGGAGTCTTGTGATCTTTGGTGTTTTTTCCTTACAGTCTCAGTTTGTGTGACTAAACAATTCCTTGGCAAAGCAGGCTTTCAGTTTTGGAAAAAGTTTGTAGCCCCTTGGCTGCAGAGCTAACCTCAGGGACCAGAAGTCTAGAGACTGAGTAAACAGAAAAATAATAAAAATGTTCATTTTTAAAAATCATGTGCTTTTCAAAACAACTTTATGAGTTTCGAGGTTTGTGGCATGGTTGTTGAGTGTGTTAATTTAGGAGTATCAGTTCACGTTTAGGAGGACGAGCTCTTTCTTCCTTGTGTGTCAACATAGCACCAATCCTTGTGCTGGGGACAGTTATGGATACTCAGTTGATGCTCCAAGACAATATGGCCCTGGGCCCAAATCTTTAGTTTCTCCAGGCAAATTGTGGAGTTTTGTTGTTCTTTTGTGGCAGAGAGCTGGTGTCCTGCAGCCTGAGACGAAAAGGTAGGTTGGGTATCTAACCCAGATGCTGCCCCTTCATTGTGATCGGAGGTCATGCCTTGGCCCTGCTTTGTTATGGAGAGAAATTTGGAGAGTTTTTCAGAGGAAAGAAATTGGCCTTTTTTTACTGTGTATTTTTTCTACAACACTGTGCTGTTTGATGTGATTCCTGAAATGCAGCTGTTGCTGCAGAACCCAAACATTTTCTGTCCAGCTGTTGGGAAGAGGGAGGACAAAGGATCCTCCCCCAAAAGCCCGCAGGGATAACCAGGAGTGTTATGTCACAAAATATTTCCTAAGTCTCCAAATTTTTTTCTTTTGAAACCCCAGCAATGGTCACTGTAGAGATTCATCTGTAGCTTCTGTGGCACATTACAGCTGTGTTTAAATTAAATGTATATAATACAGGTTGGATGTTAGGAAAAAGTTTTTCATGGAAAGACTGATAAAGCACTGGAATGGTCTGCCTAGGGAGGTGGTGGAGTCACCATCCTTGGATGTGTTTAAAAAAGACTGGATGTGGCACTCAGTGCCATGGTTTAGTTGAGGTGTCAGGGAACAGGTTGGACTCGATGGTCTTGAAGGTCTTTTCCAACTTTGTGATTCTGTAATTCTGTATTTCTGTGTTTCTATTCTTAGCCAAATTAACACATCACTCTCTAAATCTTTTCCCAAATTGCCTCTGGTCAGAGGAGCAGCCTATTTTAGTAACCTATTTCCACTCTGGAAAGCGTCCATTCATTATTAATATTTCTTGTCTCACAGCAAATTTTGCTTACGCCTTCCTCTTTACTTACTCAGCTTTTGAAACGTGTCTCTGGGGCAAATACCATAATCATTCCCTGCTTCCCTCTGACAAACAAAGTAAGCTGCTAAATCACGGGTAGCGTGTACTTCTCTAAATTGCCCTGGCTCCTGCTTGGCACCGGCAGCTGCCTGAAGCCCTGGTTTGTGTCCCGGGCCCGCTCCGGACGGACACTGCAGCACCGCCCGCCCGGAGCTCCGGAGCTGCCTCCGCTCCCCTCTCCTTTTCCCGGCCTTTCCCTGTGAGCAGAAATGCCACGGGCTGCCTGGAGCTGGGCAGACAGAGAAAGGCAGCCCATGGCCCGGCACTGATAGCCTGTGAGCTGGCACACTCCCACCATTACCCTTGCAAAAAGCACATTTTCACCCCCTGTCATTGACGGGGTGATCCAGCAATTGCTCCGGCAGCAGCCAAATCGCTTTTCCCTGGGAAGAAAGCGCTCCCAGCGAGGCTGCCTCGGCCGCGGGGAGCGCAGGGGCGCACCGTCAGTGCCAGCCACCCTGTCCTCCCTCCTTCCTTAGGCGAGCGCTCTCCCTGCAAATCCTGCTGCTGAGCTTCCCGGCCGAGTGCTGCTCCTGCTCCCTGTGTGATCCCTCGCGGCGCGATGGAAAAATTGTCCCTCTGGGAGTTTTGGCTACTGGGACACGATGCTTCAGAGTGGGCAGGGGAGAAGGGCAGGGCTCACCTGGAGGCCCCAGCGCTGCCTTTTCCTCTTCCACCTGCCGATGCTCAGCGTGCAGCATTGCACAGAGCAGAGCCACTTTTGGAAAAGTCCCTTTGCAAAAGCTCCAGCTTATGACCCAAATTCTCAGTCCCCATTAGATGACACTAGAGCTGTTGTTGCTATAAAAAGAACTCTTCAGTGGTTGCCTCTCAGAGCTGTAGCCATCCAGGAATATCACAGCAAAGCCACTTTCACATTTTCTGTGGGATTTTTTCCTGATTATTAGGATATAGGCTTCGCCACAATGCTCTGCTTGACACTTCCAAAACGGCATTAATAACCCAAGTGGTGAGAAATGTTGGATCTGCTGGACTTGCTGCTGGGTGTGGGGCAATTACCACCTCCTATCTCCCACCAGCCATTCTGCTTTCTGTAGAAATAAGGATTTCTTTGATGTATAAGACCTTGGCAGGACACAAAGGGGACTGTGAAACATTCAGTCTTCCCCCACTACAAAATTCAGCACAAACTCCCCTCCTGTCCCTCTGTAAAGGAGAATAATGATTGTGAAACAGTGTGTGTTGCCACCCACACTTAGACAAAGCAGTCTCAGGAACAAGGGCTTTTAGTCTCCTGCCAGCCTCACCAAGGCAGCTGTCTACAAGAGCCTGGGGAAAACCAGGAGACAGTGCAGCTGATAGTCAGGTCAAAACCCTGCTCTCCAAGTGGCCATGGCCAGTGGAGAGACCCCTGAAGAGCCTCCCTTGCTGCTGGTGGGCATGCAGGTACCCATGTTGGCCTGGTTCATTGCTTCTCCTTCTTTTCTTTTACTAACCCTGCAATTCCTCCCTCAATTTCAAGAAAGACTGGCTTACCTAATCAACAGTAAGTCTGAAAAACCCCAACCCATGAAGCAGTGGCCAGCTTCTTTGTAAGCACTGTCTCTGGCCAAGGCCAGCCTGTGCTGAGGCTGGCAGGGGTTGACAATGGGGACAGAGGCAATCAGGCCATCCCATGGGGTGCTTCTGCTTTGGGCTGCTGGGTAGCAGCTACTCTTGGCTGGGGATGGCAGCTGAGTTTGTAGAAAATCTGTATAAGCTTTTGTTCTGTTATGGTTTTTCCAATACGTGTTGCTCTGATCCTGACTGTCAACAAGAGCATTCCACTAGAGGGCTTCTAAATTAGTGACAAATTCTAAGTAAGGAGGAGCAATAAAATCCAAACAAAGAAGATATGACCCTGATATGCTTCCATTCCTCCTTCCTTCCCTCCCACCCTTTATAAGGAAAGAGATTACTTGGAGGAAAAAGCACAGCCCCCAGAGAAAAGCTGCAGCTTACTTGTCCCCTTGTTTTGTTGTGCTGCTGATGTACATGATCCATGCTGGGAGCAAGAAGTCACCTGTGAGCATTGGTGGCTGAGGGAACCTGGACCAAAGGGAGCCCGTCACCCTGCACAGTGCTGTTCCCTGAACTTGCACTAGCAGGAGCTCCATCAGAGATTGGGTGTGAGCCAAAGTATGAAAAGAAGATAAAAAGGCTGATAGAGAAAAGGAGAAGGCAAATGTAGAAGAAGATACAGCAAGTCCTGTAGCCGGCACAAGAGAAGATGAATGTGGCAGTTCCTTATAGCCTACAAATAAATGCCTGGGATACATTCAGAGAAGACTTAAAGGGCCATTATTTAAAAGGAGCAAGATAGTCAAGCAATTGAACTTCACATTCAGACAGGCTGGGGATATGCATTGGATTTGTTTACACAGAAGAAAGGGTTCCTCAAATCTAGACCGGACAGTCTGCAGGCAGAAATGCTGTAGGTCAACAGGAAGCTTCTGCACTCAGTTCTGGAGGTGTCTGGCTCAAAATAAAGCTCTGTGTTGGGTGAGGTAGAATATAAAGATGTAGTCATCTCTGAGATTTTAAATTATAGGTCAAGTGACAGGGCATAAATCAGGAGGGATTCCCTTTGTTACCTTCCTGTGTTCATCATTGTACAGATGGACACATAACGGGAGCAACTTGATGGAGCTGAGGATGTTTGTATGCTTCAGGCCTTGATGGGACTCAATTAGTCTGAGCCTTTAAGAAGAACTTCTGTATTTCTCTCTCAAAGGGTCAGAAGTTACTCGTCCTAAATGGCTTTTGGCGCTGCTGAGTGCCTCAGCTTTGATTTCATCCAATCAAGATTGAACTGATCTGCTACTCCTTGTAGTTTTCTCCAATTTTCTGTCATCAGGTTAGGCTCCAGCCATACAAATACTTAGGCACAAACCTTTATGCACATCAAATAGTCCCTCAGTGCAACTGCAGTGCTCAGATGAAAGCATATCCTGAAGTCTTTGAAGAACTGAGGCCTGGGGTCCTGGAGGGAAGGTACTCTCAGATTGTAATACCAGTTAAATATTAGGCACTCCTATGGCATGATGAAAATACTAACAACTGCTGTTCAGTATTATTTTCTTCATTGTGTGCATTTTTTCCAAACGTTTTATAGCAGCACTGATACTCAGGAGAACTGCAGAAGCTGTTTACTTTCCGAGTGCAGTAGTTTATCCTGTCGGAAAGGAAGGAAGGAAGGAAGGAGAATAAAGGCAGGTATTTTCAATAGCAGTAATTGCTGCTATGACAGACATCTGCAGAAGGCAAAGGGAGAGCTGGGACACTGCTCTGCTGAGGGCTGCTCTAGCCACCAACAGCAACACGTCTGTCTTCTCCTTGCTGGGGACTTGCTCTGATCTCAGGACAGGCTTACACAGGTTTCAGATCCTATCAGGTCTTTCATGCCACTGGCCTCCCCCTTTTCTTATGTGACTACTGATTTTAGGTCTCATGTTGTTGTTTTAAGAGACAGGGACTAACCAGGTTTTCTTTAAGCCCAGTTTGTTTTAAAGAAGTATCCATTGGATGCTCTGAATGGTTTTTCACCTTTGGAAAGGCAAGCAAAGATATTCTGCTGGGCCAGATTTCCATGCTGCCATGGCAACTCTGTTTGCAGGACTCCAGGTAGATATTTTAAAGGTGTACTTGGTATTTTCAAGAGACCTACAAAGGACTGACAATCATGTAGACACAGTCTCAGTGTGCAGTTGAAGACAAAAGTTGGCAACTGCCAGATGACTATAAAACTGATTGAATAAAGTTATTTTTAATGATAGTAATTTCCTGATTTAATGCATAATAGGCAACTGCACTCTGGATCCTGTTAGCAGAAGGTACATGGAAAAATGTCATGGTAACTTTTTAGACCCAGAGGCTGCCTCTCCACTATAATAAAACAGAGCAGAGATCATTACCTGGCCCGAGGGCTGCAGGCACAGCTCTGCTCATATCTGTACTAGTAAATTCACTTCCCCCCAAAACTGGATCAGTGTCTGTGCCCTAACTCCCGTGAAGGGTGCCAGACCCATGCTGAGCCCTGACTGTCTGGGAGAGTGTGAGCAGCTGGAGGTCCAGCATCACTGAGGAAGAGTTGAGCTTGGTTCATTGCTTTGAAGATGTCTGAAGACTATGTGGGCTGTGCTGAGGTGTTGCAATCCATACAAGAGCTGCTAAATTTAGATGGTGTGGCCACCCTGCCTGAAGTGGTGTGTCTCTTTGTCCTCCCCTCCAGCCTCCTCTCCGTCTGGGGGAAGTTCAGGCTGCCCATACATGCGTATGAGCAACGTGGGTGCTAAGTGAGACTTTGCTGAGATTTTAATTGACAGCTGAGCTTTACCCCTCTGTACCACTGCAATTACATCCTCTGGGCTATGTCTGTGGAAGTGCATTTGCCCATGGCAAAGGTCTGGAGTGTGAGCTCTGCAGACCACTTAATGTCACCTTCTCGCCGCTGTCATCATAACCCAGGCTGGATGTCAGGAGTGCCGCTCATCCATGCGTGTGCACCCCGGGCTGCCTCCCAGCACTCTGTGACCTTGCCTTGAATCAGATACATGACTCAGGGAAGCATTTTTGCCTTGGTTCTCCACTGTTTTTGTCAGGATCCAGCTGCAGTTGGGGCAGGACTAAGTCCTCTGAAAGGTTTTGAGCTAGTCTGAGTCCATTGTGGGGAAGAATTTTGGGAGGGTGGGAAAACCTCACAAGTACAGATTAGATATGAGCTTTTTCTTGTTGTTTCTGTGTCAGTATAGAAACTCCACAGCATTATTTGCAGTTGTTTCCTTTATCTGCCTGCTGGCTTTCAGAGAGGAAATTTGCCTGAGTTTTGTAAGAGCTACTGTGTGAAACTGGACAAGACTATTGGAGGCACAATGCAAGCTCCCCACCACAAATACAGCAACTGTTCTAAATATCCTACTTCCAAACAGCGTGCTTCAGGGAACATCTGCCATTGTCCACAGTTGCATCAGCATATCAAATAAGCAGTTTGTAAATACCACCTTTCATAGCTTCTTAAGAAAAAAAAATCCAGTTGCCAGTTTGTCTAACCTTACCTGGGTCTCTCAACAAAAACTACTATGGGGCTTCTTTTCTGTTGAATGTAGCTTAAGTGTATGGAGACAGAAGCCAGAGTGCTCATTTCTTCTGTTCAGAGTGAATGAGTAATGTGAGCATATTCAACATCTTCAGAACAGTGACACTGAATGAATCCTCTGTGCTCAGAGGTACTCTGGTGAGTCTCAATTTTTTTTGTTGAAGCCCTCTTCATATTGAAAGGAAGAAGCTGGTAGAGGGTGCTGTGCTGGGCAGAGCTGCCAGGTCAATGTTTGCTGGTGTCTGATTTCTTCTGGGACTTCACTCTGGGCACTGCCAAAGGGCCATCCTCTCTCATTGCCCCTCACATGATGCAGGGAACCAAAAGCAGTTTTCAAAGTCATCTGGATCATGGTCTGGTCCTGACTGCTTATGCCATGCTAATGGCTCTGCTGTGGTGCCAGTCCCAGAAACTCAGAGAGAAGGCCAGAAGGGACTGTGGGGTCATCTGAGCATGTCTAAGCAGCAAGTTTTACACCATACCTGGTCACCCAAGCTTTGGGAACAACAATTCAACAATTACTTGTTTCATTCAAGTAGTTGTGCCGAGACAGAAAACTCACACTTTTCTCATCAGATGTCACCCCAAGATCCCAGCATGGTCACCAGAGACAAAAAGGTACAGAGATACTCAAACAGAGGCAATTCATTTCAGCCTGAAGAAGAAGCATCAGTTTGAAGAAATGATCTGCACCATGAAAGTACTTGTGGTTCTCCAGAAACAGAAAGGGTTCCTAGCTACATGTACCTGTCCCCACTGGAGGACACTTAAGGGAATCTGACCTAAAACAAAGGCAGAGAACTGCCACATCCCTCCATATATTGTGTTGTAGCTCATTCTGTTAAATACAAGAATTTGTCTGGCTTGAAGTTCCCATTGTCTGTCTTCCTATCCCCTCTCTTTCTTTGGTTAAAGGGTTTCTTGATACCTTGGTAGTCTTCCCTCAGAGAGTCTCTCTGAAGCATAGATAAACATGCATGACCTGTTAGTCTTATGAGAAAAAACCCCAACCTTTTTTCCCTTAAAATGAACCTTTTCCTTTTCATGCATGAAGATGCCCACAGAAGGGGGATGTTGCCATCACTGAAACTGCTTTCCAGTTTTGGTGAGACAGGCTCTGAGGCAGGAGTCCAACCTTGGAATGGCCTGGATGAGGTCCCAGATGAATTGGATTCCCCAGGAAATGTCAGGGTTACTGCTTGTTTCTGAACTCATTTAGGAGAGCAAACATGTATTTGACTGAAATCAAAAACCAAGCCACTGCTGCAACTTTCCCCCCGATAGTAAACAAGTGTTTAATTTTAAAAAAATCTGACAGATGGCAGGGCTGTACCTAATGCAAGACTGAGCATTTCTACAGTGAATTTAAGGTGGTCTGAAAGAGACCTAAAAAGGCAAGGGGTGGAGGGATAGATGCATTATTGAGAATAAATAAAAGAAAACCGTAATATCTTTCTTGCTTTAAATTACATTGGGAAGGTTTTCTTCCTTTTTCCTAATTAGCCATGCCTGGTTTATTCAGAAGCCTTCTGGGTGTCTGCCCAGGTACTCCAGGGTATCTTTCCTCTGGTAACTGGTCAGCAGGAATGGCAGGATGGGGTATTAGGTACAGTGCCTGCACCCCTCAGTCGTAGCTGAGGTCTCCTAGGCAGGAGACCAGAGCAGTGATGAGGGGACACCTGCCTCGTGAATGATCTGGCTCCAGCTGCACTAAGCCTTCTGTTTCTCTCTTCCATTTAGATTTCCCTGGTTTTGCCTTCTGCCACTGCATTGTCCCACTTGGAGTCAGCACCATGTCCCCCTCCACATGAGGAGACAGAATTGTAATGAGGCAAAAAACCATAAGAATTGTAAAGAGGCAAAAAACCGTCTTTGAGTGCAACTTTTGCAGAATAGATATGGGGAGTTTTGTAGCTATCAGTAGGACATGACACATTTATAGAAAATGCAAATGAAGTAATCCCTTAAGCAAAACAGTACTGAAAACCTTGGATCTCAGACACATTATTCTCTTGTTTGGACTGTCCTGTGGGCTTTTCTGGATTGGAAAGGTCTGATTCAGGTGCAATCATTCACTAGGAGACTTCTGCCTCAACCCCTTCCTGTTTTTTTGTTTTTTTTTTTTCTTACCCTTCCCCTTCCACCCACATGGCAAACGAGACTTGGGCAAGTCACCTGCTGGCTCCTTCCTGCCATCTCTTCTTTTTCATCCTGGTGGTGACAGTGAATATGTTATTTGGACCGAAGAATTGGGGTAAAATAAATGGACATAGTTGTGCAACAGAGGTGTTTGCTTTTCCCCTGATAATTTACAGGGAATTCTGCAGTAGGCTGCAAGAGGAAGGATAACTGTACAACTGAATTGTTGAGGGGGTCAACCCAACAGAACTCACCCTGCATTCTCCTGAAAGCTGGGCAAGCTTGCAATCCCTCTGGAGATTTTGAGTTGATGTGGGGTTTTGATTGGATGTTTGTAGATTTTGATGCTTTTCCTCTAAAGGAAAATGAAAAAACCCAAGTGTGGATGATTAAACTGGGTTTCCCATAGGTTTTGCACTTTGATACAAATACCCTGAGGTGAGATTCTTAAGTAGAAAAATAAAGAAATTTCATACCTTCATTTCCATACCCTTGTCATAAAGAGGTATGGGGTTTTTTTCTTGAATAATTCAATGTTTTGTAGACCCTGAAAGACATAGCCTGAGGGATGGGACAAGAACTCTTTTATGCCCTTTCCAAAATCTTCCCATTCAAGCACCTGAACATGGGCTGTTACCATCTTTGTGAACTCTGGACCCTGGCCAGATCTGCTGTGTCCACCCAGCATTTGCTCTTTGGGCTTTCCACCACTAGTTCCCCAGCTTCTGCTTTTTTTAATGTACCTTCGAAGGAAGGAATAAATCCTTTCAGCCCTGAAACTTGGAGCAGCTTCCTTGTATGCAGGAGGAGGGATGTGGTGGTGACCTTCTTCATTCATGAGGAGAAAAAAGTGGAGATGATGCCACCAGCACGGAGAGGAGCAGGCACAGCCTTCCTTCCCCTTTCTAGCTGTTTCACTTCCTGAGACACTTGGCATGAAAAATGGGCACCAGGTCTGGCCAGTGCCCTACAATTTATGTGTGTTTCTGGGTCTCTAGAGAGCATCATATACTTTTCCTGTAGACCAAAGAGATGCATTTGTGTTTCTGTGCCAAAATAAATCTGGAGATAGCAATGTGAATGCATTAGTATTTATGTGGGATTTTTTTTTTAAGGTTAATAAAGTATGTACTGTGAATAAAATAAAATTTAAAAAAAACCTCCAACTGATGGCTTGGGAAAAAATACAACTCTTTTTTTGTGTCTCCCCCATGCCTTACCCTCAAGGAAGGTTTGGGCAGGACATTGACTAGGACCTTATTTTCATTTCCATCAGGAATGTTTTTTAGCTGGCGCACAAACTACATGTGCAAATAGTTCAGGAGCTTGCGAAGCTGCTTTACTATTTCCTCCTATAACTAACAATGGAAACCCTCTGAGAACTGTACAAGCCTCAGCGGACATTCACATGTCTCCTGACATGCAGGATTAGCTGCCCTGCTCAAATATTTATCCTGACTGTGCTTCTCCCTGAGGAGCAGCTGCCTGCCTGCTCTGCAAAGCAGCCCAGCTGTGGGGGAAAAAGGAAGGGGAGGCCGGAGCTGCGAGTGCTGGGATGCCCACAGAGCTGGGCTATGAGGAGAAAAGCTGATTTGCAAATACAGTTTGGGCTGATCTGAGTTTGTTCTGTCACAGTAAATTCAGCATCAAACTGAAAAAGCAGAGCCGCAGCACTGTGTGCAGAATCGGCCAATTCCAGCGTGTAATAGGTTAGCTCGGCGCAGTTGAGCTTCTTTCCTTGCTCGGTGGCCCCCAATTTGTCTTCATTTTTATTCCTTCACTTTGGCCTGCTTTTTGCAGCCTGTGCCTCTCTGGATTGATTGCACAGAGCCTGCCCCACAGAGCTAGGCAGAGCACAGACTGATCCTGTTCGGTGTGTACAGATATTTTTAAATGATCTGTTAACCAGAAACGTGGAAACTCAGGCTGTCTTTGATGACAAATATTCAACTTAAAAAATTCTGAGACTTTCTAGTTTCACATTTCAGAGATGTGTGCTTTGGAATATAAGCACTTTATTGAATCTTTTCTGTGTTTAAGGCGTGTTAGAAGAAAATAGGATACAGACAACTACCTGCATAAATCAGTTTTGAAAATGGGACCTAGTCCTAAACCTGCATGTAAATATCATCATATACAAGGTTGCCTGTTATAGGTCAGAGAAACTTTATGAATTAGTTTGGAAGCAGAGCACAGCTGAAACAGAAACACTGTGGGGAACATGGTATAGCTGCTCTTGTACAAAGCATTTTTACCCCTCCAACAGCGACCTTGGTGTTGCACATGCTATTGCTGAAGTGAGTATGCAGGACAAGATGAATTTCTGTCTCATTGGAAATACCTCCATCATCCTGGGAGAGGTTCCTTAGTCAGCTTGTTGAGAATGTGCTGTTGTTGGTGTCCTCCAGGAAGAGAGGTATGGAACATTTTTGAGTGCAACTTTTGTCTGAAACTCGATTTGAAGAGAAGCAAAAATGGCCCAAATTTACAAAAGCTGAGCAGCTGACCAGCAGAGAAGAGAGGAACCTCACAACAGTGCATTGGTGATGGGCGGCTGATTCCTCTGCAAGGACAATCACTGCTCCTGGCCTCAGGATTCCAGCTGGGAACTTCACCATACCTTTGAGCATGGCTAATCCCAGGACCTGGTGCATGCCATGCTGCCTGGCAACAAACCTGCCACTCCCAGCAGGGAGATGTCTGTGCCTCGGCATGCCCAAGTTGCCAGCAATAGCAAGCAGAGCTCCTAGCAAAATCCATCATGTTTTTGGAGCACTGTTGTTTTGAAGAAGGCAGTTTCCTTCCAAAGCTCAAGTGAACAAATGAGCAAACAGCATGTGAGACAGTGTGAGCCAAGGGCAGTATGTTGCCTTCTAATGTTCCTATTCCTTTTTACCCATTTGTTTATTTATTTGAATGAAAAGACACAAACTGTTGGTTTGACTGAAACAGAGGAGTCTCTCTGCAACATCATGCCCAAAGAACAATGAAACAGGATAATGTTCAAAAATCTTCCTGCCAAAAGGTAAACTCCCAGCTCTGGTGTGGGTCTGGAATTAAAACCCAGTTATTAGGTATGACCAAACCCAACCCTGGCTTTGATGGATTTTATTGCAGTAACTCCACCAAGCCCAGTAGGGAGCATTGAAAATCCTGGCCCACAACAAATATCAATAACGAATACCTCTGGCATTTTGTCTAAGACCTTGTATCCAGTTAGAATGCATGGTTATATCAATTTATGGGTTTATAAATCGTACTTTTCCATCTCTTAAGACAATGGATTTACATGGCATATTTTACAGACAGATTTTTTTTCACCAAAGAGATGTGTGCAGTATGTAGAGGTCACTGAATATACAACTAAATTACATTTCCGTTCAGGGTGGTATTAGAATGGCACCAGATAGCAGAGCAGGTTTAGTTCAGGAAATGAATGATGCTTTATGTAATCAAATCTGCAAGGGAGATTTGGCAAGGAGGATGCATAAAGACAAACTATTGCTGAGTCTGGACATGGCATTAAAAACATTAGTTCTTAAGTTGTGGGGGATCACTAAAAACCTGCAGGAGAGGAAAAGGGCAGATCGCCTCCATTTATTGAAATCAGAGCCAATACTAGCAGAGACACAGACTCCCATACTCAGTAGTCAAAGCCCTGGTGCACTATTTATGCATGGGAGTTAGTGCTGCTGTCATTGTGGTCTTATGGCTACTTATGCATGCAGGGATCAGTGCTGCAGGTACTGCAAGGTCCAGCCTCACTTAGGTGCATTGGCTAGGGAAAGGCAGTGAAGGCACATTGTTGTTCTGGAGAGCTGAGTCCTACTATAGCAGGAGCAGCACTCCTAGCAGCAGGCCCTTCTCAGGCTGAAGAGGAGAGGTATGCTGATTGATTTGCACACATGTGAGCATTCCTCTAGCCGCCTAAAGTGACATTTTCATGTGTTATATCACCAGAATGTCTTCCTTGGGGAGGAGCATTCCTTCCACTCCTTCTAAACCCAACATTTTCTATCAATCAGCTTAATTATACTCTAACCACAATTTTGAAGTTTCATTCTCTAAAGCTCAGATAACATGTTCTCCAGGGGATTCCAAGAAAATACACCATATAAAACCAATGGGTAATCCTACAGAAATCTCTCTCCTATTTCCCAAGACTGGGGACCATTATTAACATCAGACCAGTCTTTGCCAGCTCACCCAGAACATTCCCAGTCCTGCACTGGTCACATTCTTTATCTCTGCAATGCAAAGAGAAAAGACACATTTCACATGAATGCTGTGTGCTCCCCTTGCAGTACTAGAAGAAGAATGGATGTGCTAGTCCTCTGGCCCTCCTCACTTCTTACAGGCTGGAGAGTGAAAGGGGTGTCTTTGGGGCTGCAAGAGAAAACTGAACCTGGAATGTCCTCAGACAGCTGGCACTGCTCACTATTATCCCTCTGAAAGGCTGCCAGGAGAGCTTTAGCAGCCTCCACCCTTGGAGGTTTTCCAGATCCAAATGGACACAGCCATGAGTAAAGGCAGTCTGATCTCAGAAGGAACCCTGCTTGAGCTGGGCTTGGACTAGAGACCTCCTGGGCCCTCTTCCAGTCTCAACTACCTTCTTATTCTATGAAAGAAGCTATGTTTTGATAGGATACAGAAGAGACTTTAGAGAAACCTGTGTGCTATGTTCATAAGCTTTCAAGGGGAAACACAAGCTTCAGTCTGCACTGCCACACACCAGAGTAACATAATGAAATGAACTGATCTGCTGCGTCCACTTGTCACCCAGGTACTGCCTGACCTTCATCTTGAGTTATGTGACAAAGTGATTGTGCTGAAGAAAAGCAGTTTTTCAGTGTTTTACAGCTAAATGCTCAAGAGTTTGGAGGGGCAGTTCAGGGTGCACAGAGGCCATGTGGTGCTCCAAGTGCAGGAGCCAAACAGAAGCGCTTGGACTGGGTTTGATTCCCTACTCCCACTGCTGCCTATGTCCATGCATGGCTGCTGTGTCAGTGTGGTCTTTGGCAGCCTCCCCCAGTAAGTCTTGGGCTTCAGGAGGTTCCTGAGCAAGGACAAATGTGAAAGAAAAACATTTACCAGGGCACCACCAACATCTCTGCTGCAGGGCTGGAGCTTTTGTCTTACCCTGGTGACCCTCACTTGTTAGCCTAAAAATCAAACACATCACCTTGATAGTATTAAGGGGGAGGGAATTTGGAGATTTGAACTATCTTGTCCTTAAATGCCATGACACAGCAATAAGACAAGGTGCATACTTCAGGGAAAAGTACATTAGAGTTTGGGCTTTCCCATAGGATTCCATGGAAAGAAACAGTGCTGAATATGTAGCAACATTTTAACACTTTATAGTGTCTCCTTCCCTCTTTAGAGAGCATGTACTGACTGAATTTTTATGCAATGATTTGCTAGGCACAATACATTAGAAATTTTGAAGAACTCTGCTTTCTCCATCTCAGAAAATACATGTGTTTGGGACTCTGCCCTTCAGAGTTCAGAAATTCCTGCAATATAGATTTAAAGACAAGTTAAAAATAACACTGCAGCAAGACTTTAAGAATCAGATGTCACCCTACCCGACCTCAATTAAGTTTGGCTGAATCAGCTGGATGGGATCAGGCCGGGTGTGAATATCTGTATTCTAGCAGTGGGCAGAGAAAAGAAGGCCAGTTGGAAATTTCAGTGTGAAGCTGGTTCAGTATGAAGAGGAGAATTTCAAGTGTGAATGCGTGTATGTGTTCGTGCGTGTGCTGGGGAAAGTTGGCTTGGCAAGGGAGACAGAGGAGAGCTTTGTGTTCAGTGCTTCCTCTGACACAGCTCAGCCTGTTCCCTATCTCCCAGTTTCACTTCTGAATGTGCAGGAACATGCAGTGGCTCCTTGTTCCCACCATCTTCATCATCCCTTATACTCAACAGGTAAGTTCATTAAAAAGAAGAAAAAGATTTTCTCTTTCCTCACCTTGTCCCAGTTAAAAGTTTTTATTTGCTTTTTGATGAATTAAATTTCAGAGAAGTAAATTCCTTATAAAGAATAGGCTAATTTACTGCATCAGTCATGTTTTGGTAATTTTTTTTCTCTCTGTACATTAATATGACTTGGTGGGAAGAAAAAAGTGTTAGGGAAGCTTAAATTGTCACTGACCTTGCTTTTTTTTATTTCTTGGTTTTTGTTTTTTTTTTTTTTTTAAACAAGCAAAAATTACTATCTGGTGCAGTAAGAAAGTAAACATCTTATCCATGCTCATATTCCATATATACATGTATACATGTGTTTGAAAATATATATATATGCATGCACCAGTCTGACTTCAGGCTAGTTTTACAAACAAGAAAAGAACCTGGGCTGTGTTATACTTTGTTTCTTATGAGACAATTTTAAGTGATAGTTTTTTCTAAAGGTATTTGTGTTAAAGGCCAATTTCATTACTTATTTACCTAATTTTGAAAATCGACTTTATGTGTATACAGTGAATTTTTCCTTTACAATTAAGATGAATGTCAACAGAATTCTCAAATGGCTCTCTCCCTCCCCTTGCTGCCTATTTAAAGCCAGACTAAGATAACCAAACATTAGTGATAATACATTGCCTATTTTGCTATTTGCTTATTTATGCCATACTGACCTTGTTCAATCTTTAAAACATGGGAAAACAAACAACATGTGAAGGGTTCTTACACAGTGGTCTCATTTTCTGATCTGCCCATAAGACCAGGAAAAGTATGCAAGGGGCTTGTGTGATGTGAATAGCTTTGGTATAGAAACCTGGGGAAGCACAAATTAGAAAAATATTTGACCTGTAAACTGTACAAGCAAACTTTACATTTTCATTGTAACTTAATAGATATGTGAAGATTTTTCATGTAAGCTGAAGTTCTCAGTAATTCCACAGTTAAAACTGTCAGATATTTGCCTGATGATGTTTTTCTTATTTTGTAAGAACTTTTTTGTCTCCCACCTTTCAGCAGACATCTTTCCCTAAAAAAAGGAGAGAAAACTCCCCTAAGTAGAAGTCTGTAGGTTAAAAGCATGTGTCAATTTGTAATACAAATTAAACATATTGGTTGAAGCACATAAGATTACTTCCTGCTACACACCCATTTTGAAACATGATATCTGATTCAAGCCACATAACCTCATATTGCTGGCATATGGCCAAATTCCTGATGAGGATGATGATAATAACAATAACAACAATAACAACAATAACAACAACAACAACAACAACAACAACAACAACAACAACAACAACAATAATAATAATAATAATAATCTGCTTCTATAGAAAGAAGCAGCGAGGAACTGTTTCCTAAAGCAAATGTATTGCCTTAAACACTGCTAAATGTACAGGAACACTTGCTTGTCTTGTTTCCAGAACAATTCTTTAAGAACCTTTATATTCCAATGCACACATTCATCAAATTAACATTATGGTTTATAGGGAAGGCTTAGCTGCCTTAAAAAGTACACTTGAGTTAATTGTTTCTGTATTATTGCTGAATTTAGGTGGAAAGGATTAGAAGAAATCCTTTAACAAATGACACATTTATGAAACTATCTCTTCTTCATACTGCATGGAATACACCATGACATTGTTTAACATCCATCTACTATATGAATTGCTTATGTAAATTAATATCTAGATTAAAAATCATTCAGCCAAAGGAACTTGAAAGCTACTACTTTGGATCTTCATTAGTAGCTGCAGATTAAGATATCATAAGTATAGTTGTAAATGACCATGAAAAATGGAAATTAAGGGCAGAAAAAAGGCTTTTAAAAGGTCATTTACTACTGCATTCAATTAAGCCAACTCAATTATGCTGCAAGAGCTTTCCTGGGCTGTGACGTATGAAATGCTGAATTCTGCAGATACTTCCAGTTTGGAAATCAAGCAGTAAGGAACCCCAGCTGAATGACTCCTTTCCTTCAGCATCTCTGCTGGAGGTGATTTCTACACCAGTAGATCCTTGCAGTTTGGAGAAACAGAAAGTGATAGGTTTCATATGCCCCCCCAAAAATATAGGATATATGTTCTGGGCGTTTTTTCACAAGCTTAATGGTGATACTGGCACCTGATGAAGGGCTTGGTCTTCTTTCCCTTTTGCTCTTTGGCCAGTCAGAGCTGTATGATGAGAGTGGCTTCCAGGCCCTGTGTTGTATAGTGGTCAAGTGCTGCGCATGCCCCCACTTAACTACAGAGCCAGTCATCCATGGAGAGTAACTGCACCACGATCTGCGTTTCTGCTGAAATCAGCAGCATGAAAAGATTTAATGCTAAGATCTAAACTGCTAGGTTTTAGTTGTTGTTCTCAAAAAATGCAGATGGACTATAGTTATCTTAAGTAGATCCTTTCACACTGTGCTAACTTAATCTGCCCCCATGCCTCAGAAAAGTAAGCCCATTAAGAATTAATTTGTCCTTCCTTTACTTAAAAAAAAGAAGAAAAAAAAAAAGAAGAGAAAAAGACATGAATTCTGAGACACAATGTGTAAACCAGTAAATTCTGGCTAGACCTCGACTTCCTGCTGTCGATACAAATCTCTTTAATGAGATATATTTTTGCTCTGTAAGCTCTGGATTCAATGAAGGCTTAGTCATGCAAATAAATGCACTCTTAGAAAGTGACCTATTAAACTCAGTACAGCTACTTGCCTCCCTTACTAGGATTAATTTTTTGCATCTAGCACAAGAGCATTTGTAAATATTATAATGCTCCTTCCCAAGCATCTACTCAAATTTTGGAGCAAAAGTAACATTCAAAAGAGGCTCCCTATTTTAAAGGGGTCTTGCCATCAGAATTGGCACACGGGACTGTGGCTGGCTATAAAACACTGTGAGGAATCAAAAGCTAATTAATTTGATAGAAGGTTTCTAGGAAGAAATACTTACAATAAAACCACCATCTACTTTAAAACACTTTTAAAAAAACTTATTTTCAGTTTTGTTCTATAGAAGGCAAAGGAAAGACCAGTGGATTGTGTTTTGTACAAGCAGTAGGCCAGGCTCACTGGTGGAACATCTCAGTGTATGACTGATAAAAATGGTCCTCTGCCTTCTACCTAAACCTCATAGCCTCTCTCACTTTTTGATCTTGTGAAATGAGAAATGTAGCATATTTTCATGCAACTTGACAGTTTTTTCCATCTTGACTTCATTTTATGCTATTCCAGCTACACATACTGCATTCAGTGCTCAAAATAGCCCACTCTGTGTAAGTTTTTCCACAGCCCACCAGAGCAGCCTGGAGTTAAACCTTCAGAAACTGGTGAAGTCCAGCGCAAGGAGGTTTGCCGCTGGCCGTGCCGCTGCCCGCCGGTGCCAGCCTGTACCCCCGGGGTCAGCCTGGTGAAGGATGGCTGTGGCTGCTGTAAGGTCTGTGCCAAGCAGGCAGGAGAGCCCTGCAATGAAGCCGATGTCTGTGATCCCCACAAAGGGCTCTACTGTGACTACTCTGAAGACGAGCCTAGGTATGAAACAGGCGTGTGTGCATGTAAGTTGCTCCTTCACGTTCCCTTCTTGAAATTCAAGAGGGTGGGGACCTTCAGGTGAATGGTTTTGGAGGGAAACTCTGCTTGCAGGTGCTGCACAGTTCTGTGCTAAAGAATTCATCCTAATTTAGTCCTCCAACTGCTCAGTCAGAATCTGAGAGTAGGGCTGGGAATGTATTTAAACTTACCTGCATTACTGAAACCAGTTCATTGCGCACAAGCCTGTTATGGGCAGACATATTGATGTCTGATTTACAAAGCTGTGATGTCATAAAGACTGATCACATTTTAGCACCCTGTTTAGCATGATCCATGTGCTCTTCCCAAGTTAGTAATTGTTGTTCACCATTTTCAGATCTGGTAGCTGTAGGATGTGAGCTCAATGGAGTTTATTACACCAATGGGCAGACCTTTCAGCCCAACCAGCTTTATAAGTGCCTGTGTGTCAGTGGTACAATCGGATGTACCCCTGCATTCACACCAAGGTCGGCAGGAAGCCCCTGCACCAGAGTCCCAGGCAGAAAGAAGCCAGGACAATCCATCTGTGGCCTGGGACAGCACAAGCAACTTCAATCAACCAACTACAGGCTGATGTCAGGTGAGCCTGACTACATTGGTAAACTTTTCTGCACATGAGCCTTTCTGCATTTAGTGTCCCTGGCTCCAGCAGCCAGGCAGGCAGCGCACTGGCACTTGCCCAATTCTTGCTCAAGGCTTTTGCAAGGGAGACTGTTGTGTCCCACTTACCCCTCTTACTCTCAGGTCACAGACTCATTTCTCTAAACCTCATAAATGTGAAAAGCAGAAAGGCTTTTGGCTTCTGTCACCAGGGAATTGGCCAAAGCATCTTTCTGCAGAGGTTTGCTGCTCATCGGATCAGCCCAATTAGGGATGCTGCTGGACAGCCATTTTGCAGCCTGGGAACTGCCCCACTTTTTCCTGCTTTGTGGTGTTAGCCAGTCTTGGCTTTCATATATATATTAACACAACACAGGTCTCTTCTTTCAATAGAAAGCAGAAAATTATAAAAATTGCCTTAGTGGCTTTCCTGCATTCACAAATTTTGGTCACTGCAAGAACAATACCCCCCCCCCCCCCAGTTCTTCATTCAGTCTGATCAAAAGCATTCATCAGCTGGTCCATGCAACTCTGCCAGGGTCAGTGGATATTCCCTTTAACTCCATTCTTGATCTGCTGCTAACACTAGCTCTCTTTTGCACTCTAAGGAAGCACCATTGCCAGAAGCAGCTATGCCAGCCCTTCCCTGGTCACAGCTGCTATGCTTGTGCTTTTTCCTTGCATGTGCAACTTTCCATGGTGAAAGTCACCTTTGTTACAGCTCATGCAGGCACCAGAAAGAAGAGCCATTTATTTGGTGGCAGATGGAATCACCATAATGGATCAATAAAATGAAAGGATTGCAATGCTTATCAGAAAAACTTTATCAAAGGTTGCTGAGTAGATGCACATCAACCAATCTACAGGTAAACAGACCTGCTTACAAAACCTCAAGTCCAGTTTGGACAACTTCTCACATGTAAGCAGTGGTCACACAAGTAAGCCAAATTAAAAAAAAATTCATCCTTACTTCAAATTATGATTCTGGAATTTGGATCAGCTGCACAGCATAGCCTCCAGAGCAGACATCCAGCTGGCAAAGCACACTTTCTGTTGGGCTCAGTTCAGGGACCCAACACCCTGTCCCTGTGGTGGCTGTACGATGCTGCTCTTTGGGAACCTTCTGAAGAAAAACATCTAGACATTTTTTTCCAAGAAAAGTCTTCCCCCTCCCAGTCCAGCAGAAGTATCTTGTCAACTTGTCCATGAATTCCATGGATGGCTCAATGGGCTAATATGTATTTTGAAAAGTCCCTTTTCTGTTAGAGTGGATAGTATAAGTTTCATTTCACTCCTCTTGCTTTGTTTTCTGGCTTTGCGTTTCAATTTGATTTACCTAATTCAGATACACAGAGATGTAACTAGGTCATACTTTAAAAAATGTACCGAGTATAAACAACCATTTCACTTCCTTTTATTTGTTGCAGATCTGTGACAGGCTTTTAAAATGCTTGCTTCAATGAGATCTTTAAATTGCTGTCTACTTTCTAAGTAGACAGCAGTTCTGGTAATTCCAGGTAATTCTGCATGTGCTCTTACATAAATGCACAAATTCCACATAGGTTTTTTGTAGAACTTTTCCACAGCAATTTTGTTTCATTTTTAAAGTGTACTCCACCTAATCCAGCCCTCAGGCTTTTTAGTGGTATCTAAAAATGATTAGATAATTTTATTCCTCAATACAAAACCTAAAGTCTTATCAATATCTACAAAGACACAAATATTAATGTTCTCAGCAGCCTTGATAAACTATGCTTGGCCCAAAATAAAAGAAAAATCTGGACATTTCATAAGAATTCCACAATTAGCTCTTTTCACACAACATTTCCACCACATGAAACTGGAAGGTCATATAATACATGCAATTTCATAGTCCTAGGTAGGATCTGAGTATCCAGTATCAGCAAAGTGTAACTGCAGCTCAGCTGAATTTTGTATAAATGTTATTTATGTCTCATTTTTAGGTTTACCTAGAGAAGTACCTTCATGAACAGAAATCAAATTCTTATCCTTGTATTTTCAATTCATCCTCTTGGGGCTGCATAAATAAAATATTGCTGTCTTAGCTTACAGAAGCTTACCACTAGTTTTGAAGAAAAAGTGCCTCATACAGGCAACTCCCTGGACACCCTGTTCCAGGACCTGTGGCATAGGCATATCCAGCAGAGTGACCAACGACAACAGAAAATGTGAAATGAAAAAAGAAAAGAGATTATGCTTCATCCAGCCTTGTCTGAACAATATGTTGAAGAAAATAAAGGTATTTTCTAGCATAAAATTAGTTCCTAATAGAAAATTAAAATATTGGAACTAATGGAAAAATGGATGCATTAGCAAGTACTAATAAAACATTTACTTCTTTATTTTTTACGGGTTTTAAAATAACTCTTCTATGTTTTCTACCGCTAATGTTCATGTTTCAATACCAAACTACAGATGTGCAATTTCAAACAAAAGAATGCAATGTCCTGAAATATAAGTGCTGCTAATGCTGTCCTGATGCACAGTCACTCTGAAAATATTTATTTGTTGACTGACAAAGGAAAAATCAGGCAGCTTTCAGACTAAGTAACTTTCAAGATATTTCTAAGTAGATGTTGCAACTCTTCCTTACATGACCTGCAATTAATGTTCAGGGTTTTCTTTGTTTTAATATTAAAGATTCCAAAGGGAAAAACATGTCAACCAACTTTCCAGCTTCCAACAGCAGAGAAGCTAGTTTTTTCTGGATGCTCAACTACTCAAAGATATAAACTAACTTTCTGTGGAGTGTGCTTGGACAAGAGGTGCTGCGTCCCTAACAAGTCCAAAATGATCACTGTACAGTTTGAGTGTCCCAACGAAGGCTTCTTCAGGTGGAAGATGATGTGGATAACATCTTGTGTATGTCAGAGGATTTGCAGTGCTCCAGGAGATATATTTTCCCAACTCAAACTCCTATGACAAATTACACCATTGACTATAACACATGGAGTGCAACAGCACATTCACATCCTGAAGAGTCAGCATAACTCCCTGCCACAGCAGTGTTTATAATGAAACTACAGAAATGAATATTCACTCATTTATTAAATAGCACCTGTAAAACGCCAGAGGGCATCTTTTTAAATGTAACTGTTTTAACATGGGGAGATACATTCCTGAGAAGGATGTGTCTAACACCAGAAGCACTCAAACAAGAACTCTTGGTGACTGTGAAAGGTACAGCCTAAAAATACAAAGAGATGCTCCAACCTCTTGGGAAAAAAATTGCCCTGTAATACTTTATCTATCATTCTTCATTCTTAATTTAACATGTCCTGCTATACATCTGAAATAGTAAAACACATCAATGCTGAAACATTGAAACAGAAGTTGTCAGCTTCAAACTCAGACTGCTTTTTGCAACAGATAGTCTTTCTCTAGTGTTATGGATATAAACACTGGATGTGCAAAGGAACAAATAAGGGGGCAACTGCAGATAACAGATGGAAGACTTAAGAAAATTTATATTTTTAGAACATTTTCTTAAAAATGCTCTCAACAAATGTTATCACAATATTTTATTGAATACTTCTGGGCTTATACATTCAAAATTGTGCTCACATATCCACTCCAACTGTACGAGAAGGACTTCAAATTTCAAGAAATCAATCCATTCTGATCTGTAGCAGTTCACCGGAAAGCATCTGGAAATAGCTGTACATTCTATTCTGTAAAAATTCTCACTGTAATATAAAAAGCTGCTTGATACCCTGATAATTATAAATATTAAAACATCTATTTTACTTGCATTCTTTCAAGGCTATAAGCGTTTTTCTCCAAATGGTCATCATAACTTCATCATAAGTGCATGTTTTGCACAGAGGTATTCTGTATTATCGCATTATCAAGTGCAACTCAGCATTCATGAATATGAATCATTAAAATATTTATTAATATTCCAAGCATAATACTTGAAACAATTTTTTTTTTAATTTTCTGTTTTTGCTGATTTTGGTATTAACAGAGAATCCTCTAATATAGTTAACTACAACACAGGAGCAGAAATACTAAAACGAGGAACATAGCTTAGAGCATTCTGAAATGTCTACTGCAAGTGTAAGAAAGCAGTTTCATTAGAAACTTGCTTTCATCTTTGAAAAGACTACATGGGCTTCTCTTCTCTTCGTAGTCGCTTGTTAAGAACTAAATCTAGCAACGGTGATCCTTCTTTGAAGCAAGACCAACCTTTAGTTTACTGGAAGTTGGAAGTCTGAGAAAATAATTACATTTTTGGCTGCTACATACAACCTCTCCTCCTATTCTTCACAGCATATTGTGTGTCAATTTACTCCACAGTTAGGATTACTGTCCTTACTGATACCAGCCACAATTAGGTGACTTCAAATCTTTCTCACAGGTATGGCTCCCCACGTAATGACCACTCTTGAGGTAAGGAAGCTGTTGTGCTGGTCCCATTTTGGAATTAAAATAGCCAGGCATGCTGAAAGTCATTCCGGTTAACTGAAATAGCTGGATGTTTAGAGAAAGTGCTTTTTTGTTGTTGTTGTTTTTAAAATCAGTTCTTCCTTCTTTAAACAGCTATCTTCAGTCTTGAAGGATCTATTCTAGGCCCACCTTTTGTAGCATCCAATTCATTGTACTCTTCTATTAGGTCAGACAAAGAGGCTATAGCTTCTGAAAAACAGCTTTGCTCCATCCCATCTATTTGCAGATAATGGTGAAGGTGAGCCTAAGAGAATAAAAAAAAAATCAGTGTTATCCTTTTCCTGGTATTTGATTGCTTTGGCTCAGTAAATACCATTTAGCCTGTACTGAAGGGGGGAGTGCAAGCACTGTTGAAACGGCACTTAGAGACTTATATCATGACATCCCTTGTTGAAACACTTGGCAAGTTTGGTAACAATCCCCTACTGAATCACAGTCAGTATTACTGACTTCTTAAAACCCATCTTTTCATATTGTGCTCTTGGGTACACCTGACCAGCTGTGGATTGGGTTTACATGGCAGGGTTTTGGCAGCAAGGGGAGTGCAGGGCTGCAGGGGTGGCTTTTGTGAGAAGATAACAGGAGCTGTCCCCATGCTGAACAGAACCATCCCAGCCAGCTCCACTATGGATCTGCCGCTGGCCACAGCTGAGCCCATTAGTGACACTGGTAATGCCTCTGTGACAATGTATTGATTGAGGGGTAGAAATGCTGCACAACAGCTGTGACAGAGAAGACTCAAGAAAATGTGAGAGAAACAGCCCTGCAGACACTAAGATCAGCAAAGAAGGAACAGAATTCTAAGGCTGGGAAGAAGGCAGTGGAGTTGGGGGGAAGGTGTTTCCAGTTTTGTTTTTATTTCTTGCCATCCTACTCTACTATTATTGGCAATAAATTAAACTAATTTTCCAAATGCCAAGTCTGTTTAACCCATGACAAGAACTGGTGGTTGTTCTCCCTGTCTTTATCTTGACCCACAAGTTTTTCACTGTACTTTTCTCCTGTCCTGCTGAGGAAGTGAAGTGAGAGAAAGCTTGCTGGACTCCAAGGTTTAGATTAGATATTAGGAAGAAATTCTTTACTGTGCACTGGTACAGGTTACCCAAAGAACCTGTGGATGCTCCACCCATGCAGGTGTTTTTGGCCAGGTTGGATGGGGCTTTGAGTCACCTGGTCACACAAATAAAACCCTTGGGCAGTTAATTATAAACAGTCTCTTCATGACACTTAAGATCTGGGTTTCAATAATACAAGATGCTAATGATTAGTGACTATGGATGTCATAAAAATAGTTGCACCTTTTTCTTGTAGAGCTTCATAAATCTGTCTTTGAGTTCGATGAAAGTTGGTTTTACACAGGTGTTGTTTGCTAAAGCCAGAAGGGAATGGGAATGGCCCACAGGAGGCACTGAGCACAAACCAGTTTTCCAGCCCTCTTGATTCCAGGAGACAAAGTGCAGAGAAGGCTTCAACCTGTGATAAAAATATTTAATTAACTAAGAAATATAAAGAACACAAAGGCTAACAACTAACAGTTTCAACTAAGACTGAAAAGGTTAACATCTAAGGACTCAGGATTAAGGAGGACAGTTATAACTATCACTGTGAATAAGATATTTTAGACTTCAGACTAAACCACTGTGCCTTTATGTTAAATTTAAATTTGCAAACCTAAACTGTGTTTTGTTAATTTAATGCATCGGGATTTGAAAAGTGAAGTTACAAGTACCTGTTTCTATAAAAGGGACTGGAAGCACTCTGAGATTTAGTCAAGGGGCAGATTAATACAGTGTGAGGGCAATCAGTCTACCTGTACTTTTGAAATAAGTAAAATACTTTAGATTCCTAGAAATTTTCCCCATGCACCCCTGTCTGCCCATAAATTTTGTTTTGCCTGCCTTTCCCGTTACATCTGCGTAGCTCAATACTGTTCAAGGTAGAAAATGGGTGCTAACAACACAGAGTTGTTAAAATAAAGATGATTTCCTACCTACATGAAAGCAACCATGGAAAGAGAAGGGCCTTCTGTTCAGCAAAAACAAACTTCTACTACAGAACTCATTACTCCAACATCCTTTGCTGTTGGAAGACCCCTGGAAGGCTGCGCTTTGCTTTTTTGTGCAATTTGGAGAAAGAGAGGAGTAGAACCTCCCTTTATTTGGAAATCCAGGAATAATATGACATTTTTTTCACTCATTACATAAGTTAATTATGTTTTTTTCCCTTCTAAAATTAATAAAAGGAGGTTGGAGTAAACTGATTTGGTATTGAAACTGTTCAAATGAAAAGCTGGAATGCTCTGGACAACTGCCAGTTTCCGTACAAATACCATGACTACTCTGTGTGGTATTACAAACCTTTCAATATTTCTGCGAAGGTCTGAAACCTGCACATTCCCTCGAACAAGAAGTGCACAGGCCAGGTAGAGGCTGTGCTTTGGATCTGCTCGAATTAGTTGATGATCTCTGCTAAAAGCATCTGAGAACATCTGATCCAACCTGGGTGAAAAGAAAACAGTTATCTACTCTTACTAAAGGAGGATACAAAAGTTCCTCAGAATGCCCACCTTCAGGGTTTAAAAGTTCATAAAATCCCGGATAAAGGTATGTTTGATCCAGGATTAATGTACCTTTACATGATAGGTAAGATTCAAACCTTTATATGTACATATGTTGGCATTAGAGTTTTTAAAAACACACTGGATCCATTTTTTCCTCAACCTCAAGTTACAAGCCACTGTTGAATCAGAGAAGTTGCCTTTATAAAGGCAATTTGAGCCCAATGGTTACAAAGTCTTAAAATTATGTAAAAGGATTTAACTACTTGGGGTTCTGGTTACGTGGCAATTTGATCCACTGGGAAGGATGTGACAAGGGATATCAAAGTGCTGGCCCTTACAGAACTGATTATCTGCCTGTTACACTTTATTATTTAAAAGGATCAATGAGTCAGAGAACTGCATTAATTTTGATTAATGATTTGGGAAAAGACAGGCTATATCTACTTGTCTAGTCTACTTATTCTAATTTTATTACACATGACTGCTTTAAAAGACGACACTGCAGATCATATTCTTTCTCTCTTCACTTCTATAACCAAGTTTCACTGTACTGTGGGATACCAAAGGTGGTGTTCTGTGGACCCACATCTAAGCTATTCTTTCCAGTTGTTCCAAATGCTGTATATTGATAATCTCTTATTCTTTTTTCTTATATCACCTCTGCCACAATCTGCCTATTATAAAAAAAATAAAGGGGACAAAAATATTACTGTTCCCACTTCATCCTGAAACATCTTTGACCACTTCCTCATAGTCTACTACCTTCCCCCCAGCCCTATACTATATCCTCAAGGTATGTTCTACAACTTGCTACTGGAAAATAAGTGTGGTCCTTCCCTCTTCTCCACTTTGCATACTTCCATCACTTACCCTTAGCTGTCTCTACCACTATTTGTCTCTATCTCACTCTTGCTGACTGAACATAATCCACCAAACCCAGTAAAATCTATTTTAACAGGAAATTTTTCTTCTATGTCAATGGGATAAATATCTCACAAAATTTGACACATCAGCTTATCATTATAACAAGATGTTAAATAGGCTCACTGCCCTCACTGCATCTCCAGACTGAAGTAAGATAAATACTGAAGTATTTCTCCAAAGAGACTAGTTAATCCCTTGTTTGTCTTTAGAGTATTTTGTCAGTCAAGTGGAAGCTGCTACTCAAAAAACTTGTGGTGTGCGTTCTTAGTAATACATTTTCCCAACAGAAACACTTCCAGCAGAGATTAAAAGCATGTCAAGTTTACTGGCTCAACCATTACATAGAAAAGGGCCAACAGATGTTCCATAAATAAGCAGGATCAATCTGAAAATGTGGCAGATATACAAATTTCTGAACTTCCACCCTTAGTTTTGCTACAGAATAGAATTTTTAAATGAAAACTATGGGAAAATCAGAAATTAAGCTTTAAATGTGAAACTCCAGTAATATTTTTTCTTACCTTCTAGAAGGAACATTAACATCTGCCAGTGTATACAGAGGAGTCAAGCTTGAAACCAAATAATGAAGTCGAGGAAATGGAACCAAATTCATGCTGATTTCATTAAGATCCATGTTTAGGGAACCTTCAAATCTAGCAGAGCTGAAAAATTAACAAATTGTTATGAAACTGATATAGAAGTGATTTACTTAGTTTGTAAGGTAAACTTCCATGAAATCTATTTTTCAGCTGTTATGTACAATAAAACTGTAAAACAACACAGCATTCAAGCATGTGTTCAAGTATAATTACAAAACTTTCACATCTGGCAGTAACAGTGCTATGTCTTACTTATACTTCTCATTAAAGAACAGTAAGTTACCAAGAATGATTCCTTGTTTCCCAGTTGGAGTCTTTGGCATTGATTTATTATCATTAATAATGTTTAATACCACTTAATACTGGTTAATTAATACCAGCTGGTTAATACCAGTTAATTAATACCACTTTTACTAAACAGGCTATAATAAAACACATGTGACTTAGCATTCCTGACAAGCTGTTTGAAAGAAAAACAGGCCAACTAGAAATATATTTCTGACAGCAATAAACAGTTTATGAGCACATTGATCTGACAATATTTGCAAAATAATGCCTAGAAAGGCAAACCTTCTTGGGTTCCATTAGGCACTGGTGAAAGACAATTTCCTTCTGCCTATAAACTTACCTCAGGTTTAAGACTATCATGGCTAAAGCAACGCCACTACAATCTGAATACTTCCAAATACTTTAGCATTTAGTAACCAGTTCTTATAAAGAGAAGACTCATATTGTAATATGAGTAATTAATGTAATTAATATTACTCAAGTTGATGCAGGCCTGCATACTTACAGTACACACCAGCTCCAGCAATTGTACTTCATTGCAGAGGAATAACCTTTAACTTTACCTTGTCAGGTTCAGCAGCAAGTTGGCTACGATGTTATTCATTGCATCAAATGGCTTCTCAGGTAGTGTTTTTGCACTGCCTGCACTTGATGTTACCAAGCTGTTTTGCTTCACAGCTGATCCCAACTTCCCAGAATTGATCATCTGATGAATTTTATTAACTATCTCAAACAGAGACTTTGAGAGAGAGGAAAAAAAAAGCACAGAAGTAGTCTTGAGTACAGTACTTTGAAATTCAGTACCACACATATCATTTCTAATAATCTTGAGAGCTCAGACATTGTACTGTTAGGTTAAAGATTATACCTTGATACATCTAAGTCCAACTTTTGAGCAATTCCAGTTGACTGAAGTGTTTCTAAGTCTGTGCCTTAGATATCAGAAATATATACACAGCTTGACTTGGAAGTCTGAATTTTATTCAACTATTCAAAATGCTTAGGAAAATTTAAAAAGCAGTTTTAGAAGAGAACACCTGTGAAGCAAAAAATATAGTCTCTAACTAAATTTCACTTTCTCTTGCTTTTTTCATAAACAAACAGCAAGACAGCCACCAAAGCTAGATTCAAATGAGTCTAGCACTTTGCAAGGTCAGGTATATCTAAGATTCCCATATCACAAATCAGCACAGTTAAGCTTGTTGGAATCTGGAGAGATCAGAGGTCCTTGAAGCACCCTAC
Source organism: Euphonia xanthogaster (assembly GCA_034509185.1). Lineage (NCBI taxonomy): Eukaryota > Metazoa > Chordata > Aves > Passeriformes > Fringillidae > Euphonia > Euphonia xanthogaster. Next base: position 67,095,721 of record JAYDZK010000169.1, on the reverse strand, counting down.
GAATACTATGCACAAATTGATTGTTAAAAGAATTGAAGACACTCTGTCTCAGTAAATAGAAGCTTTTCACTGTTTATCTTGAAATAGACATGAAAAAATTCACTCTACCTTAGTTTGAAGGAGCAGAGCAACTTTTTAGTGATACCCATGTTCATTTCAAAAGCTTGCAAGTGACTTAGAAGTGAAATTATTACTTTAAAAACTGAAATTATGCTTTTGGAGATTTGGTATAAAAAATCAGTACTGAAAAGGAAGAGACATTTCCACGTTCTAATAAAAAAAAAATACATAAATAGAATATTATTTCTTACTTCATTCTCTATTGGTAGCACACAGTCTGCATGTTCATTAAGCTCCTTCATAGCCAGAACACTGTTATACGGAGAAGTAATAACATCATCTTCACCAGAGGGATAAACTGAAGTAACAAATCTATATACTTCTGGGAATTCCTCCTCAAGCAAATTTAGTACAAAAGTTCCAAGACCAGATCCTGTCCCTAATTATGAATGAAGACAGAATGAGAGAAGACAAGTTCCCCACATTATCTTAGGCTCTACAACTCATGTAGGAGACATACAACTTTTCAATTATATGTGTTAATGAATATTTTCTGAAGCATTTGGCTAACAGTAGAGGCTTCTCAAATGTAATTAAGTCAGGCAGGTTTGTCCCAGACAGGAAAATAATTAAGTAATAAAATTATTTCCCACAGTATGTCAGTCGGAATGAAGAATACAGTCTCAAAAATTTCTGCAAACCAGAAAGTCCTACTATGTAACAAATATTTTTCTGACTTAGTATTTCTACTTCTTATTTTGAATTCTTTAATTTCAATTATGAAACACAACATTTGCTTAAAAGCATTGAACTGCCCCAAACAATACTATTTTTGTTTTAGGGTTTCTTTATGAAATTTTCTCATTCTTCAGTAAAAACAGGACTGTCCCTTCCCCCTAGCACACAGGCTTTTTTTTCCTCATTAACACTAAGCACACAGCCCTGAGTTCAAAACAGAGAACTGAACTGTGGTCTTTTTCTGAATATTCAGCTACATTCTCAGTGGCAGACAATTTAATCTATGAACAAGACAGCAGTTTTCAGAATAACAGAAACAGTACCTCCAGGGCCTCTGAAATTAAGCCACAAAAAAGGCCCTTGACAAAATCCTTGCTTCATATTTAGAGCTATTTTCTGTGTCTTTTTCCACATCATAATCAGTTATAATACATGCTACTCTCAGATTTCTGGGGTAGGAAGGCTTAATGGCAATGCAATAATGACAAAATTGTCACTGCAAAGGATTCTTCCTTTTGGCTTATTAACTAAGTAGATCAGATTCAAAAGAATTATGAGGAAGGAAAACAGATAAACAAAATTTTTTTCAAGTTAAGCAACATTAGAAGTCTCCTTCAAAGTTTTCCTTTTGGAAAACTCCTTCTCCACAATTAAAATGATTATGACAACGCTGTTGTGGTGTTCAGAGGTCACCGACCCTTCTGATCAGTAATACCTCAGGGTTTGTCTTTGGTACCTGTCTCGATCTACTCACTGCCTCATCTTTAGAACTTTAGCTACATTTTTGTTCTGGGTAGCACATCACAGCTCCTCAGTGCTCTAATAAAACTAGTGATAAATAATTACAGGTCCATTTAATTGTACTACGTTAATTTTTTAAGTCTACATTCTGAATGATGTAGATTATCATACTGATTTTCTGTTCAAGATCCATGTATTTTCTTTTTGTCATTTGTGGCTACTGCAGTCATACTCCCCAAAAAAAGATTACTTACCACCTCCCATGGAATGAATTATAAAGAAACACTGTAGACAGTCACAATGTTCAGCAGTTTTTCTCAGCTTTTCCACTATGTTTTCCCGGTATTGACAGCCATATATCTTATGACCTACAGCCCTGAGGATATGAAAAGTACTTTAAAACCTCCCCCCAAAAAAATCAAACTTGAAATTTTAAATCCTTCTATGTGACATTTTAGAGTTCAGAGTCCAAAGCTGGGTGCAACACTTCATCTGTGAGAGTTTCTAAGTTGTGGCTACATATGAGAATATGGGAGTCAGGACATAGTTTTAACTTGGAGGATGCAAACAGGTCTAAGTTCACAACTTTGGAGTATGTGCTTATTATTCTGTACTGAAAAGGAAATAACTCTCACGCTAGATAATCCAGTTGTAGTAATGAAAGCTACATAGTCCTTAACAATAAAGATATCCCTATGTAATAAGTGTACAGATAATCTTTTGAGTACTATGCAAGTCAGTTGCTACTAGTAACAAAAAACCCCCAAACGGCTCATTTTCAAGACACTTGTCTGCCAGATGGTAAAATTGGTAGATGGTAAAGACTGCTTTACTCTCCATATTGCACTCTCTTTTGGTACATTTGCAGGTGATTTGCTTTCCAGTCTGTAGGGCACTGAATTTTATTAGAGCACCACAAGGTCTCTGTGAAAATTTGGAATTCATTATGTTAACCAATCTTTTTCTGAATTTTTCAGAAATTTTCTTTTTCTTTTGGTAATGTAGTTTATATGAACAAAGTCAGACTCTGCTTAGAAATCAGAAGTGCATTTGTTCATATATCTCATTTCCACAGTAGCTGCACAGTCTCACACTAGATTATGGTTTCGAGCTGAATGCCAAAGAAGCAAAAATAAAAAGCATGCTCTTTTGTAAAGAAAATCAAAAAAGAAGAAAAAAAGAGACAAAATGATATATCAGCAGAATTATTCTTCTGTAAAAGCCTTTTCAAAGCCCTCCTCCAGGCAACAGTGACTCCAAGTTTGCTGGAAAAACGCTGCAGCTCTTCAGGTGCAGAATGAAAGCTACGGTTTTCATTTCCCCTTTCAAATGCCATCTAATTAGCTGCTAAGAAATGTGTTCTAAAGAGGTTCTCACCAGTTGTTTCCTGAACCAGAAACATCTGTGATAAGCTGCTTGCTATCAAACACATCCCTCAATGGTCCCTGTAGAATTTCATTTACCACACCCTCCTCCATGTCAATCAACAGTGCCTTCAAGAATAGAAAGAATTTAAATTCAGTCAGTAAGCAAACCACCCTCGAAATAATCACACAAAGAAATATGAAATTACTGACAATATGAAGGGAATTCTGTTTCTACTCTGCTCCAGAGAAACCTTTTCCTGCCCTAGTTGTTAACTAGGAGACCAACTAGATTCACCTTAGCTGATTTGCTAGTTGTTCAATAGGACTGCATTTCAGACGAAATTCTGTTAAAATTTTATAATGTTTTGCTCCACTACTTAGGAATAAAAAAAATAAACATTTTTATGCTTCAAGTTTCCTTGCTTCTTAATCATTTAAAGTGGCTCAAAGAAACCCAACTCTTACTTAATAATATCTGCAATTATTTTATTAAAATTCCAATGTGAGTTACTCAACAAGATTTGCAGCAAAGTGCATTACTGCATTAATAAAAGTTAGTATTAGAAATTTTACTTTCAAAGCAGTACTTAAACCTGTATGCAATTTTAAGAATTTCATGAGAATTCCCACAAATTTGGACATAAATATTCAATGTAAAAACAGTGACCTTTATAGATTGCCTTACTCGTGCTTTTAAAGAGCAGATTTTTCCTTTGTAAATATCAGGACCACTATCACCACTTCTGAAAAAAAAATTGTAACAGAAAAATCAAAGATCATATTTGCAGCATAAAATATATACTACAATAAAATTTTATCTCTTATATATTGTGTTTGGAAGATTATGACAATGTGAACAAACAGAAACACCCTGAACATGCTGCTAATACCTTATAATTCCTGAAAGTAATGCAATTACAGGACATGAACTCAATCAGAATTATCCTAAACACTACTTCAAGAAGCTAAAAGATAAGCATAAAAGTTTACTCTCAGATACAGCCTCTGCTTTGTAGCAATTCTACAAACACTGCCAAAACTGGAAAGGATTATCTTTTATCAGCATGCGATATGTGTATCCACATCAAACAATGGAAAAAAGCTCCAGATGAGCTTTTCAGTGGGGGCACTACAACACTGTGCTTGTGCACCAGCACAGTGCTGGGCTTGACTTATTCTACTTATTATGATTTACCACTTCAGAAATCTGCTGGGCTGACACAGCTAAATCCTCCTTCTTTCCCAGGACTGGTTGCATTTATTGAGCCAACATAGCAGACTATACATGATGATACAATTTTCCCACGGTCTGGCCAAACTATATTCAGCACAAGGGGGAAAAAAACGCAGGGATACTGGAAGACTGACCTTATTTCCTCTTCCACTACTTACCTAATCTGGGAGCTGGCCAAGCCTAAATTTAAAGTATGTCTTAAGACCATTCTACATTTAACCACCATAATATTCACAAAACGTCAGCTAAAATTCACTACAACACCCATGTTCTGAGCCTACTGAGTCCCATCAGGAACAAGGGGAAAAGAGCACAGGGCTGCACTGGATTACTCAAGAATTTTCCAACTTGTCACTCAAAGATGGTCTCTAGACACTTCTCAGTAGGTGAGCAGCTCACAGCAGCCTCCAACACTCATGTGATTCCTCTAGCCTACACAACACCTGCAGGACTACACTATAGCACCAGTAAATCCTCCTAGAGAATTTCTCTTCAGGGACTAACAAAATTCGAAGAGGAAATAAAACCAACCTCAAAACAACATTTATTGTTCTTACTGTTGGCTTTGTGGTCTTTCATGCCAGATCAAACCTTCAATCACTTGGATTCAATTGCTGAAAAAAAATCCCAACATTCCTACAGCCATGGGATGGCTTGGGTTGGAAGGGACCTTATCCAGTTCCAACTCCCCTGCCATGGGCAGGGACACCTTCCACTAGACCAGGTTTTCTCAGAGAGCAAACAGATGTTTCTATTGCAGCCAACCTGCCAATTACAAATTTGGTGGTTTCATCTGGCACATACAGAAGCAGACATTTTTTTATGATCCAATTTTCTTGATTTAAAAAAAAAAAGTATTCTTGGAAATACCCATATGGAATGACAATAACAAACTTCAATACATTTGTAATGCTCTTTCAAAGAGGTAAAAAAAGCAATTTGGAATTCAGTCCTCTTCTAGTCAAAATCACATTGCTGTACTGCAACCTTTTCATATAATGGAATGAAACAGAGGTTGGTCAAACGATTTTTATTAATTAAAATGCAACAGGCTATCCCAAGTACACATTTTCTTCTTGCAAATTGCAAGGACTTTTGTAACTGGAAAGATAAGAGATGACTGAATAGTTTAAAGGTATGAATTGGTTAACTTATAAAAAACAATTATAGACAGTACTCTGGGTAACAAAACAGTCAGACAAATAAGACTTTAAAAAATGTCAGTTTTTTCTGACTATCTTATATAAATTCCTCTTACAACTCTTCAAGAATTGCTGCTCAGTTGGTATTCAGAGGGCACACAATCTGATTGTTATCTCAGTGGCAAAAGCCATCAGATCCTGACTGTCCACTTTTGGTACAAAAGGAAAGGAAAACAAACGATGACACTTTCAACAAATTTAACTACTGAAGTATAAAGTGGAAATGCAAAGATAAGGTTTTGAGGAGGATACAAAAAAGCAAAATCTTTTTCTAGTACAAACTAAATGTGACTTAAAGAAAACTATAACTTATGTTAAAGGAAGATACTACAAGGGCTGATCTACCATGTAAACTCATGAACTGCTTGATAAAAACTTACCTTGTATCTATGTTCCTAAAGAAACTGCTTAAGGCTTCGTCATAAATTCCTTTCTGAAAGGAAACAACACAAAATGATGTGTAATGTCAAAAATTCTCAGTGCTTTTTCATGGAATAATTTAAGTTGGCAGGGACCTCTGAAGGATACTTGTCAAACCTCACCACTTGAAACTGAGTGAACATCTCTATTGAATCCAGCTAGTTCTAGTCACCTCCAAAAAGAACATTTTCTTGAAACATCAGCTTGCTATTAAAAACTGAGAGAATGTAACTAGGAAATTAGTTTTTCAGCACAAGATTATGCAACTGCAGTAGTTTACTGAAGATCCCAATGCAATGATTAAATTGAAGAGCTGCTCTTCAGCTGACTCAGTTCATCACTGATACAACTCTCAGTTCATCATGGGTTCCAAGCCGGTGATACCAATGCCCATGGAGTTCTGCAAAGAGGACAGCCCAATCACACTTATTCTTATCAGAACTATGAACTCCCTGGCAAAGGATAGCATGGCAATTACCCCAACATAAAACTAAAGAGATCTGACAAGTTTAAATACCTTAAGTGCTTTGTAGTCACAGCAAGAAGTGTGATTTTGTTTAGGGTACTCAGCACAATCCTGATGTTGCTATTTTGGTCAGTAAAACTGTACAGCAAGCCATGGCATGAGCTAACATAGAAAACAATGGTGGGCTTTGGGGGTGTCCTCTTTTGCTTTACTGCCAGTGGCAAAGTACCAGCACTGAACAGCCCTCACCATGTTGCTAACTGCCTCAGACCTGCTAATGCCTGGCTGTAGGGAGACACACTGAACTTTTCAGAGTGCAAATGCTGGAGAAAGCTGACCAGAATTAGTGATCACAGAATATTCTGAGTTGGAAGGGACCCTGAAGGAATACAGAGTCCAACTCTTAGCCCTTCAGAAGACACCCCAAGAGTCACACCATGTGCCTGACAGTGTTGGTGCTGGGGAGTCTGCTCCAGTGCCCAACCGCCCCCTGGGTGAAGAACCTTTTTCTAATATGTAACTCAAATGTTCCCTGACACAACTTCAGGCCGTTCCTTTAGGTCCTGTCACTGGTCATGACAGAGGAGAGATCAGTGTCGGCCCAATCTCTTCCTGTCAGGAGAGCATTGCAGACTGCAATGAGATCCTCAGTCTCCTCCAGGCTGAACAAACCAAGTGACCTCAGCTGCTCCTCATATGGCTTCACCTCAAGACCCCTCACTATCCTCGTGGCCCTTCTTTGGACGTTCTCTAACAGCTTAATGTGGTTTTTTACATTGTGGCACCAAAAACTGCCCCCAGCACTTGAGGTGAGGCCGCCCCAGTGCAGCTGGCCAGGCTGAGCCTGGTGCCCCCCAGGACACCACTGGCCCTCCTGACTGCCAGGGCACTGCTGACTCATGTTCCACTTGCCATGGACCAGGACCCCCAGGTCCCTTTCCACAGTACTGCTTTCCAGCATCTCATCCCCCAGTCTGTCCGTACATCAAGCGTTGTCCCATCCCAGATGCAGGATGCACTAATCCCCGTTAAACTTCACACGGCTGGTGACTGCCCACCCTCTGATTTAGCAGGGTCCCTTGAGAGTTAACCTTACGTTTTGTTTTCATGATTAGTGAAACGGCAGAAGAAGCTGGGGGTGGTTGTGCTCCCAGTGAAGCGCCCTTGGTTTAAGTAAACAAACACAGCGCTCTGCAGCCACAGCGACAGACGCGGACGGCAGCGAGGGCGGCTCGCCCCGGGCCAGCGGGGCAGCGGCGCCCTTACCTTGTTGACGGCGGCGTGTTCCCGCAGCGCCAGGTCCCAGAAACGGCATCCCACCTGGTTCCCGCACTGTCCCACTGCAAAGAGGAGAGACACGGCTCAGGCACGGGGAGGGGGCGGCGGGAGGTCTGGGCGCCACGACCCCCTTACCCTGCACCAGCACCGACTGGGTCATGGCAGAGCCGGCGGCACAGGCCCCTTTCGAAATCGGCGCCCGGAAGCCGCGCCCCCCGAGTTCCTGCGGTGGAACGTCCCAACCGTCGCTTCAGCTGCGGGCGCTCGCCGCCTGCCCGCCGCGAGTGGAACGTGCCATTAGGGAGCGGGGGAGGAGAGCGGGGGAACAGCACGGGGGCGAGGTGAGGTTTTCGGACACTGGGTGGGTCTGAGGGGGACACGGGAGGTGTGCGGGGTCTCGGCTGCAGCCCAGATACAGGAGGCCTGACAAAAACCTAGCATAAAGTCTCTGTACAGGAGAACAAAAGTACTTCCATGCACTACAGTTCATTATCCTTTATGGATAAAATGTTGCACTAATAAAGCGCTTTATTTTCCCCAAATACATAATTCAGGGAGATGGCGTGAAATGTGTAAAACGGTATGAAAATACAAACTAAAAATTAAATGAAAAAGCGGCCGTTTGGAAAGGCTGTAATGTACCCTCCCACCAGGCTTGCACATTAAGCTCAGTTTCATATTGTGCATGTAATTGTCTGCAGTGAAAAAACGAGGAGTGTAGAGATGCTGTTGTCTCAGCATGGCAAGACTGGTCTGCAACACAGCTCAGCTGCAAAATCATAGAATCCTTCAGGTTGGAAAAGACCTTTAAGACCATCAAGTCCAACTGTTAATCCAGCACTGCCAAGTCCAGGACTAAACCAGTAAAGAATGTGGGACATGCAAAGCTTGCAGAAAGCTGTCTTGTGACAGAGATGGCATTTCTGTCTTGATGCTTGATGTGACAGAGATGGCATTTCTGCTTCCTGTGGGAGGACAAAAGCAATTCCATGCAACCCAGCCCATTAAGTTTTATGGCTAAAACCTTCCAGCAAAATACTCTTTTTCCAAAAAGATTATTTGTCATGCTGGTGTACAAAAAAAATGTTAAATAGAATTTTTACTCCTTTTTTTGCTCCTAGACATGACCTGGTAGAGGTATTAATTGTAGGTCTACAGGACCTACAGTTTTAAATAGTCATTTACTATAAATAGTAAATGACTATTTAAAATTACATTACTATAAATTTTAAATAGTCATTTACTATAAATTTATTTTTCTGTAGACCTACAATTAACACTTGGACAGGTATTAAATTAATTTTCCTGAAAAGGTTATGTATATATTGCAGCAAATAAAATATTGTACAGTGCAAGAATGCATTATGTACAAGAAATAGATACACAGACTAAATTTGTGAAACTTAATTGAAATCCTGTTGTTCTTAAGAAAAACTACTGAGTGGCTCAAGCTTACTCAAGTGTCATGCATGAAATGTGTGAAAAGGACCAATGGCTTTAGTGTTTTAGGCAGGTTTAACATGAATAAAGTACTACTGCTTCAAACTGTCTTTTCTATAAACTAATCACCAGTGTAAAACTACATGAATACTGAACAGGAAAGTAGGTAGTCCTTTCTCTCTGGACAGATAAGATGTAACCTATAACTTAATTTTGTTCCCCATGTTTTTTTGAAGTGGTCCAAACTTGTACGTTGTCCTCTGCTCTTGATGTTAGATGTCAAACTGCTTCTATACTTCTTGCCTACTGTCATGTCCTTAAAGTCTTTTCACATGTCTTCTCAGCCTTAATTAAGGTTAAAAGCAGTACAACATTGCTTACAAGCATTCTAATGCTTAATTTAAATTCTACAGAATCTCTTAATATTACTGTATCTGACTTTCTTCTTGTGTAATTAGCTCCACTTTCTACTTTTTTTTTTTTAAAGTTAGTTGTAGTTTTTGTGTTCTATGTCCCATGAAGACTCAGCTTAGTGAAATTCACACTATTGAACATGATGTTGCAAGAAGACGCTCTGAGCTTTGACTTCCAGTTTTCCTTAAGTGGCGTGTGAAGGCAAATGTAAAGTGATTATTCTCTTTGAGCTTGGAAACACTGTGAATTGGTGATGCAACTGAGATTCATGTTCGCGTCAGGATATTTTTTAGCTGCCAAAGGAGGTCCAAGGGCAGGAAGTTGACTGGTAGTAGCCAGTTTGGCTTGGTGCATATGCTCAGATGTTTAATGAAACAGTCAGCTCAACTCTGTGAAAGAAATAATCACACACGACTTTCTGTTTTGTTAGTAAAAAATGCATGAATCGATGTAGGTCTCCTTGGAGATGCTTTTGTCTATGTTAATCATTTAATCAACAGACTTATGGTAATATGTTTCTTACCCTTAATTTCTCAGTAACATTTTGCTGATGTGTTATACAGGAATGGTGTTCCACAGTTTTGGGACACAAATTGAATAACTGTATAAATAACTTACTGTGCTTTTTAGTGGAAGTGAATGTCCATGGACCACAGTGAATCTGTGAATAACCCTTAAATCCCACACTGTAACAAGAGCCAAAAGTGCATCACAAGTTAAATATGTGTGCTATGCTTTCAGCATCTTTTTAATAAGTTGCTTGACTATTTAGGCCACGTGCTGCTGTAGCGAGAATACACTGAAATTTGAACTAATGTTATCCTTTGACTTATATTGTGACTTAGTTCACATATGAAGGCTTGTTGGTGTGTAATTTTGATTTTTTTTTCTATTTTTTGTTCATTTGTGTATTTTTAAATTTAGAATTGTTGTATTTTGGGAAATTACTGTCAGGCTTTTAACACTTTGTCTTTAATTTTTTTGTTCAGGCTGTTGTCCATACCTGGGATCTTGAGGAGGAGGGTATTCTCTACAAATCTTGAGATGTAAGAGATAGAGGGGGCCGAGATCCCATTTAAATCCTCCATTTTGGAGCAGTTTCCTGAGCATTTGATCTTGAAATTGGTTTTTTTATTGCATAGTCATGCAAAAGTCCAATTTCAGAATATTTTGGGATACAATAACAGTGTAGTTGCAGCCCTGATTTAGATAATGGCTATAACAACACTTATTAAAACCTAGAAGGTGCTAGAGAAAAGTTATAATCTACTTAGAGTCAGTGCTCATTTCTTGTAGGCTTTCTGCAGAATTTAGATAGTTATATTCATGTTAAAAATGGAAATGGACAATCTGACAATGTAGCTCAGAACTTGAAGGTTTTCCCTAAATCTTTGTAGATGAAGGGTTTTGTACTTTGAAGGTATAATTTTTTAGATAGATACAGGAGACAAATTGAATTCTGGGAAGATTTCTGCTTAGGCAGTTGCCTTCTCTTAAACACCAGCAGCCCTTAAAATGAGTGCAGAGGTATGTGCAACATAATGCATCACAGACTGGCTTTCTTTGGCACATATGAAATGGTAATGTTAAAGGTCTATGTGGATGTTGGGGGCAGGGAAATTTACATTATTTTCTGCTCTCTCCTGAGTCTGCAGGTATCCTCTGGTTTATAGTGTTTTTCTTTGGAAACCCTACTCTGCAGAGGGAAAACTCACACCTTGGAAGCCTAGAAGGGAAAGTTGGTGAAGACACCCTCCAAAACAGTGCTGTGTTTGATTAGCTGGTGATATAGTAAAGAGAAGCAAATTGAATAGTAGCAGTTTATGAATTTTAATAGGTTTTTATTCACGTACTGTTTTAGTGTATTTTTAGTTTTCCGTATATAAAATATGCAAAGGACTGATTAAATCAGAAAACTCATTCTTATACATAAATCCACAGAATGAAATCAAATCACATTGCAGCAAATATGGCTAAGAGAAATATTGTTTATTCACAGAGCTTGGATGTGGATATGAGAAAATATGCTTCGGTTTGAAGTAGGTGTGAGACAGAGAAACATTCTGAGCATGTGTGTACCAGTTAACATACAATGCTCCACTTAATACCAGCATTCACTAAACTCTGATGCTCTTAGGGGCCACAAGCATTTGCTATTCCTGGCTATCTCTGCTGAGCAGCTGCAGGCAACTCAAAAGGAATTTCAGTAATCCTTGTAACCAACCTATCTAAGCAGGGAATCTGCTGTTCTTTTCTCTCCAGCAACAGGGTCCTGGAGACCAGGGCCTGAGGAAGCTTACCTCAGGTTATGGTGTCATGAGCTTTTTTGAGCTAATCTAACAACTCACTAGCACTGGGAGGAGAGAGACTTCCTTTCTTACCCCTGCTCCTAGCTGTACAGCTCTAACACCACCCATGGCCTCTGTAACCACTGGGAACACAGCTCACTGATCTGAGGACATTTGCCTTCAACACCAATAATAAAATATTCCTGAAGCAAAGCCCTAAATTTTCTTTTCCATTTCTGGGTAATAGCTGAGAGCAGGAAAAAGCTGAGCAAGCATACTGGTTTTGGTGCCTGAGACAAAGATGGCATTTGAAGGCAACTGGATTTAGGGATCCATGCCTGAGCCAGAGAGACTGCAGAGGGATACTCTTACTGCTTACTCATACTCTCAAGTATGAGCAGTGGGCTTTGGAGTGAGGAAAAGAAGGGTCTATATATCACTCCCCTGTGAAGGTGGTGTCTGTAATCTTGGAGTTGGAAAAGGAATCAGTCCTTGGAGCATATTGCCTGAGAGCTGCAGGGAAGGGAAAAGGGGATGTGTTCAGGAGAAGACAAGCAGAAGAGGAATGGGGCTGAAAGTATGGGCAGAGCTGACAAGGCTGGTGACAGGAGAGGCACTGGCTACTGGAGCCACACTATGTTGTTCCTTTACCACCCAACACTGGACTCTAGAAGCAAGTGGAGAGTCTGTGATGGGGTCCCAGCTGCTGAAGAGCTCCTGTGCCTGTGTATCCAGAGGTTGCAGTTCTTTATCCAGAGTAAGCCAAGTCTGCTGCAGTGTGTCAAAACCCCTTTTTCACTCTACTGAGAGTAGTAGGGAAGCTGCTTACATATGTATCTTATTCTGGTGGTTCTTCCATCTGTCCATGCTTTCAAGATCTTTGCATTCCAGTTTTCATTTGTTTTTTCCAGATGAATTCTTGCTAATTTTTAGTCTCTCAGGTGTTGTCCTTTATTTTTGCATTCCATAGTTTCCTGCTTTGCAGCTGGTCATGTTTTGAGTTGGTTCCAACAATAATTTGCTCAGCAACCATAAAACTTTCATTACTTTATTCTTTATTACATTACTTTATACTTCAAAGAAAAGAAAGCTAAATGGCTTTGATTCCTTGTAGGTGATGATTAAAGGGACTAAGTTTTGCAAGTGACTCGTGTCTATTTGGTGTGCAAGCCTACTGTGAGTTGAATCCTACCATTAACTTCCATCTACCTTCTATGGTTATAACATAGCTCAGATTTGCAGCCCTTTGCCTTCTGTTTACGTCTTCCTGTTTCACTCTTGGTGCCCCTGCAGCAGCATATCTTCTGAAGGAACCTGTTCCTTGTTTGAGGATTTCTGCTGTAAACTGAAGTCCTGCAGGAGTCTCACAGGGAAGTGATGTTTTTGTATGATAAGGGAGTCACCTGAAACTGTGACTGTGATTCTGCTTTCTATGCTTCAGGTTTACTTGTGTAACATTAGTGCAAATGAGATCACAATGAGATTGTGAATTTAGTGCTGTGTTTGTATGCAAGTGCATTTAAAAATTCAGAGAAAAAATTTGAAATTTAAAATTGTCTCTAAGGCAAGCATTACTCTAAAATTACCTAGTTTAGGTAAATGAGTCTATATATAAAGCATCTGTCTTAAAAGATATACATCCTCTCTTCATACTGTGCTAGAACATATCCATGAAATCTAGAAGTGGAATAAAATTTTCAATTTTTCATTGTTTGTAAGCTTACATAATTAGTATACTCTCTTCCCCTGATTTTATTTGAGGAATATATAAATGAGTTGAATGGAAAATGAAAAATATACAGTAAGATCTTTTTACAGTATTTGCGATGTAAATCTATTATCTAGCTTTATTCTTTAATGTGTATTAGCAGATCTTTTTCTGTGGAACAAAGGGTGACTAAAATATGGAATGAGATTATGTAGAGGATCTATTTTGAAAGTAACATATTTAATATATGTTTTATAATTTTAATTTATTTTATAATCTCATATTTTCATGTAACAGACTGGCCACACATACACTATAAGAAATGGTAAAGCTCACTCTTGTGGTATGTTAAGAGAAGTGCAGAAGCAACAGCTTTTATTCTTCAGTGATTTTTGTTTGCGTGTAAATATTAGAAGTGACCCCCCCTTCCTGCTTTCTCTGAATGTGGCTGTGATATTTTCATTCTTCTTGTCTTGCTGGACATAGTTTCTTTTGTTCTATTTTTCTTTCTGTGGTCTAAGGAACTTTTCAGAATTGATGCAGTGCACTATCAGGCTGCTGGACAGGTATTAATGCTTACAGCACCACTAACCAAAGCTGCTTTACTAAAACTCACTGGCTTTTCATCAATCATGAAGTTACGAATGCAGCCAATGAAGGAATTGCGTGTTGTCAGGCTTGATGTTAGCAGAGACTCTGGAAAAAGAAGATCAAAAAAATTAAATAAATAAAAGTTTAGAGCTCATGATGGGCAAAATAATCAGTTTGGTGGCAGAACTTTGCTACTAAGTGCAGATCTTCTGAATCTTCTTTTAAAATGTTTGGCCTACTACCAGTGTCCTAGAGGCCATTAAAGAAAGATTAGTTATCTGCAGTTATGTGAAACTCTTGATACTATATTAGCAAAAGAGACAAAATTTTCCATTTTTTGACAACTACATTTTCTTTTAAGTAACAGAGTAGATGAGTCCCAGTGTCTGGTTTTGTAATTTAACATCATGTGTATTGTAATCTGTGTCTGATTTGTTAGTTTGCCTTCAGTTGGCTGGAACTGCATGGCATTATTTAGTATTGTATCTTTTATGTTGTTGTGAAGTTCTGTGTAAGAGTTTCCTGTGCCAGGCTGATAATAGCATTATAGAGCCAGTGTATGGCATTGCTTTAGTATTCTATAATTAATGTAGAAATAGAAGGCTCTATTATGAAGCAGAACAGCATTTGCAATTACCTCTTTATATTACCTCTCTGGGAAGAGTTCTGTCCTAATAAAATTCCAGTTTGGATTTAAAGAGTGAGCAGGCATCTGTGCATAGACTGTATTATTCCCTTTAGGCTCATTTTACCTCCTGGTAGCGTGGGATGGATGTGAACTCCACGCACTCAAGCCAGTAATCCAAGATAAGCATTATAATGAATTTTGTAGTTAGAACTGTTAATGATTGACATGCAAGGCTCAGAGAAATAATGCTGCATGTTTTCACTGAGAAATGTACGGGATTTGACTTAAAAATTGGATCACGTAGTGTTGATTACAGTTTGTATATGAATCCCAACAGAGTAGCTCTGTCTGTTGAATGAGGGAAGGAAATGTAGTAATCTTGGCCCATGCTACACAGATGGTCTGTGAGTCACAAATACACAGAAGCAGAAGTCTGTCTAACAGAAACCCCTAGTAAGAAAAAGAATCTCCATCTTGTGTTCAAAGATGCCATTGCTTGAAGAAGAGGAAAGAAGCCTACCAGCAACTAAACCTTGGGACTCCAGTTACAGTGAGTTTCCAATCCCATAAATAAATAAATCACTTATTAAAAAAGAGTTAGCCCACATGGGAAGGAAAAACAGAAAAAAAAGGAATTTTGTTTGTTGTTGGCTGACTTCTCTAGTGAATCCATACCTTGCCCTCCAGCAGCTGTGAATGTTTTAATTTCAATGAAGCAGCACATCTTTTTCTTTGAGAACTTGAGGCAGAACATTTATGATCAGCTCTTGAGCCTTTGAATTTTACCAGGTTGTTCACATATTTTGTTCTTTTTTGAGATCAAAACTTAGTCTTTGGAAACAGGTCTGAAATCTCAGAACAATGTACCACAAAGATACCAAAACCATACCTGGTACACCTCCAATAAACACTGGCTCCCTGTGGTCCATTGCCTTTGGATTTAGCGGCCCTACCACATGGTTGACTTCAGAGTCTACGTCCAGCTGCACCACATTTGCGTCTCTAATAACTGAAAGGAGAAGGAACAGGGATCAGCAAGAAGTGTGATCTGAGTATTTTATGACAGACAGGATTTACCTCTTTGGTGTGAGTAGCTGATTTAGAGTTCGCTAGATTGGGTGTGAGCCATCAGTGACTGTGAGTGGATTCTGGCATACAGCAGGACCGATGGTAGATACAGAGGGAGCAAGGGTGCTTTTGAGTAGGGCTCTTGATCCCTGGTGGCATTGTTTAAGTTCCAGGTTATGAGCATACAATGGCTTGTGGCTTAAAAAAACTGTTCCAAATCACTCCCAACTGGGGATATATTAGAATGCAGTGAGGCTTCTCCCTTGCTCGTGTGCCTGGATTTCCTTCAGAAGAGAAACAGAATGCTTGTGGAAAGGGTGCAGACTCAGATGGCTTCTGCAGTGATAGTGGAAGACATTCTAAGTCCACATCTAGACAGGAAGATGAGGTGGTTCGAAGTACCCAGGAAGTGCTTTTTGACTTTCAAAACCAGGAAAGAAGGATGACTGTCTGGCACAGAGGCAAAATCCCAGCTGTAGACATCTCTCTATCGTGAGGAAAAGGTTCCCCACATCTGTCTTGTTATTTGACTTTTAAGGACAGGATATACTTGTACCTACTGCATTCTATCCATTTATTTAACCTCTAACTGGGAAAGGAAGACTATAATCTGGTATGTGAATTGGGAAAGGTAGCCAGAATTTCAGATAGGCTGCTTTCTGTTCTTTGAACAGGGAGCTTCCATCTTTGTTTGGTTTTCCTATCTTTGTAGGAATCTGTGCTTGTCTTCCTAGGAAGCCCTACAGTTCTATGTCTGAGGGTTGACTAAGACTGTGTCTTTCACACAAACTTGGGTCTTGGCAGGTGAAAAAGAAGAACTGAAAAAACTTCTGCATTGCCAGTGCTCTAGCCCTTGGAGATGGATATCTGGGGAGAAAGGGACGGGCTTTGTTACCTTAATTAGGGGACAATCACCTTTTACTGACCTGCAATTCGATGCCACCTGCCATCACAGAGACTCTGTTTCAGTGTCACTGAAGTTGAAAAATCCCTGATTCCATTATTCAGTTTCACAGTAACCTGAGGGAAAATGTAATCATCACTGTAAACCCCCTCCTTTTCTCTTTTTGCCTTCTGTTGTAATAATGTTGTATTCCCCACTCAAAACATGTCAAGTATCCAAGAGAAAGGAAAACACGGCTTCATTAAATTCTTCAAAAAAAAAGTACCTTTTAAATACAAATTTAGGTTGTTTTGGTTTTTTTTGTTTGTTTGCTTTGTTTTTGTTTTTGTTTTTTTTTTTTTTGTTTTTTTTTTTTAACAGTTCAGATTCAATAGTTCTGAGACACTCCTAATTATCTCAAGGAATAGTTCAAGAAAAGATTTAAAAATAAGAGCTAATTTCACTCATTTACTAGTACCTCTACTCTATAATTTCCTCTATGATAAATTGGTGTTTAGAGGCATCAGATGATGTTTTTGGCATCTTGCTAGCCACCTAATAAGGAAAACATGAAAACCCAAGTATAAACAAGTGGAAAAGATATGAGAAAGGAAGAGACAGAAAAATTAAGTATTACTTTTAAGTTACTTATTCAAGCTTACCAGTAAGTCCCTGGCAGAGCTAGAAGGTGAACATAATTCTGAATTTTGCACCTCTGTTTTAGATAATGGATTAATAACTTTTTTCATGGAAATGGTGCAGCAGCAGCAAAACAGCGTTGTGCCCTTGTTGTGGGACATGAGATTCCTGGTGGTTATTGCCAGAGAATTCCAAACTCTGAGCCCAACCACTCAGGCTTTTCAAATGTTGAAGTTGTTCCTGATTATGCTGACTCTATGCTAACTGAGAATCACAGAATCGTAGAATGGTTTGGACTGGAAGGGGCCTTAAAAATCATCTTGTTCCAACCCCCCTGCCAGGGACAGGAACACCTTTTGTAAGATTGGGTTGCTCAGTCACATCCAGCCTGGCCTTCAACATTTCATGGGATGGAGCATCCACAGGTTTTCTGGGCAACCTGTTCCCCCCTTCACCACCCTCACAGCAAAGAATTTCTTCCTAATATCTAATCTAAATTTACTTTCAGTTTGAAGCCATTCCTCCTTGTCCTGTCACTGCATGCCCTTGTAAA
>JAYDZK010000169.1:67007237-67077954 GCA_034509185.1 Euphonia xanthogaster | reverse complement strand
ACAGTTGTAACTAAAACATATTAATTTTTTCTTCCCAGAAGGGCACCAACAAACACAATTAAAATGATCCTCATGTTCTATTTTATCTACCCTTAGACAAAATGTATAGATTGAAGCAAATAAAGAATCACAGGAGAAAGCGACTCCTTGATAAATCATCCAGACAAGCTGTACTGATAGAGATGTGTACATTTTAAAAAATGTATTATAGTTGCTGATCTTATTTGTTCAGCAAAATGGTTTTCACAAATCAGGTCTTCTGTAATGCATTCAGAGAGAGCAGATAGTTAATGCTAAAGACACACAGGTCCTTACTAAGAACTGCTGCAGTGGCAAGCAGAGAAAAGCTGCTTTTCCAGGGTGAATTTTGTTTGTGAATTGCATATGCATTTTACAGTAAGTGAAGTGTGAAGTAATTGAAGCAGCACTTTTTGTTACACCAGTTGGTACAGTTGGGAAAACCAGACAAATTATTGGACATGCAGAACTTTGGTTAGAACTTGACATAAGGAGTGCTGTACTGGACCGGTTCTACATAGACTCAGCTTTTAGGTGTGGCATGATACACATCAGCACAATGTACTTAAGAATTTCTCTGTTAGCTCACTAGATACAGGGGTAAGAATGGGCTTCATCTTACCTAATCAGCTGTCAAAAGTTTGGTGCCTAACTGAAGCGCCTGTTCTCTCTATAGCCAACACAGAAAAATAATCTCTGAATAAGAGCTCTTTTAGTCACCTAATTAGACACCTGCTTTAGGATAGGATGAATCATGATGGTAAACTGTTTACTCAGTCACTCTGTTGTAGGTATCTGCTGTAGCTGGAGAAGAGGTGAGAGTGTTTCCTCAGATGTTGCATTTCTAACTGAGGTACAGCCAGCCCCAGTTAAATACCCTTCCACTTTGACTGACAGGTGCATATCAGTGATTGAAGAATGTCCACACTGCTTCATCTCTTGACTGTGCCCTGAGTTTCTCTTCTTCAGGAAAGACCAAAAAACTGCTCTAAATCTTTGCTTGTGTTGTTCACTTAAGACTGAAATTTATTACTGTAGGTGTGCAGTGCATAGCATGAAGAGATCCAGATTTTATCAATGAACACAGTAAAAAATAGCAATAGCAACAACTGTCTGGTGAGTTAATTTCAAACCTCTCTCCTTCATTTGAAATCCCGAGCCTGTAGAAAGCAGGCCAACAGACAGTCAGAATTTTCCTTTCCCTCACTCTTTCCATATATCTGATAAAGAAAGTAACTGAGTGTAACTCAGACTTATCTTTTAAGAAATAGGAAATAAAAAATTATGAATAGTTACCTTACTTGTAACTGTGATACATTTTTAATGTGTGGGCGAAAGAGCAGTGCCAAATAGTTAATGCTTTTGCTTCTTTTCAGCTCACAACAAAATATTTATGGCTTGTATTAGTAAAGTGATCTGAACTTGTCTCAGGTGTTGATTTTAGTATTTTAAAATAAATATTTGGTTTGGCTAATCTAGGGTGTTATTATATTTAAGGGAGAAATAAGAATCAGTTAATGGCAAATTCATAAGACAAAATCTGCATGCATCGAAGCCCAAGAAAGTGGAAGAGAAACCAGTCAAGGCAGTGGAGGAGATGAGACCTTCTTTATACCTGTCCATTTCTCATGTGCATATTCAGGTACTCTCCATTCACGCTGTGACCATGCAGTAGGATTCCTGAGCTGCTTCGGGGACGTATTTCAAAAACAACTTCAAATTTCAGGCCTAAACTGAAAGATTCATCTGTGAAGTAAAGAGAATAACATTCTTTTTGTACTGAGTTAGTGATGAAATTGGACATTTATTCAAAGTCAAAGTAGAACATCAGAGGGTGGATTTTATTTGTTCTTAAAACTATTGAAATGTGAGATAGCATGATGTGGTGTCAATGACGCATTTCAACTTCTGTTTTGATTGTGTTTGCTTGGAGTACTAATAAAGGTTTATTTACTTTTCTCATTATTTAAAAAATGTATTTTGTTTAGAAATGTTTCTTAGCAATGAAATGGACAACAGAAAGTAAATGATCTGTGTTTTTTGGCAGTTTCTTATTGTGCAATTTCCTTGACACTCAGCAGTCATTATTGAGTGAGTGGGGGTTCATTTGAGCTTTGATGATTCAGTAGGAGAAACTCCCTTTTTCAAACTTGTGACAGGCCAGAGAGCAAATTAGAAACACTAGTCTGCTTCTTCCTGGTGCTGCCAGTGAACAGGGTTTTGCAGTTTCCTTTTTTGTTCAGGTCAGAGCCTATGTGACTGAAACACCCTTCTAAAACTCTTCCTGGAACACAGTAGGCCTAAATGACAAAATAGATATGTTCTGTCATGCTGTTCTGTATCAAGACATGCCGAAAGCCTTTCTGCAGGATTTTTTATTTACATGGTAATTAAAAAAATAAGGGATGACCATTTGATGGTGTACTTGGTCTTGGCCATGTTGACTTCTATGCTAATTTTTAACATGTTATGGTCTGTTCCCTCATTAAAATTATTCCCTTATTAAATTATTATTTGAAATGCATGCATACAGATGTGTTTATTTAACAACACTTAAGTTTCACAGCGACATTGTGACCTGTCAATATCATCTGCTTAGCACAATAGTGATCTGTTTCTGATAATCCTTACAGCTCACAGCCTTGGAAATTATCACACTCTTTAGTGAAAAATGCCATTCTGAAGCACAGTGAATCCCACAGTCCTATTTTGGGATACATTTGGTTAGGAGTATATTACCAAGGACAACATATCCTCCTTCTGATGAAAAGTATGTTCCTGCTTCTGATGGGCCTTCAAAGCAAGGTGTTACACTAAATGTCTGTGAAGCTGAAGTAAGTGATCTTCCATTGAGCTGTAAGTTGCTGAGACAACCACTAAAGCTGTAGACAGAGTTAATCTGGGGGATAAAAAAAGGCTTGATTAGTAAATAAACTGCTTCTGGAAGGAAATAGATTCTTCTGTCCTTATTTTCACTTGTTTATAAGCTGTAAGGCTGTGATTTTCTGGCGCATCAGTTTTGAACTAAAAAACAATTCCAGAGAAGGGAAGGAGGAAAAACGGTTCTCATAGCCTCTCATGTCTTTTTGATGACTTCAAGGTAATTCCAGCTTGTGTTGTTTCTCTGAACTGTGAGAAACAAAACACAAGTAGGGCAAGGCAGTGCTATACATATACCTCATAGTCTCAAGGCAAGACAGGGGTCTACTTTTTTAGACAAGTTTACCAATCTTGTTAGGCACATAACACTAAAGATTACCTTGAAACGGAATATTATGTTCATTTTTGGTTTAACACTCCTTTCCGTATACTTCAGTACCAAGCTGTAGAACAGAATCCTGACCTCTAGGTATTACCTTAAAACAGAAGTCCTAGGAGAACATCAAAATGTCTCCAAAACTCATTCTGTATCTCAGACCTCAGGGTGAAATTGATCTTGCGTAACATTATTTGTCTGATCTAATTTTGGATGTCACTAGGATTTTTCTGTTCCTCATGGACAGAAAAATCATGCAAATCATGCAAAGCAGTAGCTGGGAAACCAGTGGAAGTGGAAAACTGGGAAACCAGTGGAAGTGGAAAACTGGGAAACCAGTGGAAGCCTTACCCAGCTACCACCAGCCCAGCCCTGTGGAAGCTTTGCTCTATACATGAGCTGAGCTGTCTGCTCCTTAATAAGATTTGAGATCCTGTCAAGATCTTAATAAGATTTTGTCTGATCTCATCACTACAGTCAACTTTTGTATTAACTTTACACAGAGGTGTGGGGTCTCTACATAGAGGTCTGCTTTACCTGGATGTTTTTTACAGCTTTTCCGGGAGCTACACCTCCAATATAGAGTGGTTCAGTGACTTGCCAACTATTCACATTCCCATCAAAAGATTCTTCTAGTACTCGGAGACCATCGATTATCAAGCGACCGATATTTTTGCCTCTAATAAATATCACCTAGGAAGGGAAGAAAAATATATGGAAGATTACTTCCATCTGTTAATGGATCACTGCTGTGCAGTGGAAGAAGATGAGACATTTGAGAAGTAAAGCGCATGAGTGATACTCTACAAGCCTGTTTTGCTAACTGCCAGTATTCTTTGCTGGACAACTCTCATTTTTCACATTCATATGAAGGCTAGATGGTAAAACTGCTGCCTTTCTTACATTTTGGTGTACAATTAAAGTGTCATAAGGTCTACTGAGATCTACCTATCACTGTTGGCATTTTCACAGTCATCATTCATTTTATGGTATGGATTCATCCAATCTGCTTTAAACACTTAAATGCCCGAGTCAGTGGTTTAGTAGCTGTAGATTTTCTCTGTAGTTAATGAGGAGAGAGAGATACCTACAGAGGGAAATTCACCTTGACTCCAAAAATTCTTTTTATTTTCATAGACTACTGAGGTAGCCTAAGACAGCAGTACTCCTTTCTTAGGCACTTCAAAAACATTTGCTGAACAAAATTATTCTAGTCTTTCCTTTAATAACTCATTTAACTCTTAATTACCTTACTGCTTTGCTTGTTTCCTTCATTTCTGTTCAGCTGTTAGTGTTGGGAATTGCTGAATTTTTATAACTGACTCACATTCCTGTCCCTAGTTAATGACTTAATAAAATGCTGCGTGGAAGATCTAAAAATATTTATGGAAGTTTCTCAACATATAGATGTGTTTATGAATACATGAATAAAAACTCCCTGAGCTGTCACATGAGCAGTGTCTTTTACTGCAGCCTTGACAGCATGTGCCATCATGATTGCTTTCTTCTACTTACATTGTGCCACAGACCATCATTGTATTTCTCTTGGCTCTTAATCCTTATCTTCTGGTGACCCGCATTAAACATAAAAATGAGTCGGCCATGAGCAACGAAAAGGGCCATGAAGTTGGTCTCTTTTTGATCCGAAATGTAGCAAATCATTCCATGAGATGAGTGAGTTTTCAGACTGATAGAGAACTGAGCTCTGGCACATAAAAACACAATATTAACATTAAAGCAGATACTTTTGATTTAAATCAAACATCAGGCAGAGGAAGACTGAGATTTTCCTTTCATCCAAAAAGATATTCTTCTGCTTTATGGAAGTGGTGTTTCTGAGAAAAATTCTGTGGTGGTTTTTTGAGCAGAACTCAAAGCTGGAGAAAAAGCTGCCTGCTGAGGAACTTTTTTTTTCAAAAATTAAAATCTCTAGAGTGAATAAGTTCAATGCAGACCACCAAAATCTGACAGTACTCTTCCTTTTATGTTAAACAGCAGGGCTGGGGGAATTTTTAAGTGTGATGGCACGGAGGCCTGATGTTTAATGTTATTCCAGACTTGTTTGAAGATTCTCCTTCCTTGTATTTCCTTGTGAAGTCCAAGTCAGCATAGGAAGTCATACCATTGTTGGTTTGACACTGTCACAGTGAAAATTTCTTGGGTGATTACTATTGTTACTTATGGTCTAAACCATGGCAAAGCTCTATTGGTTTAAGACAGTGCCAGAACTAATTCCTCCTTCTTCTGATGTCAGGTCTAACCTAGTTTCCATTCTTCATATTATCTCAAAAATCTATACATTCCCAATGCCATGTGTGTGTACATTCCACAGACAGTCCCTTGCCATTATTAGTTGTTTTAAAATGACACAACTCATTACTTTTTAAAAATCAACATTACAAAAATGAAGCTTTAATAACATTTGGCAAATAAATATATGTTTTAGGAATGAAGGTGGGATGAAGATATTAGAGTTTGGGTTTTCCTTCATATGGTGCCATCAGAACTGCCCTAAGTTAAATGCATTGAATTAAAATGAACATAATGACTTTCTAATTTAAATCAGGAAAGAACACTCTTTTTTCTGAGTTAGTGGTCTGGTATGCTTCCAGGAAGTGCTGTGTTGTTGAATTTATAGTCTTTAATGGAAAGTATTAAACCAAAATCCTTAGTGGATTTTGAATATTGCATGAGATATTTTGTGGGAACATGAATTTTGAATTTCAACAGTATCTGGACTCCTTATTACTTAGATTTCTATTATGGCTTGAATTGGACCAGGTTTTCATAGCTTTGTGTCTTGCTGCACTGTGAAGATTAAACTACTGACAAGGTCCACTCAGCATGTTACTGCTTCCTTTCTGCTTTAATGCCTTTACTTCTTGTGTAAAGAGACTGATTACTGTGCATTGCTTGTATAGAACTAACATCCTCAAAAGCTTCACACAAATAGGCAAGGAGACACATTTTGTTAATATGCAATGCAGATGAAGATTCCACAAGAGGGATGTAACTGGAAGCACAATCTATGTTCTTCTCTTACTCAACTGAAGCACTTTTTAATATAACCTAACAACAGGCTTGACACAAAATTTAGCCTAAGATATAAAGGACGAAAGCCAGGCTAACAGGAGAAATGTTAAAAAAAAAATTGAAAATTTGAAAAATTGAAATACTTCTTTCTCCTCCCCAGCATATTTCATTTTTATTTCTAAAGTCACTTTACCTTTGACTGAAATCCTTTGGTATGTGATCAAATTCTTGCCTGCTGTTTGCTGTTCCTCCAAATTGATAGGCATGTTCAGTTGCCTTGGGATTCATGGGCAAGTGGCACTGAGGCTCTCTTTGCAAATTCACTTGATACAGTTTTTTGAGGCCAGATGAAGGCTGTGCAATCTTGTCTTTATCTCTTCCCACCTTCATAGAAAAAGAACTATTAACCAGAATTTTTAGATAAGATTGGACATAATAATATAACAGTATCATTTATATATAAACTAGTACATAAATACCAGGAGTGTTTCCGAGTCAAATTTTCCTTGAACAGATCTACTGTAAATGCTGATTTGGGACAGAACAAGGCAGAAACAAGACAGAACAAGGCAGAACATGACAGAACAAAATACTTGTGTAGCTAACATAATTACAATTAATTTTTTTGCAGTTTTCCTAATTAAATCTTTTTCTCTCTGCTTTTGGTGATATCAGCTATATTATAGGCATGAGAGGATATGCTTAGACTAAAAATTCTGCATGCAGGTTTTTCCTCATTTATATTAATATGTGCTAATGGTACCCAGTAGAGAGCCATACAGAAGCAGATGAGAACAGTAGCAAGCTTTTTGCCTTTAGAATACAGAAGAAATCAAAAAGTCTTGTTTCTGAAGGCTTGTTTCTGAAGAAGTCAGGTATTTTATTTTATAATTCTAGCAAAAGAGAATGATGCAAGTGTAGGCCAGACAGATTGTGTCAGGGCAATAATTTCCAGTGATGGAATATATAAAGGAACATGATCCTGTTCCTATATTGACATTGCCTTTATGCATTTTAGATCCATAATTTGGAGAATTTTGGAAAAATTTAGAGTGGTAAAGGAGCAGTTTATAGCAGACCTTTTTATTACGGTTTCCTTTGGCTTTTGATGAGTTTTTTCCTTTCTTATGGAGAAGAGCAACTGGAGGAGATTCAACAGGGCATCCATACAAAGATGCCTGAACTTTCTCAGAGTACTTCTGGAAATCTTCCACTTCAACTTCTTGATCCAACCTGTGTTTCAAAGAGGAGATGACAAGAACAGCTTTTTTTCTCAAGTGTTAGAATTTTCTGCATAAAAATCTCAGAATTTTACATTTATAGTTTAAATTATATTTGAATGGGTTTAAATTATATTTAAATGATATTTTAATATTATATTAAATTATATTTAAATTATATTTGAATGGTTCATTCTTGGATCATGGATGAAAGTACAGATTGATCAGTGAATGCATGGGTAACGAGGACAGCCTATACTACATCTGCCTGTTGAGTACATGCTGACATAAACAGAGTGTCAATCTGCAGCATCAAATCCAACTTTAAAATATGTTCTATATAAGAACATTTCATAAAGCAATTACGATCAACACAATCTGACCATTTTTACATGACCGAAGTCCTAACCTCCCCAGCTTCTGTGAGATGCCTTAATATACTTTTGTTTCAAAGGCAGACCTGAGAGCTACATAATATAAATGCAAATTACAGCTATGCAAATTATTCATTGCACCAGTAGCATTAGCAGGTGCAGCACTGAAAGCTTATTTCATCAAGTTATTCCCACCTTAACAGTATCTTAACCTAGCATATCTGTGCCAACAGATTCCATGGCAAATAAGGTAAGAATCTTATTCACACATGCTGCCTAGCTTCACAAAATGAGAGAGGAATTTTTATTGTGACAATAAATCTCTTCTCATGAGCTACTATTCAAGCTGTCAGGCAGGGCAGCGACTGCCTGTTAATGTGTTTGGGAGGATGTTACTCACCTAGTGAAGTAGGCATTGCTTATGCATCCAGTGAAGTTGGCTTGCTGTGTTCTGAGGGGAGAGCCACCAAAATAAAACTTCTTGATGCTGTCTGGGCTTTTCCCTGCTCTGTCCTTTGCTGGGTTCTTCTTGCTCTGTTTCTTGTCATCAACAGTCAGCTCATACCTGCAAAGCAAAGCATCCATTTTGCAGGCTAGCTTTGGAAACGTCGGTGCCAGTGGTCAGACAGCACAGGACACACACCCAAAATGCTCCACTCAGTGCGTACATCACTCAGTGCCACTGCTCAAAGGCCTGAGAGGACCTTGATTTCAGCTGTGCAACAAGTAGCATGGGCAAAACTGTGTACACAGCCTATGGATTTAATATTACCCCGCAGTGAATGGTGAAGTTCAAAATTGTGAAGAAAATGAAGAAAGACAAACTGGGGGATTGCTGATGAAGGGTTGGAGCCACCATTTGGGTAAAATAAGATCCAAGCACATGCTAATTGTTTATGGCCCTATCCCTTTTTCTTTCTCTTTCATCACAGTGCAGTGTTTGAGCTTTTACAATGCTTTTTACCTAAACTGATTTTGCAATCCACTAATTGTTGCAGAAGTCAGGAATGATTCTCTAGCTTTATAAAGAAACTGAGTATACTAAAGCATCAGACATTGGTTTTGTTTTGCAAACTCAGAGAAACATGACAATCCCCAAGGTTATTCCAAGGCACCTTTTTACACCTTCAGCTTTTCAAACTGTGATTCCTGGATGCCAGAAGTCATAGGTACAAACCTTGATTTCCGTTAGGAAAGTAAGAGTACTTGTATCTAATAGATAAGATTCTTAAAGAAAGTTTCTTTGATTATGTGACCTTCTAAAAAAATTTAAACATATAAGCAATAGTAAAACATACCAATAAACCAAAGCTTTCAAGACTTACAAGGAGCACAGAGAGAGACTTATTCCCTACTGCTGTATTTAGTCACATTTGTGGCTGCCAGTGCTAAAAATATTTTTAACATGTTTCACTGTACATCCCAGATGAATGATTTATGTGAAGATGCCTCAATTACTTTAGGGTAAATTGGGAATTGTTTTAACAAATTAGAAGAATCAATCCTGTTAAAAGGTAATCTCATGCTAGCCTTAAATGTTATTAAACTGTTTTTTTACCTGAGAACAAAAAAGGAATAAGTTTTCAGAAAAACAAATATTCTAATTTCAATAAAAGTTCCAATCATCTTGAGCTCAGGCCCAAGCTGGCCAGTTTTCAATGACATTTAAAAATCAGTCACTTAAAAAAAGCCCCACTCAAGTATCACTTTAAAAGTGAGTGTTAAATGATAATGTGCTTTACAAGAAATATTTATGTTCTAAAGGTAGAGAACAAAAGGTGCTGTACAGCTTTACCTTTCTGGGGTGACAGAAGTAATGATGAAATGGGTTTTTCCGTCATTGTAGTTTCGTTCTGGTGACTGAATTTTGATTCCACTTGCATTTAAAACCACAGCACCTCTCTCCATAGAGATGGATAGTACATCTGACTGAAACACAGACAAAAGCATCTTCATAAGCAAGTATTACACAGAAAAAATTAACAGTTCTGTGAATTTTCCTGTTGTATTTATTTTTCTTCCGTGTTCCACATTTGTGCTTAATTTGCAAAAAGATATACTCTGAGAACCAAAACAAGAGATGACATCATTAGAATTAACATTGCTAGTTTTAAAGCCTGAATTCTGGGAATTCTGCTGCTGATATACCTCATGTACCTGTCACATGAGCTCCCTCCATGTAGCACAAATGTATGATGTTTACATTTCATTTGTGTTTCTGGTACTGTGTTGAGCAGCTGTTACTGCGAGATTCCTGCTGTCATGAGACCAAGACTTTTTTTTTTTTTTTTCCTAATTCCCTCTGATCGGACCCGTTCAATCACTCAACATTATCTCAGAGATAAGATGTGCTATCTGGGTCAGGCGTTCGGGATCACTGTGCCACTAGCAGAATACTCTCAGTTCCATTAGAGCAAGCCCTGCCACTGTGCACTGGTAGGAATCATTCTGCCTCATCCTGCCGAGTGCTAAATAGCTGAGCTTCTGTTGATTAAGTAGGGCACTTGGCACCTCATAGGATTAGAGCTGTTGAGTTAAAAACCTGAAGTGGTGTGTGCGAGGAGTCATTTATGCAAACGGTGTGGGGAACTGACACGGCTGCTGATTTCAATTGAAGGTAATACTCCAGGCTGCAACACGGGAAAGTTTAGAAGTGGTTATCGGTGTCACGCAGCCTCCTCTGCTGCACTGCTGATGATATTCTGCAAGCATAGCAGAACAGACATTTGGGGGTGGTTGCACATGTTCTGTCATCTGAGCTCATGCTCGCTGCAGATGTCAGTCTGAGCCTGCAGCATCTTGGGATCGCTTTGTCTCACACAACATTTTGTGAGTGCAAGTCCACATTTCTGCCCGGGTCACACTTCTGAGGGGGTATTTAGAGCAGCCTGGCTTCCCAGAGCTGCAAGGAGCCATTCTCAAGTGCAGCTTTTCCCAGTCACACATGGAAGTCTGAGCGCCATCTGGGAATATAGGCAGCTTTGTGACTGATTTCTGTCAGCTCAGCAATGCTCAAAATGCCGTGCCGCTAATTCAAACAAACTTTGCTTCTCGGTGATTGTCTGGATGGCAAATGTCAGGTCCTTAATATAATTTGTACTTTGGTAGCACCTGCAGGTCCAAATAGGGATTGCAGTGCTGCTGAGCACAGCAAGATGCTCTGTACATTTCTGCCCTAAGGACTTCAGCGAGCACAAGTGGATGCATGTTAATTCTAGGCACACGATCCAGTTCTCTTCTCAGCATCAAAATAAAGTCGAAGCATTACTGGTTTTCATCTGTAGATCAAATGCAAACTGTAAAAATGAGGTCGTCAGTGAATGCTTTTGTATTTCAGACTGCTTTCTCTATCACGAAACTATAAAGTGAGAAATTGTATTATTCCCCTAGTATTTTCCTGGGAAAAAAAATGAAAAGGTAAAATAAAACAAACAGAAAAAAATTAGATACTTACGCCTTCAGAAGAGTAAAACAACAGCCCACTGGGCTGCAATGTGCGGAAATTAAAGCCTCCTTCAAACTCAGTAAAGAGGGACACTTTTTGGCTTGATGCAATGAAGCTCTCACCATTGAAATATGCATTGCGGGACATCTGTGTATTAAATAAAACAAAATTACAAGTACAGCTCAGAACACATTCCAATAATACAAAGAATGGGGCCTTTTCTTTCTTTTTTCTTTTTTTTAACCGTTGCAGACAGTTCAGTTCTAAAAACCATTTTTTCCTGCATATCTTACCCTAATTTATATAGGCTTTCTCTCCCATCATGGGGAAAATCTTGAGAAAGTGTAGCAATTTTAGACTAAGTAAAATTATTCCCAGCTTCCTGGGATCTTGGCCCCATCCTAAGTCTGCTGATGTTAAAGAGCATGAAAAGTAGAAGCAGAGGTGCTCACGCCCCTGTCTGAGCTGCATGGAACCGAGTCACAGTTCCAACATGTGACATATTACTTTGTGTGCTGTGCTGGCTACTGGGGTAGGGTGGTCTATAGCCCTCTGAGTCTCATGAGCAAAACTAGGTCCAAAGCAGGACAAATTGCAGAGAGCTTCCATGTTGACAGAGGGTGAGGTTGTGTGATGAGTTCTACAAGCAATCCTTCCTCTTCACAGGTTTGCAGCAAGGCTTTTGATAGACATGGCCACAGGATGAGGACCCTAAACACTATTTGCGTTTGCCAGCCTTGCATTGTAGTGGGCAAATGGTGAATGCTAAAAGGGACCAGAAACTAAATAGCAATTTTCTCAGAGCTAATGCTGGTGCAGTTGGTGTGTGTGTCACAGAGGAAGAGCTGATCTGGCTTGAAGGGAGAACTCATTTGAAGGGTGAATTTTTTGCTGTCTTTTCCATTTCACACATCTGTATTAGGATGCATGGAAGGATGATTCTCCTCATATCTTTAAGAAAAAAAATAATTACATTGGAATATTTCTATTCCGAATACAGTACATAATTTATTTCAGATTGAGCTTTCACATTGCAATTTCACATATGAGAAGAATTTTAAGTGAAACACCTTGTGCTATAGCTCAGAGTGAAAATTGGGTATTATGTTAGCAGACTTAACAGTCATACACAAACTCCCCACCTCTGCCAGTCAATGAGTGCATGGTCATTTCCTTGGTGGAAGACTGTCTTTCCATTGTTTGGAATAAAACTCAAGCTTCCAGGTATATCCATTGTCAAAATTTGTTGTTATGTCACAAATGGTGTTATGCTTACCAGTGAATCCTCTGGGCACCCATAGCTGATTCCCAGGGTCCCTGGTTCTTCCAACAAGTTGAAATCCTTCTTTTGGAACTGGAAACCCTTCATGCAGCCTTTAAAGCCGATACTTCCTGCCAGATGTGAACTAATGCTGTTGGACAACAACACCAAACAAACTGCAGTTAGATAGCCCTTGCCTTTCTGGACAGGATTTTGTTGCCAACATGTTCTAAAGAAGTTCTGGAAGAACTTCAGTCACTTGCCTCACTAGTGCTCAATTCTTGCATCTTTGTGTAAAACAGCTAATGAGCCACATTCTATATTTTGAAAAGTCAAGATGCACCAATTGTAGTAAATGTTATGTATCTATAACTACTTACGGTAAAAAACAATGTGTTTTTTTATCTTATTTTTAGCTTTGAAGAGAAGTTCTGATTTAGGTTTCCTGTCTTGCTTTTACTAGCAAGCTCCATTTTTGCCTTTGCAAGCAAATGGGTCACTATTTCTTATGAAAATAGAGGTCAGAGAGAAGTAAGAGTAAATTCTACTTGCTGATGTCTGGGTGTACCTAATTTTAAATCAGAGTAATGGGTGGGCTTCCAGGATCCTTTTTATGTCACATATGAGGTAGACAGCCCAGCAGTGTATCCCAATCGCTCTTACTCATTACTCTCAGTTTTTCAGCTCCACACCTTACCAAGATACCAGCACAACATTACAGCACAGGGTGATTATAATTGAATTTATCCTCACAATTCTCAAGGTGCATGAAGAATTAATTTGTGTAACATCACAGTGAGTCTGTGACAAGGGCAAGGAAATGACATGGGAGCTGCTGAGTACTGGTCCAGGAGATAACTAGGGAGCAAATACATTGAAGGAGTGGGTGTGAAATCCACAGCTCTGACCTGGCTGCCTGGAAGCAGTCTTTGTCCTTTAAGCAAGATGTACCTTAGCAGTGGGACTCTCTTCACCTCATGTGACATGATATTGTTGACATCTGCTACCTGCACTTCTTGTCTGTGAGTTATCTCATTGTAAGGCAGATATTTGGAACATGGCAGAAGAATCAAGATCTAGAAATGCCTATTTTTTGCATTGGCAAAACCAGACCATCAGGGAAAGTAGTGCAGGTGTACATGTACATGTCTGAAATATGGTGAGAGAAGGAGTGCTGTAGGGGCTTAATTTGCTCAGCGAAATCAGCAGGAAGGCAAAACCAACAGGAAGGCTTCTGTCATCCTCACTGGGATTTGGACCAAAGTGTGGGATATCAACCACTATAACCTTTACTGTGGTTGACCCTGAGGCTGCTGGATGCGACAAATATGCCTTTCTGTTAAATGCCACAACTTTTTCTAGAAACAAGCTGTAGAAGAAAGGCTTTCACTTAAAGAAAGGCTTCTGAGTTAATTTCTAAATTCAGTTAAGAGTTAAGTTCCCAGTGCTCCTACCTACCCTTAGCTTTCTGCTTTATGCAGAGTGAGGTGGGAGCAAAATAATGTATGGTGGTACTTCCAGATTCATTTATTTGGAGAAAAAAGGAAATTGACAGAGAAAAATGCATTTGAAGAGAGCGAAAATTACACTGCTTTAGAAGAATATTAGGCTACTCTAAGACTAGAGCTGGATTTCCCATACTGCTGTTGCCCTGAAAAGTTGGTTAAATGTGTCTGTCTGCAAAGAGGAAGCATAAATATCAGTAGTACATAGTAGCAACAGTAGAGAGAGTAGTACATCATCAGTAGGATACTAATTTATGCTCCTGATGAAAATAGAATGATGTCATCACATTTGGCCCATACTTTTTTGCTGTCTACTCTTTTCAAGAGAATGAAAATTGAGTATAATACCAGCGACAAAGTTGCACTTCTGCATAAATAAGTTCTGTATATATATTTTTAACATTATAATTGATAATATTTTTACAATGCCTATGGTCTTTTTTTATCTGATACTGCCTGTTAATTGAGATGTGAGATGTTATTTTTCCTGCTTTGACAATACCTTCCAGGTGTTTTTCAGAATAACCACAATCTGCTTGGAAAACTGCAGGCATAATTCATGTGTTTCATCTTTTATCCTATATTTGTGAACAAGTCTCATCTGCCGTTGAGGTGCTCAATTGCCTAGATTTCTAGGTCTTTCTGGGCTTTTTCAGTGTTCTTTAGCCTTGATTAACGAAAGTAATTTTCACCATCCTTCTGTACTTTCTTTCTAGATCGTTAATGTATTTAATACCAGCCCTGAGAGAGATTCTTTGGGCATTTGCTGTAGACTTTTTATACTGTGAAAATTGAAAAGTTACTACTATGTCCTATTTTCTCTCTCCCAGCTGCTTTCCAATCCACTGCAGCATTTTCTCTCTCCACTCCACTAGCTTTCTTAATAGCTCCTTATGAAAGACCTTTGTAAAGAACTATTTGAAAGGACAGTTAAGTTATACTCTGCTTCTCCCTTGCCCACCACTTTGCCTGCATGTTCAAATAACTACATGAGATTGAAAGGCATAATTTTTCTTTACATAAATTTTGTCACTGTCTTAAAAGCTTAAAGATTAGGCACTTTGTATCTCAGATGTTATTTTTCAAGACAGCAGTTAATTCTGACAACAAAATAAAGAATAAAATTTCATGAGATTTACCACTAAGTCCCAGAAGCTGTTGCTCAACATTTGCCTTATTATTATTATTATTTTTTTTTTTGTTAATATGGAGGGTTTTCCTGTTAGCAGTTATGACATGTGAAACAGCAGCTGGAGCCCTTTTGAAAATTCTGGCCTTGCTGTCTGACCCTGGGAATGAATACTGCCTATCAGAAGAGCATACTCTTCTTCAAGTGGCCAGTCTACTCTCAGGGCATGACCCTGGGGTCTGGCAGATTCCTAAGGCAGGAAATGGGAGTTACGCAGTCTACTGAGATTAAACTGCATTTCTGTCAAATGGTACAAGAGGAAAATGAGACCTTTTCTTTTCTTCCCACGCCTACACAGAGCCAGCTGACTTAGATCCAAAGAGAACCTGAGACATCAGAACTGAAATGCTTAGTGGGAAAAAGATCATCTTTAGCTTGAAAATGTGATAGGTACAGGGTCTTTGTCACTTTTTGCCAAGCAAGGAGCAATACCAATTTTATATATTAACATGTTCTTTGAAAATGTCTTTTTGTTTGAAGAACACAACTGCTTCTGTTACCCTT
This sequence comes from Euphonia xanthogaster, assembly GCA_034509185.1. Taxonomy (NCBI): domain Eukaryota; kingdom Metazoa; phylum Chordata; class Aves; order Passeriformes; family Fringillidae; genus Euphonia; species Euphonia xanthogaster. The sequence goes on along the minus strand of JAYDZK010000169.1, from coordinate 67,062,149 downwards.
ACTAAAACAGGGTCAGTGTCAGTAAAATTTAATTGTGCTGGATCAAGCCTAGTCTTGAGTACTTAAGAGTTCTGAGACACACTTAGATAAGTGTCTGAAGGCTTGTTTTATATAAGGTTGAAGACAAAGAAATTGTTTTATTGTTACCCCTTAAGGACAGGCCATACAACTTAATTTACATATGGTGATTAATTGAAAATACTGATTGAATCCCATTTGTAAACCAACCTGGAGTGCAAGATCTCAGCAGGTGCTCCTCCGATGTAAATGTCTGTGAATGGCATTGCTGTTCTTTCATTGTCCACACTTTTTATATGTCTTCTGTCTACTACCAAGATCATCTTCTTGGAATTGTGATATATAATAGAAATCTGAAAAGAAAAACATGTGCTTAAAAATGTCATATTTTTTAAGCTGTTATGTTGGTCTTGTAAAATTGATTGCATCTTTATACCTTGTGTTTGAAAAGTTCCTCCCATTTAACAGAGAATTTATTTGTAAATTGGGAGAGGCTGACAATGATTACTAGTAGGAAGTTTGTCTTGATGTCACTATTTTTCTGATGACTGAATCCTCAGGATATTTCATTTAAGAATAAAGAAAATGTTTCAAATTCTGCCTTGTGGCAAACAGATAAGCTCTGTAAACTTCAGAATGCTTTCTTGAGTTTTCCAAAAGTTATGGCATGCTTTTTAAAAAGAGTTATTTCATTGTCAAAGCATAGAAAGTTAAATTGTTCTTTGCTTAAACATGGACAGATCTATAGCTGAGTTTTGGTCACGAATCAGACTTTGAATTAATATCAAGTAAAAGGCAGGAGAAGCAACTCACTATGGGGGGGATTTACTACTGTCACAGTTACATTGGCTTACAGCAAATTCCCTGAAACTAAATACAAGTAGATATTTTACATCTGCCAAAGTTCCTAAAATACTGTGCATATATAAAAGGTGGCTACCAAATCAACTCTCTTTTTAAAGAAATAGGAAATGTCATAATTCTTGTAATGCAAAGCATAACAACTAAGGTGGTCAAGTTAACATAATGACATGGTTTTACTTGAGGAAAGTTTTATATTTGATATATAGAACTGTCCTTGATATAATTTCATATGGAATTAATAAAACTTTCTCCCATGTGAACGGTCCTGTCCTTGGCTAGTAATACAAACAATCTTTCTACAAGCACTGATTTATGAGGAGACAGGGACAGCCTTCCCTTTCCTCTGCTCGGTACTGGTAGGACTTGCACGCACTCTGCTCTTCCTCCTGTTCTACCATATCATTGCCTGCCCCTCATCCTTTTGCACCTTTCACGGGCATTGAAGGAATTATTTCTGCTTGGAGCCTCTGGGTAGTTGGTCAAACAGCTGTGATAGCAACCACATCTGTACCTCATGAAATTTAGCATCGTTAATCCTAGCCTTCCTCGTGGAGTCCTCGAGAAGCACGGGGCCGTTGCTGAAACCAAAGTCATAGCGGAGGTACAAGAAACCATTGTGCATCTCTAGGCTGAAGAACATGCTCTGTGTAAAACAAAACAGCAGTCAGAAAAGGACTGTGTGGCAGCAGTTAAAAAAAGTTTATAAACATCATTGTGAGATTGACATTGGGAAAATAAATTGTTATTTGCAAAATTGCAACACATTTTCTATATGTTTATATTTATAATATATGTATATATGCACATGCACACATAATTGTTTTATAAGTGTCACTTTTTGAAAGACTTGGTGAACTGTTTCTTTATAGAAATAGTATTTGGAAGCACAGTGATGTCATTATTCTTTACCAGTAAGGTATTCCTGTCGTAAACACACCTACTCACTGTTGAAATAATACCACACGCCCTAAATGAAAGATATTATACTGGTGAAAGCAATGTTGTGCTCAAATGGCCGTGTCTGCATTAGCAGGTTCTATCACAATGTCTGTAATTGCTCAGGATTTTGTCTTCTCACAGCCCTGATCAGCACCGATGTATTTACTAAAATGATAGCAATAGCTAGAGTGTATTTACTGTGAATTTGCTTTCTAGAATTCCTGACTGCTCCTACTTTATGATTCAGTTTCTGTTCTGTGGCTGGGCGACCTAAATTTTATAAACAGGAGCTGTACTTTAGAAAATCTTTAGGGAGTGCTTGAAATTAAGATCTGCACCCTAGAATTAGTCTTGTTCCAAAACTAAACATAAAGAGACAGAAACAAAATTTACAGCAAATGTGCATCTGGATTAATGCTTTCAATGTTTTGTCTTCTCTCCTAGTGTTCATGGCTAGTGGAGAACAATAATTCTCAAATCACTACTGCAGGCTAAGAACTGCTGTCTTTGACATAAATGAGTCCACCTTCAGAAGCCACTACTTAAAGAAATAAGAGTAGGTTTTAATCTAGCACTTTTAAATGAAACTGCAGCTTGGGTTTGTTCAACAGCATAAGCTTGAAAACAAAACAAGGGTTGCATTAAGAATATTTATGAGCTGTCTTTGCAGAATTGAATAATGGACCACCTTACACAGACTTTCTAAAAGTGCTTGTGAGCAGGCAAGGTCTCCCACAGCTGATATCCAACTTGATTGCAGCTTCCACTGACAAATACAAAATGCATACACCTCCAAGAAATGTCTAGGTGCTTTTGCTTTGAAGAAAAATAAGTGCTCTGCAACTTTTAACAGCAGCTGCTTAGTCAAAACCTCCTAAGAAGGAGGTGGTCTGAAGGTTAGTGGTAGCATGCTATGCTGCAGAGCAAATTGCTTCCCATGACCCTCCTCTGGAAGTTACTCTAAAGGCAAACGCTAGAGAGTAGCTCTTCTAATAAGAGTGTTTTTTTTTTCCTAAATGCTTAAAGCAATGTTACATGTAGGTGTCTACACAAGTGTCTGTCTGTGGATTGCATCTGCATAGAATGTTTTCTATGACTTTTCCAGGTTGTAATCCTGAGCTTAATGTGGAAATGCCCAAAGACCAAGAAAAAAAAAAAAAAAAAATCCATGTCTGCCTTTAGAAGTTATTTTCATGTCTTCGAACTCTTACAGAGATTGCATCACTCTCACACTTCAGAAAAGCTCCTGACATTTGGATCAAGCCTTTTTATTTGGACTGCTTTCTATTTTCAGTAACTTAAATATTTAACTCTAGTACACCCTGAGGCACAGTTATAAAGTGGCAGCTACCACAAAGTGGCTCTTTTTTGGGAGTTACTTCACAGAAATTTCCTATAGCTTTGATTGAGCATTCGCATTTAAATAAAGGCACAACAACTGGGCTTAACTGGAGTCCTTCTTGAAGTCTCATCACGAGGGTATGACCAGTTTGAAGTCCTGACTGTCTCTGGATAAAAGCAGAGTCCTACTCAGGGCCTTGGATTCCTGAGGCCTTTGCAGAGCAAGTTCCAGTTCCCTCCTAATATATACATGCACTAGACAAACAGAAAGTATTTCCTCTTTCCAGAAGTTAAATGTGAGGACATAAACATTTTGGATTTTCCAAGATATTCTAGGTACTGGGGAAGTTGTGCTGCCAATGGATAAAGGGTGCTAGCAGGACTTGGTACTCACCCCATTAATCATCAGCAGGATCAATCCATTGTCTGTAGGTGTTCGAACTTCGATGTCAAATCGAGTCACCTGGCTGAATTTTCCTCTTCTCTCAATGTTTCTGGCCAAGGCATAGCCAGAGCCATCAAAGAAATAGCTCACAGCCCGGCTCTGAGTGAAAGCCAACTTATCTCTAGGGAAAAAGCAAGCAGGGAAGGATTAGTTGGCATGTACCCATTTTAATTTAGGGGAACTTAAATGCCTTTACATACTTTATTGAAATAATTGTTCTGAACTTCTGTCTGGCAATGGTGAGACTGGTGACTTCCTTGCAGTTTTTTTCCTGAGAAATAATGTGTAGCTTTGAAGGTGCATCTAACGCCTTCATCATTGCATTGGGCTTTTATCCTGTGCTATATGTAGAGGACAGGAAAATTCTTTGCTCATCCCTGTAAAGTGATAGGCCCACAGCACTTCCTCATTATAAGGATGCACAGATATGTCTATTAAGAACTTTCCCAGTTTGTGCAGAAATCCATTTGAATTCTCCAAGAACTTTAGCTGACTCTGGTATGCTCTGTTCTGAAGAGCAGCAGCTTGCACTCCCTGTGGGAATGGTGTGGGAAGCTCATTTTCTCTATCCCAATACTTCCTGCATTTCTTCCCAGTGCATGCTGCAAATTACTCTCCTTTCTTTCCAGGGAGAGGTTCTGCTGTTGCTGCCTGTAGTGTGAGCAAAATGCCTGCTGTGTCTGTGCTAAACGAGTGCTGCAGCTGATGTTCACTTCTACTTTAGGAGCTGCATTTCCCAGTTTGTGAAATCCTCATCTAAGGAATATCTGTGGTGGCTTTAAGTGTGTGGCAGGAGAAAAGTTTTGTATAAGCCTTCCTAGCTGTGGGTGGGACTTCCCTCAAGGTTATCTAGTAGACCTGACTGGTTGTGGCTGTATCACTTTGTGCAGCGTGATTTGAGTCAGGAGAAGCTCTGTCCTAGGCAAGCAGTGGGGTAAGGAAGGAGCCTGGAACAAACCCCAGCTAATGTGGCACTTTCCTTTATGAAGACATGAACAAGATTGTGAGATAACTAGTGGACACAGCAGGAAAATCATAGAATATCTCATGCCAAAAGGGACTCTTAAGGACTCCAACTTCCATACATACATATATTTATAAATAAATAAATAAAAATTAAATTGTCGATGCAATTAGGAGCTAAGAGCCACCAGCTTCCTTCTGGGACAACTCAATACCACCTTCATTTTTTTTAATCTGAAGCAGGAGCGAGCCATCAGGACTGGCACTTGTAAGAAACGGGAGCGGCAGAGTGAGGATGGGACTGTCCCCTACCTGGCACAAGGTGGCGATGTGGTGGTGTCGATGTTATAGACGTGCTTGAAGTTGTACAGGCTGATCACATCGTCGTTCAGGGTAGCCAGCTCCAGGCAGCCGATGAAGCCAGGTAGGTTTAGGCTAGGAGGGAGCTGTGCAGAGGACAAGGAAGAGTTAAGAGGAGAAAGGTGGCCCTCTTTAGTTGGGTGTTGTGAGAGCATTTGTGCCTGGGATCAGTTTTGTCCCTGTGCAATTTGTATTTTCAAAAGAAAAGGTTGATGCTGCTGAGAATAGTCTTCACAGTCCTTACCATGATAAGGCCTTTGGGCTGTAAGTAGAAAGGGAGCACATAAATGGTCTCACAGTGGGAGAATTAGGCTGGGTAGGGCAAATGCAAACAAAAACTTCCTTTGCAGTTTTGATGAGAGCACGCTTGGAAACAGGGGAAAAGGCTAAGGTTTGACTAATAACAGAGTTTACTCAATGTCTTTGAATAACTCAGTGGATATTTCATCTCTAATGCATAGATATCCTTCACAGCCAGAAAAATAACTCCACACCATAATTAAAGAGAGAGAAATGAGAGAGCTCTTTAAACCCAGGAGACAGGGATTCAAAATCTGTGCCAGTGGGTAATCCTCAGTAGGTATTATTTTGAACAGCTAGCAGGATGTAGAGACTTCTTCTTTTAACAAAGGTCACTGCAAATGGAATTTAAACAGCCACACTGGTGAGGGGGAAAATACAAAAGAATAAAGCTAACAGACCTAGACCATTCTTTTTCTATTAAAATATTTTGCCTTGTGGAACAGGTGTGAATAACACCTCTTGTACTTCAGAGTTTGATCACTGTGAGTAGCTTTTCTTCATCTTCTCATTATTTCCATTTTCTTATGAAACAATAGTAATGGTAATACATCAATACAGAATATAAGTAGCTGTAAAAGAAAATTACATTCTTATCTGCAGCACAGATACATTTGGTAAATGATCATGTTTTATTTTTTTCCTTTGTTTCTTCTAGTCTGTCTTTGAAATTATGTTAAGCATGGGAGTTCTAGTGGTTAAGTGCTGCATTTCATATTTGCAAAGTATGTAACGGGAAAGTAAAAAGCTTTTAACAAATCAGACTCTATGTTAATAAATGAAAGTGTGAGGTGTCCTTTTCTAAGGGGGAAGGGACCCATATGCCTATCAAACAATACCATGCATCCTTTTCTTCCTATTTTCCTTTCCATTTCACTCTTTTCTTTTTCCTCTGCTATGCTCTGGAACAGACTTGGAGGGTTCATTTGCTGGATGACTTTTTGTATGTGCATGGGTGTATGAAACTGTTATTCAGTCTTCAGTCCTATTCCCAGGCAGTTTGCACCCAAGGCTCAGTAATCCAAAATTCCTGCCATGGCATGTATCTAGTAGTCATAACAATGCCAAACTCAGGAATGCATAAGTGTATTGAGCTACCCTTTCTTTGTTTTTATGTTTTTAGCAGAGCTGCTTGTGGATCAGTATTTGGATCTTTTTAGAACCTCCTACAGTTAGCTTAAAGAATTTAGGATTCTCTAAAATCTTTCTAGGTGTGTTTTTATTCAGCCATGCAATTTTCACAGCCAAGATCATTCATAGCAATTTTTAAATTCCGAAAGAGAAACTGGTATGTTCACAGAAGCAGGTAAGTGAGGGGCAAATTTATGCTGACTATTAGGAACTAGACTGATGTTACTGTCTCACACAGGTCTTCAGACATATTTTGCACAGGCAACTTTTCATGCTGTTATAAGTCTGGATTTAAATCAGTGATAATTTAAATTCAAACAAATGACTATATTGCTCCTTTCCCACAAGATCCTAATATTAGCAATACATTTTTGTGACAGTTGTAAAAGAGAAATTCTAATTACCAAGAAGTCATTAGCATTGAAAAATAGTGGTAGCCTCAAAGTTAGGTTGGACTAATAGGCCTTTGTTTGTGCATGCTATTTAACAGCTAGCAAGCCTTCCTTTTAGTACTTTCCGGGAAACCTGAAAAGCAGCTCACAGACACCTGATCATCATACTTGTATGACAAAATATGCTAGGCAAATCTTCTTCACTATGGCTAAAAGATAGAGTTCTAAGATGATAAGTGACTAAATAAGGGCTTTATCTACCATTTCTGGGTTTAAATGGAAGTCCAGCAAGGTTAGTTTGCACAATTTAATTTTGAATACAGAATATTTATCTGACCAACCTTGAAGCCTGGAGGCACTCCACCAACATAGAAAACAGCATTTTCAGGTTCCAAATTTAGAAGGGAGCCAGGACCAAGAGCCTCTCCCTTTTTGATGAATTTTTCTTCAGCTGTGCTGCTAAGACTGGGCACAGTTAAAAACATTTTGCCATGTCTTCCGATCCTGCAGAAAAGAATTGTAAGAGAAGAGAATTTCATGTTGGTCAGACTTACAAAAGAACAAACAAGCCTCACACTCAGGAGGTAACTGAAAACAGGGAGGGTTTTATTCCCTTAAAGAAGACTAGTAATCAGGAGGTGAAAAAAGGGAGGGACCACAGACACTATGTCTTCCTCCCTGTGGCTCCTTAGGTCTTGGCTCTTCAAAAGCAGGAAGAATTTCCATTTATTTCAGTAGGAGTAGAACCAGGCACTGAAAATTCCTGATCAGCAGTTCTGACACAGCCTTTTCTGCTTGTTTTTTCCCTTTAACTGTTTGATTTTGCGGAAATACACTTTATCACTTTACCTCTCAATTTTGATGATGCTGAAGTAAGAAGGCCAGGTGCTGACTGGCTTGGCATCCAGAGGTATCTCCACGTCTTGGCCCCCCAGATTATAAACGTACACAAGGTTGTCATTTTTAATTGCAAGACCAAGGTAATGTTTTGCCTAAAACACCAATGGAGAGGGATGTTAGAGATACAACATCGAAAGAGATTTAATGCAGGGCATAAGTAAAGGTAAGCTTTGATAAACTGAATGACACCTTTAAATATTACTGAAAGCTATTTAAATAGAAACAAAACCTTTATTCTCAAATTGGTTGCTTTCACCACATAAAACTGAACAGAAAAAAAGTCTCTGATATTTTACTTTATATCCATTTTGACTCAGGTAAATTCAAGGTCATGAGATCTCTGCTGACCATGAATTAGTCATGTTCAATGAGAAGCTGTTCATCATTATTTAGTGCACAGTGCCATGTGCAGGAAATAGTCTAAAGCCTAAGTATTATGCTGTAATTAAATATTCTGCCAAGCGGCGTTTCACTTGGTTTATATTCAGTAGACATTCTTTTTAGGAAAGCTTAAAAATGAAAGCCTGGCTCTTTACCTTCTCAAGTAATAGGTTGCCAGAATGATACCTGGCTTGTGAGTTGTGATTTTTTTTACTTTTCACAACCACAGTTTAGAGAACAGATATTTCAAAGTAGTGATCTAGAGTGTACACAGTGTACAACAGCAGCACAAGCCACAGATAAAGAAGTCTGCTTATCTTGGGGGCCTGTGACCTCAGAGATTTGGAATTGACACTGTCAGCAGCATAAACTGATTAAAGCATATCTCCCAGAAGCCAGGCAGGTGACATTAACTGCTTCAGAGCACCTCAGTATTGGCAGAGGAGATAGCAAGTGTGGCTCACAGCAGTGACAATCAAAGCAGTACACTGCCAGGCAGTCTAATTTGCTTTTTAGAGAGAATCCTTCATTGTTTGGGGTGACAAGTCTCAAGGACAGGGGTCTCAGGAACCCTCGCTCTTTGCTTCTCACAAAATCAATGATGGTCATAGAATAGACAACTTTGGTTCTGAAACAGAAAGAAACAGTGAGAGGAAAAACTGAGGGCAAATAAATTTCAAACGGATTTAATTTTTTTTTTAAATATATGCCTAATGGTTAACTGGTCTATTCTCTTACATTTTTGTTTCCAAGGTACAAAATGAATCTGTCCGGAGAGGCTGCCAGTTGTGGGTTGTCTTTGTGGAGCTTTATGTACAAGCTCATGGAAGTGAAAGATTTCAGTTCTTCCACATTGATCTTTGGATTGACTTCAACAGCTGATTGGCCTTCAAACATCATGGAGACTTGGACCTGCATTTGCAAACGTGCAAAGTGAGACACATGTTGTTGCCTGGGGTCATTACTTAAGGTAAGCATGTAAAAATACTGTGCCAGCAGCCTTGCTTACTGCAGGAGTGGAGTTGGCACCTATATATTGGCATGTAAATTGTATGTTTGTAACAATCTTTCCTGAAAGACACTGTAAAGATTATGGACAAAGTTATCTTAAAATTGATTAAAGCTCCTAATGAACTCTGCTTAAGCATATTCTTAAAGTAAATTACATTTCAGTGTGAGATTGATGTGTGCCCAGTTGAACCAGGACTACATTACTATGTATGCCACATAATGAAATTCTTACACAGCTATAAAACTTCTGCCCATAATTTATTTCTTTGCTTTGGGACTAGTACGACCATTTTCTGCTCATGAGTAATCCTGTTATATCATTGAATCTGCAGTGATATTTATGAGATGCTAGAAAAAATTGTTAAACTGCTCATTTTAGTTCAAAATGCTTTCAACATAACTGAAGTAATGTTTTCAAGTTTAAACACAGTATACTTGAATCACAAAATACATTTTAAAGAACATTCAAGCACTACATGTCAACTGATTTTTCCAAGTTATATTCCAGCATTGTGAACATAGAACAGTGCACTGAATTTTTTATTTCTCTGAATGAATTCAAATATACTTGACCTTGGTTTTCTTGTTAGAGAAAAAACCCTCATTATTTATGTATGGTAATGAAAGTGGTTTTTTTCTCGATTAAATATGTGCGAGCCAAGGATTCTCTTACCCTGTAGAAAATTAATTCAAAAGAAAGGAAAGAAAATGCTGTCATCTCAGAAAAGCTTACATTAAATTGCTGTAATTATTACTCGTGGTAATGAGCTTTGTAGGTAATTTGCCTACAAATTGTAGGTAATTAGGTTTTGTTGTTCTGGCCATCTTATACTTTGTGCCCAAACCTTTATTGTCAAATTGCTACTGCAGTAACAATAGTCTACCATGAATACTATGGTAATGTCAAAGGCCTGCAAATAGTAACTGTAAAGATTGTAATGACCTCCAATATGCTTTGTTCATCCAGTTTTGGGGAGGTGACAATGTTCAGGTTTGTGCTTCTAGCATAGCCCAAGAAAATTGAGGTTATAGTAAGATTTGATTATTAGCACTATTTACCAAAAGTCCCAAAAGTCCAAAAGTTTTACCTTGCTTGCTACACTCCTGGTTTGAGCAATTAACTCTCTGATCCGCTGAATGCTGGAAGAAATATTGTTTGCTGGTGCCTTCTGTTCTACTCTGCGCATTTTGTCCAGGAGTTGAGGGAAAACTTCTGTAAGTTTCTTCACTGCAGTTAGAAAAGAAGAGACAGATTTTTTTCCTCTTTGAAAGACTGGACTATTCCAGGAATATTCCACCCTATCCTCTTAGGTTAACTCACCTGTCTCCTTCTGCTTTCTGACCAAGTCATAATTATGATGTGTGAGATGCAATGATTTCAGAAAGGGTAATGATTTCTAAGAATCTGGTATTGCTAAAGTTTTTGGAAATAAGTTTGCACAAAGGGTACCATATTTTCTTAGGACTCATAGGTAATACTGTGGTGTGTTACCTCTGTAATACTTTCCTCAAGGAACTCTGCAAACATTAATAGTTTTGACCTTTTAGTCTTCCTTCAAGACAAATGAATGTTAAGCCTAATTTTACATCTACGGCAACTGGAGCAGAAGGATTATTTGTTCAGCATCTCACTGGATAGTTGTGGCTGACCTGGGAACTGCATCCCAGAGTTATGGTTCATGAACTCTTCAAATTCACTGTAGGGGAGATGTATAGGCTGTTTTCAGCTACGCGTGACTCCCAGAGGTCATCACCCAGACAGCAGCAGTGGCTGCACAGGAGATGTGTTTGCTTGTGGCTCACAGTCCACTCTCATGACAGAAACATTGCCAATTTCATGCTGTGGTACGCAACAATAAAAGGCCTTAGATGATGGTGATGGTGATGATGCATGTGTACCTAAACTGTGCTTAGTATGTGCCCCAAGCCTTGTGATTGGTAACCTCGTTAACTTTCCTGCCTGCATCTGCCAGGGGTCATGAATTAGAGTTCTGGACCTTTGGTCTTTCACTGCTGTGTCCTCTGGTGGTATGTGTGCAAATGTCATTGTTATCAGAGGGAGATGCAGGGGCTCTGTCCTGTTCAAAGTGAGACAAGTCCTTTCCCCGGAAGATAAACAGAAAAATTATCAAGAAGGAAAAATAACCACTCTTAATTAATAAGCCAATTTTATCACATCAGATTCCAATGACATGCTGCCCTTTGAAGGATATTTACACATCACATCATTTTTCATCTTTAATTAAATGTAGGTACAAGAAGCTGAGGATAATGAAATGCGATTTTAGCTGCAAGCTACGTGCATATAAGAAAGATCCAGCATTCAGAGTTAATTTTAATGACATGGATTCACTGTAAAGGTTAAGACCAGATTTGTAGGGTTTAAAGTTATATTTTAGGGGTTGCCAACTTACATCCACCTGCTCTTGTGTTCTTCCCATTATATTCTGAGACTCACAGAAGGGCTTGTGTTGGAAGGGACCTTAAAGATCCCCTATTTCCAACCCCCCTGCTGTGGGCAGGGACACTTTGCACTGGACCACATTGCTGAGAGCCCTGCCCAACCTGGCCTTGAACATTTCTGGATGAAGACTGCAGAGAGGCAGGCAAAGGGGCTAATCATCTGATATAGGAGACTATGAAAAACAGGGGAGGAGGAGCAGACTCCAATCACTCTTCTGTGCTTCCAGTCTGCATTGAATAAGCCTCAGCCTTGTTCATATCAATCCAGACTATGAGAATACACCATGGAGTCCTACAAGTCTGCTTGTTTTTGGATAGAGTGAAAAATCTGTATTTGTCAGTCCTGTGCTGTCTCTGCTTGGCTGTTTTCATTTGTGTTTTACTCTTCAAGTTCAGTCTAGGAGTGGGCCATGTAGAACTTCAGACTCTCACTTTTTTTCCATTTAGTCCTGAAAGGCCTTATGTAGTAGGACTTAGTAATCGGCTGTTCTATATAAAGCTTACTGTACATTAAAATATCATTATTTTAATGAATCCTCAAAGAATTACAGTAAATTTTGGTGATCCCAAAAAGTATTAAATTTTCTACTTAAAAAATCCCAACAAAACCCAAATCAACTTATAGGAAGTTTTCTTTACCTTTTTCCATTTTTAAGGCAAAAAATACTGCAATCTCAGAAAATGATTTAGCAAATTGCAGCCACTTTTTTATTTTTAATAATCTGCAACTGAATTGGAATTGTGTTTGATTCATTGTCTTCACCGTTTGAAATTTGATGTATTAAACTTGAAATGCTACTATAACATGTAAACACAAAATTAATGTCTGTAACTACTAGAACTATTGTGAAATCTCAGTATAAATCTCCTCCTCTTGGCTTTTATAATGACATTCTTCAACACAGAAGAACATTGATTTCTATTTTTGTCTTTGAGATGAAGGTGAGAGTGGAAAAGAAAACTAGTCTTATGCAGTGATAAAATATAAAAAAAGAATAGAATGGAAATTTTCAAGGAGGAAATGCCCTGACTGCAACCTTCCAGATGTTTTCCCCTTTTACTTTTTCCTTCCCTGCCACCCTCTCTGCTGAAGCCCACCAGTTCCCTGCACAATGGCAGCATGGACTGTTCTCAGACAAACTGCACAGCCAAGATATGCTCTCACCCTTCCAAACACCAAGTGCAAGCTTTATTCAAGGGCAGTGCAGGCATGCCAGCTTAGAGGCTTCAGCTGCTCTGGTACTGTTATTGGCACGAAGGTCGGGCGTTTTGGTGTTCCAGGCACCTGTCTGAACATTTGTTGTGACTTTCCTTTGGACTTGGATGGACATTCCTCCTGTCAGATTAGCCTCTTCTGGAAGGATACACAGCTGATCTGGGAACACTCCACCATGCCTGCCATGTCTACATCTGTCTTCCTGGGCTGTGAATCACAATCACATCTGTCTGGAGCACTACCTGTGCCAGCCTCTTGTGTGTGTGGCACTGATCTCTCTTCTCAGCTATTTCCACCTGATCTTTCTGGCAAAAACATCTCATCATACCTTTAAACAAACAAGTCAAATGACTTCAGAGCAAAAATGCCATGGGAAAGCTTCCTCCACAAATGTACTAGGGCACACTTTGCTGTAGGTTGGATATTAGCATCTCTCCAACAGTTAGTTTGTGGTCAGCATTCCCTCCAGGAGCTCAGATAGGAACAAATATTTTCAAGGTGACTCCTGACCTGCAAACCCACCCTCACAGAGAAGACATTTTTTCCAGGCACATCACATAGGAGCTGTTCTTGTTCCTTTTTGGGAACATAACCAATGGAGAGCTGGCCATTTTAACTCTGGTCACTCTTACAGAGCACCTCAAATGCTGCTGGAAATATTTTCTCCAGTACAAGAGCTAGTATGAGCAGATTTTTTTGAATCCTGTATGTCTGCGAGCATTTTGAGCATGAAGAGCCAAAAGCCGTCTGTGTTGCTGCTCTACCCACTAAGCTGGCAAGGGAAAATGTTAAATGTAAATCAAGTGTAAAGGTGAGTAAAAACAGCCTCATGTGTAAGCTACAGTGCACTGTTTCTCTTGGAAGTTTTTCATCATACCATTCCCTCCTGGGAGGCCAATCATATCCACATTTGCATTATTTTATGTGGTAATTAGAGGCCATAGCCTAAACCACTCTGTGGTGATCAAAAACATTTTACAGCAATGCAGTCCAATACAAGCGCTGTTATATTAACTACACTCTTATGGAGCTCTGTGCAGTGACTAGCAGTGAGCTTACCCATTCCCAGAGGGACAAGTTCACTGTTTCCTTTTGATGAAAAGCTCAGACAAATCTGAGTTTCCTCCAGTTCCGGAGCCAGAAATTGGGATATTGAATAGCACTGAATTTCTTCTTGTAAAGGGAACCACTTCTATACCAGTTCTTGGGAGCACTCACTTAACCAAAAATACTAGGGGTAAGGGTCTTATGGATCATGGAATTCTGAAAATAACATGACTCTTGGGATTCCCCAGCTGAGAGGGAAGACTATGACTTTGGAACACTAGAAACAGTGTTGGGTGTGGTGCTCATTATGCCATTTGCAGTAAAATGACACTTGGGTTGCAAACTTCCTGACAGAGTGAGAAAGAATTGAGGGCAGTAGATCTGAGATTCAGACTTTCTGGAGACAGAGTCAATGAGGTTATGGAATTTCTCTGGGGCACTTTTAGGAGGCCAGACACCACTGAACAAGTCTGCGGGTGATGGTATCATCAAAAGTGTGAAGGAAATTACTTGTTCTGGACTTCCAACCTCCCTAGCCATAAATATCTTAGGATTAGTGAGTCTCCCGAGCAGAGTCACGAATACACTGAGCAGTAAATAGTGGTGCTGTAATCAGTTTTTTATTCCAAGTATTTTCATTTCTAGATTGATTATGTTCTTCCCCAATTATTCTTTTCCTTCTTTCTACATTTCCTTTTCCCTTCTTTCTACACTTCCTTTCAGCTTAATCTTCGCGTCTCTTTTTCTACTCTTCCCTATCATCTTCATTTTAATTTTGTAGTCTGCCTTAGCTTTTCTTTTGTCTTTTTATTTGCCTTAAATTTTTCATAATAAAAAATAACAATAAAAGTGGAATTAATGTGATGTTTACAAGCTTCTTCAGAAATCACTCTGCTTAAATATTTTATTTCCTTCTTTATCCTCTTTGACCCCTTTGTTTAGACTACAAGCTCATCAAGTGAGGGACCATTTCTTCACCATGTTTGCACTCCTGAAGACAAGAGGGCTCTGTTTTCAAATGCTTCTCAATGTTAAAAAGCAAACAAATAAAAAACCCCTAAATCACCAACCATAATAGCAGAAGTGTTTAAACAAGCTGTTTACCATTCAGTGTGACCTTGGTACCCTGATAAAAAGGAACTAGAATTCAGTCAGTCTTCAGCACTTAAGTGTTTAAATAATTTTTGGAAGTCCCTGAGGATCCAGCGTTCTTAAAATATAGTCAAGACCTAGACAACTGCTATTTTTTGAAAATTTTCATGGAGGCAAAATGCTAGAAAATTATATGTGATGAATATGCAATGTAAACAATTCATACAACATGTTATTGCAGTGATTTCCTGATTTTTTAACACTGAAGAATGGCAAACTTCAGGTCACCCTACCTGCATCCCCAGCTGAATGCACAGCACTGTCATATGCCTCTGAATTGTGCTGGAAGTCTTGCAGGTTTTGGGACCACAGCCTCACATTCTCATCCATGGGGGTTGTAGCTTGTGTTACTGTCGTGGTAGCGCTTACAGCCTCTGCAGTCTTCAGCTGAGCTTGCTCCAAGCGCTCTCTGGCCTCCACTACAGAACAAATAGGGAAGGATAGGAAATATGGATAGTGGGTAGAGCTCTTTCAAATATTCGAGTGTGTCGTGTGTCCCAGCCCGCCCCACTTTCTGTCTTCCCCTTCCCTTCTCTCTTCTTCCCTCCAGTTTATATACACTGAGCATGATGTCATATTCATCAGCATGAAGAGCAAAAAAGTCTTTGCCTCTGTGTAAGCCCTGCTCAGTAGCAACAAAAACATCTCTGTATTATCAACTCTGTGTTCAACAAAAATCCAAAACACAGCTCCATGCTAACCACTGTGAAGAAAATTTACTCTACCACAGCCAAGACCAGCACAAGGTTCAAGAAGAATGTTGAAAATTTCAGTGACAAAACACGTAATTTAATTCTGAAAGTGTTAAGGCTGGGTATTTGATATCTAGGTCTAGTAGTTTTAGCCAAACTCTTCTAAGTGCCCACAGTGATGAACTCTTAGTAGCAACTTCACATCCGTATTCAAAGATAAAAATGTGCTCTTGAATGTGTGAAGATAAAGCATCACAGAGATGAAGTTCCTCTTCCAACCTGTCTCTGCTGACTGCATTTTTGCGATGGCTCTCATCAGCTGGCTCCGCAGGGCGCTCATTCTGGCAAAAGTGCCATTGACTTGCCAGCTGGTGTCTGCAATGGTGTAACCGCTGCCTGTGGGGACAAAAGGGAGGTGCAGCTGAGGGGTGTCCAAGTGGTGTCTGAAAAGGTAAATTCAGTCCTGGGGAGATATGTCCTTAGGCATTTACTATGCCGTGGGCAGTATACCATGGCCTCTTTTAATTTAGGACGTACTTGCACTCCTGACTTTACATAATCTAAAGGAAAAACCAGCCCTGCAGCACCTCTGCTTGCCACAGGGTGTCTTCCAAAAACCTGGAGAGTTGTGTTGCAGTCAGTACTCTTTGCCCTTGCTTAACCAGAAGAGCTGAGAATAGCTGCAGCTGGCCCACAGGACTAGTCTCAAATTGTCCTCAAAATTTTAAAAAGTAATTCTGTAATTCTAGATCTTTCTTTCATTTAGAGTGAAGAAAGGCTGAACTACTCTAACATTTATTATTACCCTCCACTGGTGAAATCCAGCTTTCTGAACATTTAAGCTGCTATGATTTGATTTTAATTGAACTACTTAACTGAGTATGTTTACCAGTGAACAACGGTTTGCAGGGTCACATATTAAAATGGTAGTTGTATCGTAAATGGACTTTTCATGGATGAAATAAACTATTGGTATCTAGTAGGATGACAAAATGTGAGCTACTCAAACTGTGCCCATGGCCATTTCAAGTACTTTGTGTGGTAAATTCAATCAATAACCTATTCTGTTGCAGCAGTATTTCTGCTTAGTGGTGTGCTTCTGAAATTTATTTCAATGTGCTTTTTTTATTTTTAATGGCTATAAGCTGATTGGGAAAGTAGAAAGGATGTATATTTACTGTCATGTGCTGTCCGTTGTAGCTGCATGGCTCGGATGAGAAGTTCTTCACTTCTACCTTTATGGTAAATGACCTGAGTATCAATTCCAACTGCAGCCTACAAGCATGTTCCAAAAAAGAAAGTCAGAATAATCCTTATCAAATATTCCACTTTATTGTGATTGATTGTGGACAATAATCTACCTGCATATAAATGCAACTACAAAGTCACTGCAGTTTCATTTGCTTTGCTAAATTTAAGATTGGCAGTTGGATTGGAAAAAAGTCTGAAAAGCAAAATTTTCTGTTTTAAGAAAGTTTAGAGAAATGCATGGTTTTCCGAACAACAGTACTGAGTAACAAAGATGGAGAAAATCCTCGTAATTTATTAGCTCCAGTTTAGTCAACATGACTAAATGCTGCATGTTATTTAGGCACTGTGACTGTTCATTTCTGCTGTCACCTCAGATAGGTGATTAATTCTTTCACTTCATGGGGAGCTGCCTTGCAGTCTGCAGCAGTATTCTGGAAACAGAGGGCTCGACTTGAAGTCCCTCAGCCTTCTGGAGTTCAGACCCCTTTAATCGACCCAAATCCTCTCTCTATCCCACTAATAAATTGCTGGTAAATAACATGTATACAGGTTCTTAACCACAGGCATACAAAAATATGCCTGTAGTTGTAGAAAGTATTTTTGAACAGTAAGGCCAGAGAAAAAATTAGTCTAATTTCAAAAATATTTGTCCCATTTCAGCCTGATTTTCTATGAGGTGCAGTGATGTCTTGACCACATTTCCTGCCACATGACACTGAGCGAAGCAGGAGGACTCAAGCACTAAATGCCAGCTCAGGTTCCTGCAGGAATAGGGAGCTGTCTGTAATTTCACAGAAATGTCTCAATGTGAGGGACAGCACAGAGCAGCATCACCCTATGGGACAGGGACAGAAGAACCTTTTCTGTCTTTTTAAATACCAGGGGACTTCAGACTGGAAGAATAATTAACTACAGGGGATTTAATTCAGGAAATAATAAAGGAAAAAATTTTGCAGTGAGAAGTTCAATACTGCCAGTTAAGATAAGTTTGTTTTTTCCTTACACTTGGGTGCCTGAAGTCTCTGAAACATTGTAAAGTAAAAGCTGGTATTAGGAAAATTACTTACATCCTTGACCCGGTTTGTTGTGTTCAGTGCCAACAATGCAACTTCATTGGCTTCTTCAATATAACCAGCAATGTTTTCATACACATTTGAAGCATTGATTGCCCTTTGTACCAAACCATTTGAATCAACACCATACAAATTCCTGTTAAATAGAGAGCAAAAGGTGAAAGAAACCAAACTGAATCAAAGTAGTTTCTGACTACATAATCACACACATAAATGTACTTGGCCTAACTGGTATTCTCTTCATTGTGTTTGACCAATCTGAAGCAGGTGAAAACTGTGTGGATAGAAGAATCTTCCCTGCCATTTAATTCTGAGAAGTTTGCCCTTAACATTTATGTGAGCAGCAACAAATGATTACTCAGCTTTTACTTTATTTTTTTTTCTTTCTAAATTAGATATTCCATAAATTAACAGAATGACGAGTCTATCAGTAATCCTTCTTTAGGAATAATTCCTATCCATGAATGAAAAGACCTATGTGTTCCAGTGACCAGGATAGATGTGTCACTGTCCTGTTTATATTTTCCAAAGGTAAGTGGGAAAAGGGGAGAATCAGATGAAGAACTACCCCTAGCCATGAGGATTTGCAGGAAGTTAGACTGAAAGAAACCTTTGATGGCATGGTTTTGATCTGTGTATTAGGTGATAGCTGGTCTTCAGGGGAGATTCCAAACAGAAGATAGTTCAGTGCTCAACATTCATCTGTTAAGAATTTTAAATAGATATTATTTTTTAATGTTCTGGTGATAAGCAGATTTCAAAGTATATTTTAGAAATAGATTCTAAATTTAGAGGTATTTGCACATGTGTGCATTCACTTCAAAGTGTTTGCAGACTGAGAGATTATTAAATTTCCAGATTCAGCATTATTGCAAGAACTTTCTGCTAAAGCCCCTTAAGGCAAAACAATAAACTCTATCAAATAAAAGCCTAACAGGCTAATAAAGCAAACCTATAAAACCAAGATGTTCTGAAGACAGGCTAAATGTTTTAAAGGATTAAAGTTTCACTGCAGGACAATCTTCTCAACAAACAATGGAGTCAGCATTATTCCATCTGGGTATTTTGTAATTACTTTTGTTTGCTTTTTGTGAAATTCCTAATGTGCTTGACTTGGTAATAATTTTAAAATTATTTTGGTAAGGGAGGAAGGGTAGTTATATGGGATATTTTCTTTCAAGTTAGTCTGCTGTCCCTAGTTAGCTGATCTCAGACTGAACATATTGTTTGGTTTTTGTGTTTCTGTAGTTTGTGTGTCATTGTAGAACAGTTTCAGATGTCAGCTTTATACAATTGCATAAAAGAAGACCATCTGTTATTTTTTTTTTTCTCTATTTTAATCTCCTATCTAGGGCATACGAATATTAAGAAACAACTGGTATTTAGATAATATACTTGAAGAGTAGTTGTAAGCTTATCTTCCAAAAGCATATGCCTATGATATGACTTAAGGTAGAATTTGGTGACATATTTTATTTAAGGATTCATTAACAGCAGTGATTTTTTTCATGGATAGTCCCAATTGCAAAAAAAAAAAAAAAATCATTACGTTTATCTAGAAGTGATTTTTTAGTAAATTGGTGCAATGTTCATGCATTTAGTATCTTCCAGCAAAATAGAAAGACTTACAATAAGTTTTTGATGTTGTTGTGAGCCAGTTTCATTGGGACAGAACCTACTAAGCATCAGAACTGCTCCATCTGTAAAACTGTTCTTGGAATAAAATTATCTTAAAGCTCATTTTGTGCCCTGTAACACTAAACATTTTTTTAATGTAAATGAACTTACTGACCTGAGCAATTTCTACAGACCCCATTTAATCTTGCTTGTATTATTTTACTTTTCACTAATCCACCTTTTCTTTAGGAAGAGGAGAACATGCCCAATTAGACTAGAGAGAATGTCAGGCAAGTTATATACTTGTTCTTTAAAAAGTTCCATAGATTTTGCCTAGCTCAACTTCAGCTGTTCTCTGTGGACCATGACAAGTCCTTCTACACAAGACTTAACACTGAATTGTTCAGTGCCTATTCATTGTCACTGTGCTTCTGCCTGTCTTTTCAGCTGTTCAGTAAATGGCTCTTGTATGAACAGAATCTGCTGAAGTTAAATTTTACCCATCCAGCTCATCAGCAAGTCTTCTTAGGTTTTGTGCATGATGCATAGCCTTTTCTACCAGTTCATCATCAAACAGGGACAGGTTGGCTATTTTTTCTTGCAGTTCCTTTTTTGCTCCATCTATTTCTGCGTAGAACCCTGATGCATTCTGAACAAAACAGGGAAGGGAGGAAAGAAGATGAAAGTTGTAAATATCAAGTCTGTATTTTGATTATTATGGGTTTTTTTACCCTTTATGTTATTACAATGTTCCTTGATTTCTGGTATAGTTGTTTTATTTTACATCTTTCGAAGAAAAAGGGAAAAGATCTAATGGTGAATGCAAGTATGGAGACAAATGCAGGAAGATAAAAATCAACAAAAATTCCAGAAATCACTTAAGAAGGCATTGGAGAGAGATGCATAAAATAAAAAAGAAAGGTGGTAAAAGTCTTGCTCCAGAATTGTGCCAATGACAAGTCTTTTAGAGTGAAGTCCCCTTTCTGCCTTCTTGCACAGAAAGATTCCTCATGCTAAGACATCTTGGATTAGTCTAAATTGCAAATCAGTCCACCTAAATACTACCTATGTATGTATAGGTAGGGAGAAGTGGAATCCCTTTGCCTTAGCTATGGTTCTTCCTTTTATGAAATACTTGTTGGAAGACCAAAGACCTGCATCCACCTTCTCTCGAGTACACAAGCTTGCCGATGTGTTTGAAGATTAGAAATGTGGCAACATGTGACTATAAATACAAAACTGATGAAAAAGCATGAAACTGAGAGAGGGAAAAAGGATGAATGGGTGAAATGTGAAAATACTTGTTGCTGATGAGGATGGACAATGTATGATTGTACTTCCTTCCCTGCAGTGTGAACATCCTCAATGGAACCCAAAATGATAAACTGCAGCAATTTGTCTTGCACAAAACACCAGAAAAAACCCCAACGTACTGCTTGAACACAGGGATGGTTGCAAAATAAATTGTCATTGTGTTTTCTCAAATTATTTTTTCAGAGAAAAATTAATGACTTTTAATAAATGCTTTTGTGTCAAGAAGTGGGCAACTGTGACCAAAATGAATGCTTCTGGAAAATTTTATTTTTTCTCAGTTATTTCAAAATTTTAAAATAAGTAATGAAGAAAGAAAGCAGCTTTGGTAAATGTTTTAGTTAGCAAATTCCTAGTTTTATTTTCTTCATCTTCTCATAGAAAAGCTAAACCCCAAAAATTTTCTGAAGGAAAAAATGTCCTTCAGCACCATGTCTGATTCAAAAAACTGGATAGTAGTTCCAGAAAAGGATTTCCGTACGACAATCTGTTTATATATGTTTGACACAGTGCCTAGTTCTAATGCTGGTATCTGGGATCTTTAGTGTTCTTCCCTGCTCACTCATAGGCACTAGGAAAGGAATTTAGCATATAATGCAATCTTTTACCAGTACATCTTTTGGCAGCTGCCTATAATGAAATAATTGAGAACTCTACAGCATAATCTTTCATTATGCTTTGCCTACAGTAATGTGTCCTTATATTAGAATTATTTTTTTTAGGCAGTAAATTGTAATAACAGAGCTTTTTATCCAAGAAAACCATCTACTTTTTCAGGGAATATTAACTAGTGTTTCACTGAAGCAGTATAAAGAAGGAGAGTTTTGCCATTAGTGATCTAAACATGATTTCGAAAAATCAGGATGTATCATTTAAACAGGCCACTGAGGCACTTACCTTTATTACTTCACTTAACTCAGAATTGACCTTTTGTGGTCCTTCCAAAATAGTTGTGGCACTGAGCAGAATGCTGTTCACTTCATTCATTTGCTCTTCTGTCTTCTCGTGTTGTTTCTAAAAAGAAGGCTCAAAACATAAATCATATCCAATACCATTTTTGCTTTGATGTGTTAATCATTTTTGTTAAATGTGCTGGAGTTAATTAAAAGATAGTGGTGAGCTAAATAGATTTTAGACATATCAGAAGTCTGATTTTCCAAGACAGGTCTAATTGCTACATGTTATGATGTGAATTACTTTTTGTTTGTTTGTTTTGTAAAAGAAATGTTGGATGATTTTAAAAAATATTAATTTCATTTTATGTTACAGACTAAGTAGCTATGGGAATGAAGCACTATTCAGTGCACAGCAGAGACAAATTAAACATGGATTTTTCATAGTCATCTGACTACATTTTTCTGGAGTTTTTTAAAATCTACAGTATAGAGATCTCTTTTTCTTGCCAGTAGTAAAGTAGTAAAGATTGTCAGTGAACAGTCTCT
Organism: Euphonia xanthogaster; assembly: GCA_034509185.1. Classification (NCBI taxonomy): domain Eukaryota; kingdom Metazoa; phylum Chordata; class Aves; order Passeriformes; family Fringillidae; genus Euphonia; species Euphonia xanthogaster. Next base: position 67,039,840 of record JAYDZK010000169.1, on the reverse strand, counting down.
TTTGTACAGAGTCTGCCTTCATTGTGAGCAATAATGGAGATCCAAATGGTTAAGAACAGTGAACAAATACAACTACACACTTCAGGCTTTGCTTCATAACTGTGAGACAAGTTGCAGCTTGGCACTGTAATTATGGAACAATGGAACAACAGAAGAGGCTTTGTACTTAGGGATCTCAAGCTCCTGTGAAAGGATTCACTAGAGGAACACACCTGATTTCTCTGTTGAGTTCTTAGACCTTGCATATCAGCATGAACTTCTAGCACTGCAATTTCAAGAGCTCAAAACTCTGCCACTGATGCTATGAAACATAGAGGTTGGCCTGAATTTGTGGGATCATTCTTCAAATCACAGAATTGCTCACTAATGCCCTCTTCTCCGGAATACAAACAATTTCATCCATTGAAATGAAAACAGTTTGATTTAATTGTCCCCACATTGTTCTCTTTGTAATCTTTTTCCTTGATGAAAAAAAAATGAGAAATTTTAGGTAGGATATTCTGGTTTTGAATTCCTTAAAAGAAATTTTGAAAGCAGGGAAAGAATCACAGAACTGCTTTGAAGAGAAGGGGAGAGGTCGCCTCTGAGCTCTCTTCCAGAGTGGAAGCTTTACTTTGTTCAAAACTCTGAAACTGTTCATTTGGACAGGACACAGGGGAAAACTGTTGTAGCCTTATAGCTCAGCTAGCAAGTTCACCTAGCAAGTAGGGAACCCAATTTCAAGGTACCTATTGTGGAGCAGTTAGACAATGGACTTGGACTTGAATGGCAACTGTCAACTCCTCTTGAAAAAGTGGGGATGCATTTTGTTTAAAGTGGTTCAGAGGAAGTTTGGATCAGACAGAATGGATGCACTCAGCCCAGGGCACAAATGGGGCGCAGAGTCCTTATAAGTAATTGTTTTCTCAGAATAGATTTAGTTGTGTGAACATGAGGCCCTCCGACATTATAAGTCAGGACACAATTGGATGAAGTAATCCCACCACAATATTTGTAGCAGCCATGCTACCTGAAATTTCGAGCTTCTGGAGTTTTACTGTAACATGCCTTTGTAGTCTAGGCATAAATATCCATCTCTTCCTCGGCCTGATGAGGCATGACCTGCCAAAACTTCTCGTTTATTGTCACTCCACAAATAGATAATAGTACCTTGCATTTCTACAAGCTCTTTCTTAGAACTGAAGAGTCCTGCTCATCTTGCTGAGTGCTCCAAGCAATTCTCTTTTGGTGCAGTGATTCCTGAATCTAAATTGTGTGCAATCTACTCTTTTAAGCAGTGGCAGAGATGGAGTGTTCACAGTCAACACTTATGATAAATGTGGTGCACAGTACCTGCTGCCTTTGGAGCCTGGCTGTGTTTTCCCCGTTTATATCCTCTGTTTGTGTAACATAGTCAAGTGCCTCGCCTAATGCCTCCTCCAGGTCTGACAGCTTCACATCCTGTTCGCTGAGCTGCTCCAGCACATCAGTTACCAGGGATCTGGTGTCATTGTGCTTCTCGTGAAATGCTTCAATTTGCTGTAGCACTGGGAGAAAAATAGGAGGCCAATAAATCCAAAGCTTGCATTTCTGACAGAATGTACCTATACAGCAATTTATTTGCTGTTACTCAAGCGACAGTAAAACACATTTTGTAAAGCTCACTTGAGGGATTATATACCTAGATTTTAATTTTCCTTTCTCTTTTGATAAGGAAAGATGCCTCTCATTTTACTATTTCATTTTAATCCCATTACTTCCCCCTCTGAAATATATTTTATTAAAAGAAAGTAGGTCTGTCTTTGCCTGCTTTTCATTTGTTTTTCATTGTTAAACCTAGGCAGCCTGTTCTGGAGAAGACAGTCTTTATGCCTCATGTTCTGACTCATGTTCGCTAAACTGTGAGAATTAGGCTGCCACTTTTTCCCATGCTAGCAGCTTTTCTCTCTCTGCTGGTGTTTGCTGTCCCCGTAGCAGAGCTGGCAGGGGAGATGATGTTCACATGAGCAATGCCAGCCCTGCCATGAGCCTTCCTAAGCAGCTGTTGTTGAGGTGATGCAGTGCACAGGCACACACAGACACACAGATCTCTTCCTCCCCATTCTGCTGTGAGGAGCACCAAGCACCAGCAAGGACTTGGGGCAGGAATTTGGGAGCAGCAGCATCTCCAGCACACCAGCTGGTGCTTGCCAAGTGCCTGCTGGTCCTCCACAGGGCTCAGCAGTACACCCTGACCTGCCCAACACCTGCCAGCTGAGCATCAGCACATGGCTGAAGGGAAAACTGACTTAAAACTCACACTCTTCTGCTGCATTTTCTTCCTCATCTGCAAGCTGCCTCTGATTAGTGAAAGGCTTTCGGCGTTTGATCTCCTTCAGCATCTCCTCAGCCGCGCTCCGCTTCTGGGCAATTTCTTCAGGGCTCAGCTCTTGTTGAATTGCATAGTATTTTGACTTACTGCTGATTTCTAGGGGGAACAGGGAACAGATGGTCAATTCAGTATGACTACAGAGAAATAAATACTGTGGACTACTTTTACTTTTGTGAATTGTGATGATACTGATAGCAAAACAAAGTTTTAATTGTCTTCAACTCCGTAGTAGGTAATTATTATGTTTAATCCAATCTTAATATTAAACCTGTAGATAATTCACTCTTTCTGTCACATGTGGAGGTCTCAACAGAAGAGGATGGGATTAAGCAGATGTGGGTTGTGTGCATTATTTGGCTTGACATTTCTTATAGGCTGGGATAATGATTTTATTTTGGATTCTGTGGCATGTAGCAGGCTGGAGCTTTCATCTAAGATCATGGTTTTTAAGTGCTGCTGTTTATAAAATAATAACAATGCTAAGGAGGCTGAAGTAACCTCATTTTCCATCTGCAGAAGTTTGAGGCACCCTGAGGAGGTAGCATATGGCTTCTGGCCTGATGCTGCCTAGCTGGTTTGGAGATAGATACTATTTCAAGGTTTTGGTCTCAATCCAAAAAACACTGTTGTATCCTGCAGCTGAAATTGAGTTTACCCATTCCCAGTGTAATCATTACAAAGTTTACTCACTTCTCACTCCCTGGCCTTGAATACCAATCACCTCCTCTTCTATGTCCTGTGATGTGTGTGCCTTTGGCTAGTGCTTGTCACTAGCTCTGTGGGTAAACAAAGTTGGCAAAACCAGGCATTATTCTTATGGAAGATTTTTATAAAAAATAGGTGTGTAATTGTGGCACCACTGATTCTTTGGCAGAGTGTCTGCATGCCTGCTCTTGCTGGGCCCTGAGCTCATTAGTGAAGCTTTAAAGGCTCATACTGAGCAGAAACTGATGATGACCATGGATTTCTTTTTCCTTATGCTGGCACATGTGTGTGTGCACATGGGTGATGCATCTGCAGAAGAATATTTCTGAGCATGGTGGAAATAATTTTCACCTACTTGTTTCCAACTGTTTTCATTCTATTCACAGCCATGGACATTTTTTCTTCTATAACAGCTTAACATGATTGTGCTATTTGTGTGCCAAATTACATGCATATCTGCCTTATGTGGTTCCTGTCCTGCTCCAAACCAATTAATGATACAAAAGGATGATCCACAGACATCAACCATGATTGTTAGTGACATACAGCAGGCTCATGCTGACACTTTTACTCACGAATTGTAGAAATAAAATGTGATAGATGGCCAGATAGTCAATGTTTTTTAGCATCAGAGGTGTAAAAAGACAGTACAAATAAAACATACTATATGGTCTTAGCCTGGCTCTTTTTTGTGATGGGACATATTAATGATATGTTTCCTGAGAGAAAGTAATGGAGCACCTGTGGAGGTAAGGATAAGCAAGGATAACAGTTGATATGTAACCAGTCTTCCTTACACAAGCTGCCAGATGGCTTGCAATAACTGCCAAGATAGAACTAATCAGGTCTATCAATCAAATATTTTCAATTGGAAAAGGGCTATTTAACCTCAGCTACCAGTCAGCATTTCTATTCTGGTGCCATAGACAGCTTTTGCCTACTGTTGGCTTTGCTGAAGACTGGGGGAGATCTGCTCTGCAGCAGGATGGAGGCTTTCATGTCGCAGGTGTACAGGGGACAGGGGTGTTTTTGAGTACATTGATTTCATTGCTTTCTGCAGGTACTGAAGAAGAGGCTGCAGTTGGTTAAATCTCATTTTTATATTTCAGGATGATAATGGTATGTCATAGATATTCCAGATGAAGATGATTATCTCTGACTAGAAAATCTTTTTTGAGTGCAGTTGTGCTTGAGAGGGTGCTCACCGTTGCCATAAATTACATATTGTCCTATATATCAGTAGATTTTCCTTTGATATATAGGACAGCAAAAATTCTTGATGATCCATTAATACATAAAGGTTTCATTAATACATTCTTGACACTGAGATGAACCAGGAATGAATCTATTTACCTTCAATGTTTTCTCTTATATCATTGAGCTGCTGCACAAGCTGGGAAGCACGGTTGTTGATCTCCGTGGTTTCCTTCTGTACCAGGTGGCCTTTGCTGGATGCTTCATTTCCCTATGAATAAACCATGAGAGGTAAACATTAGATTTATTTTCAGATGTGAGGATGAGCAGTACAAACACACATTTTTCTTTCTCCTGGTGAGCACATGGAAGTCCTTTTTATCATATAAAGTAGTATTTAAAGGTGTTCAAAGTGAAGATTTGTCTTGTCAGTGTTTTCAGAATTGCAGAGCGAGAGATTAAATCCTGTCTAATATTTATCCATCATTTGCTGCAATAAAATTTTCATAAATTATGTACAGCTGTAAAACTCTGTCTACTGAGTCTCCTAGGCACTCAGTGGGGCTGGCTCATTTTGTTGCTGGGTATGGCATTTCCTGAGGAAGCAAATAGAATGAGGAAAAAGGTGTCAAGCTCCCAACTCTTTTTAGACCTGTGTCTCCCTCAAGTGAGGTCCCCGGCTCTGCAACTTGTTAAAGAAAAGAAAAAGCCCAAGGATTGAAAATACTCTGAAGAGCACAGACACGTTCCCGTACTGCGTTGTGTTGGGGGCTGCACTCTGCATTGTGTGCCCTTATTTAGGGTTTGTGGAGGCCCCAGGTGGATTAAAGGCAGGGCTGGGGTGGGCAGCACCACTAAAAGGGATGGGAATAATGATAAAACAAATTGTAAGGGTTATAAGACTGATAAAACAAGTGTAAGGGTTAGTAGAAATGTTCCTGGTTCCCATCTTCCAAATATTCAGACTATGTGCTGTTTTACTCAAAAACTCATCCCATGCAGACTTTGGGAGTTACAGGTAGTTACAGGAGTTATATTTAGCAGAAAGATTTGCCTACTACAGTTGGTCCATTCACCCTGTCTTTGTGGTTTAGATCAGAATCTGCAGCAATCCCTCCCCCAGATGTAGGGACATACACATAAAATGCTCAGAAGAGAAAATGCTGGGTGTCTCTTCCACTCAAGACTCTAGCACCCATTTTCCATAAATGTACCCTGAAATAGCAAAGAGCTCAATATATTCAGAGTTACTATTGTGGTCTTCCACTGCCAGAGTCTGGGGTCATTATTTCCCTGCCTGACAAGTATTGATGTGGAACTAGCATTAGAAGCAACCAGGGAGAAAAGACCAGAGGAAATGCTGAATTTATTTGTTCAGGGACAGTAAAAATGAGGAATGAGGAAAGAAATCCCCAGATAGCACTGCAAATGAAATGTTATTATCCAAACTCACTAAATATTCATAGAAAACCAAATGCCTAATCAGTCTGCCCACCAGCTACAGAGAGGGACACTGAGGCGCGTGAGCTCAGACAGATATTCACAGGTGCGGAGCTGTGAGTGTGAGTTGGTTTAATCAAAGCTCTCTTGAACATAGGCATAGTCTGTATAAATCTTATGTGCCCTTTCTTCTAAGTAAGTGTTGATTAAAAACACACAAACCTAAATTTTCTCTTCCACTTTCCTTTGTGTTGCTTTTTTGCCCCCTACCTGCTCCTGTATTTGAGTTTTAGTTTAAGGTATAATTTAAATTTGTCTTGTGAAGGAATTGGTAAAGTGAATATAAGGTCTGGCATTTTGCAATAAGCATGAAATATAATCTAGTTGTATGGCAGCTGTGGCTATCTTTGATAATAACATAGAGTGATGTATTTTACTAATATATGTATATTGCAGCAACAGAAAGATGTTTAATATTATCTTTTTAAAATAGAGGACAAGCAATTTTGAACCCTATTTCTTCTCTTAACATATATCATATCAGTATTCTTTTAGGATGCAATGGAAGTGTTGTGGGAGATGAGAGCTGATAGCCTTAATTTTATAGCCTGGCTGCTGGATGTGGATGCAACATTTATGATTATAATTGTATTAAAATGATCTTGAATGCTGGTCAAGCTCCCATCTCAGTGGGTACATAAAAAATCTTTTAAACTGGTGGTTTTGAAATATATTTTGAAATGTCCAATCAGTACTAATTTAATTTTAAGAGAGCATACATGTGAAATAGATATAGTACAAATGCTCCCAAAATCAATCTGCATTGGTTTAGTGTTGGTTACTTCACTTAGAAATTAAAATGTGAATCAGAAAGGCAACATGTCTATCCCAGATCAAACATGTTGTGTAGGGAGTAGGTGGGAACTCAGATCCTGAGGGGAAGATTTTTGTGACTGGTGACAAACCTCCAACCATGCTCAACACACTTTTTACCTCCTTCCATTTCTGTGAAGAAGACTTGATAATTAATTTATGCTTTTAATTCATATTTAAAGCAGAAAGTTACAAAATAGAAATAGAAATAGAAGGTTCTTCCAGCTGTCAGGGCACATCCACTCTTGTTTGGTGAACCTAAAGTGTCAGAGTAGATGTTAAGAATTTTTTTTTATGAAGAGGGGTCAAACACTGGAACAGGTTTCCTAGAGAGATGGTTGATGTCCCATGTCTGTCAGGATCTAAGAGGCATTTGAACAATGCCCTTAATAGGATGCTTTAACTTTTGGTGGGTCCTGTATTGCTCAGACAGTTGGACCAGATGATCATTTTAGGTCCTTTCCAACTGGGACTATTCTGTACTTGCCTCTTATGCCAACAGGTGAATATGACAAAGTGCAAACCCTCAGAGCTTTGGCAGAAGGCTGTAAACAAACCTGTTCATCAAGTGTTTCTGCTTCTCTGACGAGATCATTCATCTCATCTGAAGCATCATCAACCTGGATGGTCCAAAGTGTAGCATGATTCTCCTTTTTGGACATTGCCTCCTGTGTGTAGGAAAAAAAGTCAGTGCATCTAAAAACAAACTCCTTCTCTAGTGAGGGCAGGGATTGAAATTTTCAGGAATGGAGTGGAAATTCTAAGATTCAAACTACATGAAAAAACTGAAATATCATCAATGTTTGTACCTGGAGATGAGTGGTGGTGAGGTTCAGGTCATTCAAACGCCTTTGAGCTGCAACACCTGTAGAAATGCTCAGTAAAGTGGATTTGCTTTCGTCGATAGTCAGAACTGACAACCGGATATCATCTGTCAAATCCCAAATGCATTTATCGCAGCCTGATAAGAAAATAAGACAGCATAATTTTTCTTCAGTGTTTGTGTCAGCTACAGTAAGTGTCTTAAATTCATGCAATAGTGCTCTTGACCTATGGTGTTCACTGATGCTTGCTGGTGGATAGCCCTTTTCTTTCACTTTCATCCTCCCACTTCCAAGGTTACTTCTACAGTACAGTTATGACATTTCTAGCTGAGCAGCACCAGATGGGACTGCTCAAACAGGCTGACACAGGGGTTCTGCAATCAGTTGGGAGTGAGGGAGAGGTATTTCCTGGCTATTCCCTAGGCGCTACAAGTTTGTAGCCTGAAGGACAACAGATGAAGGTCAAACAAAACCAACTGCATTTTGTCAGAACCTCAAACTTGGTATTTAAAATTTAGTGGTGTGAGAAATAAGGATGTCCGGCACATGGGCTCTTGGCCACCTACTTGGTTATGAGGACAACTTCTAAAACCACAGTTATAATGTGCTTGGAAAGGGCTTTTGCAGAAATATATCCTTGTTCCTGCTGAATGATTGCAGTGCCACCTTGTTTATAGTGACACTGGTGCCAACACTGAATGCGAGACACTTAGGTGAATGTGAAACACAGATTCCTACAGACACTTTTGCTTGATATTTTAGCAGGTCCTGAATGTTTTCCTTCTGGTTGCTCTTCAGGCACAGAGCTCTTCTTGGGAGTTGGTTCAGGAACCCATATGTGCTACACACTCTGCATTATACAGGTATAAATACACTAACATTTAAAAAATACCTGTGGTTGCCAATAGCTACAACATAGTACTCCTGGAAACTCCTCAGGCTTCCTGTCATTAGGGTATAGGAGATAGTGGGCAAGGAACTGACTGATGGATATATGCCAAGTTGTCAACAGCAGCAATCCATATTAGATTTACTGGCTTTGACTGGGGTAATTTTCTACACAGTTAATTTCAGTGGCTAGTATGGGGCCATGTTTTGGATTTGTGCTGAACACAGGGTTGATAATGTAGAGATGTTTTTGTTGTTGCTGAGCAGGGTTTACACCCTGCCAAGACCCTTTCTGTGTTTTTTACTGCCATGCTGGTGATGACACTAGGGATGTGCTGGAAACTGGGAGGAGACACAGCCAGGACAGGTGACCCCAGCTGACCAAAGGGATATTCCAGACCATGTGACATCATACTCAGTAAATACAGTGGGGAGAAGAAGGAGGAAGGTGGGGGGAGGGACATTTGGAGTGATGGCATTTGTCTTCCCAAGTAAGTATTATGGGTGGTGGGGTCCTGCTCTCCTGGAGATGGCTGAATGCCTGCCTGCCCATGGAAAACAGTGAATGAATTAATTGTTTTGCTTTGTTTGCAAAAGTGTGTGTGGCTTGTGTGTGCACAAGTTTTCTGGCTTTTACCCTTCTGACGCTCTCCCTGCTCCTTCTGGAGTGAGTGAGTGGCTGTGTTGGTGATGGGGTTAAACCACAACTAGAAAACCATAAATTATATGCAAGATGTCACAGGTAAAGTTGTGAGGACAGCTTTTAGGGCCAGAATGTTATTTTTCAGGCAGTGTGTCTCAAGGTCTAGGGAAATGGCTTTGGTGATAACTTCCCCACCGCTCTGCAGTTTGGACCTGAATGTACAGTCTGCATCACAGAGTTGGAAATATGCCTGTACTCAGACAAGTGTGTGAGAACATGCTGAAGTACTCAATCAGCAGGACATTGTGTATATTCACACACTAAAGTGCCCTGTGGAACCACTGTCAAAATCCCGAGCTCACTGGAGTACCAAGCTCTTCTGTTACTATTTGTAAGCTTCTAAATATAAGAGCAACATTAATTATTGGTGTGTTTATGATAATGTTCTTACTGATGGTCGGGCAGTCTGTGTCAGTAGAAACTTCAGGACTGTCTGCGAGACATTCTCCAGTCTGGCTGTCACACATTCTGCCTCCACAGTTACATGCTGGGGAAAAAGAAAGGACTTTTGAAAGAAGAATCTTCAAAATGTACAAACCCCCCTCCCAAGACTAGTGAAATTATTATACTTAGGATTGTGTGTGGTATTCAAACCAATATGAAGAACTTATTGCACTGATTTTCCTTTCAGTACTTTGAAAAGGTGTTTCTTGCACTGGTGAAATTTGAACAAATATAATATGAAGTGGAAACACCTCTGCTTCCGGAGACGAGTGAGAACACCTCTACTGAAATTACTTGTGCAAAGCTTGGTCATGAGTCAGCGAGGCCAGAGCTGCCCAGAAGGGCCATTGGACATCAATGTCTAGAGAGGGTGACATTTAGGAGATGTATTAAGAAAAGCTGGGCAACTAAAGTTAATTATTAGTTACAAATCTCTCCACAGTGCTGTGGAATTTATCAGCACTCTGTCAGGCTGTCACTAAAAAGGCTTTGCAACTATCAGGGATTGATAGTGGATTCCAGTTACACCGTCAGCTTGAACATATCAACAAGTAAATATCTACTACCACTTACAATGAAGAATAAATGATGTTTTATGTTTTTTCAAACTTGAGAAAGCAACATTTTTATTGCCAGCATGAGTGGCTTTTTAAAAAGCCCAATTTTTAATCTAAAGTCTCTAAACCTCTTTCAAGGTTTAATTGGCCCTTTAAAATATATTTTTTTAAAGATTAAAATATTCTTGGAACACTTCAATACAATTACAAAAACTCAAGCAGAACATAAGAACAGCAGCAATCTATCTGGAATTTATTTTGGTCTTGTGATTCATGGTTTCAGCAGAACCTCATATAACAAAATATTTTACTGCCTTTTTATTGCAGCCCATTAATTGTTATGTATGAATTGGCTTGTATTTACATTTCCCGTTGCACATTCAAGGATTTGTCATGAGAAAATACGTGAAACAGCTTCAAAGACCACATCCTTCACTAACGTCAGAATAATTTTGTGTATGTGGACCAGTGTTAGTGAAACACTGTCAGTGTTTTTTGTACTGTTTTTAGTACAGTTTTTGTACTAATGTAAGAACAGAAATTGGTTATGAATTCTCTGATGCAGTCAGCATTTTGACCTTATCACAATCTGTGCCTCCCAGCTTTTGAATCTATGATTACTTTTAATTTGTTATTTCTTTTTTTTAAGAAGTGAAAGAAAAGTATCAGTTGAAAGTAGAGATTTCTCTTTACCTATATCATGGGGACTGGGCTATCGCCAGGTAGCAATATTAAACTGTAAAGGATAAAATTTCAATGAGATTGGTGTTCAAGAAAATAAAATTGTGTCTTCTTATTTAAATGAATACCTGTGAGTCTGCTACTCAAAATCTTATATCAAATTAATTACAAAAGTAGTCTGGACCATTTTTCAACTACTGGTTTAAGAGATATCACATTTTTAGTAGGGAATTAAGACTTTCAATGATACCACAGTTTGCTGGTGGGGAAAGATTCTAAACTTACCTTTATTTCTGATGGCCATTTGTGGAGAGCTTTGAACTATGGCTAAAGGATATGTGGTTAAAAAAATTAAAAGCAGCTTAAAACTACCATCCACAGCTACCCAGGTTTTGACTTTCACTCAAAAGGAAAAAAAAAAGATTTTAGATTGATAGAGCTGCTTGTTAATTTAGTGGTCTTGCCTTTTTTTTTGTTTTATATACCCTTTGAGATGCTCTATGGAAATATGCAGACTGGCTTGATTCTTACAATAATTTTATTTCTCTGTTTTTAGTTTAAAGAAGATATTTGACTTTTTTCAGAATAAATTCTAAGCAATAGTTCCTAATTGTCCCACAAAGCCAAACAAAGGATAAGCTTTCCCTGTGAACTACACAAATAGTTTGACTATCATGGGTGTATTAATGCACTGCAATCTGCACAGCACTGTCAAGTACAGCACATTGTGGTGCTCAGCAGAAATGAAGACGAAACGAGAAGTGTGTAATTCTCTGAAACATAATACTGCAAAATCAGGATTTGCTAGAGTGAACTTCAAGATTAAATTAACTTCTGAAAAGAGAAAAGCTGTACCTCTCACAATGTACTCAAGTGCCCAAGCACTTCTTATTTTTAGCAAAGATGAAACACTGCAAGGAAATCCACTAATGAAGAGAATTACCACACTGATTTGAAGTCTGTGTGAACAGCCTATATAGAGAACTCCTGTGTACCTCCTTAAGGGTGCAAGCAGAAAAACTCTACTGAGGTGATTAAAGTTTGATTTGAGTTTTGAAACTTCACTTTCAGAGATGCTTTCCAAAATCACTTATTGCATAACCTGCTCAAACATTTGGAATGCCCTGTAATTCTCAGGCTTCTGGCAGTTACTCTTAGGTGCTTTTGGCCGTGGGCAGGGCACAATTGCTGTGGTTTGCAGGGGTGAAGTGCTGGGTGTGTTCCTCCTGCCTCATGGAATTCGGGACCCACAGACTGGATCCTATCATTCCTTCTTGGACAACTGCAGTTAAGTCATCTCAGGTGAAGTGAATTAGGCAGTAAAGTTTCTAAACAGGAATTATTTTTGCCACCTCAAAATCACAGACATGCTGTATTTCATGAACATCTTGGCTACCTAAATCCAGGCAGGAGGTGAGTTTTGGGGCATGCTGTTCCCCACAGCTGATGTCTTTTTAGTTGGTTGGGATACATGGCTTTGGCTTTTGGGATCACTGTGCATGAGCACCATCTCTTCCTGTTCAGCATAAATGGAATTCAACCATGTGACTTTGTGATGTGAGTTACATCCTGGAAATGCACACTCAAATTCCAGCTGTCACTGGAATATAAAACCAGATAGGACCATCATGGCATCATATGTGGTCCCCTACCTAAGTGAAGATAGCAGCACAAAGGGCATATGATTGCACAGCATCCTGACAGCCTCCATCCTGTGTGTCCCAAAACACTTTATAATAAGGAAGTAAAAAACAAGTACACAGTGAGTTGCGAGAAGGATCAAGACATTGCTCAGTCCCTGAGGCCTGTAGCTGTGTACCTGGAAGCCCTGGAGCACTTCTGAAGTCCAAGCTGAGTGTGTGCTTCAACTGTCTTACCTTCAAGACAGGCTGAGGTAGGAATACTTTGTCTCCCTCCTTTGTGTTCTGGTCCTTGAGGGACCCCTGCCAAAGAATTTGGGAGGGACCCCCAAGGTCCTTGCTCTGAGCACCTGCATTTTGCCTTTAGCAGTGGCTGTTCTTAAGTGCTTTGAAAGAGGATGTAAACTTCACTTCCAGAGCCAAAGCAAGGATAAAAGGTATGAGGTCAAAGCCCTGTTTGGATTGAACTCCATGTAAATTAGGGCAATATTAGAGACAAAACTTTGCGACCCCTCTGTGCAGGTATGTTTTGCTGAGGTATTCTGGGTAGCACTTTACCAGACCCTGAAAGTACCTCTTGGGTGAAACTACAGCAACCAGAAAGATTACACAGACTTGTAGGAAATGCAGAATGTATCACCAATGTGGAAAATAACAGAAAGTGAGTGGGTATTGGGTCAGGACGGGAAGGATGATCCTGTTCCCATAAAAAATACTTTCAAGTTTTTAAGCACCATCAGCCTGAGCGGTCATGGTGTGGACAAGCACAAAGGTGAGGACTTTGCTCAAAGAGCTCTTAGAGAACCTTATTTAAGACAAGATTCAGGAAAACACAACAGTGCCTCCATTAGACCTGATCAGGCACTAGAGATGTTGGAGTCTGGGGTCTGAGACTTGGTCATGGGAGATGGAAAGAGATATTTTTCTGGTGCCTGGGATGATTCAACTGAACAGGCATCCAAATTATCCCATCACCTGCCTCCCAGAGCCCCAGGTATCTGACAACTGGTTCAGGCATCTCTGATTTCTGGGAGATGACCCGCAGACCGTGCTGTGCTGCTCAGCTCTGCTGTACCAGACTGCAGACAGTACCTGTGCAGTTTTTAGCCAATCTGGCGTCCCCGTAGTAGCCCGGAGCGCATCGTTCGCAGTTGAAGCCGCTGGTGTGGTGCAGGCAGTTGCGGCACTGGCCGGTCACTTCATCACAGTCTTCAAAAATCAGATTTGGGTCTGAGTTGCCATTGCAGTTGCATTTTTTACAAGTGCTTCCAATTAGCAAAGGGTTCCCATAGTAACCAGGGGCGCACCTGAAAGGAAGAGCAACACCGGCAATGACGAACAATGACATTCCTATCTGTGACACCTTTTTTTTCTCTGACCTTATTTGTGTTACCAGGAACTGATCATTATCTGCAGCTTCTAATGGACAGAGAGCTAATTAGGAGCTTTACTCCTACAGAGGCTATTTTGTGCTCTAATCTCAATCTGTACTGTTATATATTTTCCCCTTCCATAACACCCCTGGTATCTCAAGCATACCAGTCTGCATTCATTTATTTTTTCTGCGTTTCTTTAGCAGTAAAATGATTTTCTCCCTATTGTTTTAAAATCTGTGACAGAGTTTCTTTGGCAGCAATGCAGCTCTACAGTGTTTGTTTTGGTCTCTTTCAGCTCTGTACCTCACCAACTACATTGTGTTATATAGGAAACTGGGGTAAGAGGCTGCATTTCAGGATGCTGAAGCTCAGAGGAAGTTCAGACCTTATTTCTATTATAAATGTACATAAAAAGTACTGACCAGGAAAGGTTTCTAGAAATACTTCTATGGTGAGGTATTGGGGTGGCTTCTGGTTTTTGCAAAACAGAATAGGCCCTGAACCAGACTCTGTTTTCAGATCTGTTTGGTGTTATCTTGTTGGATGAGGGTAAAAGGCTGAGAGCAGTCACCAGGGAGGATTCCTCTCTTGGTCTGCAGAGGGAGAGAGGGAGGCGGGTACCAGGCACCCCAGTGAAGGCCTGAAATAGGTCCAAATTTCTTATCATGTCTTGTTATGTTTGGGAAGCATTTCAGTCTAGAAATTTCTACATCTTAAAATGAGACACATGTCAATATTATGGTGTTTTTTCAGAGTATAGACACACCAGCAATATAATACTCCTGGATGGATCAGTGGCCCTAAGCAAAGTGGTAGTAACAGATTTGATTATTTGGAAAGGAAATAGTCACAGTTAAAGATGTTTCTGCTGATATCAGGGAATGTGCTTAATCCTACAAGCAAGGGGAGCTTTTGCCAAACAACCCTTGACACAAGGAGAACTAGTACTAGGGTGGGGATGGAGCACTCATGCCCATGATGCAGAAGCCTGGAGCTCAGAGATCAGGGACACATACCCCAAAATTGGAAATGAAGAATTCTTGACAGGAGGGGAATAACTGGCTGGTGTAACAATTGCTGGCTGAAGGAACTGGAGGATTGAATAATTGCTGCAATTATTTAGGTAAGAAATATTTATTGTACTTCATTCTGTTTCATCACCATGTTGTCCTTGTTTCCCATCCAAAGTCCTGTTTTAGGTGCTGTTTTTTCTGTCTGCTATTGGTAAGCGTGGAGGGTGAGCACTTCAGGCAGTTCAGATTAATTTTCCCAGATTCTGGCTGGGTACCTAAATCAAGGTCACTTGTCTTCTAAAATCTGAACACAGTCAAATTCAGGTTCTGCCATGTCTGAACCCTGAAAATGTGGGAGATCTGATAAAAGCTTTGGGTTTTAATCTGTTCCTATATTTTCTGTTTTTTTTTTTTTTTTTTTTTTTTTTTTTTTGATAAAGAGAGTAATTTTCTCAACACTGCTTTGTTCATGTTCCAGTCCTGAATCCTCACAGTAGAAACACATAAAATTTCAAGCATCTTAATATAAACCACTTGGCTGCCTCAAACACTGCTTTTGTCACCGACAAAGGCTCTTTCTGTCTCTTTGCAACACTGCCAGAATATTTGGTGCAGATTTTATCATTTGGGTGACCCAGATGTTAAGAATTAAAGTGTGGCCAGGAGTTCTGTGCACCCCCTGAAGAACTGTGAGTGCAGCACTGAGTGCAGACTGTCATTTATGATTATGATTTGGTTGAATCATTCCCCATTCCCATGGGAGTTAGATCAGGCAGTGATGGGTAAAGCTGCTGTTCAGTCATGCCAGAAGTCTTGCTACAATTGCCTAAAATTTCAGTTTTTTGTTTTTCTGTAGTCAGGTATTTTCCAAATGATCATCTGTCTAATGTGGCCACCAGGTTTCCAGAGACCACTGAGGAGGGCTGGGGTCAGACCAGCCTTTTGCTCTCTGCTGCCCACATTTACCAACAACAGCGTGCTATCCCCACCAGCCCTGCCATGTCTGCCCTCTCATCAGGACAAGGCCATTTTCCCCCTTCTTTTCCAAAATAAACTGTTCAGTTCACTCACCAGGAATGTAGAGGACATTTCCTCACATCCCCACAGATGCATTTTACAAGTGCTGCTTTTTATGACCACCTGAGGCACCAGAACAAGTTGCCCAGAGAAGCTGTGGATGCCCCATCCCTGGAAGTGTTCAAGGCCCAGCTGGATTGGGTTCTGAGAAACCCGATCTAGTAGAAGGTGTCCCTGCCCATGGCAGGGGGTTGGGACCAGATGACTTTTAAGGTGCCTCCCAGCCTGAACCTTTCTATGACTCACTTTTATTAGCCATAACTTCTCACGTGGAG
Source organism: Euphonia xanthogaster (assembly GCA_034509185.1). Taxonomy (NCBI): domain Eukaryota; kingdom Metazoa; phylum Chordata; class Aves; order Passeriformes; family Fringillidae; genus Euphonia; species Euphonia xanthogaster. The sequence continues at coordinate 67,023,800 of JAYDZK010000169.1, read as the reverse complement.
CAGCTGTTTAAAGCAAAAAGAAACTTTAAGAGCTGGAAATAAATGTGCTATCTTCAGTCATTCCTTTCCCACTCAGTACATGTCATAGTACTGAGGCATTTAACCTCTTTTGAATTGTGGGTAGGATGTGAAAAGAGCAGAGGTCACTGACTGGAAATGTTCTGCTCCATCTCTGCACTTTATGGCCTGAAGAAGTTAAGAGGCCTGGAGTAAATGTCTTTTCCTAGATTGTATCAATAAATGACCCTTTTTTTGCTAAAAAAGAGTATTTCCTCTCCCATAATAAAACTGCAAAGTTGTCTTTGTTTCATTCTGCAGCCATAAGTGCTTCCTGTAATTATTAGTGAGTAAGAAATGAACTTCTTTTTCTCTGGCAATGCCAAAAGAACCTTTTGCATCAATTTGCTTTGGAATTGGTAAATTGTAATTTGTTCAGTTGCTCTTTTTAACATTTGTACATTAACAAAACCTGCATGGCATCAGTTACCACCCTGATGCCTTATTGCTGAAGTCCAGGAGAAAAATGATTAATTCCTAAATTTCAATTTGGGAAGCTGGTTTACTCAATTGCTATCTAGGGTGCCTGTGAGTTCACACCACCTTTTTCTGGCAGTGCCCAGCAGCAGTGTGTGCCAAGCAGGGACTTGTTCTTTAGCAAGTGGGCTGGGGCAAGCAGTGCATCATCCAGCTTTGAAACACTTTTTGACATTTCTGATACAAGTGGGAGTAGGACCAGAAGGCAAGTCCTGTCTGTCGCTGCTTGCACCTTACCCCAGCAATCAGCCAAGCTCTTAACGTAGTGACCAGGACAAGCTGATTCCGTTCTGTAGCTTTTTCTACACAGCTTTACCTTCCTTGAAACATGCACTGTGTCACACTGGGGAGTGGCCATTAGAAAACAAAGCTGATGTTGTTTTCTGCTGTTTCTGTGTTACTGCTGCCCATTTCATAGGATTTGTATTGCTTGTAGTCTGGATTGACATTTTAATAACCATTAAGGAACCTCAATGACCTTTTAATTGTCTGCATCATCCTTTGTGTATAAACCTGACATTTTGAAGGAACAAAAGAATACAGCCGTGGGCCTGCAAACAAGGGTGATTTTTTTTATTTTTGTGCCATCTGCTTTCACTGTTGCTGTCATGATATTAGTGATGTGTAGGTAATTGACTGATGATTTTGCATCATCTGTAAGGGTGATGTTCATTGTTCATCTTACCTTTTTAATTTTGATTTGTCTTTGCATCTTAAGTATCCCTTTTTTCCTTCTCTGACAGTTCCATTAAGTATCATTTGAATTCCAGGCTTGCCCATTATTGAGAGGTGACTAAAGACTTAAATACTTCAGGGGCTTTAAGGGGAAACAGAAGGAAATGTTCAGGAAGCCATTGTCTGAGCCATTCTATATCCCTCAGTCTTTGTGCTAGAGCTGTTTTAATTTATTGGCTGCTCAAGGACAATTTCTGAATTATAATCAGGCCCTTGACATTCATTGAAACATCATCCATGTGTGTTCATAACAAGTAAGAGAGGCTCTTACAGCACATGAAGTTATATTTCTGCTGTATAGTTCAATTTTTTTGTGTCCTTTGTTATTTAGGGAATATTTACTGGAAATTGTTTATGGACATAAGGGAAAGTTGAAAAGCAAGACTGGCCTATAGTTGTTTGCTTGACTTTATAGAATCATGTCTGTGAAGTGCATTTAAAATGTAATGAAAAAAGCTGCATCTGCTTTAAGAATTTGACTCAATAGTGGATTTTCTCCATTGCTTTTGTAAAAGTTATTTGGTAGAAACCTACTACATATTTTAGGGGGTGAATTGCAAGAGGCATCGATGTTGTGGATATTTTTCACTTCAGCTGCTGTTTCTGATTTGTATTTTTTACTTTTAAATTGCATTCATTTTAGGCAGATCACCACTTGAAGGTACACAAAGTGCAAGAAGTAGATCAAAATACATGATATGTAAATGCCTGTCTTATGCTGACACTTCTTCACAGCAAATTTTAGTGCTTTTTAATAGGAAATGAACAAGATCATTTAACAGACACAATTCTACCTGATGAAACCATGTGCATAAGATTTCTCCCCAGTATGCCAAGATTCTCTGAAAAAATTCTGGACTTCTGTATTGCTGACCAACAAGCCATCCTATGAGTTTCTTACCTTTCACAGTTGGGTCCTGCGTAGTTTTCCTTGCAGACACATCGCACACTTCCACTTTTTCTGTAACAGGAGACTGCAAAGCTGGAATTTCATCAGGATGAGTAGTTAGAATACCAGGCAATGACAGACATTTGGGAATGTTTCTTTGTTACAATATGGACATTTGTCAATATGAACTCTGGCTCTTGGTTGTTCATTGCTGAATGGGTGTTCAGCTCTCTACATAATTTATATTATACCCTTTGTTTAGACTTTAAATTAGTTTAGTAAGCACTAATTAGTGTATAGAACTATGGAGCTATATAAATATGGATGAATAGGTATGAAAGTCGTTGTCCTGGAGTGCAGATCAGACACATCTGCAGGTTTTGATACACACACTTTAGACAAGGGACTTAAGATAAATGTGTATGTCATGTGAACCTAATTATTTCCTGTCTGTTATCCCAACGGTAAAATGTTTGTGCAAGACACCGAAGTGAGCACTTCACTGAGATTTTGGAATGGGTGCAGCAGTTTCCTATGCAAATCCTACAGTTTTTGTCAAATACCAATCTGGAAGTTTCTGGTGATGAAGACTGACCTCAGTAATGCTGTCCTCATCCAGAGTAACTGAGTTTACAGTAACCAGGGCTGCTCTACCATCTTCCCAAGTAAGATGGAAAGAGTCTGCAGCCTCTTCTGAGACCAACATGCTAAGTAGTGATGCTGACTGCAGTAATAGCTTGGGCTGTAATTTCTACTGCCATGATTCTAAATCATGGATTCCTTTGTTTTCTTCTGTTTTCAGGATTTAATAAATGTTTAAATAAATATGAGACCCAAGAAACAGCAGTAGCCAGTTGTGAAAAGTGCAAATTTTATGTGTATTTCAAACATGGTGATGGACACGGCCTAAATACATTTACAGGAAAAAAGAGGTACAGTCCTAAGATGTTTCTAGTTAGTTTGCAATATGTGTGAATAAATTTCTGCCAGCACTAGAATGCAACCAGAGTAGTGAGTGGCAGCAGTCTCCAGCTGCAGGCCCATGGTTGCTAAAACACAGCTCCTCGGTCATACGGTCCTGGGCAGCTGTGGCTGGGTTGCATCCATTACACACAGGACAAAAGGCTCAGAGCAGTGGGAAAGTGCATGATCCATGCACTGCTTGTTCCAGGAACAAACAGCATTGAAAGCTGATGACAATTCCTGCATAATTTCAGTTCCTGCCAGCGTTTCTCAACTGGTTGGACAACCAGAGGCAAAAAATCTGTCTGGATCTCTGCTGTCTCAAAATATTTGGTATAACCAGAGAGAACATAAAATGAGGTTCTTCTCACAGAATTTACAAATGAACTGCTGTGTGGCTTTTACAAGAACATGTTGAGAAAGTCACAATAGTTTGGCAGGCTTCCTCTTCTTTAGCAAAGTCTAATTCCTTCACGTAGTTGCAAAAACCACATTGTGGATCTAAGTTATGAAGTAACAGGACTGAAATCTTCCTCAAGTTTTATACTTTTTGTGAACTTCTAGAGGGAAAAAAGGCTTTATAATTCCCTTGGGTTTGAAAAGAAGTAACATCTGCTGGACTGTGAAACAACCTCCATCCTCCTTTTTTTGTTCCAAAGAGATGACATTACACTTCATGTGTAATGTCCAAAAGTAACTCCAAAAGTTCCCAGGATAGATGATATGAAGACAGCCTGGTCAGAAAATCTAGAGATACTGCTGAATTCCTGGAAAAATACCTATCTGGTGAGTCTGTCAGTTTACAGATTTGGTATTCTATTTCCAAAGTAAAACGGCATAAAAAACAACATCCTTTGGATGTTTTTAAGCCATTTATTGCTTCTCTGCTTCTGGTAGAGTTATTATTTTGCCTTACTCTTTATATGTAGTAGGATTAATGAAGGAAAATTGAAAAAAAACAACTAATGAAGAACATTTTATCTTTGAATTTAGTTAAGCTTTAGTAAAGCTTAATGCTTTCCAATTTTTTTTGCCTCTTCCAGCCCCAGCTGAAGACTATTTCTGTGGTCAGGTCTGTCTCATGCAAGAAGCTGAACAGGCAATTTCTGCACATTATTTAAATAGGGGCATGAGGCAACTTGGGATGGGGCGTTCCTTTAATTACTACCTTCAGGACTTTTCTGAGGGAAAACCAAGGAAGCAAAGTGGATTTTTACTGACCTAGTTTCAAAGGGGAGACAATGTCATAGAACACAGAATATTCTGAGATGAAGGGACCCTTGAGGCTCATCAAGTCCAAGCAGTGTATTGCTGTTGATACTGAGGCATCTGCATTCAGGTTTCTTGCAACATTTGTTCTCCCTTCCCAGCCTCATGCTGCTGAGTTTTGGGTTTGGGATTTCCTTCTCCCTAGTGGTCTGGAACAGGAAAGGCATAATGTCCCTAGCTAAGGAGCATGTTGAAACTGGGAATGCTCCTCGGCCTCTGCTGCCATCTCCCACAGCACTGGCAGAGAAAGGCTGTAGCCCAAGTCCCCGCTGGCCCCACTGCACTGAGCCCTGCTCAGTGCCCTGGTGGACCATCCAACTCCCTGCTCTCAGGGAGCACCTCTGCAGAGCCTTTGGGCTGCTGCATGGGGCAGGGTCTGGGTGAATGCAGACCCAGCCACGCTGTGTCAAATAGAGCTGTAGGGAGCACAGACCAGACCTTGCCTGACTGACCTTGCTTGGTAGAGCCTGAGGCTCATGTGGAAGTGCCTCAGGTATGTGCAGCCCAGGCTGTGGCTCAGAGAACAGCTTCTTACACCAAAGTGGCTGCTCTGTGCCCAACGGGTTACAAAACCCCACTTTGCCAAGGAAAAAAGCTCTGCTCCTGACTGTTGTATTTCTAATTTTTCAGGCATTACAGCTGCTACTGAAACTGGAAGGAATAGTTTGCTTCATTTCTACATGTGAGCAAAGCCAGGTTCTTCCATTGTCTCTGGAGGATCTTCTCTGTAATCCAGGCAAAGCTAAAGTTTTTCAACAATAGCTTGAAAATGGCCCTTCTCACATGTCTGTAGCTCACTGCAAAAGCCTAGAAGGGATCTGTGGGAATTTTGCTCCTTTGCCAGTTCGAGTGATTTTGTTCCTTTGCCAGTTTGAGTCCTGAGAAGCTGAGCAAAATGGAGCTCATCCCTCCTTAAGGTTGTGTGAGTAATCCTATAGCAACAGCAAACAAATACAGTAAGGATGAAATTCTCTTTGCTGTGACATCCTGCTGAAAGCAGGATGGGAAACAACACGAGAGGAATAGCTAGCTCCCTGAAAACCAGTGTCAGCCTCTTGGCAACTACTTACTAGCATCTCCCTGTGGTGGGATACACAGAGATACCTCTCTCCCAGAGCATGAATCTGAGCAAGAGGAAGCTGATAATTTCTTTCAGCTGCATTACTGACACGTCACTAATTGTTTCTAATGGCTGGTTGTGGCTTGGATTTTGTGTTTTCTTTTTCTTTTCTTTCTTCTTTTTTTTTTTTTTTTTTTTTTTGAAGACACAAAACACCCAACCTCTGGATTTCTTTGCCTTGTTCTTTGTTTTCTGTCAGGCTTCAGAGTTTCTTACCCAAAAGTAGCTGGGCATCAGCTGAAGGAGCACTGTTAACTGTCGCAGGATGCTCCAGCACTTTCCTTTGAACTGGTACTGTGCTAACCAAATCCAGCTGCTGTAGACTCAGGGGACTGCAAACTCATGCTTTTTTGTGTTTGGTTTTACCCTTCAGGTGATATGGATTGAACTTTCTGTCTGTCTTTTTTTTTGTCTCAACCACATAAATCTCTGATGCCGCATTTCTTGGGAATTGTTCTTTAAGGGATTTTAAAAAGCAACCACACAGCTGAATAATCTCTTCTACATAAAAGGGTGAACTTGAACTTTCTCATTCTCCTCCCTCTTGTTAAGAATTGTTATGAGCATTTAAAGATATTTTACACCTTCTAAATGAAATGCTGTTTCCTGTGGTTGTAAACATGAGCACTGGTAGTCCTCTTATTTAACCCTGTGTTTGCCAAGGGCAGCAGCCTTTGTCTCCTGCATTCAGGAAGGGATGCTGGCCCCACCTTGGAAAGGGCCAAATGCAAGCCAAATGAAAGAGAGGCAAAGACTCTTTACATACTTGGCAAGTGCTGGCAGGGGGCAGGGGCAGGGCTGGCAGAAGGTGGGCACTCCCCTGACAACATCACCAATGAAGCCATCGGGACACTGCTCGCAGTGCTGTCCTGTTGTGTTCCTCTGGCAGTCCTGCAGTGGAAGGAGACAGAACGGTGAAAGTTAAATGGAGGTGCTGCCTAATTCAGAAAAAGATCACTTAGCTGAAGACCTGGCCAAGCAGAAGAGTGGCTGATGCCACACCTTGACCTTGCAAGGTATTGACAGATTTGGGCAAAAAAGCAAACACAGCTGCAAATAAAAATACTATAAATTATTGCAGTGACCAGCAGCAAGGGTTGACAAGGTGCTCTACAGGACAAAACAGACATATGAGGCTGGAAGGTGCTGGAGCAGAAGTGTCAGAGCTCCTCAGGTGTAGATGCCAGCCCTGTTTTGAACTTCATGTGCCAAAAGGGAAAAATCCCCTTTAATGACTCCAAAACTAAAAAAAAAAAATACCTGCTGGTAAATATTGTCAACAGACTTGAGCCAAGACACAGGATTCAGCAAGACTGCTTCTGGAAAAGAGCATAGGGAGCTGTCTCACCAAGCTACTTTAGAAGAGTAGGAAGGATACAGAGAGGGTTTCCACTCTTGCAACTGTGCAAGGAGTTTTGTAGTGTCCCTGAATCAGAACTCTCCCATTGCAGCACTTTGTATGGACACAGTACAGATGTGAGCAGCTATGTCAGGCTTGAGACAGCAAGGAAATAGATCCATGGCAGACACATGTGGAGAACTGCTCTATCAGTGCATATTTGCTGCAGGTTTGGTTTCCTCTTCTGAGCTAATACCATGGATCATGGAAATTGCATACTGACAGATGTGATGTCCATCCCTGGGAAGATGACAATGTCTATAATAAAGAAGACCTCTGAGTACATGCATAAGCATCAACTGGTTCAGGAATTCCTGCTTCACTATCTGCTGAATAATGGTGCAAATAAGTAAGGGGAATCAGAGGATATAATCTGTCATGACTTCCACAAAAACCAACTAAGCTGACAGGATATTTGAAAAAAAGTTTCTTTTGCAAATGGAAAACTGAAACAGGGTAGGAAATTAGTGTAGGATACAACAGTAACTTTTCAGCATGGGAAGAGTCGCTGTTCAGATCATCACCTAAGCCTTGGTGCTGATATGAGTTTTGTTCAGTATTCACCAGTGTCTTACAGAGACAGAAAATGTAGGGCTGCTCAGCTGGGACAGAAAGGCAGGACGGTGTGCTTGGGTTATGTATAATTCAAAAGTTTGTAAATAAGCTGAATGCAATACAATAGTTCACCCAAATTCTGCAATACAAGAACTGAGGGGCACTGCCTTGAAAAGGTACTTCCCTACACAGAACATAGCCTGCTGCTACTTTTTGCCAGGAGGTGAGAGTACTTGCAGGGACAAAAAGGGATTCCTTAGACAAATTAATGGGCAACAGATTTACAAATGGATATTCCAAGAACTCAGGAGGCATGTACCCTGTGACACACTCTAATACAGCAGTTGTGGCTGATGGTGGAGTATGAAACAAAGGCTTTTGAAATAGGAACCAGTCTAGGTTCTCTCCTAGCTGGGCCCTCCCATTGCCTCTGCTGGAGATCATACGTGGGCTGCAGAAAAATCCAGTGGGGCCCTGCATGGGATGTCTTGTGCTACCTGGCCCAGGAGCTAGGAACTGACAAGGAAGATGTGTATGGGGTTTCAGGAGTGCTCCAAATGGGAGGGAACTCCTTAGCCTGGGGCAAGGGGCACCTCGGTGTCTCTGTCTGGAATACCTTCAACAGCCCTGGGGTGGGGGAGCTCAGCCAACCAGCTGTTCACCTGCAGCAGCCCCTGCAGATTTGACACTCACTTTCTTCTCCACACATGGTGTGTTCTTTGAAGAAAGAGTATGAGAAAAGAGAAGTGTGATTAGGGAAGACATTTAATGAAAATAAATAGTCAAGCTTCACTTGCACAGACATTCCTAACTTGGTTTTTTATCCTCATGCTGTGACTTTGATTTAGTGGCAGAATTTTGTCTTGGCAACATTGATGTTTTTGGTTTTGCTTGTGAAAACACATCTGATTTTTTTTTTTACCCAATATTCCTCATTTGAATTCCATAAAGGATCCCCAATTAGGACTCATTATTTATAGGCTCAGATCCATTTTTATTTTAGAAGACTGCTTGTCTTGCTTCCTGCATACTTTATAGTCATAGAGAACCCATTGCCCAGAAATTATTCTTTCTGCAAGGCTGTCATTTGGCCAGAGAACTCTACAGCAAGTAGAATGTGATGAGAAAAATGAAAAAAAGTCAATTTTTATTCCACAGATCTTTAACTAGACTAGCCATTAGTGGTTTTAGAGCTAAAGGTGGTTTTACTTAGTCATATTTGCTGTAAGGAATAAAATATTTTGTATATGAAAAACCAGAAGGTTATTTTAATTAAAAGCCTCTAGAATGAGAGAATACTAGGAGAAAGTTTGAATAGGAGGAAGGGGAGGAGGAGGAAAGAAGTGCACTAAGCACAGGGCACGTGGTGAGAGCCAGAAGGCTAATGGAAGGGTAATACAGTTTTAAATATATTTTTCATTTGTCATTATCCAATGGAAAAATGATGGTAGTGTACCACCAGAGATACAGGAGAGTGTGGGCACTCAGCACTTGAAGTGCTTGAGCCACTCTGTGTCTGAAGCACTGGCATATGGGTCTGTTTGGTTGTAGCCTTCACTGTGTCTGATCAAGTCGCTTCACCTTCTTTTTCCTCAGCCCACAACACATGGGTATCAACAGAGTAAATCTGCTCCTGGTTTCCAAAGCTCAAATACGACTGCAATGAACAGAGCAGGACAGCAAATGTTGCTCCTCAAATTGGTATTTTTGTATCTAAACTGAAGGGAAGTGAAAAAGGGCTCTCTTACCACAGATACCCCATTATATGAGTGCACATTTGTGGTTTTTCTCTGGTTAGTGATTATGTAAAAATTTCTTTATCTTATTTAGCAAGACAGATCTTCAGTGTGTATTTAGAGCCATATTTTTACAGTGATAGAAAAGGTGTCCTTATCTTTTATGTTCCATTATTTTGCATCTACAGCTAAACTGCTGAGTGCATTAAGCCCGAGAGACCCATCTGAAGGCAGGGAGAACACCCTCCCTGCAGCTCGTGGGTGATTCTCAGCATTGGGTGACACTGGCGTGGTAGTTTGAGAAAAGTGTTTTGTTTCTCCGTGGATCATTTTGAGTGGATGATCAGTAGCAGCCTGGCTTCTAAAGGCTTCTAGATGAGTCTACAGCATGAAATCACTCATCCTTCAATACACCAGCAGCTTGTCTGATGACAGAGTAGCAGGATTGTATTTACCTGTGTAAGAAAATGTCTCAGCTGGTCCTGGTACTCCTCTCTGGCACTCTCACTGAGTGCCAACAATCAGTGTGAGCATTTTTACCTGGCTCTTACTGTAACTTTTAGTGCACACATGAAAAGAACATTGAATGGTGCTATGAATGGGTGTGGGGGGTGTGTGGTGTTGGAAATGATCATCAGCACTGAGCTCCTAAACCCATTTGACTGGAAGTAAAGCTGGAACTACCACAGAACACTTCATGTGATGCAGTTCTTGTCAGTACATACATTGGTGCAGAAATAATAATGAAAAGTTTGTTGTTTCTCTTCAGACAATAGTACTAGGACAAGCTTCCCAGCACAAGACAACATGCTTGTGTAAATTAATATAACTGAAAAACTGAGGCATGAATCTGCCCCAACTTCACTTAGGAACCTGGACTTGCGAGAAAAGAGTTCATTCTGATGGTCTTCAAAGGCACCAGCTTCATTAAATCTGCCCTTTATGCAGTTTTAGGGAAATTACATCATCCGAGGGATAACAAAGTGCAATTTAGGCAGTCTGGATCTTCTCCATAGGAAATGGGTAGCAGATTGTGTTTTCTGTGTACCCTCTAAAGTTGAGGAAAGACAGGACCTGCCACAGAGTGGTGCAGAGCACCTGTTAGACGCCTAATGCTGGATGGCATGGAGGCACTCCAGGGGCAATCAAAAGTTAATACTCAGCCCTGCCTCTCGTAAGTTAGTACAACAACAACCCCGCCCACTTCTCCAAAACCACAAATAAAATCCCCCAAAATAGCAGGGTCTTAAATATTGTCTGTGAAATCTGGAAGGGTCCTCCAACTTTGACAATCTTACTACTTTGGAGATGAAAACAGTTATTGTTGCAATGTATTAGGAATTGCCTGTTTGTTTACCTGTTTTCTCCCTTATTACTTGTCCTTCTGAGAGACAGTCTTTTAACAACTGTTAAAGCAGAAGATTTCACAAGGATAAATAAATTATATAAGTAAAGAGATGCAGGTGGCTTACATGGCTGTGCAGTCTGTATTTGGAGGTAGATTTAGACTTCCCCTCATACATGCTCTCACATCTGAGGTTACAGAACTGCATAGCATTGCCCATCCCAGCACACCAGAATTTGTTGCTATCCCAAAATAATAATAATAAAAACCAGAGTGCATCAAAATGACTTGAAAGCCAAGAGCTGTACATGTTTTATCTTTTCCATCTATGAGGTTTAGGGTTTCAGGCTTTCTCTCTCCAGCCATTGTGGGTGAGATGCAGTATTAGTTTTCAGAATTTCATATGGAAGAAGGAGATGAGGCACTTAAAGTAAACTTAAAATATTGAACAATTTTTCACTAAAGACACCTAAGTGAAAAAAAAAAAAAAAAAAAAAGAGAATAGCTACAAAACTAATTTCCTGATGTGGTTTGGGTCAAAATACCCTCTCCCACTCTATGTCAAAGTTTTGATTTACAGACCTTGTCCTGTATTAGTGAAGTGGGAGCTGATGCCTTGCCAAACGCACCTGGCCCACTACTTTCTCAGCCCATCATTTGGTGTAGCTAACTGTGACAAATGTGGCTGAGCAGGTGGGAGAGCAGCAGCAGCCCCTCCTTGCAGTCCTGGCCTGATTTCCTTCATGGAACTGACTGTGTAGGAGTGGAAACAAAATGCTCACACCTTGGAGATCACTGTCACATGTTTTCAACAGTGAACTGGGTAGGACAACAAATACTAACTTTAAACATAGCTAAGAGGGAAGAAAATATCTATACCTGATAAAATGTGTTGACTAACATGAATGTATTTGACAATCACTGCATTCTGGTTAGATTTTCAAGCATATGTCACCAATGCTGTATAGATATCTGCAGCCCATCTTTGCAGAAAGAAGCAGTGAGCTGTAAGCAGCAAGGCTCTTTGTGAAGGCAGAAGTACCTAATGAGCTGGGGAGTTTTGCTAGCTCCCTACTGCTTTTTGCTCATGCTTGATGGATGGTTGTAGATCCACTGGCAGTTCTCCAGACCAGCCTTGGCAACCATGTGGAACATATTATCCTCTTGGGCAGAACTGCCAAATCTGTTCCAACCTTTCCACTCAGCTGTAAACCCAAATGCTTAAACACAAATCACTTACATGACAATATGCTCTATTGTAAAAAATTCCATAAAAGGCTGGAAAGGATACTGGTGGATTTATCCTCTCCACTGTGAGGATCATTTGGTCTTTCCTGTTCCAAAATTGTCACATTTATTTGTTTATTTTTCTATTTTCGTATGAGTATTTGGATGCCTTATATAAAGACCAATCAAATATATGGAACTGAAATGATAACAAACCACTTAGATTTGCCTTCACCTTCTGCAATAATGCTTTCTCCAGACATACTTATTTTGTTCTGTGTTTTCATGCATCGAGGAAGATCTAATCTCCATTAACAGTAGACACCTCATGTAAGACATTGATAACTCAGTCTTACAAACATTTTGCCTGGATAAACAGCTTGGTATTCTTAAAGAACTTTCTCCCTTTCAATCCATTTTGTTGTGTTCTTTTGGAGTCATTGCCATAATATATTGCAGTCACCTCAAGCAACTTGCTTCCCTAGACTGTGCAATCAAATTTTTAAGTATGGTAAAGCCCTGTGAATTGTACTACTTGCACAATCCTATGCAAGTGTGACAGTTCATGGCTTTAGAAAAGCTGTTTCACCTCCATATGCCACTCTTTTCAGAGGTGACCATCACAGCCCCTCTGATGATAGTCATTTGAAGACCACTCCCATGTCTGAGTTTTGAAATGTCGAACCCTCAGTGGAGGTGCTCTAAAGAAATAGGTCAGCTGTAGGTTGCTGGTGGGGCGTGGTCTGGGGGATGGTGCAGGAGGTAAAATGTTCCCTTCATGCTTTTCCTATCTTACTAGCAGCAAAACCTGATGGGCTTTATGCAGGGGAAATGAACATCCCTGGGCCTGCAGATGGCCACTTGGATCTCTTGCAGTTTCACGCAGTTAACATCACATATATGCATGTTTCCAAAAGCAAAAGCTAGAGCCTGAAAAGAGACTTAATTTTCTTCTCGTAGCCAGGATTGAGAAAATTATGTTAAAAATCCCAAGTCCAAGATCAGCACAATGAATTGGTGTTTCTTCCCCTACTGGCTTTACATGCATCTCCAGATAGTGTCCCTGAAATGAAGCATTATTTGACATCTCTCTTTTAATACATCATTAGTAGAGCTGACACTGTGCTGGCTATTCTTCTTCTAACACTTGGGTGATTTTCTGTCCTAACAAAATGGACTGTGTGTCTCTTCAGTTTTAGCCACAGGGTCACGTGACTGATTTCTGTGCCGGTTTTATGTGGACATCCATGCAAGGAAGGCCCTGTCTGCAATATTTTTTTCTGTCTGGTTACCTAAGGAAATTGTTGATTCATTGACTGTGTCATTCAATAAGCTTTTAATGACTTGTGGATTTGATTTGCACTCTATGAATAAGCTGAGAGAAGTTCTGAAACAGAACCTCAAGATATATATGTCAGCATAAATTAAAGATATGAGCACTCTACCTTGAGGCATCATTAAAAAGGGTTTAATGTTATTTGATTTTGAATTCAGAGCACAGGCCAATGAAAATTTCATTAATTTGTATGCTGTGGGAACTACATTTGCCAAATTGATTTGAGGGATTTGCATAATATGATGGCCTCAGAGCATCATATGGGGACCAACCTTTTCTTCCCTTTTGAAGCAGAGTACTTTTTCCTTTTCTTACTGTCTTGTCCATTTATTCAGGTCTTGCAGCTTAGTTATTACTTAGACTATAAAAAAATATCTACCAATCAAACACAGTGTTATTATTACTTTCATGTTATTATAGCTTCTAGTATGGTTAGCAGAGTTAACTTTGAAAAGTGGTGGCTTTTTTATCCTTCAAATAATTTCATTATGTTGATAAACATGGAAATATAGAAAACTTTAACTTTGGGGAAAATCAATTCTTCTAAAGATCTGCTGCTAAAGATGGTTTGTATCTATGGCTCAATGTTAAGGTAAGATGTGGTTATGGTGGAGATTCCATAAATGATAAAACTTTAGAACGCTGTTGCATCTTGGAAGCAGGGAGATAGCAAGTTCATAATAATGGAAATAGAGGATGACAACAATAATAATGTGGGATAAATACAGATTTATCTCACAGCTCATTAAAAACTAACTGAATGCAGGAAATCTTGTCTAACTACAAGGTATGGTGGTTTCTACTGCAAGACTCATTGGAGTAGGTGGCCTTAAAATTTGAGAATAGGGAGAATGGTGAGCACTCCATACCACATGGTCCTATCTCTTCACAGGAACTCCCAGATATAGAGGTATTGACTAATTTCTGCCTCAGCAGACTTTGCCTAGATCCTTACATGTCCTTCTCCAGCTCTTGGGAAAGGCTGCTTTATCCACTGATTCTAATACAAGTCACATAACCAAACATCAAGTCGCCTTTTCCTAAATTGAATTCATTCATTAATCTAATATGCTTCTTCCTGCTGTAACTCAAGTTACATCTTTCTCTAAGCTTTTCTTCTCCCAGGCTTTCTCAGTCACATTTTGCTGTTTACCAATTTCATTAGTCTTCCAAACTTTTCCAGAAATTTCCGAGTCTTCAGGAAGGTCCTGTTACTGCAGTCCCTGTGGGCATTTCTGGTTTTATGCTATCAAACCTTTAAACCTCCTTTTCATTCTGTACTTTTCCTCCACCATTCACTTTTATTTCACTTAAGCATTTTCACTGTTTCTTTTTATTCAGAAGTAAATGACCTGAGCTTAATGGCTTTTAAAATCCTTCAGATGGGCTATCAAAGGGCAATTTGAACTCAAACAATAAACTAGGGTTTAGCTTTTATTTTTATTTCTTACTACCTAGCCGGTTCCAAGAGAAGAAACACCAATCAGGAATGTACATTTACTTTCAGATCATTTCTTCCTGATACTGTAAATTTTCTGGTTTTGTTTGTTTGTCTTAAACCCTTGACTTCAGCCATATTTTTGTAGAAGACAGGAAACAGTTCTTCTGTTGTGTTTGTAACCTTGGGATATAATAATTTCCAAACTCATATATTCTACTCCAGAAGCTCTCTGGTGATCAGGGTCATCAGAAGCAGATGTGAGACCAGCTATGTGGTTCCCAAGTCTTCCATCAGACATTTCCCCTTGGCATCACTGTCACTTGACATTGTCACGAAGGGGACAATGATCCCATGAGCCAAAAGCCTTGTGCATGTGAAAGAGAATGGCTGGGAATGCCTGGCAGTCTAAAACCACTCTTGAAAATTTAATATTAAAAAGTAAGCCAATATGTGTTCTGCAAAAACCAGCCAATTCTAAGCACATTACAATGGCCAAGCTATAGTAATTTTTCTTGTCCTGAACAGCTGCATAGTCTTCTTCCCACAGAAGTAAAAATGGTAGGAAATATGCCATGGAGCTTGACTTGATGTATTTGAATAACTGAAAACTTGATAGTGGTTGCAACAAAGCAAAGTATGTGAATATTATGAGTCCATTTTATGAAGAGATAAACTGAGGGCAAAGGTTTATGACTTGTCAAAAGTAACACATGACAGAGCAAGGGGTTCTGGGCTCTTACAAGCTATAGTCTTTACAAGCCTGCAAAGAGTGTACTAGTGCCTAGCTCTTGTTCTGTGGTTTAAACACTATTAGCTTCCATAATTTTTTTAGTGTATTAGTGCCCTAATTGCCCACTAGTAGTTGAGATTAGTTTTACTAGGCTGATTTTTGCTCTGGAGCTACAAATGTTTGACTAGTATTACTAACACACAACTTTCTGTATGAGGTGATTCTGAGTCAGATTGAACATATGGGAAATTGTAACAGTACCTTGGAATTCAGCACACTCTTCCCCTGGTGTATTGTTTCAACCTTCTCTTGTTGTTCCTTGGCAGCAGGAGACTGCCATGAAGCTGAATTGCTCTGGGTAACACATGTATATAACACTCACAGGGGTCACTCACCATTGTAAATTGTTTAAATTATCCACAGCACTGTATTCATAAAGGGCAGAAAGAAATGTGTTTGAATTTATACATTTTTTTTCTCCAGAGGTATACAAAACTCTTTCCATATTTCTGATGGACTAAAAATTTTCCATATGCTAACTGTCACAAATACTGCATGAGGGAACTGTTTTGAATCTTCAGAGATAATTTAAGTGAGAATTAATTTTGGCCAGGATAATTTATTATGGTATTGATCTTGGCCCTACTTATGATCCTTCTTCAGCAAAAAGCTCCTGTGGTACAGACACTGCTTTTGCATTATATTAAAACTGAACATTGGTATTAAAAGTCAGACAGTCAGAGAACAGAGGAATTCCTTACCACACAGATTCCAGATCCATCAAGGCATCTGTTTGCATTACCATTACAGTTGCAAGGAGAGCATTTTCCTGAGCTGGTACGATAAAATCCTTCTTGGCATCCCTGCAATGAGAAAAAATGCATTTCCTATGCATATGTAACTGGAGAATTAGGTTTGGTGAGAGGAGAGGAAAGCAAGGCTACAGCCATCAGGTTTCCCCAGAGCACAGACCACACACACACTGCTGAACTTGAGTCTGTTCTTTCACTCTCTGTCCTGGTGCTTGGTTTTTTGCCTTAGAGTGTTAAAGCGGTCAGCATTCCTGCCTGTGTCCTGTCCCTGACAAGCTCTGGGTGTGGAGCTGGCAGATTCTTACTGCATGTTGTACTAGAGGATGAGTTAACCAGAAACCATAATCCTTTTTTGGTAAAGAAGGTGTATTTATAGGAAAGGAATAGCTTTTACTGAAAAGAAAAGAAAAGAAAAGAAAAGAAAAGAAAAGAAAAGAAAAGAAAAGAAAAGAAAAGAAAAGAAAAGAAAAGA
>JAYDZK010000169.1:66977513-67007137 GCA_034509185.1 Euphonia xanthogaster | reverse complement strand
AAAGAAAAGAAAAGAAAAGAAAAGAAAAGAAAAGAAAAGAAAAGAAAAGAAAAGAAAAGAAAAGAAAGAAAAGAAAAAGAAAATAAAAGAAAAGAAAAGAAAAGAGAAAAGAGAAAAGCTTTAGAAAATTTACTTTACATCAAAGCTTTGATGAGATTTGGATGAATAACCGATGGGAAACAGAAACATACCTACAAAGATCAATGCTCTTTTGCATAAACGTGTGGCTTTGCCTGTTTATATAATTTAGTAATTTTGATAATTTATCAGAGCTTACCAAAATGAAAGAGAAATGGTAAATATCTGGATCACCTTCTTTTGAATAATAATTAAAGCAATAATATAAGGAATCAGAAACACAAAGCTATTAAGGCACCCTTCAAAGACTGAGAAACGAAAATTAAAGTGGATAGTTTTTTATTGTGTTGTGTATAAATTCTTGTTCTTTACTGAGGAACTTTTACCTCATTATGCAAAGCTGGTGAGACATATACAGACTGACCTCATCAGTAAACTCTGTTCACTCAGGTACCCTTTGTCACCCTGCTCACCCTGTCCAGTCTCCCTGTGCCACATGCATTATCCTAGATTAATGAATTTTTTGGATCCTAAATATCTCACTCTTGTCTAAGTCTTGCAATATTGTTGCAGAGCTGATATAAAGACACTGGCATATAATTTAGCACTCCAACAATTACTTGCCACACCAGTGATTTGCCAACAGTGATGTTTCTGCTATCACTTACAAACATCATCCCTGAGGTGGCTGTCAGAGCTTAAGGTACACCAGACTTTCCTGAAATATTTTTTGTGGCTCTCTGTACAGAACTTTTTTTATTCTGTGGCTCTTGAGGTCACCTACCCTTGAAAAAGTGGGAAAAGTGTAAAGTTCAAATAACTAAGAAGGGTATGTGTCTTGCATTTGTATGAGCTAAGAGGCTTCTTATTCTATTACTCTGATCAAATCAGGATTAGCTTTCCTTTGTATCTTCCTATTCCTTATTTTCCTGGGTTGCCCTCAAATCAAGGATGAGGTATTTTTCTGCACTATGCAGAAAAATTGCTTAGCACCTGTAACTTTTCATGCCCAGGTAAGCTATGGCAGAACAGCAGGTATGCAGTACAAATGCAGACCCACACGGTGATACCTCCCTGCCTGCAGAAACTGGCCTGTGAGCAGTAGTGCCAAATATCCCTGCTGGTGGCTGGGGCTAGCGAGCCCTGGCACCATGCTGTGGCCATGTCACTCCTGGGACCTGCACTCACATGTCTGCATCGGGCTGCAGTTACAGCTGGGGAGCTCTGGCTAGCAAGAACCAGCAATCCTCAGTCTCAGCTGCGAGTTAACTTCCATTCCCAAGTGTGGCTAGGTCCAGCCAGACAAGCTGCTCACTTAGAAAACATCTTAGGAGATGACTAACAGCAGGCTCTAAAAATGAAGTTTAGAATTTAATCATTAGTCCCATCTTATCCCAGAGAGCTCTGAGAAGTGGAGATGAACATAAATGGAAAACTCAGTTGCCTTTACCATTCTTGTGCACAGAATTTTATCTGGTTTGTTTTGGAAACATTTTCTTTGATAATAGCTCCTAGGAGACAAAGTCTTCAGACCACAGACTCTTTCAGGCAGCAGAAATACTGTCTATTTCTACTGCTTGTTTCTTTCAGTTGTTTAGTCTTTACACAGTGGTAGGACTGGCTCCTGCCAGACTAAGGATTGCAGCTCAATGATTACACCACACACTGTGGAAGGGAGACAGTTAGTTTCTAAACTGAAAACAGATTCTTGTCCCAATGTCTGCCTTTGCAATGCTTCTTTCCACCCATACAGATCTAAAGCTTGTTACATTCCCTGATGAACAGAGCTGGTGGGTGGTCCTAGCTGTGTTCCTCTAGTGTCTGCCCAAAAGCTTTTCTGGTTTTGCAGGTCTAAGCAGAATAATTTTTTTACTTATGATAGCGAATATGGACAATGGAAATATTGGAACGCTTGTAAAGGTTTCTATGAAAATCCTTTAGTCAGCCAGAATGATAATTTATACTTCATAACTTATACTTCAACTGATGGTATGCCTGCACTGCAGCCATGAGAGAGCTTCCGTCTAGTCCACACACCCAGCAGTAAGAAGTTAGCACAGGTCAGTGCTACGTTGTTGGTTTTAGCTTAAGGGCAAGGGCTGCACAGACATTGCTAAGGTCCACTGAGAGCCAGTTTACCTCCTGTTATTAGCAGACACACATCTGAGTTCCTTAAGATATCTGCCTCAAGTCTGGGTCCCTCTATTTTCATTGTCAGAGCCCCTCTTCAAAATGAGATGTGGGGAAGTCACCTGGGTATTTTTTTCATAGTCTTTCCCCCCCATGTTATTCAATTAATCACAAAAAACTTGGAAGGTGCTGATGCTCACTATTTTAAAACAGTACTTTAAATGATGGGTTGCATCAATGTAAACCAGATATGACATATTGACAATCAATGGTATGAGGGACAAGGGAATGAAGGGAAAATAGGATCCAGATTTCTTTTGGGAGTTTTCCTCCCAAAACTTCCTCTGAAGTTTTCTGAGGCATTCTCAATTATTCTGATATATTTTTGTTGCTCCTTGCCCTACTAGTGATAATGGAGTGATTGGTTGGTTGTTCCAGAGCTTGAGCCAACATCATATTTATAAAAAGAAGTGTTAGATTGTTGAGCTAATTGAGGGATTCAAATTGCTGAATGTTCTGGGAGCACAAAATTATTGCACACAAAGCAGAAACAGGACTGGAACAAAATGGAAATACCCTCCCTGCAAAATAGTTATGTAGGCAATTGAGTGAGGAACATTTCTGTCCACTGTCTGTTTCTGAATGGTGAAGACAATTAGAAGGCCAAAATGTTAGGTCTGCATTAGTGATTATGTCTTCACAATTATTAGATATTTTTTTTCCCTGAGGGACAGAGTTTGTTCCAGTTCAAGTTGAAAAGTCCAATCAAATCTTGGCCTTGCTGATCTCCTGAAAAATCTCTGTACCCGTGGGGCATTTATTCCCCTGCTCCCGCCCTGCATCTGGATTGAATGATTGCATTACGTAAAAACAAGAACCAGCTGCATGCTGAAAGTGCTGGGGAGCCTGTAGTCATTTTTTGCTTCTTCAGACCTTTCTGCTGGTCTGAGTGCAAGATGGGACTGGAGATGGAAGACAATTCACATACACAGAGTATGAATTCACTCCCATATGATATTCAAGCAGTTCCATCAGTTTCATTGTACCTGTTCCTGATCTGAACCTGTTCCTGTTCTGCAAACTGAGGGCAGAACCAGGTCCCCCATTCGTTCCCTGCTGCCAGCTCACAGTAATGGTGCAGCTGTGCTGAGGTGGGTGTTTGCTCTGAACCTGCCTCTTCTGGTTTGCTTTTCCCAAAAGAAGAATGTTGTGCTGGTAACATACACAGAGCGTTCTCTGTGGTCACATCTGCACTGGCCAGCTGAAGAAAGGCAAGGTATGGAGGCCTTGATCTTGCTCCTTGAGAGACTGTGATTTTCCTGCCAATGACCAGGCCCAGCTCAGGGCATGGTATCTGTTAGGATGTGCTCCCAAGAGGCAGTTTTTATAGGGCTCCCCTTCTGTGGGCAAACACAGGGAGTGCTTCAGCACATGGACACAGGCTGTGATATCCTGTTTGACGAGGAGGTCCCAACACTGCTTTAGTCTGTAGTTCAGATGTAGCCATTGACTCTCTCATCTAATGGTCAGAAAACATGGCACATATCTTTAGTTAGTACTGGAACTTTTGACTTGTGAGTGTATAAACACACGAAAGGTCTCTTCCACGATAAAAGGCTCCCTTGGATCCGTGCCAGTGCTTGTTATTTACAGAGTTTCCTCCCAAGTGCTGAGGTACACAAAAGCATATGTATTCAGGGTTAAATGGTCTGCCTTTATAGACAATTAATGGACATTTCAGCTTGTGTTACATCCATGATACTATTTTCAGTCTTGGACCAGGAATCCCATCACATCTGGTCCAAGACAAGCCCAGAAGAAAAAGATGGTGCTGTCCTCCAGGACCATTGTGAAAGAGGAAACAGCTGGTGCACATGGGGAACTGAATCTAAGGAGCAGCACTCAAAGTAGTTGCCACTGCACATCAGCTGCCAAGCCACTTCTAAGTTTAGGGCCAGCAAAGCCTTGTTTGTAGCTCCCAGCACTGTTATGGTCTTTGCTGCTAGAGAGAGAGTCCAAGGGTGTGCTTCCTTCCAGGTCTGAGAAGGATCCCCAGGGAGCTACATGGATGTTCAGGCAAGAGACAAAGGTCAAACATTATGGTATTACTTGGTAGAGTCTCACTACTAGAGAGAAAGGTCTGTTCAGGACAGTAAAAGTGAATGCAATCTGGGCACAGCTGAGCCTGATGAACTCACGGGCTTGTGATGAAATGAAAATTAACTGAATTAACAAAATACCCCAGATCTATCTGCAAAAATACAAATAAGTTCTATCCTGTATTGAAAACACTCTGTTTTGTGTAAAAGGGTAATTTTTGATGGCAAGAGGAAAAAAAATGCACATTTCCTTAGTTTCTGGCAGCCTCCATATATTACTTCTTCATATGCCAAGAGGTTAGATAAATGACTCTAGTATCATTTATGATATGCTATTCAAGTCTTAGAAACTGTTCCTGATCATGTCCTTTTAGCCTTTTACTGTCTTCTCGGTGGGAGAGGATATAATTAATTCTCATTACCTGTCATCTGGTTTTGGCCAAGTACATACATAGCTATCTCTGGTTAAGCTGATGTACCACATTTTGTTTACTTTCTTTATCTCAGTGAAATTTAATTTGCCGTGTAGTTTAATCTTGAAAATATATTTGTGCATTCCAATTTTCATTTTTCTGCAGTCTGATCTCTTCTGTAAAGGTGGTAAAAGATTATAAAAAGACACAAACCTAAGGAAATAATAGTTTGAGGAGCATGAAATCTGGCCTGAGAGGCTATCTCTCAATCAAAACATTTATGGAGAACTGTGACACATATTGTAAATTATTTGAATAATAATGTTTATCACTTGACATAGATTGAGTAACAGTTTTGGAACTGTAGGACCCTTAGAAGTCCCCATTGTCTCTTATGGAATGAAAGAAAAGAAAGAAGAAGAAAAGAAAACAAATTCTACTTGAACATTATGAAGCTTTGTTTCAGAACACAGGGAAAAGAAAACAGAAAAGTGTTGCACCTCTGATATAACATGCATCCTATCAGCCATAGATACCTGTAAAAGTAGGACACATGGATAATTTAAGTCCATGTTTTCGATGCATTGATGAAAACAATCAGACAAATTGAGTGGAGCAATGTCCCTTCTTGGCAGCTTTATATTAATGTGTAATGTTTATCCATCTGGAAGGAACTGTTTAGAAAAACAGAGGTTTTGGACTCAAAGTTTTATAAAGTCTCTGAAACTATGTTTTACCATGCAGAAATGAGTGAATACTTGAAACCACCTCCATTCATTTTAAATTCTTTGTCTCTAAAGCAGAGACCAGCCTGCTGGAAGTACATGGCATTACCATGGAAACATCAGCCCTCTGCTCCTTGAGGACATTTCCAAACTCAACACAAGCATGCTTGCTTTTGTTTATTTGGCTTTATGAGCAGTATTTGAAACTGGCAGCTACAGTTCTGAGGCCTTTTTAAAGTTTGTTTGCTTAGGCCAACTTGAGATAAATAGCCTATTGCCCTTCCTAAAAATAAAGATATTTTCCTGCTTGAATATCTCCCAGTACTTTCATTTATGCAATTGTTTGTTAGAAATAGGAACATTAGAGAAACAAGCCTGAGAAAGCAGTCCTCTACTGTACATTTGATGTTATTTCAGTTTCTCTGGCTTCCTCAGAACAGGCGGGACTCTTTTCCAAAGAGATTGCTGGTTTTGATCACCTATAATAGGGACTTCACTTTCAATCCCCAGCCAAGAGCTCACAGAAGTCTTGCCAAACATTCAGCACTCAGCAGGTCTCTCCCAGCATGTCTGTGTGTGCCCTGAAGGCAGTCCCAGGCTGAAGCCCCAGGAGCTCTGTGCCCCAGGTGCAGCACTGAGCTAACACAGCTGTGGCCGTGCTGGTGTGAGGGTGAGCTGGCCTTGGCAGCTGCGTGCCTGTGTAGGAAGGCTAAACCACAGCAAGCTGGGAGTCATCCACAGGGAGACTTCCACATGGGATGCCATGTGGCCAGAAGCCAGCTGGACACCCGTGGTGTGGTTTGATTTCTTGTATATGGAAATGAATCTAAATTCGGTCAGCTGGGCCCGCTGCTCTCGCCTAACAGCCTAGAGGGACGTGGAGGGTGGCTCCTGTGTAGGTGCCAGCTCTGTATACAAACTCCATGAGATGAAGCCTATTGCATGTATCAGATGTGCTGTGCCTTGTAGAAGTGTCCAGGCTGCAACAGCTCTGCCACAGATCTGGCCAAACTCCTGGACCCTGTATCCTTGGAGAAGTGCAAAGTCTCCTTAGAGTCTGCTCCACAAGTCCGTATGTTCAGGTAGAGAAAGTGGATAGATATAAAGGAAATCTTGATGTCTGACAGACCCAAACAGTTCTCTATATACACGCAGGGAAGATCGAGCCTAGAAAGAAGAATGACCCCATTCTAAGGACAATTTCTGGGCCCTTCCAAAAGGCACACAAAAAATACTGCTTTGCCAGGTTGGGATGTAAATATACAAAGTGTTTGAATCCATGGACATCCTGTCTTAAAACTACTCTGGGCAGGCACAAAATCTATGGCTTATCATGCTTGGAAATCATTAACTACAAAACTGTCTTCTTTACCTTGGATGGACATACAAATACACTTCTGGTATTTCATTCATCAAAAGACACTGAGTACAGCAATGTGACTTTCCCATCTGCTTTTCAGCTTGGGACATAATTGACTTCTAGTGCATTTAAGCATGGATTTTTAAAATCCAGTCTTCCAGCTGTAGATTGACGGTCATTTGACTGCTTCTTGCTCCCTGGGAGCAAACTAATAGACATTTCAAATTTCTCAGGCCAGAGATGTGTTATTCATAAGCATAGACACAAAGATTTAGTTCTTCTTCAGCCTGATGAGAAACTTTATGCAAACAAAGAGATCTGTGATAATACTGCATTGCACTCTCCTGCCCCTCCTGCCTTTGGTGACCTGCAGAAGAAATCTCTCTCCATTTGTTGCCAAAGTATAAAACCCAGCAGATGAACAGAAAGCACTGTGTGCAACTCCAGCTCGGTGTCAGCCTCTGTACTGGTGTGCAGCACACTCAGGAGCTCTGGCTGTCTTACACAGCCAGCACGCACTTTATTGATCACAGAAAAGGTGCTTAACTGCTGGAGGTTAAATTTCGGATTGAGAATTCAGTATGTGTAGTTTTAGGAGTATCTTTTCACTGTGTGGGATCTCAGAAGTGTGTGGGTACAATGGGATGGACAAGGGTTAGGTGGAAGAAAGGGATATACCTATATCTGCTCTGCAGGGCCCTGCTGCTGTCTGACACATGCTGGTTTTTGCCCTGGACCCAGAGGACTGGATGGACTTGCATGTTCACTAGAAAACAAATAAACTGCACTTGCTGCATAGGATCAGCAGACAGGAAAGCCTGAGCCCATCAGAGATTGAGTTTACCAGACTGATAAGGTGTTTATTAATTAATGTGCTTTGGTGCTCTTCACACCTAGACTTTTCACATTTTTGGATGAGGATCTCAGTGGTGCCAGCTCACCAGTTCTTGCTGAAAATTCTTTGGGACAAGATATTGACTATAGCTGAGAAACTACTAAGAAAATTTTGGGATTCATTTAAAGTCAAAATTATGCTGTTTTTATGTGTGTCCAGGAGACAGTACATATTTAACAGGTACATGTATGGTATCTGAGCTGTGTGTCTCAGCAGGCAATCCATTTTTCTAATTTGGCCTAGCTAACCATGAAAGGCTGACTTGCCACATTTCTTGACTAGGAGATAACAAATCACTGAGCCCACCACCAGAGGCTTTCAGATGCCTCTGCATGGTTCCTGATTCCTGTTTTCCAAAAGAGTAGGCCTGCAAGAGATAAATGCATGAAAACAGTGCTCGTAATATTATTTTCTATTTTGAATATTATTTGGCATTACTCCTCTTCTTCACAGTTTTTGTTCTCATCTGTTTGACACGTGAACACCAGACTGTTCATGAGATCATCTGCAAAGTGCAATCAAAAAATGCAAAGTAAAGCTCTGCATTTTTTCACATAATACCTTGTAAGAAAGAAGCTTGAGACAGTGGTCTTTGCCTCTCAAAAGCTGCAATGTTTGAGATAACAGATGGCTGTATTGAAACACTTTGATTTTTATTGCTTCTCCGACAATGCCAACCATGGCAGGGGGGTTGGGATTACAAGATCTTTAAGGTCCCTTCAAACTCTTAACATTCCATGACTCTATGATCTGAGGGATCCTGAAGTGTATGACTCGGGGTAGAATTTGTCTAATTAAATTTTCTCTGCTTTGTTGTGTTCTGGTTTTTTGAGACACAAGGGAGAAAGCATTTCTAGAAGGTGTCCTTGGCCTCTTTATATAAAAGAACTTGATGACAGCTCTGATATTATTTTGACTGTCATTCATGCTGCTGCCACATTTTTACAATAGTAACTATGTAGCTGTGAATCATTTTTTTATTAATTTCTTATAGACCTTGTGCTTCCAAAATTTGTATGTACTTGAATTTGCCAAAGTCTATTCGGGCAGTTACAATTTCCTCAGAAGCACAGTGAGTACTTGGAGCAATGAGGGGTTTGCTGCAGAGAGTATTTTCCAAGAAGTCTTTTTGTATGTTGTGAGGCATTGATCAAATCCATGGCTTCTCAGTTTGTATTTATAGCTTACCCTAGCTTTTATTTATAGGTTACCTTTTAGTCTTGTCTATATTATGTGTCTCTCTTGTTGGCAATGAGGCTTGAATATCGTTTAAACAGTCTTACAGTAAATGCCAACCAGATGAGATGATTGTTCATTGGCCCTTCTTGGGGAGGCCTCGGTGCTTCTCCTGGGCTGTAGCTATTAATGGAGCAACTGAACATTACACTGAAGGGTTTGGATCTCCACCTGCCCCTGTTGGCTCCCACAGCCATTCTATTGTGGCCTTGTTCTCTATTCATGCTTGTGTCCTCCCTGTTCTGCTTTCCATTTGTCCTCCTACTCCTCTTCTCCTATCTTTGCTAACCCTGCCCATCCCTGCACCTGGTCCCAGCCACTCACCCACTTTATTACATATGCTTCACCTCTAATCTACAAACACCTCCACAGCAATAGTTTCATTGTACTGTTTGAAATTAACGTAACAAAAATATTCCTTTTCACTGAACATCAAAGAAACTCATCACCTTGTTTCCATGCATGAGCTTCTTTCTAATTATGTTCATAAGAACACTGGGACTCAAGAAAATACATTCTTCTGGTCATGTCTTGTGTGACAATGAACATTACCCTTTCATTTAGTTCCTCCATCAGTAGAAGGGAATAATGACCACAGCCATGCAGAATCACAGAACAGCTGAGGCTGGAAGGGACCTCTGGAGCTTAACTGGTCCAAGCAGGGCTGCCTAGAGCTGATTATCTGGGACTGTATCCAGATGTACCCAGTGTAACCCACGGCAGAGCACACAATGTAATCCCAGCGTCCCAGATGTACCCAGTGTACCCAGCAGTGACACTCCTCAACAGCTTCATGTCTTTTAAGAGAACTGGTCAGAACCACCAGGAATACTGAATATCCCCATGTGACCAGACATTTCGGGTAGTTGTGTTTTGCTCGTTCCAGATGTCTGCAGTGAATATAAAGCTGTTTCTGGACCCAAGACTTTTCTTAATGCAGTGCTGAAAGAATGTTTTTGGCCTTCAGCTAAACAGCCATAGTTGGAAGACATTTTGATATGTAGACAGCACTGCTTGGCATTGTGCTGCCTTCCCCATTTTTCCCACCATTCTTTCTTAGGGCTAGACCTCACTCTTGTATTTGAGGGTGACTCTTATGAGTGGCCTGCAATGATTTACTGCCAGATCTTACTAGATATATGAAAAGGATTAGTCAAAGAGTATAGAGAGAAAGAACTACAGTTTGGTGATAAAGTTTCCCATGAAAGCTTCAAACTAACTTTGTAAGGGAGCTTTTCATATATTTAAGGAAAATTTTTTTGTTTTTTTTTTTTTTTTTTTTTTTTAATACAGGGAAGGAAAGATGAATATGGAAAAATCTATTTGATATAGTTGTTTTTTAAAATATCATCTCATGTATGGCATTTGCTTCTGTTAGATACAATGATTAAAGAATTCTTCTCTTATAAAAAAAAATTAAGAGCAGGAGCTCTTACTCAAGGTACAAAGAACATTAATTCTGATGGTAACTTCCCCTTTATCTGTCCTACTATTTTCTCTTAATTTATTCCATGCATCTTCCTAGACCAGGTCTTGGTTAAGGAGGAGATTTCTGTGAGTTTTCCCAACCACTGAAGTAAACTATAACTAATTTTAAAAATAAAATGCCCTGGTGGTGCTCTTTCACAGAGCTGTCATGCTTCACTCTAAGTTATCATTTGAAGAAATAAATGGACTTTAAATTCCCAGACTGTGAGTAATAAATTCAAGATTGCCTTTGTACTCGAACATATAAATCCCTATGGAGTGACATTTCAGAAGGATCTTTGTCTTCCTCTGGGGAATAAGGCCCTTAGAAGTGAATAACTGACCTGTTGGCCAAAGTTCTACCATCAAAGTAATCACAGAGAGAGACAGAAGTTCTGCTCTCCACCATGAGGTACCTCAAAACATGCAGGCAAAAGTGGACATCTGCTCTGCAATTTTATTTATTCTCTGTTGATTTTTTGCTAAATTTATCTGAGCTTTGAAGCCTTGCAAACTAGAGAATTGAAAACAAACAAGCTTGTTCACCAGCTTCCCCTAGGCCTCCAAGCTCTATTTATAATTTCTATAAGCCTTCATTACCTCTGGTCTGCAGTATCAAATTCTTCTGAACAAGAAAGGTCACATTCTAACTATTATTACTGAAGAAATGAATTCAGTGTGTGACGTCACAGCTAGACAGTTAATTACTCCATTTAACAGGACACTGCAGCTGTTAGGGAACTGTCTGCATGCAAAAACCCACTCTGTAGTATTTACCATTTCAAAGGCAGAAACCTCATGCAAATTAGCCCTTTGCAATTTCAAATTCATTTTTAAAACTGCAAACATTCCTGACAGAAACACATTTTTTAGTAGTCTCCAAATCAATGTTTATGATAGTTTTATAATAAGCACCCTGGTGTAGTCCATTAAATCCCTATATTGTTTTAAATTTCTGACATTGTTAACTGCGAAATATTTATTATTTCCAGTGTTCCACTGATGTTGTAAATTAGAAATTAACCAGAAGTTGGTGAAGAGATTTGGGCACAATGCTGGTAATCTTTTTTTATCCACTTATCTTGACAAGTATCTCAGTTCTAATTGCATTTAATGAGACTGCAAACTAAAGTAATAATTGCACACTAACAAGGTTTTTATTTTGTTATTTAAATTACAAATGTAAAAGCAAATTCTTTCCTGCTTAAATTGTCATTCAATAGAGTCCTCCAATATTTTTGCATATTTTTATTTTTAAATTAAATTCTCACATGAGATAGGTTTGATAAAAAACCTCAGTGACTGCATATGCCATAGATCTGGACAAATTCTTGGAGTGTTCTGGATAAGTGATATGAAACGCTCATTAAATCTGCAGCAGTGTATTTTTGTGAATTTGAGTAATTTGAATCTTCAAACACCAAAACAACAACAAATAAAGCAATGACACTGGTTGTGAACATATAATCTTTTTCAGTAAACAAACTGCTTAATGAGTGGTGAAACAAACGAAGCATTATTTTCTGTCACCAGTGTCCTTTCTGTCAGCCCCTGTGCATGGATCTCAATATTGTTCCTTTTTGCCTGCATTCCCAGTCATGCTCCCACCTGAGAGCACAGGGCTGGTCTGGAGCCAGGCAGACCCTGTCTGGCCAGTCTGCAGCTGCTAAAGCGTGTATCTGATGACTGAATTTAGTCTGGTTTTCTAACTGTTGCTGTGTTAGGCAGCAACTAAACACTAGAAGTTCTGCATCATTTATATATACAGAGGGGTTGAGCTCTCCTTAGAATTTACTGGAAAAGTTGTGGTTGCCTTAAGGGACACAGGACAAGACACTAACTTCAAAACTTTTTAACTTGAAAACTTCACTTGCTGACTTATCCATGACAATTTGGATTATTTATGTATTACCTGATGAGTTACCAACTCATCAGCCTGCAAAAGGGAAGTTTATTTCGGGTGATAATAAAGAACAGGTTATGAAGCTGGTGGAAACTTTCTTCTCAAAGTTTTAGGTGCAAATATCAGAGATCGCTGAAACTAAAACCAGCAAGACTGAAAATAGTTACTACATTTCTCAATAAAATCTGGCTAGCAGGAAGACACGGAAAAAACGTTACCTCCATTTCTCCCTATGGCATGATAGAGCCGGCAGTCAGAGAGACAGTGAATGGGGCCAATTGCACACGTAACCTCCCAATCAGTAAGCAAAGCAGAGAATGGCATGCAGAAAAAAATGACAAGGAACCCTTTCCCCAGCCCACTGTCACTCTGTATTCTGATTCCTTGGGTGGGCTTGTGCATGCCTCCACTGCAGCAGTGACAGACTGATGGGGACTCCCAAAAACAAGGAACAGCTGAAAGCCAGATGGCTTTATGCAGAACAACAACATTATCTATTACCTTGACTAAGTCATTGTATTAAATTTTTTGAAAATTTCCTGTGTTGAAAAGTTTCCAGACTGTTATCCCTTCCCCAGTTCAAGTGGAAAACAAACTGCCATTCAGCAACAGAGATGGGGTAGGATCCAACATAAACATATCTCAGCTAGGCATTCTCCATAGAACTGCACAGTCATTTTTTCCATATACAGTGGGAAAGACAAAGCCTCTGCTTTAAAGGCATTCTCTCAAAAGGGGGAGGGCTAAAGTGTTTTAGCTGTCTGGAAGCTGGCTAAGAATCAGATATTAATACCAGTCTCTAATTTACTTATTAGTACTGCCACTGAGTGAAAAACTTACTCTTACAAGACGCTTGCTGTTGGAAATAGAAAATCTGCCCTTGAAAGGGTAGTCGGTTGATTTTCCTCTTTCAAAAAGATGCCAAGTTTATTCAATTTACAGGAAAAGGGATAAACCTGTGTTGTTTCCTCATTAACCACCCTCCACCCAGTCTCCACTTACATGAAATGTACATTCTGGGTCACTGAGTCTCTCGGATAAGTGAGACATAATCAGTTGACAAACCACAGTACTCCCTGAGAGATTTACAGATAGACACAAAAATTTTCAAGGGATGGAAAAGAAAAGTGGGGTTAAAGTAAGTACTAATGTGCTTGTGGGACACTGTTAATACTGAGAGGGTAAATCTCAAGCTTCAATTTCCCCCCTTCCTGATTTCTAGTATTTCCTGGTTTGATTTTGCATCTCTTTGAAATCTTGGAATCACAGCAGAGAGGAACAGTGATCTGCTTGACCAATAGCCATAGCATCAGTTAAAAGCCTGTTAGAAAGAAACCCAAGGCAATGTGAAAATCTTGAAAGATGAAGAGAAAGAGCTTTCATCCTTCTCTGCCTCCCAAGGGTAGCCCAGCTACGGACAAGAGAGACAGCTGCTGGGGATGGCTGATGGGAAGATCCCATGTTTCTGGGCAGTTCTCAGAAATAAGGCTTTCCCCCTGGATTGTTTTAGCACTTTGCAAATGTGTGGGAAGAGAGTAAGGCAGCTCAGCATGGTTAATTTTGTACTGCATGCCATACAGTCAGGATAAAGCTGGGCAGAGGCTGTGCTCTGAGGAAAAGCCAGGGCTGGGGAGAAGGGGTAACCCGCCTCTATCTCTCAATGCCTCTGGGCTCGTTTCATCATAGACACAGTCTGATAATGAAGAAATAAATTTTCTTTTGGCTCAAAGAGAGGGAAGAATCAATGTATCAAGAGAAAAACAATTTTTTTCTCATCCTTCACAAAAATCTATCACCAAACACCCTGAATTAGCTGGTGCCTTGGATACCCTGTTGAACCTCTGCAGACTATCCTTGCCATTGACAGGAAGTAGAGAGCCACAGAAAACTACAAACCTGCAAAAGGCTGAGCAGAGTACGCTAATTCCCTGACCTTACACCATGTTTAGACCTTCAATACCTGCCCACATCCCCCTGAATGGATCTGTGCCAGGTACTGATGCTCTGGAGAACTTGCCAACCCTCAATGGGCCAGGCTGTGTTAGCCTTTCTGGGGCATGAAGGAGTCTAATAGTCAGGGTAGGGAGGGTTATGCTATATTTTGTGCTGCCAGATTTTGTTTTTATTATTTTCTTTTTTTTTTGGATACTGGATCTGGATAAATGCTTCCTTTCACAAAGTGCTTTTGAGGAAAGGGTCCCTGGAGTCAGGAGTGGGGAGCACAGCATAAGGGAGTCATGAATGGCAGGCTCTCTGTGGCTCTCCATGGGCTAGCATCCAGGCTCAGAGGTGGAAAACCACAGTAGGAAGCCCTAGGACATACTGTCCTTACATTAGCCTTGGCAGAAAGGTCTGCTAATCTCTTGCCACTTGGAAGGTCTTTCATAAAAGAGTAAAAGACTCATTGTAGGGTGGTAACAGGTAACAGAGCTCAGAAAGTATCTGGTTTAGGCGCTGGTTCTAAGTAACTACTTTTCCTGTAGTTGCACTGGCAGCTTTGGTCAAAGATTGAATGAACTGATTTTTAGTCATTTTGTTGGGTAGGCAGAGTCAAGCAGTGGTTCTGAGTATTACAGTTTTAGTTAAAAAGTCTATTTTTATGGAACATATTGAAAGCTGTTCATTCAGATAGAGTATTTTTTTCTTGTAATTATTAAATTATGTTTCAAATTAATTAAAGTGTGCCAGTTCCTCTCATACTCCCCGTCTTCCATATGTATGTTATGACCTAAACATTAACATCATAATTGTTCTTACAGTCTTGTAATGCTGGAATAGTAATTTCTAAAATATTTTTCACAGCCCTCTCTCATTCTTTGACTCTTGAATGCTGTGGGGTTTAGTACTGTTTCTTGTTGGCTTCTCACAAGAGAAAAAAAAAAAAAAAGAGCTCTAGTATTCATGAAGTATTTATTTAAAGGAAATAAATATATAAAGAATTGCAAAATACAGCTAAAAAGGAATGACAAAGCCAGATAATATTTACTGTATTTTAGTCAATCTGTTTTCATTGTCAAATACACATTTTATGTATCCTGACTGACAGTTAGGAAAATCTCTTTGGGATTTTAATGACAAAGAATTAGATTTCAAAAACTTTGGAGCTCTAACAGCTTTGTGTATAATGCTATTCAGCAGTTGTTGAATCTTGCATTAGGATGCATAACCCAAACATCCCTAGCTCATGGTGGTGTGTGAAAATTGACTGGGATGAGATCCAAATATTCAAGAGTGCCAATTAAAATAGAAAACCTGAAGGGTCTATATTTTGGTGTTTGAAATCAAAGTCCAGAAGCAAGTTGTAAATTATCAGTAGTTGCTTATATGTTACTCAGAAACTAGACCTCTTTTACACAGCTCTTGAAAACTAGAAGCTCTAATTGTTATCAGTTTAAATCAGGCCAAGTTTTCCTTCAGAAAGCAATTCTTTCATTTCTTCTCATGCCTCCTGGAAAAACTGGACTTTTAATTCCTTCCTTGATTCCCATGTTGTGAATAAGAGAGGGCATGAAATGCCTTTTATTGGTTTTCACAGCCCAGAATAAGCTTTAGGGCACTTTGCTGGTACTTGCCCAAAACATTGTGGGAATACACTGCAGTGGAGTTTAAATTTTGTTTTCTGGTGGGTGTTTTATACATCTTCTTGAAATGGAGAAAACTTCCAACTATGCATCTGCTCTGCTTTGTGCTTCCATTTGCTTCAGCCTCCTATGATTCAAAAGGTTTGGAGACTGGTGGCACTACTCCAAGCAGCTGATTTTCATTAAAGTTTTGATGAGAAACTTAAGTTGGAATCACAAACATCTGCAGTAAAACTTCCTCCCCACTAATAGATGTTTCTCAGAACATAACCTTGTTGTATCCGAAAAAAACAGCAGCTAGAAATCCAAATTTCCCATTATAGGAGTTAACCTAACATAACCTCAAAGGTCTGAAGTGAATTAATCTAAAGATCTGCTTTTTAAAAGTATATGCAGTTCACATTAACTTTAAAGAATATAAAGGTTCTTGTCAAGCTAAAATCCTTTTTGGCTCACACCTCAGGATGAGGTCTTCCGCTGCTTCTTGTAGTACTAGCTTGTTTTGAACAGATTAATTCTACAAGTAAAGATCATATTGTGGTTTCTCTCAACAGTTTGCAAGATTTTCTGTTTCAGCCATTTTGGGGAAAAGAAGTGAAGACGATTCGGTGATATTTTGAGTTTTTGTCAACAAGTGGCTGGGACATATGGTTGCTGTCAGTTTATATATTTAATGTGAACCATTTTAGAGAGGTGAGTTTGTCACAAGTCCCATGCTAATCATTGCTTATCACTTTAGAGAACCAGAAACCAAGCATCTCAAGAAATGCTTCTTGTGTTTTATCAGCAGCTCCTGGTCAAAGTCAGGTGGGAAAAAATGATCATCAAACATGTCCTTTTAACACACAAGCTCCATCAGATAACTTCTGCCTCTTTCTCTTATAGTAAATGGCTAATTTTGACTTGACCATGATAATTGTTTCCTTTAAAGGACTTTTGCCTCTCTGCCTTTCCCCCGAGCCAAAACCACTGATGCTGGAAACAGTTTTCCTCTTCTTTCTGTCCAACAATATCATGCCTTCCTTCAGTCTGGGAATTGGCTTCCTTCCCTGTCCCAACTTCTTTTTTTTCTTTACACTTAAGACTCTTGATTATCTCATTCTTGCTCTCATTTTTTCCTCTCCTTTGTCTTCCTGCTTTAATTTACTTCCTTTCCCACTATTTACTTCACTTCTTTCTATGAAGGACCTTTGAGATTATCTTTTTTTTGGCTTGGCAGATGTCTCCATAGAATGTCTGTCTTTCCTTTCTTCCCCTAATCCTTCCCACACTCATCTCCTATACTGGTCTCTGGCCTCTTGTAGTCATCAGAATGAAATTAATATTTTACTGGGTGTCACCTTACATTCATTTTACATTAAGGAGAGTGACAACAAAATGTGGATCACAGAGAAATATTTGTGATACTCTCTAGTATTTGAAGTATTGTACCACATTTTACTCTCACCTTAGACTCTGTTAGGAACTTTCTTCCTAATGGGGAACATAATCTACACCTATATAATTAAGACCATTATATCAGTGGAATTTACAAACACAAATTATGACAGTAGCAGGCTTCAGACCCAAATGGTAATGTAAGACCTGCCTCTTAGTTTAGAGACGTGTTTGACAGTGGGACATAACTGTTCTCAGAACTTCTGGTTTTCAATTTTACTGCTGTGCACCCCCAAAGCTGGAAGTGTCTCACCATTTCCTTTCCTTCTGCTGTGTCCAAGCTAGTGAGTGGAACACTAAAACAAACATCTCTGATGTTTCCCCCTTGCTTATCTGCTTTCATTTGATATCTTCCTGTTTTAAGTCCTTTACTTCCATCTCTCACAGATCTTCCTTATAAAATATTTTAATCTATCCTTGTTTGGAAAAACCAATCTCTGACTTCACACCACCACCTGCTGCTGGGTTGCAGTGATGAGCTGGATCCAATGATCTGCACTCTTTTTCTCTCTGTCTCCCCACAGACATCAAGATTCAGCACTGTAATGTCTCCCCACCTCCCCTTATTATCTTTATGAGCCAAGGAACTTAATTTTCCTAAATAGCACACAAGTAGTCTGAGTGCTTAAGTGCTTTTCATATTGATCTGCCTCTTCATGGACAAACCAACACAACTGAATAAAATATTCAGTGCTTAATCACTTCTGAAAATAAATTTTTTAACTAACTTGTAGCTTCAACACGGTCATCTTCAGTTTCCAGTTGCTCCATATACCAATACCTTAATTTATTAGACTAACAAGCCTATTTTTTTTTATTGTTTATGTACTTACACAGTAAGTTCAAATTTTTTTCTTAACCTCCCTCTGAGTTGGCAAATTGGATTGCAGAATCTCTCAGCTATCTTCAAATTCCTAACACTGTAATCCTTGTCATGATACTTTTCTGGATCATTTTAATCAATTTATAAGCAATTTTTGGTTTTGTTTGAAATAGGAGGCAGATATTTTATTTCACTGTGGTCACTAATAATACTCCTTATGTAGGGAACACAACATTTCATTGTGTGGAATCTAGTCTGGCTAATTTAAACATCTACTTTAGCTGCTTCATAAAGCTGTCCTGAAGCCAGAATCCAACAAAGTTTTTAAAGAGGAAGAGACTCCTTTGAGCACTTCCAAGGAAAACTGCTAGGAATTAGAGGCTTAAAAAAATCTGCTATCTCCACTGCTGTATGGGGAATTAGGATTTGTACCTGAAGACAGTCCATGATTCTGACTGAAACATCTAGGAACAATTTATGTGCCTTATTTAGGTGTTCTGGATCACATAATGATTAAGAATGAGGGCGCCAAGGTAGCTGGTGTTGCCTGAAGTCCAACTTAGACCCATGGTACCCTCTGTGCATGGATACAGCATATCAGCATTAAGAATGTAGTTAGTTCTCTTCTCTTAAGAGCTTTTCATCCTAATCGGAGGTGAAAAAAACCAAAAAAAGGCAAAGCTCCTCATTAACTTTAATTTAGATTTTTTTAAACCACTTCTCCCAGTTCCTCCCAGTTTAGGGTTGCCACACATGGTAAAGGAAGAGGATTGGAAAGCTGAGAAACATTCACTAATACATATTTACATTAATTGAGATCTCCTGTTCTTCTATAGGTTCATAATATCAAACTCTTACTGTGATTTAAGAGCATCCCACCAGTTATATCTTGGAAATTCCCACTGGCGCATTCCATGTTGCAGCTGACTGTCACCACAGACCACAGTGAAGCCCCATCTGTGGCTTTGTAACTCTGCCCTATGAAACTGCCCCCTTTGTATAATTTGGCACTATTTGACGTGACTAACAGCCTCTGTCTGCTCGGGGGAGCTGTAGGCCTGAGTCAATATTTAGACGAAGGAGCTGAATCAAACCGCGCTGTGTAAGGGAGTTTACTCTGCGGTTCACTGTGAGCTGTGGGTCAAGCACTCGTGCTTCCAAAGAGGCTAATTCAAATTCAAACCTGCTGGGACAACCCTGTACCTGAGGCTGAGGAAGGGGAGGTGAGCTGTGGGAGGGAGAAGCTCTTTGAGGACCAATAGTAATGTTCCTTCCTTGGATGAGAGACTACCAAACTGTCATTCTCTGGCCCCTACATCAACCTCCAGGCTTAAAGCCCATTCCTCAAATCCTGTTACCAACCACACACATGGATCAATGAGTAAGCGGGTTCTCACTGTTACAGAGCATCTGTCCTACCCCCAAAAAAGCATCCTACTGGGCCTGGTCTCCTTGGAAATTGCCATGGAGGTGAGGCCTGAAATATACAGGTAGCAAGGGGTCCTGAAGTCCCTTCTTCTTCCTCATGAAACGAAAGTGTACAGCAGCCAAGGGCCTTGGCATGATGATACAAGGCATAGTCATCCAGTTGTAACATGGGATCCAGAGTCTAAGTGCTGCCATTGCATGGGCTGAAGTGAACTGCCAGAGGAAACACCAGTTATTGAGTCTATTATGTTGGACTGAGCAAAAATTTAGAAAGGATTGAAATGGTTGAAGGAAATTAAAGTGTCATTCCCTTGCAAGTGTCCAATATATCTCACAATGCTTTCCCGAGATAAAATCTAATAGATGTACATGAAAAAAATGTAGACTATGTCTTTGGGAAAACCATAGTATGCTATCATAACAAGAAAGACTAACAATCACTTATGCTCATTATCCCATGAAAAGCAGCTACAAAACCCATCCAGCTCTTAAGTCAGGCATTTCATTCAGGGACTTTCCGTGCTGGAAGCAACAGGTGGCAATGCAGCTTCTCAGGGCTGATCAGAGGCCAGGGGAGAAAATCTGTACATCCCACACCATGAAGCCTGTCCAATGGCTGGGATGGCTCCTGAGAGTCTTTATGCTGAGCAAAGCAGGGTTTAACCTTCAGTTTTCTCACACAGGTCATGTTTCATGAGGACTCTCTGGCAGGGTGGGCAGGCGTTTCCTGAGGCTGTCCATCTGCTTGGAGCAGGGGAATGAGCTCTGCCCTGCCCTGCAGCAGCAACTCTGGCTGTCTGAAGGCTTTATGCACTTATTTCCATGGCTGTTAATTCTGGCAAGTGGAGGATAGGTGGAAAATCAGCCGTGTGATATTGGAAATTGTGATCTTGATATTGTCACAGTGACACAGCTGCACCTCATTTTTGGAAGTTATGCTAGAAGAACTACTCTTTCTCTTCCCATGACCTTATGGAACTCAATTAGCCTCCTACCTTGCATCTACCACGCATGAGATATTACTGTGTTGTGCCCACCGTTCCACTTCCAACCTTACCCCACCCACCGTGTATGCTGGAGTAATTTATTATTTCCTCAAGATGTATTTTTGAGTAGCCCATTCCCCATGCAGTGTTGCTAAAATAAAGAGTATAAATCAATCCCAAAATAACAGGGGAAAATATTCCATTGTCAAATTGCTTCTCAGATCTCTCTAATTTCATTTGTCACTAATCCCAACCACATAATTTTTGGAACTTGACATCTCTGCAGGTGTGTTCTCTGCAGGCAGTTTCCTAGATGCATTTGATTTATCATCTCCTGCTTTCACTGTGAAAACAAACTTCATATTTTGGAGGTGAATGGCATTCAGAGGCAAAAGCACAAACTTCTACAGGACAGTTTGCCATCAAAAGACAGACTCTTTTGGGAAATTTCAGTGAATTACAATTGCAGGAATTACGAGGCAAGCAGAAAAGTGTTGTGACAATTAACTCTTGTAAAATAGCTCTGTTTGGACAGGCCTGTTTAGTTATGTTGGCAGGAAAGTCAGAGACTTGCTAAGCCAGCTCCACTGCAAAGTACAGCAGCTGTCTGCTCACAGCAGGCAGGGCATGTGTACATTTTGAAGTCTGAGCTGTATCTCTCCAGTCCCAAAATGCAGCGTCTCAGACCACCTCCCCCCTCACCCCCAAATCCTCCTGTATCGCTTTAAGGCTCAAATGATTAAGCTAACATTTACCAGATGGGAGCTTTGACACAGACAGGTGAAAACAGAAAATTGAAGACACTAAAGAGAGAAGGGAATTACTGTACCTCAGCAAAAGGCACCCAACTTCCAGTAGCTACTGCCTGCTGCTGCCCTCTGATAACAGTGGCTTCTTGCGTGCTGACCGCTGAGCTACCTTCAATGTCAAACTGAAAAACACTTCCCTCACTCGAGGCTGTGCTGGAGGAGAAGCATCTCAAAAAGAAAAATACAGGAGAAATGAGGGGCCAGGCGGAGATCAAAGCCATTTCCTCCCCTTACATCCAGCAGTGGTCTTCTAGCGTCTCAGTTATTGTTTACCCTCTTCTGCAATCAGCCCCCCTTGGCTTAGTGGTGCCTCAGTTATTTTAACTTTCTTTCAGCATTCAGTTTCCAGATGTGGCACTTCAAGGCAGTCTAACCGGATCCCGATTTAAAAGAGGGGGGAAAAAAAGAAAAAAAAAAAAAAAAAAGGAAAAAAAAAAAGGAAAAGAAGGGAAGAAAAACGGTTTTGCTGCCTCCCTCGTTCTCTCTCCGTGCCTGTGGCTCCTCTTTTTCCCCAGAGGCTCCAGCACAATAACATACAGATGGGCAGTGCTTAAGCAGAGAGTGTCAAACAGAGATTGTATTCCAGGAAAGCACCGCTAGCTCTCCAGCCACCTTATCTCCCCCTGTCAGGATACAGACTGACGCTCTGTTCAGTGCTCTGGCTTCCTTCACATGTTCACATCATTCCCTCTTTTACCTTTCGTGTGGAGACCCTCCCACTCAAACTTTACTGTTCAGAAAGTGAGGTCACTCTTTCCTCCCTCTCCACGCCAACCCCCCACAACTCCATCTGACTGCTCCAAACAAAAATCACTGACTCTCCTGACTGTTTATTTTTTAACATCTCCAGTTTATTCAGCAGAAGGCAGAAAGGTGCCAAATTTGTTAAATAAAAACCCGCTAGACTAGCCATTCCTTATGTCATGGGGGAGGGGAGGCTGTGGGCGGGAGGACGAGGAGGAGGAAGAGGAGGAGGGAGACAGCCTGGCTGTGCCATGGGCTAATAGGGCTAAGTGGTTTCTCTAACATACTTCATTCAGTTCCTTTCCCTCAAGCCCAGTTCTCAGCTTCTCGCTGGCTCGTGAAAAAGAATATAGTTCACTGCGATTTTGGAAAATGACTTCATTCCTCAGACTCATGAACTTTTATTTACAAAGAGCATCTTGTATTCCTTTTCAAGAGATGCTTTGTGAGGCCCTGGTAACAAGGCTTCCAGTGTGTATGTGAAAGCGAGCTGAATATGTTGCCCATAGCTCACTTCATTTTGTGACTACGATCTCAAAAAGACAAGACAGTAATCCTTGGTAGGTTTTGGGATGAAGTCAGGGTATAATTATACTAATGTGCACTGCTCCAGCCAAGAGGTCAGCACCTTGTCCATCAGTGGTCCTGAATGCAGGGACTGGTAGCACCATTGGCCAATCGGGCTTCTTTCTTAAATCTTCGCAGATATTGGCTTACCAGGCTTCATTTTGAGAGTGGATTCCTTCTTTTTCCCTCCTTTCACCCTTTCCTTTCTGGATGAAGATATTGTCAACCAAGGAAGCAGGCAGTAGAGATTTAAGGCTAAAATGAAGACTTTTGGTGCTCTGTTAACTTACATACACCTGTAGGCACAGTTTTGGGCCCATAAATGCTGTACAGAGGGACATAAGAAGGTTCACTGTGAAGAAACTCTGACTGATTCAGAAATGGCACGGCTGAGCGGGCAAGGCCACTCAAGCTTGTGGGGCAAAGTATTCCCCCAGCAGAAAAGAAGATGCTGTGTGACACGAGGGTATGAGGTTCAGGACCAAGGTTAGGAGAAAGAAATAAAAGACATAAATGGTAGCTGAGGGTTATTCCATCCTGAGAGGAATAGAAGCATCTCTCTGTAAGGTGAACCTGATATAGTGGCAAGCACACAGTCCTCCCGGGGCCTGAGGGTGAGATGTCGTGTTTACCAGGACTTTTCTAATTCTTTCTGGTAATGGCAGTCCTGGAAATGGCCTGTAACAGGTCTGAAGCAGGATGCAGAAGACCAGGGAGTCTCCAGGCAAGGACTCCATGACCATCCCATTAGGCCTCCTGCTACAGGCTCAACCTCGAATAGTAAATATAACATTAAAGCAGGGCTAAGAAAGAGAATAAAACATCTTGAAAGTAAATGATAGAATCACAATTCCCATGGTGGCAGTGGAAATTTTTAACTACCCAGTGAATTGTGGAGCAAATTGCCATAAAATAAGCGAGAAAGTTTTTTGAATTGTTTTATTTTTTGAAAAACCAACCACCAACCTATATTCTATGTCTGTTCCCAGGCATTTGGCTGGGCAGCTTGATAAGGCAGGTTTTAAACTGAAAGACCTGGGGAATGATGTCTGAAATGGCAGTGCTCACAGCATCGCATCCAGGTGGGAATAAGCAGGCCAGCCACAGCAGTGGCAAATGTTCCTTAGCTGCCTCTCAAGATGAGAACCAGAAGGCCAACCACCTGAAGTGTGTGTATACCTCCTGCACTCCTCCTGGGAAACTGGCACGCTCCATTACCCCTCTGAAATGCCTGTGCACCAAGGCACACACCATGGGGAGTAAACACAAGGAATTAGAGAGGTCTGTGACACTCACAGGGCCACGACTTTGGCACAGTTAGAGACGCGGGGGATAGC
The DNA here is from genome assembly GCA_034509185.1 of Euphonia xanthogaster. Taxonomy (NCBI): domain Eukaryota; kingdom Metazoa; phylum Chordata; class Aves; order Passeriformes; family Fringillidae; genus Euphonia; species Euphonia xanthogaster. The sequence goes on along the minus strand of JAYDZK010000169.1, from coordinate 66,983,119 downwards.
TCGCATGACTGGGGTGCTGTCATGGCTGAACATGTATTTTGGTGAAAGACAGGCCTGCAAGGTGAGGTGGTGGGGTTGCTGTTTATGTGAGAGAGCAAATCAAATGGATGGAGCTCTGTCCGGGAGTGGAGGAAGAATGAATCACAGGATTATGAGTAAGCATTTACTTGGGTGGCAGTGTTGTGAGTGTTTTCTAGAGGCCACCTGGTCAGGAGGAAGCAGCATCCTGGGCCTTGCTCAGTGCAGAAAACTGACCGTCTGCACCCTGCACATTCCATTGAGGGACTTCCTTCAGGTATTCATCTGCTTCACCAGAGCAAGAAATGCCATTAGAAATGTCATTAAGGATGCTAAGATTACAAGTTCTTTGAGTAAAGTCTGGTGTCTTTTGTGCATATGTAGCAAGTAACCAAATGAACTTCAGAGTGTGATGAAGGTGTCTTGCCTAGTAGGTTAATTATAATGCAAAATGCCTGAAAGAGCTTTAGAGAAAAGAGAAAATATATTCTTGAAATGGGCAAAAGTTACCAAGTGAAAAAAAATTGTTATACATTGTATTTCTTAATGTAAAATCAGAACAAAGATATTCGTATCCCTGTAGAAGAGTTCACTGTGCTAATTTACAGCAGTTTGAGAGAGGAAATTCTGTAATTATTCTCATTATCAAAATCCTAAAAGGCTAAAGCTGTTTGCTTAATATCTTTGTAAAATCCCAGACTGGCCTAAGGCATTAAAAATTTGAAAAATTTCATGTTGTGATTCTATATAACAAAAGAAATACAGATAACTTCAAATGGTGGAATTATTAAGTAGTGAATAATTTATTCTAAAGAAATACAGAAAATAGAACACAGCTCACAAGATCTGTCTACCCAAATATATTAGTCCCATACAAGAAAAAGTCTGACCAAAGTCTTTTGAGCAGAAAATATTACATATTCCCCTAAATATCGCTATACAGCAGAATAGCTTGCTAAAAACCAACTGCTTAAAAAAGCAGGTTTCTGCATTTAATTTAAAATATTTTAAAAGACTGTATTCCTTTTAAAAGAAGTGCAGATTTGTGTAAAATTTTTAAAAAATTTAAAAATATGCATAGAGTGCTTATGAAATATAAACTTTTAAATATAAATTTATGCTATGATAGACTTTCAGTTTCCTAATCTTTGTCTGAGATGATGCAGCTGTGTTGCACAATCAGCCTGAGATTTGGAACAGGACTTCTTCAATATGGCAGGGTGCAGAAACAGGAGTTTCTCCTTCTGTTTTCACTGTATCATCCTCTGTTCTTTTTACGAGTTCTTTTTCCAATCTTTAACATTTGGTTTTGATTCGCTGTGATAGACAGTGGAACCGGTGAAAGACAATAGGAAGAATCCAGCGGAAGGCTAATTACAAATAACATATTCCAAATTAACCAATCTCAAGCTTTTGTGTGTGGGCCACTGGTGGCTTGTCAGTTCCCAGTGGGACATCTGCAAGCAGCCTGTTGAGCTCTAGTGCCAAATGTTACCAGTTAAACATTTGAGAATGTTGCATGGTGGTCCAGTGGAAATGTTGACAGTTGACTGATGTTTGCCATCCAAAATATTTCAGCACCAGTGTTCAAAGTACCTTTCTAAAAGTTAGAAGATGCTGGCAGCATATCTTTGTATCATCAAATGAATTCTCTACAGTCAGAAAACTGCGGCAATCAAGGGGCATCAAGCAAGAATTTCTCCATCACAATTTGTGCCAGAGAGAGATGATAGTAGAATTGTAGTTATGCAAACAAAACATCACTTTTTAAAACTTATTTCATGTGTTTTGGACTAGAAGTCTCAGTTGGCAGGTGGAAGATAGAATTTATGCTGTAGGTTTCAAGGGTGTCGTACTGTCAGACTTCAAGTTGTACCCCTGCAGGGAGACGCAAGCATGGTCTTTGTTTCTTTGCCATACTATTTAAGGGCATCAGCTAATTATTTCCCCACATGAAGACATTTTAAAGCCAACTGTTCTTATCCCTCATGCTATTAGTTACTGGCAACACTGGGATCTGGCTCATTCCATGTTGCTTACAACCAACCTCATAGTATTTCTGTGCCACGACACTTGTCACTGCCCAATTTCTCCACTGTAAATCTTCAATTAAGCATGCCAAAATCTTACTAATCGGATGGAAATTTAGTACTAAATTAATTAGAACTACGGTATTAAAGACAACCTTTTTTAACAAGAAAGATGTTTGAAAGTTTCCATGTCCAGAGTGTAACAGGGCAAAGCCTGCCTCTCTTGCTAAAAGCCTTCTCCTTGGGAGCTGTATAGACCTTGCAAGATTAGGAATGAACCACAACATATGTAATACTGGATAACTTGAAAAACCCAATCTACACTGGTTTCTAGAAATCAGTCAGATTTAGAGTAGTGTTTTCCCAATCCAGTGTCCTCTCCCCAAAGATAACCAATAAGTAATAATAACATTTTCACAGTTTTTCAATATGAAAGTCTTTCAGTACTTCTGGTAATTTTTAACAGTCTTATCTGAACCTCCTGGCACTCTTGCTATATCATTATTAATGTTGAATGGCCTGAACTACAGATGTGCTATGCTAAAATTAGTGATAATATCTACTTAATTCCTTATGAATTCTAATATTCTGTATGCTTCTGAGACAGCTTTTCTAGCAAATGCTTAGAGGTGAGTAAGAGGTGTTAGCCTAACTTCAACTGTAGAAGGGTGCATGAGAAAAGAAACCACCGTCGCATGTAGTGTTGCATAAATAGCAAAGATACTCAGGTGTTAAAAAGTGAACTAGAAGAGGTGAGGCTGGTGAGATGAAGGTGATATTTTCAGGGATGGGAGCCATGCTTCTTGTCTTTTGAGGATAAACAGTTGAATATTTTCATTTCCTGTTACAATTCCCATGCCATCTTGCTGTGGCAAGAGAGCCATTATAATATTCCAATAATTCAGTTTCTTGACCCAGTATTTTTCTCTGACATTTTGGCTTGCACATCCAGAATCTAATATTTCCAGATGGTGTCTCATATAAGTTCATACAAGATAAAATTAGCCAAGACAAATCAATTCAGTCTATTATAGCCATTAAAGTGACACCTTTGGTAGAACAAACCAAAATGTTATGTGAGAGGTTTTTTTTTTAAAAAAAACTATTTTTACAATGGAATTGTGCCTAATTTTATAAAATGTGCTTGTAGATTTGTATGAGTCTGGAAGGAATTTGATTGGGAGGAATAGGATGAGTATGTTTTGCCTGTAGATAATGACAGTGCTTCATACCAGTATAAATATCAGTATCAGTAAATACTGATATTAATGGAGAAAGAGGTGGCATTTTAGCATAGCTTGTGGTTTATCTGAGTTTTTGACAGATTTTATAGATAAAAGCAACACATCATGTCACACAGAAGAGAATAGGTGGCTCTGACTAACAATGACCCCACGAAGATAAATCCTCTTCTTAAAGTGAAGACCGGTCCCAAACTCAGATTTCCTTATAATTTTTCCTCTTGCTCTTCTCCCTGTAAATCTTCAAATCTTCAGAAAGGTACTTCTTAACTTGTTAATTCTTCATAATGCCACTCTTGTCTTTACTGCCTCTGAGAATTTATTGGAGAGTCCCCAAATCTACAGCAGTTCCTTTTTGAGGTTGCTCTTAGTTGAATGGTTCCTCCTGTTGACTGTATCTTGTCTCCTTGTCTCCTTCACTGAAACCTTGGACAGAAAGGGCTAGCTGCTCTTCCTGGTCAAGACAGGAAGGGTTTACTCTTAACAACAACAAGACCAAAGAAGATTAAAGCAAAAAAACCACCCCTACTTAGTTTATGTACTCTTACTTACAAGCAGATATTCTCAACTTGTTTACGGTACTCATACTCTGATTAAGTGACATACTTAGTGCCTTCCTCCACAGTGCAGCATTTCCCCATGCATTATGCTTTGACCTAAGCTGGCCTCTTTCCTCTCTGTCTGGAGTCTTTAGACATTTCCCTTTCTCTCCCAAATCGTTTGTTTAATTCAGACTGCACATTGCTACTTTTTTTTTTGGAATTCATTCTCCCTCCTGGGAAGCTTCCCCACCCTTCCTCATCGGTTGTTTGATCATAATAATGGAACATTGGCAAAAGAAAATTATTGCATAAAAATCCACACTGAACTTTACAACCCTGTAGAAGTGCCCATAAAACAGCTTTTCGAAACGGAAAAAAAAGCCACACCCAAAATCCCAGATCCTGGAAAACTGGCTAACAACTCTCCCAAATCCAACAATGCTAAATTTAGCCTTGGATATAAAGTCATACAAAAGTACATATTCTGGCTCACTGCCAAAAAACTTCCCATGGATCCTCCTAGGTCAGCACAAAGAAGAAATTTTCTCGATCCCTTCAAGTTTATCCTCTTTAGTCCGAGGATATGCTGGTGGCTAAAAAGGACTATGTTGCCTGCAGCTGACAGCAAAAATGTGATCTAACAGAGAGCTGAAGCAATACTGAGATCAACAACAGTTTAAGTAGGGCAGCAAAGCTCTTGGTGTAGCTTATTTTCTGGCAAGTTTGGCGGGGGTTAAAGCCTCCTCAAAACTCTGAACTTCCCCTGACACGTCCCTCTGTGCTAGATGTAGCGGAGAGATAGCAGACTTGCAAGAACATTCTTTTCCAACCTAGCATGTCCCATAGGAGGCCATCCTAACACCAGCCAGCTCTGTGTGCTCAGTCATTCCCTTTTTAAGCATTGCACCAGTTTTAAAATTGCTCTGTGCCAGCAGTGCTTGAAAGTCAGCCTTAGTTGCCTTGCATAGCAAGCCTAAAATGCAGTCAAAAACTTTCCTACTATGATGGGAAAAGGAAATGTTTCCCTATAACACAAAGAGTTCAGCAAGGCAGATCCAGACTTACATGTCTTGATTTTTGTATCACACCTATTACCTGTCAGTATAATCTGATGGGGATATTTTAAAATCCTTGGTTTCTCTAGTTCTGATTTTTTTTTTAGGTGGAGAGACCTGTGAAGGTGCTTTGTCTTTGATTATTGGTTTTAGATGCTAAAATTACTTCCCCTGAATCGCCCAGTAAGCAAGGAGGAGGAATAAATTTTGATTGCACTCTGCCACCTGTACTCCTGACAGCTTAATTTGTTAATGTTAAGTCTGCAGGCACTAAATGAATGCTCATGAAAGTCTTGACTATCTGATGAAGGGCACTGGCTAGTATGATGCAATTAGCTGAGCTCACTGATTATGATGGACAGCTGGAGCTCTGAGTTTTTCTGAAAGAGCTTAATCAATGGCATCAGAATAATAGAAACTCTCTACATGAGAAAGGCGAAGAATGAAGGGAGTTAATTAGATTTTTTTTAAAATGGTTGTGTTTATTATACTTCCCATTTGGCCTTGACATTTAAGTCTCAACCACAAGTGAACATAACTGTACTGCTGATTTCACTGCAATCAAAAACAGTTTTAATTTGCATAATAAGCTGAAAGTATTTGTTTGAAACTATGACCTACAATAAAACCCCCCAAAAATTCTCACAGTTTTGCAGGAATTTCATATTTTCTCTTAAAAGCAAGGGTGATGAAAGTTATTTCATGTACAGTAAACACTGT
>JAYDZK010000169.1:66943841-66977413 GCA_034509185.1 Euphonia xanthogaster | reverse complement strand
TTTCAGATTTTTTAAAAAACTTTTTTGTATTTTTTTGTTATTTTCACCCTGGCCAACTGATGAATTCGATAGAATAGCAAAACAATTCCCTTTGACAGGAGGCACAATACCAGCTCCCCCAACTTGTCTGTTAGCAAGAGAGCTGGCTGAGCAGCTGTCCCCTGTCCTGCTGCCAGGAAATGCTGACAGCAACAGCTACACCATTTCAGCTGCTAACTGGCTCCATAGCAAGTTTTGATGGCTAATGAATTGCGTAAGTGCTACCCAGATCTGCCCAGATCTGAGGAAAAAGAACAGCAGCTTTGGGATGTCGGCTGTTTTGAGAGAGACCCAGCACCACAGAAAGTTTCTTTCAAATGTGTAGGTCACACTCTGCCCGTAGTGACTTGGTGCCATAACACAAATCTGCATAAACCAAAGCTGCATTTTCTGGTAAAGCAGAATGAAAAAGCGTTTAGGAGACACCAGCACCTTTCAGCTGGCACAGAGTGTTTTGCTATGACAGCAGCCAGCCACGATGGAGCCAACAGACAGAGCAGTGTGCATGCATGTTGAAAATTGGCTGATTTAGTTGCTTACCCACACGTACAAACGAATCCTGGTAGCTCCGTAATTGCCAAGCTATTAGCTATGCAGTCAGGCAGCTCCAAGATTAAGCAAGTCCCTTCAGTTTTAGACACTTGCTTGCATAGCTGTGAGGAAATCCCTGTTGCTTTGTCCACTTTTATTAAGCTGTCGGAGCTCTGAGTGTGTATGCATGTGGACAGGCATTGTGTAAATCTCCAAGCAGAGCAGTGCTGCGAGGGACCTGCCCTTAGGTACACAGGCTGTGTGCATGACCAGGGGCAGCTGATTCTCCTCTGGTGTCTTAGGCAGACTTTCTCTGTAACAGGAAAAGTCATTTGCCTTTCACAAGAATCAGACGCTTTACTTGGTGGCTTTTTCTATGTGGCAGAAAGTTATTAGCTTAAACCAGGATGATCACAAATGTGATGTGGGGAGTTTTAAAGGCAAATCTGCTACACACTGATGAAGGTACAAACTATTGTTTTTGGGGAAAACTGCCCTTTTTTATGTCTCCTCAATTGTGCATTGGAAGTTTAGGCAAACACTGGACTGTTTAGATACCTTTGAAAATATTTCTTTGGGTTTCTCTAAGCTTTGCTCTGAGCTCAGGTGATTCTCCTGGCCTGGGCTGACAACAACTTTTTGAGAAATTGCTCTTCATAATTAAGGTGAAGGATGTGACAAGACCTGATTTCTGAGCTGAAAGTGTTTTAACAGCCCTAATAAATGGGTCATCCTTGTCTGTATGGGTCTGTACTGTAAACCAGTCTGTAATGTGGGCTATCAGGCCAGCTGGAATAACAGCCTTTAACCTGTGATGAGTGTGGATGGATGCCACTTGTGTTCCAGTTTCAGTGCTCCCTTTATGCTCCCCACAGAGCTCTTTGCCATGTGCTGTGTGAACGGAGCAATCCAGTCATGTTACCATCTGTAGTGTGGAGCAGAAGTGTGTCTTCACTCACACAGAATGAAGCGATTTCACCAATGATTCAATTCTGCACCGCGAGGTATAGCCAAATTTTCAGGTTCTGTATTGATTTTAAAAGCAGCACCAGTAGATATGTCCTAGTCCTCCTGATTCAGAGCCTATCGCATCATTCCCTCACATATTCTGTGTCTCCATAACATCAGCCATTATCCTCATAATTGATGGAAAGTTCAAATGAGGTTTGTGTAGCCACCATCATTCTGATAACTCCTGACAAAGCTACAGAATAGAAAACAATATTTATTTTTTCTTACAAAAAATCTAATACACTTGTCCAAACTCCTGGTTTGGAGACAACAGTAAACCCACTAGCACTTTGATGCCATTCCCATTGTGGTTTTCATGGAAACCAACACTTTTTTAGTGACTATCACTAGTTTCTATAGGTGAGAAATTACTTCTAGCTGCCAAAAAAGTTTTCTTCATTATCATTTAGGTTTTATTCTTACTTGCAGGTGCAAAAAGCTGTCTTTAAGCTTCTATTTCCTGTTCTCTGGTGTTTTTTTAGTTGATGATCACAGCTAGAGCTTTAGGTTGCTTTCTGTTTCTCTGACAGTCTCTCATGATCTAGCTCTAGGTTCAGATCTTTTCAGGGTTTTCAAGTGCTTGAACCAGACAATAGAGTGATTTCTTAAATTTTACTGGTGTGACAGGAATATTCATGACTGCTGAAGTGGCTCCAGTTACTGTATCCATAGCAGCACACATCACACTTGTCTGCTTGGGAAATGGACTCTGTGTTTTCATGCAAATCCTATGATTTGCATGAAAGAGTGGATTGTTCATACAAGCCATCAAATTTGACAAAGGAAACTTCCCTTTTTGACTGCATTTGCAGAAAGGCAAAAATAATTGCTGTGGGCCTCATACTGTGGTTTCTCAGTGCTTGCTGGGACAGAGCAGGTTTTCCTGTGGGTCAAATCAAGATATCTAAAAGTCTTTTGTTTGCCAGTTTCCATGAGATGCTCCAGCCTGAGTCCTCTCTCAGAGCAGTTGATTTTAACATTGTTCATCATACAAGATATCCTTTCCTTTTTGATTCTTTTACCTTCTTATTATGTCAGTGGTTCACACCCTCTCCTGCATCACCATGTGCCTGCTTTGATCCAAGGATGTTATTCTGTGCTCAGATGTTCCCTTTGTTAGCTTTCTTTGATGCAGCAAAACCAGAAAGTTTAAATAAAGATTTTAAGAGCAGGAAGTTTTGTCTGCCATTATCTGGCATGGGATGCCCAATTTTTGGGGTTACATTTTGAGGCTATATGCTTTAGGCTAGATTTCACAGTTCTTGGATGTGTGCATTAGCACTGAAATTCAGCTCTGGAGGCCCTGTCTTGTTGCCTGCCTGTTGTTGGTTAATGGTGAATTTAGGCTAACCTGGGTTTGCTTGTGGTAACCTAAAGGTATTGCTCTTGACAGAATAGAAAAAAGTGAGCAAAATACAAACAACTGGGTTTTAAACTTTCATTACAAATTTGCCATGCAGCTTTAATAGTGCTATCAGGAATAGAAAATTGTGTCATGAAAGAAAAGAAGAGTCTTTCCATAGGTTTCCTTAGGACCTCTTTAAATGATTTATAGAACTGCTCCTCTTTTATAGAATTATATGGGATAATAAAAGCCTCAAAACTTGAAAACAAAAGGAAGGTGCTCTTTCAGGTCTTTTCACCAGTAGTTTCTGAACAAACTTGCTACATATTTACACAGGTCTGATGACAATTTCATGGTGTTTTAGTCCAACAGATCTGTTCAACATGATGAATGTGATAAGCAGAGTATACTGAATGCAGTCATCAAATGTCAGTTTAGTCAGATTCTCACTGTGCTGCTCTCACTCTTCTATCTAACTGCCTTTAAGCCTTATTTCCAAACTCCCTGAGAATTCATGCTGATCTAAGTCCATTTGCTAGCATTTTTTTTTTTTGATGCTGTAGTGAGCTGGTTCAGGGAGCTGAAGAGGAAAGAAGACTAACCCTGCAAAGCACAGCAAATTGTTTTCACTCCATGTGGCTCCCTGAACTTGGTTGCTAAGAGATCAGCAAGCACCACTGCTAGTGCAAGTTTAATGAATAGTTTAGGAAAAAAAGCTATATTTTGGGAGAAGAGTATCCTAAATCTTACCTGATCCCTGGCTTCTAAATGAAGGGATCATTCAGAAACATTAGTCAGGATTCATCAATTTCTTTACTCGAATAACTTGCTTGTGTTTTTCCCAAATGCAGAGTTCATTGGGCCTTATTAAGACACACTTTGATGAAATAAATAAAATGCAAACCAAATAGCTGAACTGACTTAATGAATAGCCACATGTCAGTAAGAAAATATAAGTAAAATTTTTGAAAATATAAAGAGACTGCAATCTTTTAACCAGGTCTTGTGGGTCATTTAGTAGTTCTGCCAATTGAACAGAGAAGGTGATGTCTTGACCCTTCTGGAATCCACAGGAATTTTTTGATTTACTTGAACCAGAATTTGACTGCAAAGATTTTTTCTTACTGCATAAAGCAGAAGAACAGAATTTACTCTCTCTGCATTTACATTGGCCATAAAGTTCAATATACGAATACTCACAAATGCAGAAACACAATGTGGATTAAAACAAAAAAGGGATAAACTTCTAGAATCAAATCAGAAGACATTAAATGTTGATCATGACTACCTGTAGCCCAAGAAAAGAATTGATGTTTAGGAGGAAAGGAATACTTTGGGAAACACTAATTTAACCTTTATAGATCTTAATAAATTTATTTTAATGAATGTTACTCCTTACCTGCTAAAAGAATTGTCTGTATGAGTGAAACACTTTACCAGATGATTTGCTGAGATACAATACAATATAGATGACTAAGCCCAGAATCTGCATTCCAGTATTCTTACATTTATTTGAAAAAAATCACTGAAAGATTCAAAAATGTGTAAGGAGATTACAAGACAACAGACAATATCTACTGTCTGACTGAGACAGCTCAGATATTGTAGCTGATCCCTTTCTCTGATAGAACGTTGTCAAGGTCAGGCTATTAGTCTGACATAGCACTGATTTTTTGGGCAGAGGAAAAACAACCTTTTCAACACAACTATGTCAATTTGAATATGAGTAATGTTTCTCAGCACTTAATCTGGGAAAAATTCTCAAAGGTCAAAGCTTCAACGTGGAATAAAAGACAAAGATTCAGAGCAGCTTGGCAGTCAAGACTGAAAGCCAGAGCACAACTGAGCCTCAGCAAATGTGATTGAGTCTATTAAAAAGAAAAACAACAGAAAGAAAAGAAAAAGATGGTTTAAAACACTGGCTGTATTTAGCAGAGTGTATTGTTGGTGTTCACCCTGAATTAATCCACTCCAGAGACTGTGCCAATACACAGCACTGCTGTTTTAAAAAGCCTAGTGTTTGGCAGCTGTTTTTCTTGTACAGAATCATGGAGAACTGTGATTACATCTTTTGGACCTCACCCACCCCCTCCCTTCAAATGCATTTTTTTTCTTTCAACAGTATTGCAATTTAATTCTCTTACAAAAGAAAGAAGTGGAAATGAGGAGGAGGAAGAAGAAGAAGAGGAAAATGTCAACATGTAAAAACGTTATGGGTTTAATTTGATCTAGAAAGAGACTTCATATATCTGGAAGCACAATAGCTCTTTCAAGGCAAAAATTATCCGTGTATGATGACCTTAGAAACAATCACCAAAGTTTTTTAAGAAGGATCATGTCATGGCTTGGAACTGGAATGTGTTTTCAAGTGCAGTGACAGCTTCATTGTTAGCTTTTTCCTGCTACTTCTCTCTGGTTCCTGATGAATTTGGAGAAAGTAGGTATGACACAAAACTGGAATTTTCCACTGTTTAGTAATGGTCTCCTTCTCAATGGCCATCATCAAATGTACATGGGATCCTGGGATATGGGACTTCACTGTAGTCACAGGAGCTGGAGTACTCTTCAGCAGTAATGAGCAGCAGTAACTGACTGGAACCATCTTTCCTACATCTCTCAAGCAAAAATAATTCCATCACACACCCTGAATCATGGGAAAGGCTTAGAGTCACAGAGATATCAGCACATCAAAATAATCTGTAAGTGATTGCGTTGGAGGTAATGTATATATTTTTGACCTCCAAGAAGATGCAATTCCAAACTGACTTTTAGATACTGAGTGTCATTTGCCTTTTTCTTGTCTCTCCTTGTCAAATGTCTTAATATCCTTTATAAGATCCTCCTTTCAAATGGTCTGAAGTAAGAAGAGCAAAATGAGGAAAATGTTGACAACTATTTTCTAAATTACTTACTTTGCATTCTGTGGGAGAGAAAAACCAGTATAAACTTATAGTATTCTATAATATGTTTGTTTATATATCCTAATAAAGGATACAAAAGGGGGTTATTTTGCCATGTAAGAAGCCAACTTTGGAATCTTTGGACCCAAATATGCTGACTGTAGACATCTTCTGGCTAAATGTTTGCCAGAATACTTTGTATCATTCCTGAGGTAGACAGGCAGGGAAGGAAAGACGCTCACACACATGCAAAGGTAGCATGGATTCACAAGCTTATTTCCTTGTGTAATGCAATTGTCATTGCTTTGTCTAATGCTGGTAGTAAAAAGTGCTAGCAGGGTCAGGAGTTTGGTATAGGATATTTTGTGTTTACTCTTAAAATGGAAACCTCATCCATATCAGACTTTATCCAGAATGGACCCATGCCTACTGATTACCTTTAACATGCAAGTTTCCCTCATTTTGTGCACTGAGTCTGCCTAAAACACAAAACTGGGCTGTATACATATATTAAAAAAAAGAGTTTTATTTGGAGACAGGAGCAGCACAACATCACTTTTGGAAAAAACTCCTGTCACAAATGAAGTCTGTATAAAGTGCTCTCCCTTCAGTTTCCTTGGCTAAAGACTACTTCCTGCCTGACCATGAAATATTTGGAGGCTGAATCATTTTATTGACCAGCACACTGGTACCTCTGTAACATTTTCTTAATTAGAGAAATGCATGAGGATGAACTCTGAGCATCTGCACTTTCCCTTGTTTCCCCAAAGGTAGTGACAAAGGTATTTTCAGGCTAAATGTATGTCTCCCTTTTTTAGGTGAGCAGACTTTACATAGTCTCTTCCCTTCTCTTTCTGTGTTAGCATTAAGCTCCTTGCTCATTTGGCAGTTTTACAGAGATTACGTGCATAGGGACTTCATTAGCTTCACACAACTTCAGCACTGAGCTGCCTTTCTGCTCCCAGAGGAAAGGCTGCCTGCCTCTGCAGGGCGTGGGGAAGAGCCATGAAGGGGTTGGGCAGAGGTCACTCCTGCACAGGCAAAGGGTACATTCCTTTGGTGGATGTGATGTGCTCCTAGTCAAAGGGTGAATAGTTTCCAACAAACTGAAATCTTCCGCTTTGTGATTTTGCCTGTGTTTTGACTACCAAGGCATATATTATACTATTCAAAGGTGCACTGCTCTTGCAGGCATGCTTGCAGGTAGCGGCTGGGAGGCGCCCAAGGTGCCTGTGCTCAGGTGAGATGCTTGTGCTGCAAAGGTCAGTTGGTAGTGCAACAGCCAGGGTGACTGACTGGTCAAGGATGCTGCTGCTGCTTGGGTCACAGCACTGTGCAGCAGCCTCTGAAACACCCTGCTCTGTCCCTCTGACAAACACACCTCTGTGAATGCACCAGGATGCCTTCCCTTCATTACTGCTGAGTGTGTGCAGGCAAGCTGACCCTGCCAGCACACCAGACAGCCTGAGAGGACTTCAGCCACAGCACCAAGGGCTCAGTCCTGGCTGTGTGGCAGCCAGATGTTAGATATCCTGGTCTCTGACACCAAGGAGTGTGTATGCACAGATGTGGAACCAAACAGATTTTGTTCTTGAATGTCTTAGAAACTCTCTATTTAGTACTTGGAAAGAAATTTAGTACACGTTTTTTTTAGCAATTTATTTATTACTTGGGAAACTCTCAGGAAAGTACAAACTAAGCTTAAGTACAATGATACTACTGAGGAATAGCCCTTACTCTGTATATGAGCACTCTGAAGCAATTGGAAGCAGTTGATTCTGAACAGTTGTGTTATTGTCATAATTGGTCAACATTTCTGGTCTACTGATCTGCAAAGGGAATTCAAGACTTAGAAAAGCTCTAAGAGATACTCTAGTGACTTGTTTGTTCTTCTGACTTCCCCCCTTCATTATTTATTTTGTTATAAAGTCTAGAAAGGAGCTTTGGGAACTTTATGTATTAACATTCTCTTGAGGAAAGCAAGTGCTCAATGGATCAGACAATATCAAAGCTGCAATGAAATGAATATTGTGTAGCATTTTGCGTGCCTTTCAACTCTAAAATTTGCAGTAGTTGGTTAGTGATGATAATTCAAGTTGCACAGAAGTCAAAAACTACAAAGATATTGATTTTATACAGAAAAAGAGGAATGGAAATAGGATCTGCATTAAACTGTGAACATTACAAGTTGTAGTTCCAGTTCACCTTGTCCAGGTTTGGAGGCAGATATGAGAGGAGAGTTTTAGTTTTATTATTTCTGGAGTAAAAGATCAAAGAATGTTAGTGAGGAAAAAATAAAAAAAGAAAAATCATCATCTCCTTGACTTTTCTATCAGCATATACAACCATTTTGCCTGAGAAACAAAAGTGATGAATTAGAGAAGAGAAAACTTGGTGGAAGAAAAGTGAAAGGATTTGAGAGGAAAGATGGTGATGTTGTTAGTGCACGAGGTTTTCCTGGTTTTGTTTTTGTCCTTTCTGGTTTTGTGTAGCTTCAGATGAGTTACATCAGTTGTGGTTTTTGTCCTTTTTGGTGCAGTAACATTTCTTTGATTATTGCAAGTATAAGCAGATTTAAATGAATTATGCCTTAGGCTGGGAAAGCTGTATGGATCTTACCTTGGGGATAGTAGGGTCCTTCCCTGGCAGAACTGATAACTCAGTAAAATCTTTCTCAGTTTTATTCCTTCTTGTGCTTAGCATGGCCAGTACACATGCAAGCAGCAAATCCATAGGCCCACAAACTGGATTTTCCTGTCTATTCCCATACTTGCACAGATGGTCAGGTGACAACATGAGCCCCTAAAGGAAGTATCAGGGTAAGTTTTAAGTCACAGAATTCACAGAATGACTTGGTTGGAAGAGATCTTAAAGATCATTGAGTCCAACCCATGCCCCAACACCTCAACTAACTACGGCAGAGTGCCACACTCAATCTTTTTTTAAACACATCCAGGGATGGTGACTCCACCACCTCCCCGGGCAGACCATTCCAGAACTTTATCACCCTTTCTGCAAAAAACTTTTTCCTAATATATCCAACTTATGAAGTGGTTGGATTATTATTATTCACTTCACTTGAAATGGTCCTCTGCAAGGTGATGTCTTTTTTCTATTTTCCAATGTATTGTAAAAATTATGATCACCTTGCTAGTAGTATAATGATAATAACTTAGTCTGTCCTTGTTTTGTTTGATATTATTCCACTGAACCAGACAATCACATGTGCACACATGTGCTACAGAATAGTCTATTGCCATCCTCAGCTTCTAAGAAGTCCTGGAGGTATTAGTGCTGAAAAGTGTCAGCTTTTTCATATGGATTTGGTCAGATCCCTCTGCCAAAACCTCTGGATTCTGGGAAGCAGGTCCTTCCTGCATGGATCTGTTGACCTCTAAGCTCTTTCCCCAGCTAAGAAATCTTTTTACCAATTCTTCCCAGGGACTTCCACCTTTCCCTGTAAACTAGTGAGATCTACAGAATAAGACATTTTTCTGGCTTCTCCTGTGATGTTGTTTATGGTGCAGGGAGAAAAGAAACACATCTTTCAGCTTCACCCTGCTCCTGAGGCCTGTCACTCAAGCCTCCATCAGCATCAAGTGACAGTGAGCTCCTCAGGGAGCTGCAAGGAGATGGGATTGGACCTTATTGTCTGGAAAGCAGCTCAGCAGTGAAAGACCTTGGGGTTCTGATAGACAAAATGTTGAGCATGAGTCAGTCTTTGCAGCAATGAAGGCTGTCTGAATTTTGGGCTTCAGATGCTTACATCCACACCTTTGTGGTGCAGAATTAACTTGATTTATTTTTGAAATGTAGTGAGTAACATGTAAAAATAGGATTACATGAACCTTTCACAGGAAGACAAAATTTTATAAAGTGATGGCATTATGGTGTGTTTCCACAAGCTTGACATAATTCAGAAATCAGGAGAAGATTGTCAAGATAACTTCCAAAAATGTCAGAGAGGCAATTTGCTGAAGCTTTATAAAAAATGATGACATTTGTTCTTTCAGAATCAGACTGCTACTGCTGGCTACCTTAAATTGTACTTTGTTCTCAACCCTGAAAACTTTTGTCTGGACTCAGCTTAATGACTATCAATTTCAATAGCACTATTGAAAATAAAGAAGTAAGGTAAGGATGTATATTTAAGCTCTGCAGGATCAAGGTCTTATTTTGCTGAATTTTTATTGCTCCAGGTGAAATATATGAGAGATAGGGACACCATGAGACACAATTTGATTATATTTTTTTAGAGATTCATCATTTCAGTAAATTGGTAATATGTAAAAGAAACAAGTATCATCTGCTCTTTGTTTCTTTCTGCTGATGCTTTAGTGCAACAATGACAGTTACTCAAATTAAACACTGCCCCTAAAAGAGTCAGAATGACTATTCTATCTACACAGTTCTATTTACAATACTTTACAGCAGAAAAGTATTACACTGACACTATCTCTTCAATTAGGCAAGCCTGCTGTGCTGTTGGTAATTGTGAAGTGGATTATTGTACCAAAACAAAGCTTTTCTCTAACGTGTGTATGAAAGCATTGAAGGTGGGGAATTATGTCCTCAGTTTGGCTCTTCAGAGTTTATTAATGTTATATTTTAGAAGTAATGGGTTACTCAGTCTTTGTTCAAGTGCCAGGATAAGCTGAGGAAGAATGACTACAGGACACATAAGCAGAGCTGCAACATACTTCATTTTAGGAATCCATTCTGATTTCTAATGTGGGCAGAAAATTAAATGGTTGACTGATGGTGTCTGATCATAATGTACAGCATTGGGCTCTAGCAACAATAAATTTTCACTGTCCTAGACAGTAAAAGTGTGGCATTTACATATTTATATTGGACCAGTAACCACTATAGTAATATAATTATATCAATAATGAGAATGAATGATCCTGCTCCAGAGGCTGGGTCCATGCCTTGTTTGCTTTGCTGGTACAGATGAGTCCCTGGGGATTTGTGTGCTTGGACTTAGACTTGTCTTTGTGCCAGCTCTGTGTGCACTAATCCATGCTGCCTGCTCTGAGAAGGAGCACTTGTCAAATCCCTTCGCATTCAGGCTCGACATGGCACAATCCAACACAAATGTTGTGCCTGCAGGACATTTGAAATGAAGCCACTGTCTGTATTTGCCTAGGCTCCCTGGTAAGTGAATTTGTCTTTGCAGCAGATCCAAGCCTAAATCTTTCCTGTGCCTTATGGGATTCATATCTGAAAGTCCCATTTGGTGGGAGAATGCCTTAATTATTGGATGGTACAGAGTTTAGTGCCTTGTAGGTCAACTGTTGTCCCCATCCCAAATCACACTGCTCAAGGCCTATATCTCAAAAAAAAAAAAAAAAAAAAAGAGATTTGTATCCATGGACTTATCTTTTCTCTTTAACGGAGAAAATGGCATAATCCCTAGTTGAAATAAGTCTAG
Source organism: Euphonia xanthogaster (assembly GCA_034509185.1). Classification (NCBI taxonomy): domain Eukaryota; kingdom Metazoa; phylum Chordata; class Aves; order Passeriformes; family Fringillidae; genus Euphonia; species Euphonia xanthogaster. Next base: position 66,966,153 of record JAYDZK010000169.1, on the reverse strand, counting down.
ATCCATCACCATTGAGTCAGGAATAACACAAACTCTAAGTCAGAAGGCTAAGAGGCTAGAAGCCCTGACTTTATTGGGCCCCCTTCTTTTATACCATGGTCTGACACAGGTGGATTGATTGGTCATTTAATCAACACAGACCATAATTGGTCATTTAATCAACACATTTCACATGATTGGCTAATTAAGAAGACACTCTTTGGAGTAAACATCTCATGAGAAAAACAACTTATTACAAATACTACCTGCAATAGTTTACAATTATTTTTCTCCAGCTCCCTAAAGCTTCCCACACCAATTCATGGGAAAGCTTATCTAGCTTTCTCTGTCTCTGACCAGACTGTCATATCCCCATGTATCCTGTGCTATTCTCCAAACCATGGCAAGAAGAGACAAAACTGGGCCATGAACTACGATGCTAATTTAAGAAAATGAATGATCATGCTACAGAGGCTGGGTACATGCCCTGTGTGCTTTACTGGTACAGATGAGTCCTTAGGGGATGGTGTTCCCAGCTGAAGAGACCTGGCTTCTTGCCTTTGTCCTAAAGCCCCTTGCATGAAACAGCTGCTGGCTGTAACATGAGAAACTGAGAATTCCTGCTGGTGGAGAAAGGGGTGTCTCAGTCAGTCCTTTCAGGCGGAAAGGACTGACTGAGACACTGTGGAAGACATTGAGCTGGGTTATGTGTTATTTCAAAATCTGACCTGGAAGTAGTGTGTGTGTGTACCCACGCATTAGAACTCCAGGCAGGAAGATATTTCTGTAGGCATAAACCTGCATGGAACTGCCATGTCCTGCTGGACACCAGGAGAGAAGGGGAAATTTGGCAGAAGGGGGATACTTCTTTCATCTTGCAGGACTTACTGTGGTTTCTGAACTTTTGCCTTTCAGAGGAAAATTCAGAGGTTCAGAGGTTTTCAAAAGTGAGAATAAATCAACTCTTCCCAAGCCCCTTTCCACAAAAAACTCTCTGCCTTACCCAGATCAACCCAAAGCAACAACAATTTGTTGGTCAGGACACTCATCTGGAACATCTAAATGCCAGGTTTAGGACCTTGTTCTGGGTTTCCCTTTCTGATAAGGAAATAGGACTTATTATGGGTTCTCCAGGTTGGGACCAGCAAGCTGTAAAGTCCTTGCCTTCTCAACCTCATGCCTATTTAATGATTTCTGCAATATGGAATTGCTGTACGGAGAGAAAGGTTCTCAGGCAGTAGTCACATCCAAGGTCTTACCCAAGCTATGGGACCCTTCATGTTACTCCTTGCTGTCCTTTCCTCACTCCCACAAGAGCATTATTCTGGAATGGAGACTTCTTATACCTAAAATCCCCTTCTGGGTCTTATAAACCTTTTCTGACTTACCCTTTTTCAAAGCAAATCCTTACATCAACTTGTTTTTGATGGTGATGTTTCTCAGCAATGAAAGAAACAGCTTAACTCAGAAGATCCCTTCAGGTCAGATTTTTATGGCATTGTACTTACAGATCTGCAGGCAGCAGAGAACTAAGTATAGAAAATTTTGCTGATGTTCTTGTTTTTCAAAGGGTCATGGAATGTATGACAAAGAAAGGCAAAAATACTTTTCCTAAGTAAATATCCTTTAGAGTGGAACAAGAGATATATCATCAGAATCATCTTTCCCTAAATACAAGGTGACACGCTGACATTTCAAGAAAATGGCAACAGATCCCTCTGCCAGTATATGGTGATGGATTCTCAGTTCTTTGTGTGATTCATGATGATAGTTAGATGTCAAATCTTTGCTGCATACCAGGGAAGAAATAAAATATAATAATGTAAAAAAATCTAGTGACTTCTGACAGGAAAAATCTGAGATAAACACGGCCTACCCAAAAGAAGCTACATATGTTAACTCCATTAATTTTATGTTATTAGGAGTATTGCATAGATGAATATTGAATAGGTTGTATGAAAAGTGCAAAGATTTAACATATACCTTTTCTTATTTCACTGTCCGGTTATGTGATCAAAAACTACTGCATTTTTTTGTGCAGGACTTTGTAGGAAGCCAAAGGCAATATTTTCAAGATCAGAAGTGTCACTGAGAGAACTGAGCTCTGAAAGCCAAAGTTTCTTAATCACCTGATCATTTAGGCCAAGACTTTATCAACCAAAAATATTTGGTTGCCTTTTTGAATTTCAGTGAGGTCTTAAAATACACCATCCATCTTCTGACCAACATACTGCTACTGGGTATACTAAAAACATCCTAATAGTAGATAAAGATCTGTGGAGCCATGTGGAGTCTCAGGCCAAACTCAGAACTGTTGTTTAGCCAGGTTTTGTTTAACAGCAGAGATAGGAGTGGCTGTGCCAGAGCAGCACCAATAATCCATCCCCCCCTGCATCCTGTCTCTGGCAGTGGCCAGGAGCAGGCTTGCTGGAAAGCATACAGGAACAAGAGTGTCACATAGTAATAATTCTCGGTGGTATTTTTCTTGACTCCAAAAATTAGTGCTGAACAGTCTTCTGAGCCAGTGTTGTCATCTTTATATCATACAATCCTCAATGGATTTTTTTTCCTGCCTTGTATTTTTCTGATCCAATTTTGAACTTGTCTCAATTATTTGCTTCCCCAGTGCCCTGTTCCAAAGGACTGCTGCCACCAGCCAGGGACATTTGATACCTCCTGATTCTTAGGGTATTTCTTCCTCAACAATTTAATCATGCAACTACTTTCCAATGACAAGTGTTGCAAAATCAGCATGCACTTTTCCTGTGGATATCTCTCTGTTTCAGATTCCTGTTTGTGAAACACAGCCACGTTCTCACAACATGTAAGGATGCCGCTTATGAATCACTCAGATGCTGTGCCAAGCCTGTGGAAAAACCCATCGGGAAAATGAACAACTGAACAGCATGCTGTACATGAGTCTGAGGCCCAGATAGTGAATAATGAGAAGAAAACAAATTATCAGTGGGATGCTCATTAAATGAACACCATCCTCTAGTGTACTGGACGAGCACAGACAAGCTTGTTATCCATTTCTGTAATTAGAAGCAGTGTCCTAATTGATGTGCAGAAATGTGCCAAATTCAGGTAACTCACGTTTGACTTTCCTGTCTTAAAGGGTTGTTTTAGTGTAGCTCGTGCATATTCATGTCCCATCTCTGAGATAACACCTTTTATGTAAAGTGAGACAGCTATTCATTACAAATGAGTACTATATTTTTCCTTCCTTTTAAAGTCCTAAAACACACAAGAGATTCAGTTTTGAGAGCAGCAGCTCAGTTGTTTTTTTTTTTTTGAGGATTTCATTTCCCAACCTACCCATTGCATTATGGGTAGGCCAGTGCAAATATAATTTCTGTAAATTAATAAGTCTGCTGGTAACTACTGTGACCTGTAGAGATCATATGTGCTAGGTTTAACTGCAGTGTTTATCAGGCTTATCTTGGTAATAAAAAGTAGCTGCTTTTCAGTCACACCAAGTTGTTCATATCTAGCAGTTCCCATATACAACTAAATAGTGTTTTCTACAAGGAGACAGGTTTGCAAGATGTCCCAGGCTGGTAAATACAAAAGGAAGGGATTTAGAAACATCTCTGAAAGCATCATCCTCTGACTTTTATGTATCTATTTGTAAATATTGAGGAAAGAGTCAAATACTGATGCCAGCTGTCCAGCAGTCTTAGCAAAGAGCTAGAAGTGAATAGATCCAGGACAGATCTAAGTAGATTTCTAAAGTAAACACTCCTTGTTCTGTCAGCTGTTTTAACTCTTGTTTAGAGCTGACATAAGCCTCCTGGTAATGTTTGAATGATTGCCTTTTTCTTCCCCAAATCTTGCTTTCCTGTGGTTAAAGCAAGATATTACTGTCTCACTGGTGTTCAGACGGCCTGTCAAAAGAGTAAAAGTGGGAGTTAATACTAATGAAGGTGGAATCTAGATGCACAGGTAGGTGAAAATTTAATGATCCAGTGTCTTATAATTCATATCCTGTGCCAACTAGGAAACATTCCATCATGGTCTGCTGTGATGCTGAAAAAGTTATGGGAAAAAACCATTTCTGAATTTTAAATTAAAAAAAACCCCCCAAGGCATTATAAAGATAAAAAGTGAATGTGTGAAGCAAGTTTAAGTAAATATAAACTTGATAAAATTAGATAGTTTCAAGTTTTCTGGATATAAAACTATTTGTGGACACTACTTCCCAGCACAGGCATAGAAAGATGTGCTAGCCATATGTTTAGAATGGCAGAACTGATGAATAGGAGATATCACAGCCAAAGTAATTACAGTGGTTACTCTCAGGCCACAACCTGGAGCTGAAAATGTGGTATAGCTAATTTCTTAGTGACAGCAGCTGACCTTCTCTGCATCAAGAGAACACACTGAGGAAAATCCGATATGAGCCAAAGCAAAGTCTCACAAGTTTGTTTTTTTAGCTGTTAATAGAAATAGCCATTACCCCATAGCCTCTTTCTTGCAGGAGGTGCAGTCTTCTGCTCATGCTAAAGGAGGCAGAAGTGAAGTGCAGCACGAGTGGTAAGGTCCTCTGTCCATACTGTGGCATTTCTGATGTGTGGCATTTTTGGTGCATGGCATTCCAGAGCTGAGCTGTACATCCGATGCTCTGCATTATTATGAAGAAGGAAAGAGAGGTTGCATGAAGGTGAAAGGAGAAATTCCTGGCAGTGTATGACTTCAGAGGCCCAGTGGGAAAGGAAATCTGCTGTCTGGTTTTTATGTGGTCATATCTTCTCCTTCCCCTTGTCTCTGTTCACCTACAGCGAGACAGTAGAATGCAAACTACAGTCCTTGGGTAGGCATGCTCTCCAGCCAGGGGTAGGTAGGTGCTTGGGGATGCCCTTCTGAGATGCCCAATTCTGAGAGGTGGCAGAAAAAGGAGACTGCGTTCCTGATTCTAGTTATTACACACTTTGATTTTTGGCACCAAAACATGTAGAGTGTTGCCTCTCTCAGCAGTTTCCACTGCTTGGCTTTGATGGCAGCAGTCTGGGAGGATTTGGTTTTGGCAGTGCTTTAGTACTAATTTTTCTGTGGGTATTTGGAGGTGGAGGAAGGCTGAGGGCTGATGGCAGCTGCAGAACTTGGAATCACCAGTGACTGGTGGCTCCTTCAAATGAGATTATAAAGCCCTCTAAGGCTGGCCTGGAGGTGCACAGCCATAACTTGTACCAATGGTCTGGCTTTCTGCAGTGTGTGAGAGTGAAGCCATGGAGCCAGCACAGGCTGCTGACCCTCAAATCCAACCTGCAGGAATAGTCCATTCTCCTGCTCTCCCATGGGCAGGAAATGCCTCCTTTTTCACCTGCAGCTTGCAATTCTGATTGCAGTGGTGGGTATTCTTGTAATGAGAGATCTTGCTTGACATGGAGACAGAAAACGTCAAAGATGGGTGATAAGAATAATATGAAAAGAAATCATGGAAGACTCTGTTGTTGTCCCAGCACGATACTGTAGGACCAGCTTTTGGCAGCTGAGCTTTGGGCATATTTGGTTGCTAGAAATTGCTCAGAAGCGGCATTCTTAGGCACAATGTCATACGTTGCACTGTGGGGGTCCCTGGCAGCATGGTCACAGACCTGACTGAGGGGGAAATCACACCTGTAGCAAACAGACACTAACTCACAACACAGATTTGTTGTAGTTACCAAAGGTTTCATCTGCCCTTCAATCATTGCAGTAATCCCATTTCGCCACACACTGTGCAGAAAGCGATTTGGTACCTAGCAGTTCTTTTCATTCATTCTTGGCTACTCATTTATTTTTAGTGTTAGATTGTTGAGAAAATAACAAGAAGTGAAAAAGAGTTCTAGAGGTGCTTTACCACTGTATTATCTGGTTTTACAACCCATCTGTGTATATGTTAAACCTTTAGGCTTAAACAGCTTGAAAATAATTTAACGTTTCCCTAATCTTTCAAATGTTTATCCTCCTCTCCCTTCTCAAAATACTGAGTACTTCAAAGAGTGATCTACTTAGAAATGATAGCATATTTACCTGCTTTAAAAGGCCTGTGTCACTTCTTAACATCAAGGGAGAAACTGCTGTACGATAAAATTTTTATTTCAGCATTCGTTTTATTCAGACAGGAAAACGAAATGAAGAAATGTTATCTTCTTTATTTCCAGGAAACAATAAAAATTCCTTATCCTACCCTGCACTGCATTTTGTTTTATTTTGTTAATCATCTGTATTCTGATTGCTGCTTGGTAAGGAATAAAAGAGGATTCTTTAGTCATGGGAATGCAGAGATGTTTATTTCCACTTTGGGAGTATAACATCTGTTAACTCTGCTTTCAGAGTTAGTTGCTTAAGCACCTGGTATCTCACGCTCCACCCAAGACTGTAAAAATATTTGAAACTGCAGGAAGGCAATACAGCTGTGCAAGCTTATATGGGATTGTGTTGATTTAATTAAGTTCAGAAAAAGCAGCCATACCAATAAATGCATAGTTGCTTGAAAGAGAGAGGTGCCATTTGATAAAATAAAGCTTCCCCCCTTAATTATCTGGGGTTTAGTTAAACATTATAGTTTTCCATCATTCCTCTGGCACAATTAAATTCTGATCTTGTTGAACTCATGCACCAGATGATTATTTTTTAAGGGTGAAAATGACACAGTGAGCAGAAATTCAGACCTAGGTCTTGCTGTTGATGTCTGTGTCTTTTTAACCTGGTTAAAAAAAAAAAAAAACAACAAACAAAACCAAAACAAGCCAAATTAAATTCTCTGCCTTTGTGTGGGATCCGCCTTGGCAACAAATACAGTCTCTTGAATGAGAAAGACCTTCCTGCCTTGATTTGTGAGGCAGCTGATGTAGTTACAGGAGAGAGCCCTGGCTGGATGTTCCATACATATGGAACAAAGAGCAGCGAATGTTTTGGAGGATGGAATTCAATTCCCGGAAGGGTGCATGCATCACCTCCGCTTGGTCCAGCTGAGGGAAAACTTCAGCAGTCACCCTGGAAACAGGAAAAGTGACACCACATTAAGCGAGGGAGGTGCTAAAATGATGTTTTACATTCAGGAATAAATAAGGATACAGAAAATGGCATCAAGCAGAAATGTGTCCCTGCTAGACAATATTGAAATTCAAAAGAGAAGCTATTTCTTGCAAATGAAATTTTTATGCAAGACCTTAATATATATAAAAAATTGGGATTTTTTCAGCTTTATCCAAACTCAAGAATCTCAAACTACTCAGGAGAATAGACACGAATGTATATGGGAAGCTGTTTGTAATTTCCTTTGTAATTTCTGAACATATGTGGCAAGTTTCCAAGATTTAAGTGTAGCAACCACAAATCACTGTGTGATTAGTTGGCAGAGCATGCATTGGAATAGGGATGGTAAGTGACTGCTAAAGGCATGGCATATGGAGCAAAGGTCATCACTTCACTCACTGGCCTTTAGCTTCCCACTGGAAAATCAGTGGATCATTTGGTTATATAAAACGCTGATAGAAGGGAGATTGTTTTCAGGTAATTGCTCTGCATTCTGTTTGAAGTGTTCCTGGCTAAACTCACTGGCAGTGCTCTCATGTGGTAATTCCATATTTGCATATTGTCAGGGGAGGACTCTGAAACTTGAGAAATCTTCAAAGTGGGGTTTTAACATAAGAGCAGAGTGACAGAATTTTTTGAAACAGAAAATAAAAGTGACTAAAAAAATGGCAGCGCTTAGCATATGCAAACTGAGTGAAAAGATGGAGTATCATTACATATTTTTGCTTACTAGAGATGGAATTATACTGGAGATGTGCTGAATCAAACCTCATTTGACTGGGTAATCAATGAAGCTGGTGCTTCAAAGAGAAAGTTCGTTTTAACTCCTATGCTGGAAAGCACACACTGTGGGTGAATGTAAACCACTCTGCAGACTTAGGCATGGTAAATGGGGTTGTTGAGAATGTCGCTGACACTTTTTCAAAAGCTTTGTAATGCCACTCCAACTCTGAACATGCCTCCTCTCTCTGCTTACAGCGATATGAAACAAAAAGAGAGCTAAACTGATTTGTAACTATTTCATATTCACAAAGGAATCTTTAGTAAAGGTGGTTTTCTGAGTTTATTTAACTATTAAAAGCTGCTGCAAAGTTTGGTATCATCACAGAACCTGTGCCTGAAAACACGGGTGGGCAAATTCATATGTGAAACTGTAGTTTTCAGGACAGGGCCTGTATAATGTCCTAACTAAGCATAAATTTGTCTGAATGGACAGTGTTTTCTTAGGGAATCAGGATGATGAGCAGTTTATAAATTGACATATGGGTACCTCTGGCTGGGATGGGGGACCTCACCCACAGAACTCAGCACGATGCAGCTCTGCACCTACTTTGCCCTTCAGAGCACCACCATAATAGAAGTCACTGCACGCAATCCTCCACCGCTGAAGTGCATGCTGTAGATTTATGAAGCATTTTATTTCTCCAGGGCTTTCTGTAATGCTCATTACTCAAGAATCTGGGTTTCTCAGAGTTAGTAACTGTGTTTTTGTAACAACTTGGCTAGATGAACCAGCTCTGTAAATGTGAAACAGCTACAGAAGTTAAGATGGAAATGTCTGTGACTCTGAGTGGCTGGTCAGCCATGGATAGTACAAATCTCTCTTTGCATCCTGGAGTTAAGCTTTTTCTTCTGCTCCACATAGACCCTGCAGGAGGACCAGTGAAAACACATAGAAATCTGCCTCTCAGCTGAGGTTTCTGGACCAACTCTAGAGCAGCTTAATAGTGCGGTTTTATGCATCACTGTGTGGTCTTCAGATTCTTCAGCTGCAAAGGTAAACATGGCTTCTGTTGAACATGCACAAACTTTACTTTTGAAGGTTCTGTGACTTGCCTGAATTTGGTCAGATTTTCACTGGGTAGTAAAAACAATTACTAACAGACAAGCTGCACTGTCACTGCCATCTATGACATGTGTGCTCTAAACTTCCAGATTTTGGAGAAAAGGTTGCCAGAATTCATCTGAACATGATTTGTTTCTTCTCTTGAGCCAGTAAAGTCTGGGAGGGATAAATCCTACAGTGTGTAAAATTTGAACCTCAAATGGTGATGGCTTGGGAATGCCATAAAGTGAAATGCAGGCTGCAGAACTTGAAGCTTAGGCTGGTAGCAGTCTGGGCTTCCAGCCTGCTGACGTAGTTTTGTTACACACTTCTACCAAGTTATTTTCATGTATTTGCTGTACTTTGCTACTCTTAGATGCTTTTATGCCAGGAATGTATTTATCTATATATAATTTTCCATGAAAAAGTGATCTATCTGCAATGCAGACAGATGGAATACAATCTAGTTTATGTAGTATCAACAAACCCATGCTCTTCTTTTTTGCCTTTACATTTAAGTTAAATTGCATTTTGAATGCCACCATCTGCACAGTAGCATGCCTCAGCAAGGCCTGCTGTTCCTTAAAGCTATTAATTGAAAAACTCTGCCTACTCTGAAACAAAACCACTCTACTTACCCCTTTTCTCAAGTACTCAAGGAAGAAAAAAAGAAACTAAGAGGTGCTATGGGGCATTTTGGTGTTATTTTAGATGAACATAGTTGTGAAATCTAGAGATGTAACTTCTTTATATCCACCCTGTTAATTAATAAAATTGTTTAAATATCAGTTAATCACCCATATGAATGTTTTCTTAATGGGTTTCAGGATGGGCTCATGAGCTTGTCTGGAGAGCAGTCCTTCCCCAGTGCTGCCAAGTTCCAGCTCAGACTCGCTGCAGGAGCTCTGCTGTGGAGATGTGTGAGCTGAGGACAGCTCTACAGGGCCCGTATGTTATTTCATTCAGAGGACGTGGATTTAATTACAAATGGTATAATTTGAAAAGATTTTGTAGTTCAGAAAAGCTCTTAAAAATCCTTGCTGGCAAACTAAATAAATGAACCTTTATTGCATCTCATCTTTGTATGGCTGCAGGCTGTTTAACAAGGACCTCTGCTGTTCGTTTAATTTATTACACCCCCTTACACTTCACATTTTCCCAATTTTTTTTAATGAGTTCTCGTTTTGTTGGGCTTTCACAACATTTTTCCATGTCCCCCATGTGCTTACATGCACCAGCTATATGTTACATAAAAAATTTGCAAATCCTTCAATACCAGCTGCTGTAGTTAATAAACTTGTAACTTTACCCTCATTGAACTATGCCAAATCCCATAACATCTGGCATGTTTAAATTTCTATGCTATTGAGGGTTGAATTTTATTTAAAACTTCCAGATATGGACCTGTCAAGAATTTCTTTGCACTGCAGCTTCTTTAAACCCCTTAAACTGTTTCTGTAACTGTGAAGAATTTCAATTGACAGCTACCAAATATTTATGGATTTTTTATTTGTTTAATTTGTTATATGGATTTTTTTTTTTAATTATTTTCTCTTTTGTTTTCTGATCCAGTGGGTAACCCAACCAAGCAAATAATAGAATACCATTTTTTTCCTGCTGAGCTCATCTTTCTGTCTGTATTTCTGAATCTATACCTACAAGTTCTCCTTGAAAGAGGAGACGGGCAGCTCTGGACAAGGGGAACATGCAAATCATGATGGTTAAGTTAGAAGAACAACTTCGTCTCTCTTTCTGTGTCATGTGAGATTTTTGTAGCATGACTATTCTTAATATTTTTATTAACTCTCATTTTTTTGCCTTTTTCTGCTTAGTGGTGCACTCCTTGTTACAACTGGATTTCAGTAGTTCTTTCCCATGTCAGAATTAATCCTCCAGAGTTTTTTTTCTAGTATCCCATTTAGTCCCAAACTCCTGCCCTACCACCTGCTCTATTACCCTTACATCTGCTTCCCTGTTTTTAAACAAAAACCTTGCAGAGGAAGGTTTACTGGTGTGTGTCAAAGGGTTAACACATTTTTCTCTCTCACTGCAATTTAATGAGTTGTCTTTGATATTAGCTCATCTGAGACTACCCCAAATGATATATCATCTGTTCAGGCACTTTCAGGCAAACCATATCATTAGCAATGCTTCCACAGCATCCTCTCAGATGTGTGAAAAAGCAATTTGAAAGACAGGTTGAAGCATTTTATTGGTTTCACAAAGAGGATGAATGAGGGGAGAGACAAAACAGATCAATGCTCAGCTGAGACCTCGCTGTCACCACCTCTTCTCCTTGGTTCAAGGTTATGGGGCTCCACACCAGCTCACACATAAGGTCTGACATGTATCCTTCTCTTTTGGCTAGATAGATATAACAGTATTAATATGAAAAGAAATCACTTTACATGGGGGACTTGGTGGAAACCCTTTTCTAGAAATGGGTATGACTTAACAGCTTTAGAAAGAGATAAAGCAAAGGGTCCAACAACATGCTGGAAAGAGCCATTAGAGAAGTTGTTAGTATATGCAGACTGGAAAACCTGCTGAAAATAAGCTTTCTTATTTGTGTGCTTCTCCCATTCTAGTTCAGAGTAAAGGCTCTGTCTGCATTGCCTTGTATGCTGGATTAGGTTATGTTCCCCTCCTCAAACTCTGAAGCAAGGACACAGTGGTCTACAAATATAGTTGCTTACTAAAATATCTGTAAACCAAAAATTAACAGCATGTTTTGCATGGTGCAATGAAACATGGTCTTTTCCTTGACTGTCATGTCAATTGTCAGAGGTACTAGGATGCTTTGGTAAGGCAGTGGGCCTGGAGAGAATAAATTACAAAGCCAAACTCCCACTGCTGACATACAGAGAGGTTCCAGCTGTAGGAAGGACCAAAAAATGAGATTGTTGTGAAAAGAGATGGAAAGGGAATAAAACCGCTTACAGTTTCTAACTGGAATTTGAATTTAGCAAAATAATCCTTTTCACCATGCTGAAGTGCTAGCACTCCAGGGTAAATGATCATGTAGCTACTAGAGATAACCAGTAACAACAGGGTAAAACAATTGCCCTTCTACATGGAATACTTTGAGTTGGTTCTCTGACTGTTTTACATCAGCCATAAAACTAACATTACCTAACTCCTAATGCAAATGGCATAATTTCACTCTAATGCATTCATAATTAACGTATTAACACTAATTAAAAATGTGGAAATCAGTGTTATGGTTCAGAATTTGCTACTTTCTTTCTCCCTGTGTTACTTTCTGTCTGCACACAATGAAGTCTGAACTAGGAATAATACATGAACCTCCCAAACCTACAAGCTCCACCCACTGTGTTTGGTGTCTTTATGACTTGGATCATGCATCTCTCTTAGGGACAATGAAGATTGGTGATGAGCACTGACAGACAGCCTGGACATTCAGTTTATCAATCCAAAACCAACTAAGGCTGTCAAAGGCTGAGCAGTCTGTGACTTGAAGAGGGCATCCTATTACATTGAATAGTTTTCACTTCAGAATTTTTTTTTTTTTGGTTGTATTCCTTTTCATTGTAATTCCTCTTCCCTGTGTTTGTTTCACTTTGTTACCTGATTTTGAGATTTCTTCTCCTTTAATGAATATTCATTTCATTAAAGGAAATGAAATCTTGTGACTTCAGTGAGTGACTATCATTTCAGCAAATTCACTGTCCATTTCACTGCACTACATGTCATCCCATTCCATGTAATGGTATTCACTTTTTGAATTTTGAATTTTCTTTTTTTTCAATAATTGCATTTCTTTCATCATATGTTTTCTTCTGCCTTTTTGTTTCAATTCTTTCCCAGTTTTCAAGATTTCAATGAGTCTCAATTTGGCATGCTTCAGTCCTTTTCACTGCACCTCATGTCATCCCATTGCAATTAATTGCATGCACTCCATTTTCAAATTTTATTCATTTGTTTCAATTGCATTTTATTTCAGCCTATGTCATGTCCAGTCTGTTCATTTCACTTCATTCCTTGATTTTGAGGTTTTATTTCATGATGGGAAATGAAATCTGGTGGTTTCAGTTAGCAGCATTACTACATTATTCACTGCTCTTTTTACACAAAGGGATCACAAGAATCAGATCCATTCCTTTTGCCAGTTTGAAATTGAGAATTCATGTCCTGTTATTTTTCACAGTTTGGGCTTGAAAGAATTTATATCAGCTTGATGATTATCTCCCTATTGTCTCAAAAATCTTGTTTATATTTTCCAGGATTTATCCTTGCATGACACTTAGGTCAGTCATTTTACAATATCTTTTTTTTACATCCTTTCTCCATTCTCACATGTGGGCACTATAATGGGTTTTGCATTGTTCTGGTACTTCTCTTTTTCACCATGAATTTTGAAAGGTGTAAAGATTAGTTCATTCAGGTCCCTGAGTTCATTAGATGGTGGAAGTGTATGTGTTTGTGTATCAAAGGTAAGTAATCTCCAGTTTGTCTTTGTTCTAGCCTGAACTGTTACCACTTTATCACTGATGTTAATTGTGTCAGCCACCTGAGCCCCGTTTACTTTCTTAATGAAGACAGAAGCAGAAAGATTGAAGAAAAAATAAAGTAGTAAATGAATTGCCCTTGCAAAAGCCATCTGCCACCAGCTTTTTTTTCATTTAGTGAAGGACCAGGTCACTCAGTTTGTTCTGATTTATCATATGTAATCCATTGTAACCCTTCCCTTCTCTGCCTCAAATGTTTTCTGAATGGGCCATTTTTACAATATTGTTTGCTCTGCATTGGGCTATCTTTTCCTCATTGTGAGGAGCCTCACATATAATTCTCATTTCTGGGTGAAATTCCTTTATTTTCTTTCAGCAGTGTACAGTTAGTTTTTTGTTTTTTTTTTTTTTTTTTTCCCAGGGAATCATAGTTTGTGGATATTCTTCTCAGGTAAACTGCCCACAACAGTGCTTTAGGAGTGCAGTCAAATGTCACCCATGTGGTGCAAAATGGTCTCATATTATTTAATCTGATGTTAAATATTCCTTTTTTATTTGCCTCTGATGAAATGCCCTCAAACTTTTATAATCAAATTACTTCCTCACTAATGGAAATTCTTAATGACCTTTTATAAATGTCTGGATATACCAGCATCTCAATTTTCCTGCAAATCTTACACAAATTCACAAATGTGATTGTTGCCCTTCAGAGAGATCCTCATAGAGTCTTAATAAAATTTGTTAGAAAGTGACCTCTTAGAGTCAGCTCTGCCGACTCAGTACATATCTCAATGCTGCAGCTATCAGCAATCTGTACAATCAATGTCAGTGTTAACCTATTGTGCAGGTGGCTGCCTGGCGATGAAACACCTGGTAGATAACGAGCTGTGTGGAAAAAACCATGGAGAGACAGAGCTGCTAATCAAAATCCCTTCTGTGGAAGAGTCATTAGAGTTTTGCTGGACACGTGTCAGTACTGTGACAGCAGGACTGCTCAGGGGAAATAATGGTCCACAGCACCTGCTGTGTGATGTGGGCATGTCTGAAGTGACTGCTCACACTCTGGAAGTGTCCTGCAGGTTGGACCCTGGGAAACAGAAAAGGGGTCACTGTGCCATTGACATTCTCTGAAAAAATTCCTTTGCCCAGGGTTTTTCACCTGGGAAGTGGAAAGGCGGCGAGAGAGGCCTCAGAGAAAAGGAAAACAATTCTTTTCTCATTTGCTTCTTTTGTGTTGTGCTCATGTGGAATGTGTTGGAGATTGTTTACCCAAAGGTGATTGCCTGATTGGACTCTGGGGTGAGTTGTTTTGACTCACTGGCCAACTAGGGCCAAGTTGTGTTGGGACTCTGGAAAGAGTCATGAGTTTTCATTATTATCTTTTTAGTATTCAGTAAGTATCTTTTCTGTATTCTTTAGTATAATATAATATAGTATAGTATAGTATAGTATTCTTTAATATAATTTAGTATAATAAAGTAATAAATTAGCCTTCTGATAAGATGGAGTCAGATGAATCATTCTCTCCCCTCATTGGGGGACCTGCATTTACAAAAGGTCACCAGCACTGAAAATCTTTTGAATCTCAAGTAGAAAAAAACTGCACCAGTGAGAGCCAAGCATGTACCCTTCATGAAAAAAACTTAAGGGTAAGTGTTGAGTAGGGATTGTTTTGAGAAGGCAGTTCCAGTATCTTGATGGTTATGCAGTACCTAAGTGTAGCTATGGATTCTTGGATATGGACGACTAAAACATCATTAGGATTTTAATCTGCCCTGTGCATCCTGCCTAAAAGCAGGAGAAATAATGTGCACAGTTTGCACAGAACACAGATCTCTAAACATAAATCTCTAAACACGGCAAATGCTCTCGTATTTCAACCAGTTCTGTAATACCTATTAGAAAGTTTGTTCTGGTCTTTTCCACACAGCTCAGAATGATTTTAGCAAGGGTTTAGTGTCTTTGAAAAGTATCTGCAGGGACTTAGCCTTTTTTCCTCAGGAAAAAAGGAAAGATAAATAATTTAATAAAATAAATTTTACAAAATGTTGTTGATTCATTAGCTTCAGCGGGGTGCCAGATCGAACATTTACGTGGAAACAGCATTCCGTGGCTCTGACCTACTTTGTAAATTGTCTGTAATTTAGTAGTGAGTGAAGCTTAGGGGGAGCAATTGCTTCAAATGTTTGCTGCCATTAGCTTAAGGAAGAGGAAATGAGAGGAATCCAGAAGTTTTCATTTCCAAGTGAAGCATGTCAGACAGCACAGCACAAGACCTTTTTAAATTGCAATATGGCATCATATTAAACAGAACCCATCTGTGTTTCCTTTGGCTTTCCATCAGTTTACATTTTTTTCTTAGATGTAGTAGTAGCAAATGTCAGAGCTTTTTCACCATTTCCCATAATGCTAAATTAATATGTGACTATCTGTAGGTCTACAGCTCTCACTGACCCATTGCTGCAAACTCTGAGCTGTTCATCTCAGAAGTACCAATGGCAAACTTAAATGGAGACACGGTGTGAAGTGACTCCTATCAAAGTGTTTTACTGCTGTTAATGAAATAAGAGAACAGTAATTAATGTGAAGTGATGGCTGAAAATGAGTGGCAAGCACTAGCTGGTACTGATGGGCTAGATAGTGATACAGGCCACTAGCACAGCATGTGGATAGACCTGGGTTCCAGCAGGGTGTTTGGGCTGTACCTCTGCAGTGTCACCAGCACAAGGGAGGAGGCTGGAGCTGGGCTGCCTGAGCAGACATAGGGGATGCCAGGGCTGAGCTTGGGGTGGGAGGCTGAGGCAGCAGGGCCTTGAGGTCTGATCCTGCCTTTCTGGGGGAAAACAAAGTGGTGCTTGCTGAGCTGGTGGCTGGGTAGGGGGCTTGAGGAAAAGAAGGGATCTTGCTGGGGACAGCATTAACCATCAGATGAGAAATGTCCTGTGATTTCAATTGTTAGTTCCTAGGCATAAGCGGTTTCTTACTCTTGGGTGTGAGGATGTGAGCATTTAGATTAAAAGAGCAGGGGGTTTGTGACACTGGGAATGAGAGATTGATATGCTGCTGCAAGAGCATCCAGGCATGGGGCCATGCATGTCTGAAAGTGAGCTCCCCCTGTGCAGCCTGAGCCTGCCAGTGCTGCCATCCTTCACCTCCCCGAGCGCTGACAGATTTTGGGGCTGGCAGGGAAACTGCAGTGAGATGGGCTGTCAAAGATGCCTGCAAGGAAGTCACCAGAATGGTGACTCTCCCTCTGAACTGGACCCTGTGGGCCGCTAGCACGGAGAGATGACTTCTGGAAAGTCTTGATGATTCCTGCAACTTAAAAGACTGCCTATTGAGTTGGCTGGGAATGAACCTGTGTTTTGAAGGGCTTCAGTGCTAGGGAGAGGGGAGGTGGATGCTTTTAACAGCCAGGGATGGTATGGTTAGATATGATTCCACTTCTGTCGTTCCTTTGTTAAGCTTGGATTCTGTCTGGCAGTGAGAGAAACAGGGGAAGGTGTTAGTGATGCGTCAAGTGCTATTTGCATGTCAAATTGTGATGTTCTGGCTGGGGTGGTTCAAGGGTTCTTGGGATCCTCCACCAGCTCACAGGGAGCTGCATTCCCACAAGGGAATGAGTGCAAGTTTTCAGGTGTCCCAAGTGGGATTTAGTGAGTCATCCTAAGGCCAGCATGTAAATTGGTTCGGGTGAGTTCCTCTTGGCAGGCACACAGGTATTTTTCAGGGTGTGAGTCTTATTGACCATCTCTGTCATTGATGTGCATACACTCTGTTTCAGAGGGAGGGGAGCTGCCTCCCACCCACGTGTGGAAATGATCTGTTGAGTCTGTCTGCATCCTGCTGCTGTAGCTATATCAGATATGCCAGTGAAATACATCACTCTGTTTTATGAGATTTTTCTCTGTTGATTCCAAGTCTATAGTTAATCAGGCACAGGCACCAAAGTGATACTTCTCAGCAGCTTAAAAAACAACATGAAGTTTGTTGCAGTTTACCCAGCCTGCTACTGCTCTATCTAGGCAAAGACAGAGAAAGACAGGATCACTGAGCTGTGTGGCACTTCCTTCAAGAGCAAAACAAGAGTGAAAAGTGGCAATTTGGGAAAGACTCATCAGTGACTGTGACAAAACCAAGCTGAAAACATGAGGAGCACTTAATGTATTTCCAAAATTCAAACGTCACCTACAACAGTACTTACACGTAAGTCTTCAGTTTGCTCTTGTGGAAGCTGTGGAATGTCAAAAGATGGAAGAGAAGCACAGATTTTTCTTTATTTTTTCTTTTTAATAAGCTTTTAAGAGATTTGCTCTTCTTAATTAATCTTCTGTGTCACCTTCTGATCCTTCTGGTCTGTTATTACACATACTTGTGACAATCATGGGAGCTTTGCACTGATTACAGTAAGTGTGTTCAATGAGATCAGGGTATTTTTAAGTATGAATGTACAAAAATTGAGATGGATCAGAAGCTAGTAGAAAAATTTCACCTGATTTTTTAAATAAGAGTTTTAACTTAGCTATCTAATATAATGTCTGTCTTTTGAAGCAACTAAAACTCCTTTTTCCCAAAATGTTAAGGCCCCCAAAAGCAAATTAGGAGCATTCACTGAACAGTCATGAGAATAGGCAATATATCCATTTTCTAAAACTTGTTTTGGAAAGCTTTTCTATTTTCTTGTTCTGTTTTTGTGTCTTGAGGTTTTCTGAAAGTGTAAAGTCCAGTGCAGCCTGAAGAGATGTAATGCAGGGTTAAGAAGAAATGGCTGTGGTGCTTCCCAATATCTGCTCAGTGATGTCATGCAATGCAGATTAATGCCTCTCCTCCATCTGGCAAGTTCCTGTGGAACTCACTGACACACTCACATGTTCATACACCTACTCATGCTTTTTCCTTGTTTGTGGCCTTAAAAAAACACCCCAGACCAAAACCCCCAAGAGTCTGTTTCTGCTCACGGAACTAGCAGATCCTGGCCTGCTCTGCTGAAACATGATTAATGAAGTATAAATGGGAGTTTTCTTACCAAAGGGCTACTGATAGATTAAAGGCTAATTAAAGTTGACTGTTGTTTATATACAAAACGAGGCAACCACTTGATTCCTGGTGGGCAGCAGTCACTGGGAAAGTTTGTTTGCTTTTGATGGAGATGAAGGATACACAGAAGGATTCCTGGAAGAGTAAAAATGTTTCTCCAGGATGGAGCTGCCAAATGGTTTGTATGCAGTATGTTCCAGTTTTTATACATTAAAATGTATATAAATGCACTGACAGTAAGGATGGGTGGAGAACACGTGGAAGCACTCGATAAATCCTGCATCAGGTAATAAACTCACTGATATCAAAGGGCTCATCTGCTCCTTAGAGATAAGCTCTTATGCAATTTGATACTTACCAAAGTACCCATGAGTTTGCAAAATTTAGTTGGGACATCTTCTGAGCAAAGGCAGTGGAAAGCCATTTGTGAAAACAGCATGATATATTTCACAGCTGTCAAAGCACTAGAGCAGTGCTAGTTTTCCTTGCAATATCTTAGAACACTTGAATTTCTTGCTGAAGCATGAGAAACTAGGGAAAAAGAGCTCATGCCAGCTCAGACATATGCAAAATATCTTTAAGTCATGACAGCAGAGGTTTCTGCAGTTGCATCAGGTTTTCGTGGTGTGCATCCTGCCTGGCAGCTGGGGGTCATGGTCCGGCTTCATTCAAGACAAGTCGTGTTTGCAGCTTCCCCCCCCCTTGATCTGGAAGCTGTGTTTAAGCTGGTCCCTGCCTGAGATGGGTGAAACTTGTGTCTGTACCTGGCCTTGCACCCTGTTGGCCCACACTCACAGGCTAATGCCTTGACTTGAGCAAGGGTGGTGCCAGTCCAGCTGTACCCTTTGCCTGTGGCTTGCCTTTGTCTTCCATTGCAGACCAGCCATCAGATAACTGTTTCCCTCTGGTGATGAGCATGTACAAGGAAAATCAGTTGCAAATTATTGCTCTTACTCTTAGAAACCACTCACTGAAAAGAGGATCAGCCTCTCTTGGGGTATTTTGCGGTCACATGTAATTTTCTTTTCTAGGAACTGCTTTATTTTGTTCTGATCTTATAGCTCATGATAAACATGGGCTGGCTGATAATAATCAACAACCATAATTTCAGCAACAGAAAGTTTGAAAAGTTTTGAAAGTCTATTTGCAAACATGTCAAGTGGGTTTTTTAATGCATACTTTGATATTTTCCTTTCATTTTCTCTGATGGTGTCTCAATAATTTCAGCTTCCCTGCAGTAAACATCACAGTATTTACAGCATACAGAGACATGAACAGTGTTAAAAAATAGGCTATTCAGAGTTTGTTTTATTAGTTCGACATCACCAAATAAGTTTAGGTAAGTTGGAAGCAACTTTTTTACCTCAGAGAGGTAAACAGCCGGGTTACTGTGTCCATGCTGAGGATGTTTGAAATTAGGCCAGTGGCAAAACTGTGAGCTGTAGTCCCTGCCTATTGTCAGAGTCCAGCCCCACAAGCTCACGCAGAAGCCTGCCCTGACATGGTGGGATGCAGGAAAGCAGCTGGCCCTGCTCTGTGAGCCAAGGACCAGCACTGCTGGGAACCACCCTGTGGGGTATCATTCCTCACTAATGAGCTTAAGTGGAACCAGGTGGAGTGCAGAGGCAACATGAGGAGAGATTTTGTAGAAAGCCCTGGTGTCAGCGTGACTACATAAATAAATGGAGGTTTTTTTATTCAGATATGAAACAAATGGACAGCTGAAGAAGGATGCTGACAACCCAGAGGGAAACACTTTGCTTTGCACTTTGTTTTGAATCCATAGCAATATCTGTCTGTATCTTTTGTGGATGTATGGAAGGTTGTTATACTTATGTTAACCAAAGTACGCGTTTCTCATTTTCTCCGTCAAGAATTTACACAGTCTTAAGGACTTAATCTGCTTCCTTCAGGTGCCATTAAAGGCTCGGGGAGAGCTGGGCTTTTGTAAGAGTCTGTGCTAACTGAGGCGTGAACCTCCACCCTCTTTAAAGGCTGCTCCACATGTTGTAGATAGCCCTGTTGGCTGCATTTATTCTCACCACCTCTAGGCACTGAATTCAACAGTTAGAGCAGGACCTTAATGTCTTTCTTAGATCTTCCTATACTTGACCTAGGAAAATGCACATCTTCATCCTATTTGGAAAAAAAAGTTCATGTTTTGTTGCCTTTCTCCTTCCATCCCCATTAAGCTACTCTGTGGTGACTGTGTACCTCTCTCTGGTAAGAGAGACGAAGCTAGGCAAAAACAGGTGAGGGCCAGGATGGTATTTGATGTTGACTTGTTGAAGACAAGAGGGATCTTTATAGGCAGGAATTTTCTCTGTATGTTTGGAGGTTTTCTTATTTAACCAAATTCTGTTATATTATTTGGTATGCTTATTGGGATTCCAGATGGTGTTTTTAACATACATAATACATGAAACCACTGAAAGGCAATCTCTGTGGAATCCCCTTGGATTTCCTACAAATATTTAGCTTCCACTCCAGCTTTCTAGATATCTTGTTGTTTCTGTCGTAATAATAAGATCCTTTAATATAGCTCCCAGAGCTGCAGTATAGAACGTAACACCTTATAAAAAGGAAATTTGCAATGGATATAAGGAAATTATATCAGAAATATCCCTGCAAATGGCTTGCCAGTAAGTTAGAGATAGTGTCAAAGCTGGCATTATGCCAGCACTGGGCGACCACTGCTCTTGGATGTTTTGCTAAAGTTTATTTTTTAGTAAAGTTAAATTTTTTACATATGTTCACTCCACAGCCCCCAAATAAATATTTTTGCAATGATCTTAAAAAAAATCAACAAAAGCAAAAAATTAATGCCAGCCACTGGGTTCTTAAAGAGACTTTTAACAACTAAGAAGGTAGCACACACACAATATAACTGAATACCCTAACTATAAGAAACAGATTTCTTTAAGTATAAAGGTTATGATGAGTAGTAAACAAGACAAAATAGAGCTTTTACCTTGGGGGGAGAAAAAAGGGAAAGGGATGGAAAACCCAGTGTGGTGAATTCTTTCTAGGGCTATGTCCTACAGATCAGGGCAGAAGTTCCATTACTGCTACGTTTGGTTATGAACTGAGGTAGAAACAAGGGAGTATTTAGTGTGCATTGCAGTCAGCACTTTCAATAAGACTCCTCTCTGGAGGGTGTCTGCTGCTGGTGTTTGCATAGGTTTCACTCTGTGCAATTTGGTGTAAATCTCTATTGCAAATACCTCTGCGTGGGAAGGGAGTTGTTCTTGCCACCAGAGACTTTTTCAGCAGTCAAAATCCAAACAGACCTCTACCCTGAAAAACCAAACAAAACTAAACATTCCCAACCTGAAAACTCGAAGACGTGGAGCCCTTCCTGCCAATGACATAGAATGCTAGAATCATAGAATGGTTTGGGTTGGAAGTGACATAAAAGATGATCTAATTCCAGCCCCCCTGCTATGAGATGGGGCCCCAGTTGCTCAGAGCCCCATCCAACCTGGCCTTGAACACTTCCAGGGATGGGGCATCAACAATTTCTTTGGGCAACCTGTTCCAGTGTTCAGCATCCTCACTGTTAAGAATTTTTGCTGTATACCAAACTTGGATTTTCCCTATTTCAGTTTGAACTCATTGCTCCTTGTCTTATCACGACAGTTGCTGATTAAGTGCTCCTTTCTGCTTCTCTTGTAGGCCCCCTTAAGGTATTGGAAGCTGTGAGGTCTCACAACCTTCTGTTCTCCAGGCTGAATATCCCTTACTTTCTCAGCATATCTTTACAGAAGAAGTGTTCCTATCCTACAGGATTTTCAAGTTGCTAGGACTGCAGGCTGAATCACACTTCATTCAATCAGGTTTGCCTATCCTCAAAGACAGCAATTTCATAGTTTTGCTAAGCACATGTTGTAGTGTTCTCATGTTCCTTTTGACTTTTTTCTGCTATGGATGAACAGGTCAAATCTCATCTTTTCTTCTTCATAGATTATGTTCCAGACCT
>JAYDZK010000169.1:66889105-66943741 GCA_034509185.1 Euphonia xanthogaster | reverse complement strand
TCCTCTTTTCTTCTTCACAGATTATGTTCCAGACCTCATTCAATCAGTCTCCTGGGGGACTCCTGCCCAGAAGTTGGAAGATTTCTGTAAGACCATCACTCAGTGCAGCTCCCCAGCTGAAGGCTGGCCAGTGGTGTGTAGGATGAAGAGATGATCCTGCCAGTGCTGCAGATTAATTTTCTATTTTTTCACCTCAGTATGATGTTTCTCTTTTTTTGTAGTAGCATGATGTTGTTGACTCATGTTCAGCTTGTGATCCATAGTAACTGCCAGCTCCTTTTTTTCAGAGCTGATTAGTCATCTGCCATCCAGCACCTGTGCAGCTGACAGTCCTTATCTAACTACAGTAAGTTCTGCACATCTCCTTTGAATATTTTATTTCTGTTGGACCGTGCCTCTGATTTATCATTATCCTTTTGAGTTCTATATAAGTCTTTCAACATGTTTTCATGTCTGCAAATGTGATAATCCCAGAGCAGTCATGACAATACTGTGTTGCAATGGAGTCCAGGTATACCCTGTGGGACTATACATGATTCATAGCTCCACCCTGATAAAAGCTGCACATAACTCCCCTGGTATGGTTTTCCAGGCCATTCTACATCCTTGGATAGCAGCTTCTTGTAGTTCATAGGTATCCAGGGAAAGTGTGATAATGCCATGTCCAACAAACTGAAAATAGGAGCTGTTATTGTCCACACAGAGTCATTGGTGTTTGACCGAGGAAACAAACCCACCTGTGTAAACCCTGGTATAAATGGCAAATAATTTTAGACTGTAGAAGACTTCAGGAATTGAGGTACCAAGACATAACGAAGAAATATTTGAAAGAATAATGAAAAAAAGATAGTTTTAAAATTATCACTCGTTCTTAGCACTGACTCAACTTTCATCACTTGACCTCCACTGCTGTGATGCAAAAGTAAGATTGAAGTCTGGTAGAACCAAGCAGAGTGGTTGGTCCTACTAGACTTCAATTTTATTTTTGTCTAAGGCAGGTAGGAAAGGAAAGGTGTAGGTAAGGAAATTTTCCTCTTCCAATAGGAATTCTTCTGCTTTGTATAACATTACAGTGTTCAGTTAGAGAAAAATACAATGAAGACGATAAAAAAACCAGGTGGGACTACAAAACATGTTATGGGATAGATCCATGGTTATATGTATGGAGAGGTTACAGGACCTGGATGGAAAGCAGGAATATGCTTTAAATGAACAAATGTTATACCTTCTTTGGATAAAAGAGATCTACAGCATAGTGCACCAAGGTACTAGGGGATTATACCCATTTTACAGAGAGAAGAATGTGATGCCATGACCTGTCCTATTGAAGTTGGCAGGAGTATGGTAGGTGTGCCAATATTCCCAGTCTTTCCATGATGAAACTCCTGTTTCCTTCACAAAGTCCTGCACTGTCCTGAGTCTATGTATTTTCTCACTCTGCAATTGCCATGTAACACTTTGTGGTCTGCTCTTAGCACTTCAAAAGGCCAGCTGCTCCCTCAGATTATCAACTAGCTTTTTATCTATAGAGTGTAGCTACTGTCCTGGGGAGATTCTGAGCTAGAATATATTCAAATATATTTGACAGGTTTTCTGGGTCTCACTCTTGGATTTAACATAAATTTTCAGATAGGATAAATTCAGCAGCACATCCAAATATTCTTAAAGCATCTTATGACAATGATGATTGTTCTAGTTTATATACGCTTTCACTCATTAATGTGCTAGTACACATTAAATGCCTAGTTTCAAAAAGGAAGAAGATGGACAGTCTCTTTTGCTGTGTAAAAATTGGGACCTTTAGAGGACATATATGCCTTTGGTATCCATTTGTGTGTTGTATCCATACCCTTATGCAACCCCTTCTTGAAACTCAATGAGAATGACACGCAGTGATAGTTTTGTTTTGAGCTCCATATCTTCCAGGCTTGAGTTTCCCGTGGTAGTGTGAGAAGAGACACAGCAGATGGCAGTGCATGACATCAATTATCTCTGCTGCACACTCCCGTTCCCAGCAGTAATTGTCCAGGGCTGGTGAGATTACACCGGGGGGCACCCCCCACTCCCTAACGCCGTGTGGAGGAGAGGAGGACACTTCTGTGAACCAGTGCACTCTGAGGCATCACTTTTGCTAGGTGGATCAAGACTGCTGAATCAGCCTGCCCCCAGATTTAAGCAGCTTTAGCACTGGCAAGAGACTCTGAAGGCCTCCTACGTACAGACAGATTGCAGCTTTCAGCAGAAGCCAGTCCCAGGGTGTTTCTGTTTTCACCCATGTTTTTATCTTCCACAACATGATTCAAGTTCTTAATTGCTTTTCTGCTTCAAAACCTAGGCAAATTGCATGTCGAATTATTTTTTTTCCATATATCCTCATAGTTATGTTTTTGGGTGAATGTTAAAAGACTTGTTCTTGGTGCTTTGTGACATTTGAACTAGTATTTGGCACAGAAATAATTATGTCATTAAATGAAAATTTCCTTTCCAAGTCGTGATGTGTTTCATCAATTTGATCTGGTGCAAGGGACAATCTGAAACAGGAGAAAAAGGAAAATGGAGGAAACAGAATTTTCTTGAATGCCAACATAGGACTACTTTGGTAATGAGTGGTAAAACAAGGAAGAAAGTCTGCAAACTGTAGTTTTAAGTGGAAAACATTGTTTTTAACCAAAATGTTTAATTATAGAACTTTTGAGGAAAGCCCAATGGAGTGACACTAAGATGATGAAGGAGTTGGATCACATCTCCTGCAAGAAGAGACTGAGAGAGCAGGGACTGTTCAGTCTGGAGAGGACACTGGGGAATATTTCCAATGTATATAAATAACGAAAGGAAGTGTACAAGGAAGATGGAGCCAGCCTTTTTTTAGTGGTGCCCAGAGGAAATGGGCCAGGCAATGGGCACAAATTGAAACACAGGAGATTCTCTCAGAACATCAGGAAACAATCTTTCAGTGGGAGGGTGAGTGAGCAGTGGTACAAGTTGAGAAGTTCCTATCCCTGGAGATCTTCAAAAGCTGTCTGGACACGGTCCTTGGTAACCAGCTCTGGGGGGCCCAGCCTGAGCAGGGTGGTTGGACCAGATGACTTCCAGAGGTCCCTTCTAACTCAACCATTTTGTGATGCTGTGAACCCAAAGAGATGCCAACTCCTGAACTGCACTCCTGTACAGTTATGGTATTTTTCAATGTCTCATTGAAAATTGCTTGGAGCATTATTAGATAAAAAACAATACTTGAAGTTGCAATTGGAAAACTAGTGTTAGGCAATGCCCAAACATGGTCTCAGTGTTCAAATTCCAGGGGATTTCCTGAATCTGCTCAGTTACTACCCTAGTGGTTCTTTCCAAAGTACCTCAGCAAATATGCCATGTGCTATTTGTTTCAGAATGACACATTAGAAATGGTTCATGAAGTGACAGAAATGCTGGGGATAGTACAAGAGGTTGTCACTGCAGTTTATTACGAATTTCGCACCTGGGCAAGTCACAGGTAACATCAGCCTTGTATCATCTGGGATTCAAATGAAAGAATGATCTTGTTATCTTTGTTTGGATTGAATAATCTCTCCCTTCAAATAAAAGACATTTTGTTAATATGGCAGTTCTAAAAACCAAAAATGGAAAATTCTAAAATATGGGAAAACAATCTAATTGCCATATCTGTGGAAAAACTAATCTTTCTTCTCAATAAACTGAGATGCTGACAGAATCTATTTAAGAAAATCAAAAAACCTGCAAGTGCTTCTTGAAAGAATCACTTTTTTTCAAGTACAGACATGATCAATATGTAAAATGTTGTGTGTGCAATCATCCAGTAGTAGCAATTTTTTTGTTGGTTCTCTTATTCAGCATGGATTGTTTGCCATCTATCCTGAATAATTTTGGACAAGAAGGTGTAACAAATTATTTTGGTTCTTTCTATTTCGAGACAAGAATCTTGCTTAAGGATCTTTCAGTTAAAGACAAGAAGATTCATTTAGGACCCGCTTCTTTAAGCATACGCTCTCTTTCAGGTATGAGTAAATACAAGAAAAGTCTGTTCTCAAATAGGTTTCTTCAGGGAGCACTGATGGGGATTTAGGTGAGGAATTGCTCCAGAAAGAGATGCATGCAACAAAGGCTTACCCTGTGCTCCTCCAGGTGTTGTTGAGACAACCTTCCTGGGGTACAAACGTCCATGTCATGACCATCCACTTAAAGAGAGGCTCTGACTTTCATCTCTGAAAGGACAAAAGATTAATGAGCAAAAAATATAAATTTTTTTCTTTTTACCTAGATGCCTTTCCTCCAGAAGAGGCTTGGATGCTCGGAAATGTCAAAAGCACTGTGGGAACACTTGCACATCTGTGAACTGGTGAAGCAGCTCATCAGTCAGAGTAGCTAACTTGGGAAACAAGGATACTGCAGCTAATGCCTGCTCCGAATTCCCTGTAAAGAGTTAGCTTAGGATTTTGTAATGTATTGCATTAGCACTTCAGAGACCCTCATCTTTTTTTAGAAACTGAGGGTAAATTTTGACAGTAATCTTTCTACAGCTTGTCTCAGAAGAAAATCAGCTATTAAAGAAAACATCTAACTTTCAGTAGTTCTCATATTACCACTAGTCACCATCCTTGTGAATTTTCCAGAACAGATGATCATTAGATCTCATGCTGAAGAAACAAAACAGTATCAGGAAGAGATTTCTGCAAAGTCACAAGATTATCCCACTTAGAATTTCAACAAGGTTGGATTTTGTCTGACATATTTTGATACCCCTGACACTGCATCTGCAAGCTTTGAAAGGGGTTGTACTCCCTTTGCCAGTAAAATAGGCTGCTTTCTTAGGCTCCTTTGGAAACAGTTAGAAAGGACCTGGACTGATAGTGCCACAAAACAGGTTATCTTGCAGTGAGAGAAACTCAACTCCTGAGAGCCTGAAGCCTTGCAGTACAGCTAAGGAACAGTAGAAAATGCAATTTTTTCTCCTGCTTAGCTAAGCTGCTACATTTTCTTTCCTGCCCTGTTTTTCTTCTGATTCAGTTTGCTTTGAGAGTGTTGCTCTGTGACCTCCAGGCCAGATAAATTCTTACAGAATCTCATTTTCCCAGAATCTCATTTTTCCTCACAGAAAGCTGTGATTTTTCCTTCCAAACCAAGTCAAAGAATATGTGAAATTTCCCTGGTTTTCCTAGAACATGTTGCTATTGCTTGCTATTTTTCTAGTAATGTTACTAAAGCTCCTAGACTTTGTGCACTGGTTAATTATTATAATGAATAATTATTCTGGAGACAAGCAAATAAACAGGGAAAGTAAAGCTCCCACCTCTTTTGATTTACTGTTAAGCCGGAACAGTAGATCTGCTAGCCTGCCTATGTTACTTCTCCAAGAAAGTCTTCCCTGGTCCTACTGCATGGAAAATTAATAGATTAAAAAAATTAAAAGGGAGGGGGGTCAGTTTGCACCAAAAGGGATCTGAATTGGCAAGTTTGAGCCCACCATTCATTACAGTTCCTTCTTACACTGACCTATTTTCAAGCACCTTCTCTTTTTTATTTTTACTTAGGCTTTTTCCTTGCTTTTGCCTTTGGCAGAGTTTTGAAGGTCCACTCAGAGGAGAAGAGGGATTTTAACTATTCACCTGTTTAGAGATAAGATTTGACTTTTTTTTTTTTTTTCTTTAGACCAAATAATTGCAACTTAAATATATAGTAGTGTGAGTTTGGAGGTTTTCAATCTTGACTATATGTTTTTTGAGCAAGGGCATCCAAAGCTGAACAGATGTTTCTCCCACAATCAAATTAGTTCATAACAGGCATTTAGAGAATATAACTGAAATATTCATGAGCCTTAAGAGATAACAATGCATGAATACTAATGAATAGTAAGTTGTATGGTGTTTTAAACAATGACACAATAAAGCAAATCCAAACCAAACCATCACAAAATTAAACATTTCCTTAACTGCATAGTCTAGGTGAATATTTCACACGTATTTTTCCTCTAATATCTACAAGAAACAAAGAAAAGGGCACTTCAGAAAAGTGCATTTCAGTTTACAAAACACTTTGCAAATGTATTTAATCCATCTTGAATCAAGGAATTCATGAGACCATGTTTACTAGCTTCATCACTACAGCTATTCCTAAGTGGATATCTGTGGAATATATTTAAGGCTAATTAGAAATTTTTCAGTTTATTTCTTAGCTGTACTTGAAGATGATACAACAATTTATCCTGCATGCATCCAATCACTACCAGCTAGGAGTGGAAACTCTGGTTTTGGCTGGGAAATTTCTAATACTAATTTACATTTTTCAGTCTTGACATTTTAATCAAAACCAGAACTTTTAGATGACATTTCCCCCCTTACTAATTTGAATGTCTAACAAACACTGAGTATTTTGACAGCTGGCAAGCTGTTGAACATGAAAACAGACAACAAATAACTTTCACAATTTGGAAACAGTAGATTTGTGATAGGCTCAAGTTCTACTGTTCTTGAAACTGACCATTGTGATGTAACTAAAATTCCTTCAGATTTGTAGTCCATCCTCACTGAACACCTCCAGAAGTGGAGTGCAGTGAACTGAGCGTGGAGCTGAGGGATTTGACAGCCCAACTCCCTGGCCACCACTGTGTGCTCTTTGGCGTCTTGGTGGACTTGTGGCTTTGTCCTGATGACAGGACAATCTGGCACCACTGCAACACAGAGTAGTGCCACCACTGAAGATGTTGCTGTCTTCTACTTTCAAGGCTTTCTGGTGCCATTTCACTTTCAATTGAGAATGGCTGCATTATGCAAATGCTGCATTTTCAGCCCTGATTGTTCTGCATTCCCCTGTGCTAACGCAGGAGCTGCTTTAGCCCTGCGCGTTAAGATGAGAATATCCCCTCAAATACTCTACAACTTGTCCCATTTTCCACAGTTTTTAAATTACAAATTATGTTATTCTACCTCCCTGCTGCCAGTGTTTAAGGCCTCATTACCACAGAATTTCAGATGAAATAGAAATAATGATACTGAGAGTCATTTCACTGAGAGTCACCAACAACCTCAGTGACTGATGAGTTCCAGCACTTATCAAGACAACCCCTCTCACAAACGTGAACAAATGCTGAAAGCACTGGCATTTCACAAGCCAGTGTCACCAGGAGATGAGAAACCTTCAATTTTTTTTAGGGATGGCTCAGGTAGTCAAAATATCATAAGTGATAAAATCTGTGGTTTATAGCACAATGGCTAATTCAGAACAATGACTTGCTGTGTTTTTATCAGGGAAATCACGTAAGATCATATAAGGAAAGATGTAGTGCAAAAAGCAAATGGAAGGTAATTATAAAAGGAGAGGCTGGCTGTCATTCTGGTAATAGTGCCTGTTATCTAGCTGTCTAATTGTCACATGAGATTGCTGGTGGGAGAGCACATGCACCCGACAAGAAGAGTGGTAGAGCTGCCACAGGCTCTTTTAGGCCCTGGAGTTTCTCTGTGCTTTACTGTCAGTCAGGGGTGGCACCCATGTAACCAGCCTTAGTGGTAACCTGCAGAGAAGAAATCGTGATGATGGAATTGTGAACACAAGCTCTACAAATATGATCTATTTGGGTTTATTTTTCTGTCCTTTGTGGTGATGTCCTAGAATGTGGACAAAACAACAAGCGCTTCTGTCGTTATCTATGTTTTCTGAAACATTGACTTTGTCATCAGATATTTATCATTCACTGGAGTACTGAAAAGGAAGACTTATTTTGAGTGAATCAAAATAATAATTAATTTCAAATATTTCTTTCCTTCCATATGTTCAGACAAAGGAATTCATAATGTGTTATTTATTATCTTTACATTTATACCAGGGTTTGACTAAATACTGGTATGATTGTTATTATGAAAATAACTTTTTATATAGCTTACAGAATCTTATAGCTGTAGAGAATCTTATTTACCAGGACAGCCTTCAAAGGCTTCACAGAAAAAGATTTGGAGTTGTATATGTTACAAATTTGACTGCAGTAAACCATAATAGAAGCATTAATAAGGTTTGAACTTTGTTCTTACCATGTATTTCCAAGATTTTTATGTCTCTTGATTTATGACAACTTCCATGTTTCATTGCCTTTTCCTCAATATTTCATGGCTTCACTTCTACATTTTAATAGAGGTGTCTTCTGTAAGTGAAATTTATTGAAAGAACTTGATTTCATTTTTTCCTGCGGCTCTGAAGTGTCTAGGTGTGTTTTTCATTTCTGTCACCTGTCCTGATGAAATGTATAATCTGCTTGAACCATATGTAGCAGTCTGGGGCACCTCAGAAGGTGGAGAGGAAAGGAAAAAGCACATGAAAAAATCAAAACCTTAAAAATACTATTTTATCTTTAAAAATCTGCAGTCTCCTTTTCCTCAAGATGAACTTTAGCCCTTAGAGCTATATTTTCATGTGTAAATGTAGAACCAGGGAGGACATGATTTTTTGCAATGTGTGGTTCATAGATTTTCACCCAAAATGTTACTTGGAACCAACAGCAAGAGCTGCCTGTTAAGAAAAACACATGTTCCTGAGTTAAGCAGTTGAAGGGCTGGAAAATTGATCACATTCTCTTCAAGGCAGTTAAAACAGTTGCTTGGCTTTGATGTTAGTCCTCCCAAAAATGCAAGCTACTGCCCTCACTGGCTTTCATTTTGAGGACAGGTCTGGTGGCTAGTTTATCTGGGATATAGTAGTCATTTTCTGGTGATTGAGAGGTGGCCAGGAGATTAGACTAGACTACAATCTAGGTTACAGCCTCCTCAGCTCACCCTGCTGTCCTCGTGCTCTGAACTGGCAGTACAGCTGGGATATGCCACAGTTTCTTTCTAATCCAGGTGTCCAAGCTCCTGCTATGGTAGCAGTTTAGGGAGATAGCAAATGAGGGACAAAAGATGCCTGGATCATTCCTGTTCCTATGGTCATCATGTGGTTAAGGGGTGCATCTCAGTCTGGATACTATCAGAGGGAATTTCTTTCTAGACAACTGGTTGGCTGCACTTCCCTTTCTTGGATATATACCAGTTAATGTCTGGTGTAAAATTGTTCACTTACAGAACCCCATTTATTGGTCTGTCTTTGAATATTGGCCTGTCTACACATATATATTTTGAAGTCAGCAGGCAGGACAGGAGGTGGTTAGCAGCCCCTGAGATGTCAGTATTATAGGAGGGGCTCCACAGCAGATTCTCTTCCCCAGAAGCCTGGTTCAGGCAGAATGAGGAGGTTTGGTTAGATGAGAAACTGCAGGGTGGCCACACATGGTGATCCAACAGGGCTGATATGACTAGTACTGTCAGAATATTATTATTTTTGTAAGTGGTGTAGTGATGTGTTTCAAGATTATAAAATACCAAGACATTCCTTTATTTCCTTTCAGCTGCATTCATTTAGAGAGTAGTATGTAACCCCACCAGACAGCAAGTCAGAGAAATGCATAAATGCTGTGCTACTTTACCTAGAATTAGGCTAACACTGTTTGCATGTACATGACCTAGCTGCTGCACTGGCCCTATTAGGTAGGAGCTGGCAGCCGGGAGGGAGTGAAGAGCAGCCTGATTAAATGCTGCTGGAAGTTTTAGCAGCCCAAAACAAGAGTCTCCACCCTGTGCAGGTTGTCAGGGTCCTTAACAGGTACCTCAAGAGTGTTGCTCAATAGCCTAAAGAAGCTGTTTGACATCCAGAGCTTGGATTTGTCCCCTCTTGTCTTTATGTTTGCTTTTGACAACAGACAGAGCCCAAACTGTGCATTTGGGCCATATAACTAATCCCCCACAGTTATGGAGGATTAATCAAACTCAAGTAATGCTGCAGCTGAGTGCTGTAGTGATCTCAGAGCAGAAATTAGGCAGGGGGATAGCCCAACTCTACTGTGACCCATGGGGAGGATCCTGCATCATGACATGGCATAAATCCTCTACAAAAACATGGGAAAGAGGGCAAGGGAAAGTATCTTTTCTCTCATGTTCATTAGAGGAACAACAGAAGAACTTGATGCTAACAGGTTTTATGAGAACAGTGAAAAGAGCTAATGATGCAGTCAACTGATATATGTGCTTTCCCAGGCAATAGATATATCTCAGGTAAAACCCGAAATTTTTCAAAGTGAACATAATGTCCATTTTAGGGAATAATAAATCATCTGTCCTCTTATTTGGGCAAAAATATTTATTCAGTGTTGTTATACTGAATAACTCTGAACTTTATTACTTTCTTCTCTAGCTGAAAAGAACAGTTTGGCTGAGATAATGTGAATTATATATTTATTGCCTCTTGAATCCCTTATCAAATTAAATATATCAAAAAGAATTAGATTGTTCACTCTTTTAGCCTCATTGCAGCCTTGAAATATGCTTCAGAGGCTGAACACACTGACTTAAGAATTAACACTTTTATACTTTTGTTGAATATCTTCTTAGTGAGTAAACTAAAATGCGATATTTTCCTTTCCATCAAGCCAGCAGTTCAATTATTTTTTCAGATAAGATACAAATGTTTCTTAAGAGATTTTATAAATTATTACTTTTAACTTTCACGAAATATTTTAATAGCAAATTTTTTATTACAGACAGTGCAAAACTGCCTTTTGGATTAATGTCACAGTGCGAGCTGCATTGGGTTGCTTATAGGGGAAGCAGGATCCTTAGGGCAGGATGCAGAAGGACAGCAACTAGTAGTTAGCAAGTAGCAATATCTGTATATAGCAAAGCAGCTCCCCGATAAATTACAGTTTCAGATAAAAATTGTAAAAAGACACAAATTCTTGATCGCATTTTTAGAGTCTGAGTAGGGGTTAGTATTCCATTAAATGGTCTAAAATTTTAATATTACATTAAAAACCAAAATGTCTTTAAGTATTACTGAGCTAAGTAAATGGAATATGTTTTTACAGCTATTTTCAAAGAAGAAGTATATAAGGAACTCAGGTCCCAGAGAGGCTCTCTCCTATTCATACTATTTCAGGCTTAAAATAATTCATTACACATTTACAAGTTTTTATATTGTTGACCAAATGCATTTGCTGATGTCCTTCTGAAAAGGAATAAAGTTTGGCAAAGATGTCAAAAAACTCTTAGGTAGCCCCATGATTGTAATGCTCAAGATCCCATAATTGATTTGCTAAAAATATTTCTAAAATTTTGGAGACTAAAATTTTGGATTTTTTTTTTTTTATGAATGATGTCTGTAACTTGGTTTAGCTGAAATTCAGTGTAGACAATCTCTGCCTTCCCATAGTAAACATTTATATTAGCATTAATTAGATAGATTTATGCATATATTGATAGGGAAAAAGCAAACACACCATAGAGAAGTTAACAATGACATGAATGATTAATAACATTCAAGTAGCAATTTTATGCAAAGATGTGGGTGGATAGATAATTTAGCTGCTGTGCTTGCCCTTGATTTCTAGCAAACTTAGTGTCTTTCCTTTCAAAGTTTGTCACTAGAAAGTTTATCTGATTAGTTGTTGGTAGCAAAAGAAGTGTTTATGTCTTTCTTCTCTGTGTTGAAGATAAACTGCTTTCACTCTACCAGGACCTCTCCTTATGTTGCATGTGAACTGTAACTCTTTATTTCAGTGATCTTATTTCTGAAGGACTGGCTGTTGAAAAAGCATGCCTGAGAGAAGTAGTTTGATTAGGCTGCAAATGCAGTATATGTGGAAAAGAAGAAATGTCATCAGCATTTGGATGTGAATTCTCTTTATCCATTTATAAAGAGTTTTTGTGCAAGGGATGGCATATCCAAAGCATAAGCATCTGCTAACTATTTTACTATTCAATGAAAATATATTCAGCTCCATCTTGAAGTCAAATTGCTATGTAGATGCTGTAGAAATTTGAACCTCTAGACCAACAGACCCTGGTTATCAGCAGATCAACACAAATCTCTGAGAAGGGCTTTAGAAACAGAAAAAGTTTGAGCTAAGTTAGAACTTGCTTGCTTCTGTGTAAAGCTCTGGGGTTCTCAATGTAAGAAAGATATACACCCACCTGCTAGAGCAGGCTCAGGCAAGTACAACAAAAGTGATAAGAGGTCTGGGGCACCCCTCCCAGGAAGAGAGATTTGGGGTTATTCAGCCTCAGAAGAGTAGGCTCCAGGCAGACCTAATAGACCTCCAGTACCTACAGGGAAACAATAAAAGAGCTGGAGAGGGACATTCTACAAAGGCATGTAGTGACAGGACGAGGGGGAATGTCTTTAAACTGAAAGAGGATAGGTTTAGTTCAGCTATTAGAAAGAGACTCCTTATTGTGAGGTTGGTGAGACACTGAAGCAGGTTGCCCAGAGAAGTTTTGGGTGCCCCACCACTGTCCAAGACCATGTTGAGTGGGGCTTTGAGCAAACTGGTCTAGTGGGTGCCATCTCTGCCCATGGCATGGAGTTGGAAATAGATGACCTTTAAGGTCCCTTCCAACCCAAATAATTTTATTGCCAATCCAGTCAAGAATAGGGTAATATGGAAAAAAAACCCCATACCTTAAAAACAATTTCTCCCATCCCTCCCTTCGTTATGGGTTTGATTTTAATCCTACCTCCTTCTACCGATAGTGCAGGGGTATGGAAATGGGGATTGTGGTCTATCACACTGTCTCTGCTACTCATTCCTCTTCAGGAGGAGGACTACTCACACTCTTCTGCTCTACTGTGGGGTCCCCCCCATGGGAGACTGTCCTTCATGAACTTCTCCAACCTCTGTCCTCCCCACAGGCTGCAGATCTAAACAAACTGCTCCAGTGTGGGTCCCTTCCATGGGGTGCAGTCCTACAGGAACAGGCTGCTCCAGCATGGGTTCCCTGTGGGGTCACAAGTCCAGCCAGGAAACCTGCTCCAGCATGGGCTCCTCTCTCCAGGTGATTAAAACATCCTTTGGGTGCGTCCACCTGGTCCAGCATGGGGTCCTCCAGAGGCTTCAGGGGAATGTCTGCTCTGGCACCTGGAGCACCTCCTTCCATTCCTTCTACATTAATCTTGGTGTTCACAGTGTTTTTTCTTTCACGTATTCTCACTCCTCTCTTCTGGCAGCTGCTGCTGTTGTGCAGGGTTTAGCTTCCCCCTTCTTAAATGTGTTATCCCAGAAGCACTGCCACAGTCACTGCTGGGCTCTGCCATGGCCAGCAGCAGGTCAGTCTTGGAGTCAGCTGGCATTGATCCTGCTGGACACAGGAGAAGCTTCCAGCAGCTTCCTACAGATTCCACTCCTGTACCCTCCTCCTGTAAAACCTTGACATGGAAACCCAATACAAATGTTATCAAAGAGAAAATCCTGTTCTCTTAATTGGCAGATAGTGAAGCTCTGGAGTCCACAGCAAAGCCTGGAGCCCCTGGCATTGCTAGGAGATGTGGGGTGTTTTCCCTGGCATGCAGTGGTCATTTCCACATGCTCCCACTGTGGCCCCTGCTTTCACTTCAGAGCAGTAATTAAGGATGGATGACAGCAATAACAGGGAAGGTGTCACAGTTATATTCAGTGTTACCATGTAAAAAGAAAAAAACGGAGCCAGATTAGAGACTGTTTTTCATATTGCATTTGTCCTAATTTTTGCTGTTTGAGTGGAGCAATTATAGAGTATTATGGGAGCAGCTTAAAACTCAGATTGTTTTTCTGGGTAGAGTATTGCAAAGAAAGATATATTGCTAAAGGTAGCAATATAGCAACATTCACATAATCAAATACCATGGAGGTGCTGCTCCAATTTATTGTGATTCCTCTCTGACCCACCTCAGCTGTGTGGGTTGTTTTTCATCATTCAAAAATGTCATGTTTATGTTGAGTTACATGCCTTTATCAGTGTCCAAGCAACAAGCAGAGCAAACTTTTTATGTGTACATTAACTATACAAGGTTAGAAGCAGTTTTGAATAACAGAACCTTGATTTTTTTTTTTTTTTGAGGGAGGAAGGTTAAAATAAAATAAAAATCACTCTTCAAGGTACTTCAGTGTACAGTGGAAATAGCCATTTTAACACTATTTTCATCTTCTGACTGGTGTTCCACTGTGTGCACATGGGAGTGCCAACAAAATCTACATTTTAATCTCACTCAAGAAAAAAGGCTGCACATAATAATTTTGTAACCTCCATCTAAAAGCACCAAATTACTCATTTTGCTTGCATGTTATAAACTACAGCTTCTCCTCATAGACAAGGGCTGTAGTCAGGCTAGGATCTTGGATGGGAGTCCCTTCAGCATGCTGTTGTGTGTCTCACCCACCCACGCCTTGGACCTGTGGCTCTGCTCAGTCTTCATCCTAAAAAAACCTTTACAGAGATTTTGTTTGTTGTGCTGTGATAAAGCATGAGCCTTTGTGGGAGGACTGAAGATATCTGTCAAGCTTGAACAGGAGGACTGGGAGCAGAGGAGTAACCACAGCTTTTTTGCACTCTGGAGCAGCTCGGGGATACTCAGTGTGTGCATGAATATGGCCCTAAGAGAAAAGAAAGGGCTGGCTGTACACCTACCTGCTCACTTGGGTTACGGTGAGATGGGTCCCTTCCTCTCTGAAGTCTGGGCTATGGTTACCCAGAATGGGGAACACGATGCCAATCTTTTTTCACCCAAATGAAAGAGCTGCCAGTGGCTTCAAGAGCAGATCCCAACAGCCCTCTGCAACAGCTTGGTGTTAGTTCAGGGGGTGTGATTTCCTCAATGCTCTTGGGCAGTGCTGCTGTTTCACTAGAATAACCTCTCTGTAATAACTAACTTGTTGGTACAAGTGCTTTTAATTTTTAGAAAATGTGGAAATGTTTTCCTTCTGGCCTGGAATTACTACTTTTGTCATCCTGTATGTCCTGTAATGTGATTAAATGCTTGCCTAGTTGTGCTGTCATAATTTTGAGCTACTGTCACAACTTATTGTTATGCTGTCATAGCTATTACAAAAGTGCCATCTGCATGTAACAGCTGTGAGCAGTGTGCCTTAGTGATTCTCATGTAGCAAACTGCTGTTGTTTTGACCAGATGTTCATTTTCTCCAAATGCATCAAGTCCCATATCTTAGAAAAAAGACTTGAGGACACTGTGAGATTAGTAAAACTGTTGACAACATCCTATTTCTCAAGCATGTCTTGCAAAATCCTTCTTTCATTGACATTATGATACTCTGCTGTAGCAAGTGCTGTCCTACATGCGCAGAATGAGACAGGAGCTTCAGCTTCTTCACTGAAAACAACCTGGTCTCTTCAACCTTTCTGTCTCCTTGACTCTTCCCCGTAAGGGCCCACCAGACACCCCAGTTGGCAGTGGCAGGAATGTTAAAGCAAACGTGGACGAGTCAGTAGTTTAATTGTCTGAGGCATTGAAAATACAGAAATCTATACAGGATCCTGTTTACAATGGGTAGTTAGGTGCCTAGAAATGCAAAAAGGTCTGGGTAGGATTTGCTAAATCCTAAACGGATTATGTACTTAACTCCTACTGACCTCCTTTCAAATGGTTTTGATTCTTTTGTCTGCAAAACAAGCTGAAAAATCTGCAACAATGTGATTCTGAAAATGGAAAAGTTGCTGATTTTGGTTAATACAGAACTAACATATGAAAAACCCACCCATGAAATGCAAACACTTCTGTATGTGATGTTACAGAAGCCAGGAGTTGCAAAAGGAAGTAAGGAGAGAAGTGACCCTTCATTCCAGTTCTCTCTCCTGCTTTCCCCTCTTTCATCCATGTCACTACCTGTTACCAAGACATCAGCAGAGAAATGTTGAGTTCCTTTCCAGAGGCCTATTCCTTGTCTGCACTGACTGGGAAAGCCAGACAAGTTTTTCCTTCTCAGGAACTGGCATGGAACTTGGTCTTAGACACGCTGGGTCATAGAAAAACTACTATTCAAAAGTTTCAATAAAGAAGAGAAGGTATTGCACTTGACACCTATCTCCTCTTTGCATTTATTTATTTTAAATTTGAGGTAGCCAAGACAAGGCGACATCAGTTCAACTTGCGGGATGCCTTCCCACTTCATCCTATTGACAGACAGTCAATGGATGTGGGCAGTGTCCACATTAAAAAATTCCAGGAAAAGAAAATCTAACTATTAAGCAGAAGAAAGTGTGAATCATCAAAAAATGGGTGAAATGTACTTGCTGTGTTTCTATTCTTGAGACCTTCCTTGAGACGAAGGTGGTGTGTGAGGAAGAAAACAAATCTCCTGGGACAGCTGGAGCCTTTATCCAGTACCTTGCCTTAGCCTTTATCTGCTTACCTCCTGTGGTGCAGAGCTTGTTCTGGGTAGGAGAGAAACAAAGCACACAGGAAAACAGGCAGGAAAGAAGGCATTTTAAAAATGGTCTAGTGCACTCAATTCTTTCAGGCTGAGGGCAGCACACGCTGGTGAGAAATGTGAATCACACTGAGAAAGTGCCAGAAGCCTGAGGTTTGCTCGTACCTAATTGGCTTGTTAAGCTGTTAAAACTGAAAGCACCAAATCCTTGGATACTTCTTGCCTGTTTTACTGTTTTCCTTTTTTTTTTTTTTTTTTTTTTGCATTCACTGATGTATAAAAAAATGTGCACATCTGAGATCTGATACAAAACTGGCTTTGCTATGTTTCGCCTCCTGTTTGATAACGTTCTAATGCACTGTATTCTGTGCTTGTGCAGCACAGTGCAGCAGGGTCTTGAGTTGTTCCTGGGGTTTCTGGTAATGAGTATGATCACCACCATCTCATGTGAAACATCTAAAACATTATGATGTCTGTCTGCTTAGCTTTTCTCTTTGGCAAGTAATGTTGTCGTCATTACCACATTATTTCTGTGTCTTGTCTGCCAGCTATTGTTTTTAGATATTGATAGTACTAACAATGACCCATGCACAATAGGTCTAAGCAATTTAAAGAGGTAATCCGTTATCAGTAAGTACCCACACAATGTATTGACATAATGCCTTTTCCCTCATTCTCTCTTTGCCTGTCACCTAAAATTGTGTAAAATCTTGGAATCATAGAACACCTTCCATCTGCAAAAATGCCAGATGAGCTTAGAAATAAGTCTTTGTCAGAGTTATAACCATCCCACGGTTCCAAATCACTCTCCTCAGGTCTCCTGTGTACTTGCAGAAATGACCAATTATGAATTGTGGACCAAAGTTGTATAATTTTTCACTTCTACTTTGGGTGACATTCATGACTGCTTGGTTGCTATAGGTCATGTGCTATGGACACCATGTCTCTAATTGACCCAGCTCAGAGGATGGAACGAATTAAGAGCAGCAGGATTTTATGTGAAAGCTAAAATCCCGTTGTTCATGTTAAAGTGACTTTCTTTCTCTGTTTTCCAGGGATTTTGATAGGTGTATGCTTATTTCCAGATTTGAGTCTCTCGCTGACTGAAAGCTGCCTTGTGAACCACTTATGGTGTCTTGAATCACAACAGCTATGTGTTTTCTGTGTAGTTCCACAAACTCATTTTTCATGGATTTTGTACTTTAACAACCCCCATTCTGTGTTGTACTAAGGAAAGATGAACGCCTAATTCTATAATAAAAATGGGGACATTCAGTGTGGTGTTTTGCACAGGATGGGGTCTCTGAGAATGTTCAAAGAGACAAAAAATGATAGAAAATATAGAGCTGGAAAATATTTTTGAGGCATTACCTTTGTTTTTAAGGTTTTAAAAAGATTATTATTATTATTATTATTATTATTTTTTTAAATTTTTTTTAGAAGCATTTACATCTTATGGACTTGTCAAATGATTTTTCATCCTTCTTCTGAAGCTGTTTGTGATGCTGTTCTTCAGCATCTGATTTTTATGAGTCTTATCACTGGTTTCTAGGTCACTGAGCCCAGAGGCAGCTCACAATTGGTTGTTGCCTCAGATGCACACAGAGTGGGGGATATTTTCCTCTTTATCTATTAATGTACAGTTAATGCAAACAAGTAATAAAAAAAATCTGTAGCATTCATTTTTTAGTAAGTATATTTAATGTGTGAAGGCAGTTAAACGTGAATATAGAACAGAAAATAGGATCAAGCCAAGCCAGAGAGGAATCAATAAGAGATACTGTTTTATAAACAAAGTATTTGATTATTCCTTGCGGTGATTTGCTGGAGAGGCAGAGTTCTTGTTTTCTCAGTAGGGATTGAATTAACAAGTACAGAACAGCAGTAAATTTCTGACATACACATTTAAGAATTAGCAGTGTATCTTGCAGTCATATATTGCATTGTTTCAATCCCCAAACCAAGGTTCAGGAGCCTAAAGATTTCCAGTTTAACGAATGAGAATTTGACTACAGCCTAATGTCTTGGGGAAGCTGCTATCTCTCTGGGGACTAAGTTGTTAAAAAGGTCTGTAAAGGTAAGAGCTGAAAATTTTTACTGAAGTTTACTTAAGCTTGAGGTGACCCTGCAATGTGTGCTTGCAGCCCAGAAAGTGAACCATATCCTGGCTGTATCAAGAGAAGCGTGGCCAGCAGAGGGAGGGACGTGATCCTCCCCCACCTGCTCGGCCCTCAACACACCCCATTGGGAGTGCTGTGTCCAGCTCTGGGGTGCCCAACACAGGAAGGATGTGGACCTGCTAAAGTGAGCCCAGAGGAGGCCATGAAGATGGTCAGAGGGCTGGAGCACCTCTCCTATGGAGACAGACTGGGAGAGCCGGGGCTGGACCAGGGAAGGCTCTGGGGAAACCTTGCAGCACCTTTTGGTACCTACAGGGAGCATACAAGAGAGCTGGAGAGAGACTTTTTACAAGGGCATGTGGTGATAGAGCAAGGGGTGATGTCTTTAAACTCAAACAGGGTAGGTTTATGTGGGATATTAGGAAGAAATTCTTTATTGTGAGGTGGGTGAGGCACTGGAGCAGGTTGCCCAGAGAAGCTGTGGATGCCCCCTCCCTGGAAGTGTTCAAGGCCAGGTTGGATGGGGCTCTGAGCAACCTGATCTAGTGGAAGGTGTCCCTGTCCAGGTCAAGGGGGTTGGAACTAGGTGATCTTTAGGGTCCCTTCCAACCCAATCCATTCTATGATTACCATACATGTTAATGTTTTCTTTCAGCTTTGCAAGACATAAAGAAGAATTTTTGTGCTCACACAAACTC
Source organism: Euphonia xanthogaster (assembly GCA_034509185.1). Lineage (NCBI taxonomy): Eukaryota > Metazoa > Chordata > Aves > Passeriformes > Fringillidae > Euphonia > Euphonia xanthogaster. Next base: position 66,924,698 of record JAYDZK010000169.1, on the reverse strand, counting down.
TCATTTTACAGGTTCATGAAAGTATAATGTGCAAGGCATAGTTATGGTCAAAAGAAAATTCAATTAAAATGAGTTCAATTCTAGTAATTTATATTCATACTATAGTGGAAGTCGTAACACAAAGGCTATCTCCCAATATTTGTTTGTAAGTAAATGAGAATTTGTAGGGCCTTTTTCTCCACTCATTTAATATTTGCTGCTTTCAAGCATTTTGTAACTGAATTTTGTAAGCATGAATGATCATGGAAAGCAAGTTTTATGCTCCTATCATGGTAGGGAAAATGTGACTTATGTGGCTTGGGGAAAATGAACTTATTTATTAAACATAATGTTTCCAAAAACCTAGGATAAATACATTTTCCTTTCAACAAGAGAGCACAGCAAGACAAAGAAGCAGACATTTCTTCTCTATAGTGTCAGGTATTAGGCACAAAATAAACCATTCAAGGTAACAAATACAGTGGAGAAAATGGAGATCTGTATGGAGAAGCTATGTGAAAAGAGAAATGAAAGTTGTCACACGTGATTCACTGTGGACTTTTCTGAGCTGTGATGCTGAGTTTCTAAATGCTCTACCATCTTAGAATTTAAAGTGAACGACGATGCCTCATTAAGAGATTTTCCTTAATGCTTATTTGTCTAAGCCAATTGTGTACACTGTCCTCACTCCTTGGCATTTGCCCAACAACCCACCTGAAGGTCCAGGATATGCCATTTCCCTGGGTGACTAGTGGTTGGGGCGTTTTGGCTTAAAAAATACAAAGGGAGACCCTTTTCAGGTAACTCAAGTGTGTCTTGTGTATGCTCTGGTGTCTGCAAGCTGAGGTTGTGGAGCTTCATTTTTAAGCCCATATTGGAAATGTGGATCCCTGCGCACAATCCCAAGAAGTCTGGCCGTGGCAGCCAGCGCTACATCTGTCCTTCAGAGTACCTAACTCATGAAGTTTAATTAATGTAAGAAAATACAAAACCAATTCCTAAATCTTGTACCACTGCTTATGACTACGGTGAGCCTATTTACCTGCAGAGAGGGCATCACTCTCCGAATTTACAGAGCTGTACTCAAAGTAACCTCTTTCACCCTTGCAGGAAAAACCCTGCTCTGTTAAAAGTCAGCTGCTGGATAGTCTTTCTGCAAATCCCTTTAATTAACCGTGCTATGCTGACTGTTGTCACCCTGCTGCTAGAAAATGTAACCAACCTTAGTGCCTGACGGGATACAAAACCTCAAAGGCATTGGACTTTTCCTGAGACGGAGGCTGGCTGCCTGCCGATGAGAACTGCTACAGGTTATTTATTCCCAGAGGAAAGCTGGGCTGAGTTGACATGGAAGTCAGGAGTGACTACAGAGCATTATTATTTGGGGCATTAGGGCTTCCTCAGAACTAAATGGATCCAAATGACCAGCTGTTGTCATGGCCATTGTCACATCACAAATGTGGCTCCAGGTTTCTTCAAAGTGTGGGTGAGAGGCCGTGGGGAGGAGGCAGGGAGCCTGCCCCCACTGAGGCTCAGGGGTTTTCTGCTTGTTTCACACTGCATTATTTCTTGTGGAGGAGAGCTGGCCAGGGACAGACCAAGCCAGCTCCCTGGGGCTCAGCCACTGGCAGGAATAAGCAGCTCTTATTCTGCTCTTTCACTGCTCCCAGCCCATACTTGCCCCAGCCCTTAGAGGAACATTTCCTCTGCTTGCAGGACTAAATCAACTCACTTCAAGCTTTGGTTTTAGCAAAATCACACTCTTTCACACCAGGAAATCTGCAATTGGTATTCTTTTGCAGCAATAGTCTACTAAGCAGCATTTTTCTCAATATGCATGATTCTAGAGGCAGTTGTAGCTGTAACATATTAATGAGAATTAAGTAAATGGAAAGAATGAAAAAACATATTCTGGTCAAACTCAAAATGTGCTATGCAGAAACTTTTGACCTTAGTGAAACTTTACATACTAGGCTAAACACTTTGCACATGATTTTACATGGCAACGAAGCAGAAGTCCACATCTTGAAATCTCCACCAATTCTTTTTTTCCAGACCTTCCGTTCTGTGTGGATTGGACTGGGGAACAATGGCATAAAGAAAACTTTTCAGGTTTTTGTTGTCAGTAGGTAGCTCCGCACATCCATTCACTGCTCATGAATGTGTGGGATGTACCCACTTGTTTCAGTACAGCAAGGCACAGGCCAAAATGTTTATCCCCTCAGCAAATTCACCCTAGAATATATGTTCAGCTCACTGAAGTTTGGTGTTTTTTGTTTTTTAAGGCAGCTAGAACGTAAGACAGACAGAATATAAATTTATTCATGGAAGCATTTCAAATCTTAGCACACACATTTGTTTGTGAGCTTGATTTACTAGCATACATCATGACAGTTATGGGTATATTTTAAATAGAGATACAGTCTGTCTCTGAATGATACATCTTGCCAATTGTGGCTGCAAACTCTATGTAATTTTAGAGAATTTCTTTTTTTATATACTGATATTGCAGTGAGATCAGTGCTAACAAATTAGATAGATGCAGAATTCTCTGAAATAATAGCTAAACCCAAATATACAGTATTTTTTGTGTGATGCCTGTAAAAATCCTTGAATGTAATTTTAGCTTTATATTCCATTCAGATGCAGGCACAATGATTAGTTGAATATGTCAGAGCAAATCCAATCAAAGTAAAGTACACAGACAGAAAGAAGGTAGCTAATAGTGTCTGGCATTTTTGAGCAAGACTTAAACTTTGTTATCTGCACATCAATATTTTGTGGCGCTTTGGCTTGTAAAGAGCATGTGTTTGTTTATTTAATTAACAGTGCCCATAGCACAGTATCTTAAATATGAGCAGATTGGTTATTTTGCAGTATCTCTGATAACAGTGTGTGCATGTGTTTTCATTTTCTACAATGTGATACCCAGTGGGCACAGAATAGCAGAGAAAAGCAAACCACTGCCCATCCCTGACCACCCTGCAGCTGTGTGTAGCTGTGGTCGTGTAAAAATGTTCCTGCCATTCAGCATGGGTCAGTTCCAAATGCTAACTCAGCTTGTTAAAACTTGTTCAAGTGAAAATAGTTCTACAGGCTTGTAAGGATATGGTTTCTCCTGGACTAGGTTTCAGTTGTGAGCTGGAGACAATCAGAAGTGTGTTGTCTATTTCTGGCCCCCTCTATTGATAGAAATTCCTTGCAAGTAATTTCTCTCCTTTTTCAGAGAGGGTACGTTTGAATAATCTATGGAAATTTTACTACTTAAGGCTCTGAACGTTGTAACTTAGCCAATGAGTCTGTAGCTCCATGTTGCTACAGTGTTGGCTAGTATAGAGCATAACAATGAGACAAAATAACCCATAAATCACATTGCTGGAGCTTAGATGTGATTCAGATTTTTTGAAAGAAAGGGCAGCCTTTTTTTTTTTTTTTTTTTTTTTTGCCACTGTTTTCCTCACAGAAGATGGGGAAATTGAGCTGTGAGTTTTGGCTAGTGGGACAAAGGAACTGTGGGGCTGATAGAGCGTCCAAACTTCCAAAAACCATCTTAGTTTCAAGTGGTTGTGAGTTCTGTACTGAAACTAATACCTAAGTTCAGGACTACGAACTGGTCCACAGACATTTCTACTCATTGTGAGAGTGCACAGCATTTCCTGAACCCCACCAGTGTAATTTCTGACTCTGTAAGGCTTGAGAGGGTTTTTCTGTGAACTTTTGCCCTCCGTTTGTAAGAAAGGTACAAATTTGAAAGGCTACCCAGCTGGGAAAATTGCATCATTATTTCAATGTGATAAGAATAGGAGAGAGAAAGGGTGAAATGTGAGGGAAGGTTCTTCTTTTGTCTGTGCCTGCCTCCAGGGGCACGGGATTTGGACAAAATCAATCTCTGCAAAGACAGAAAAAATTGTTAGGTTAGAGTCAAATATAATTAAAAAAAATCATGTTAATCAATCATCTGATGAAATGTCACAAACTGTGTTCTATCGGAGGCATTAAACATTGTTCAAATGCATGGGAAATAGACACCATTTTCTGAAAAAAAGCTTTGGTACTACAGGATGGAAAAGCAGGAAAATACAGGTGAGCAGAAAGGTCCATGCATTTGTGTGGCCTCTCCCTGTGAGAAGATAAACAGCACTTGCAGAATACAGGGACTGTCACTCCGTGGCTCACCCCAGCAATTATAAATGGAATGTTGGGGATGGCCATGACTTGCCAATAAAAGATTCTTTTGCTTTTATTAAAAAGATACAGACTACTATCAAGTCTTTAAATCCACACAATGAAGGAGTTAATTTCTTGGAGTATCGAAGTCAGTTTCAGAAAATTTACTTCCTTTTTCTGAGGACACAGAAATTTTAAAATCCTTTTTTCATTACAAAATGAGAAAAAAAAGGAAAATAAAAAAAGCAGTGCTTGCTTCACTTTATCTCTTTTTTTTAAACACTTTTCTCTCAGGAAATATGAGATGTGTTTTTTCTACTATCTTGCAAAGGTTTTTAAGCAGTTTATTTTTAATTTCAAAATTTTTCTTTGACTGATGAAAAAATCTGCTAAAATGAGAAAGAAATTCCTATTTTAGACTGGAAGGGCTGAAAAAGGTTTTGTAGAAACAGAAGAGTTATTGTAGGTACAAGCAAAATATTTCACACAGTCATGTCAGATAGCAAAAAGAATTGTATGGAGGCAAATTACATGTTTGAAGCCGGCTGCAAAGTGAAAAGGAAATGGTAGCTGATGGGAAAATGAGTAGGCAGGAAAAGAGCTTTTTTTGTGAAATATTGAAAGTAAACTGTTGTGGTTAACTTGATATTTTTAAGGACTGGAAAGATAGAAGATATTTTCAGCATTATGGCTGAAATGTCATGGAAGACCTAAAGAAAATAGTTCCACCTGAATATGAGGAAGAACTTCTTTAGTCTGCAGGTAACTTGTGGAACAGGTTGCCCAGAGATGTTATGGAGTCTCCCTCAGTGGAGATATTCAAGATCTGCCTGGACAAAATCCTGTGTTTTGTGTGCTGGGATGACCCTGCTGGGGCAGGGAGGTTGGACCAGATCATCTTCTGTGGTCCCCTCCAACCTGATCCATTCTGTGACCCAAACACAAAGATGAAGGAAATGAATACGCATAGGTAGATGTCAGAGGGAATTAAAGACATTTCCACAACCCAAGCTAGGTTGCTCTCTTCGTAGAAAATTGTCTTTTCAGAGAGAGAGAACTTGTGAGAACTTGCACTGGCATGGATTGATAGAGGGAAAATGAGACTATTGTGGAAAGAGGCATTAGTTAACCTCCAAACCAGCATGCTGTACCAATCTTTGACTTCAAATCTAGTTAGTTACTGATCTTTTAGATCTTATTTTTTCTGCTGATTCACAGATTTTATCTTTTCAATGCACTTGTATGAGTGAGAAAGTGAACTCTGGGAGCCCATCAGGGAAGGGGTTGCTTTCATGACACATTTAAAGCTAGCATGTGAAACTGAGATAGAAACCTCTCTTTTCCGTGGCAGTATCTGAGGAAGACCACATAGCAATGACAAGCTCGGTGATAAACAGTTACTTTGCAGTAGCACAGCTTTTTACACTGCATTATCAGTATGCTGAGGCAGATGGCTTCTAAAGACGTGTTTTCTGACTTTCAGGTACATTACCTGTTAGGAGACACTTCTGAATGAGATCCTTAGCAAAATGACATGTCGGTGCACAAGTAGTGAATCCAGCTGCTTTTTATGTTTTGCCTGCCACTCTGAGTTTTCAGTCTTCCTTGGCCTCAGTCAGGCCTCTACTTTCTTCATTTTTGACTAAAAATGCCTGACCTTCCCATGTCATAGCCTATTGCATTATGATCTGGCCCCCGAAAATAACCATTCAGATTAAGTTACTACACTAGTCCTTTTACAAGAAAGTGGGCATAGGATGGAGAGCTGTTGGCAAAGCAGTGTGTTTTCCCTCCTGGATTTTGAAAATTGAGAATATCCTGTATGGAAATGCATGTGGAGCCAACACTCACTGCTGCTTGCACAATGTGTAGTGGTTATTTAGATACCTGAAGGCAAGTAACCTCATGAATAAACTGTGCTGACTGTCTACATGCCAGTCCCCCTGGACCTGCTGTGTCGTGATCTCATTAAAGTATCGTTTAACTTTCATTAAGGCAGAAAGAAAATACAGGAGTGGCTGTCAATCTAAGTCTGCTTTGCAATTCTGGGGCCAAATCCTATTCACCTCACTGGAGCAAGCTGTTCCACTGAAACCAGTGAAGTATTTCTGTTGAGATTTGCTCTTGATCAAAGTAGAATGACCCGATACTGCTACTAATTGAGCTTCTCTCTACTGAACCTCAGCAGAGTTCAACACCTGTGAAGCTGTCTTCTTGTAGAGCGGTGAGTACACCCTCCTTCCTCACTGCAGAACTCCTCAGGCCTCAGGGGTGAGTCTGAAATGATGGCTGAGCCTATTGATCTAATTTGGTCTAAAAGGAACAAGGGATGATTTCTGAAGTCATACTTCGTGATTCCTTCCCTGCAGGAATTCACCCTGGTGCACAGCCTGACACCCAAGCCCTGCTGGCAGCCAGCTGAGGTGTCGTGTGGAAGTCATAAGTAATGGCAAGTTATTTTACACTGGGGCTTAATATTGCAGAGGAAAACAAACCTATTAAGTAGTCTTCTAGTGAAAAACAAGAACTGACAATTGCAAAGCACTACAAGAAGCAAGTAAAGCATTAAGCATTATCTGATCTAGAACTGTTATTTCCTTTTGCTTGTTGGTTCTGACAATTCAAGTGCTTAATTATATCAAAGAACAATTTTAATGGAGGAAAATTCTAGTGACATCAGACACATAACTGAAAAATATTCAGGCCATTTGTGTAAAGGGTCTAATTTTTAGGGCATTTGGATAAAATGAAACTCAATGCATCATGCATTGTACATCCATGTGCATTTGTTATTTGGACTGGGGAACTGCAATTATTCCCCAAGAATGAGGAATACCCAGTAAGTATGTGGCATAAACTTGCTTTGATTATGTCCCTGCTCTTAGAATACTCTGCCCATTGTGACTGCCTATAGGATAGTGAGGTGAATAGTGAGGTGCATTATGTGTTACCCTACTCATCTATTCAAACCAGCTTTTCTAAATGATTTCTTATGTGGTAACCAAGCCCTGATGAGGTCTGACAGCCTTAATGCTGAGTGCTGTTCAGGAACAAATAAAGGTTTCCTATTCTGGACTGCTTTCAAGTCAAAGACTCATCCTGTGAGTTCATCTGTTCTGGTGTCTCCAGCATTCAAGCAAGACTCTAAAGACACTCCTGGCACATTACCCATGTCTAGGTAAAAAGCAGAAAAACAATGCACCGAGTGACATGAAAAGGGAGTCAATGATAAAAGCATGGACTGATGTGCTGGAAACAAGAAAAATGCCATGGATGAAATTCTAATTCTGTTGAAGTTAATGAAAGTATTGGCACTGATTTAAATAGGTCAGAATTTCATCAGCCTCCACACTTACCAAAGAATCTTATTATTCCTGACTGGCAATTTCCTTTAAGCATTAGTATAAAAGTGGACATTGATGGGGCCAGAGTAAAGATTTTTTTGAAGAAAGTGCTTCAACTATCAAGGGTAATCCAGAAAAAAAGTAAGATATTTCTTAATATAAATGGGTAAAACATGGAACACAAGCTTCCTGAAATGTATCTTTGGCTTGAGCTTGGTGATTAATTTGGAAAAAAAATGTACATTCTGAAAGACATATGCTTTGTTTTATTAATATTATAATCATGTCCTTAAAGGCTTGAAGTACTGGGCTTAGAGCTGCTCACATCATAACATCATTTCTGGACATTTGGAGGAGATAAGAGAATACAGAGCCTGGCTCTGCCCTGGCTTTTCCTCTGACCTTAAAAGTTGTGTTGGGTAGGATGGGTTTGCCTGCCCTTTGAGCAGTGGTTCAAGCACTAAACATATAAAGTGCTTGGACTTCACTGTAAAAACCTCTTCTGATATGGACCAGGACCCCCTTTGAGAGTGAGAAGGTTGTGACTGCTCTCATGGCAAGAGAGGGTCACTTTCAGATCCTTCGACTCCCTCACATGCTCTTTTCTACAACAGTGTCTAACATTACTTGCAAGGCTCTTTGTGGACAGAAAGACCAGCTCACAGTTCCCATGGATTAATTCACTGGCATTAGCCCTAGTGCAGGTGACTACACCTTGGGGAGAGCAGTAGAAATTTGAACATGCAAAGAATTTCCTTCCTGTTCTGCTTTTGTCAGCACAATGCTGCTCTGGGACACTGCAGATTTCTTCAAAAAGGTTTGGCAATTATACATAATACCTTATAGTGCAACTTCTTGACCACCACTCCTATTAGTGTGTTCAGGCAGTGCAACTTTGTAAATTAAATTTATTCAGAAGAGATTAATCTGCCTTTGAATTATACAGCACACACATATGATAATAATAAAAGCTGCAGGATCATTTTTTCACTAGTGATGCAAATGGGAAATGAACTTTGCCTGTCTTACCCCTCCCTCCACTCTTCTGCCAAACAGGAAATACTGGTGGGTGGACAGAGCTGAAAGTTGTCACTAGTTTGAAAAACGAATTTGGAGAGCTTGAGAAAAATTCTTCAGAACTGGGTTTGCTTCCTTTTCTTCTCTGATCCCTGTGAGAACACATTTCTCTGTAGTATTTTCATGTTACTTCTCACAGAAATCCTCCAAAATGGGATTTGCTTGAAGGGCACCATTCTCTTCAGGCCTGAAAAGCCAACATCTGCCTGGGCAGTGTGGCTGTGTCCCATGGAGCCAGATATGTGAAGTCCACTTTGAGATGTACCAGCAATTTGTGGGAACTCATGCTGTTGCTATGGATGTTACATCCCCCTGCCCAGACTGCTTACGAGCTCAGAGCGTTGGTTTGTTTCCAGGGCTGTCAATCAAGCATCTTTCACCAGAACTAAAGTGACTTGAAAGAATCAGAAGAAAAATACTCCTAATTTTTCAAAAGAGATTATTTGCAGTGAGAAAGCTAATAATTTAAAATTCAGACATTAATCCAAACCTGTTTAGCAAGGGCACAATTTACTTTTTATTTATCACCTAAATGAATGCACAAATAATTTTTTTCAGTTCAAACACAGATGAAGTTCAAATGTTTAATTGGAGCTAGTAATTTCAAATTTAACCATGAAAAGCAGAAATATTATCTTCTAATTCAGAGAGGCTGACCTTTTTGTCCTTTAGTACTTGGAAAAACACTCTATAGCAAGCCATTTTTTTAAGTCTGGGTATTACTTTCATAGGCTTCATCCCTCCATTTAAGGACTGCTTGACTGCTCAAATATTTATGAATGTCAATGTATAGCTGATGAAAATTAATCATGCTTTGAATAGGTGCTGTGTAATGGGTGAGTTTCAAAATAGTGTGGTGTGATTCAGTAATAGCCAGGTAATTCCTCCTTTAGCTTCCTCGCTCCTGGGTGAAAGCCCGACACACATATGCCCTCAAAAGCCTACCTTAGGCATGGACTAGGCTAAGCCTGTCTCACAAAGCAAAGTGGGCATGTCATGCAAAGGTAGTATAGAAAATCCCATGAAGGATTTATTGGCACAGACATCAGAAATGGGAGCAGTCTGCAGTTTGGGGCAGGTGTGGGGAGGGGGATGCATCGATTAAGGCAAATCAGCTGCTGTCTGCTGAGAGAGAGGTAGAGACCTTCCTTCCCAACCGAAAAACAAGCAAACAAACAAAAAATAAAACAAGCAAAAATTTAAAACAAATAAACAAAAAAGAGAGTAGGCAGTGTTTACCTGTGCTGACCTCAAGTGCCCTGCTGCACAAGGCCCTGGGGAGGAAAGCACAGCAAACCCTTTGGATCCCTTTGGAGGATCACATCCAGAGCAGCAGCAGCTGCCACCACAGCAGTGGCTGGTGCAGAGTCAAATGCCTGACTGACACATGCCTGTCAGGATGATAAACCCAAGAGGGAGGTGAAATGTTTCTCCCCCACCCGCTTTTCAGAAGATAAAAATATGCCCAGAGGGACTATGACTAGCTTTGGAAATTCTTGGAAGCAAACGCTGAACCAGATAAGGGGCTTAAGAGCAGAGATTTGCTATCTGTGGGCTAATCTGGCAGGTGTGATAGGGCGCACCCACTGCTGCTGGTGCTGTTGGTACTGAGCACCCGAGATAAGGCTGTGCGGCACAGAGCAGCTCTGCTTGCAGCCCCACTGCCTTTCAAGCAGCCCCTTAAGCCAGAAAAATCTCTGACTCCTTTCTGATGCTTCTCCTGCCTTCTGCTCTGCATTCTCCACTCTCTCCTCATCCTGCTTGAAGGCTCCTTCCTCCAGATTTGTCACTGCTGGCAGCTGTGGGAAAAGCCCAAGGCAGTGTTTTTCCCAAGAAAGGCCATTAACCCTTTGTGCCCTCCCCCAGTTCTTCCTTTTAATACTACTTCATCTGGATGTTTAAAACATTATATTGGGAATATTGTCTACAATATACAACACCAGGAATATTGTTTATTTTCTGGATGAAGATGATGTAATTTTCTCCAGTCAAGGATATGTAAGAGCTAAAAAAAGAAATGTTAAACCAGGTTGTATTTTTTACCTTTGCTTCTTAGAAACTGCTGAATTTAAGAGTGAAAATTTTTTGATTTCTTTTCTGTTTCTTGAAAAATTTTATTAATGGAGTATATACCATGTGGGAAATCCTGTAGAAGCGAAAAGAAAACCTCAATTCATTTGCTGAGCAGCCTGAAAAGTGAAAGGCAAGCATAAGCATATCCTGTACCAGATTTCCTCAGGGAATATAAAATTTGGGAGAGGAAATTAGAAATAAAAATAAGAACAGATTTACTAAACGTCTCTAAACTGTTTTATCTCTTTGGCAGATAAACAACAAAACCAATTTTGCATTAATAGAGGCAGATATGAGCTGGAAATATGAGGTGGAAATCTGAGAAAGTGCTTTTGAGCCCTCTCCCCAAAGACTGATGGCTTTGCAAGCCATGCTGTCAGAGTTGGATCAGTCCCAGTTGTCATCTGCAGGAACTACAAGTCACACAAAGTTCCATAAATAGTACTGAGCAAGGTAGAATCTAATACAGTTTCAAGATTTAAGAAAGAAAAGGTTAAGTGAAGCAATAATACTTATCTTAAAAGATTATATTAGACTTTGCTATCCAAAGTAGTGAAAGTGTCCATTTAGGCCAGTGAATTTTTCATTGATCTTTGCTGAGGTAAAAACAAACAAATAAAACCAAACCAAACAAATGAATTAAATGGACAAATTTTATGTAAAGGTAATCTAGCAATGTTTTAAAGAAAAAACCTTAAAGAAAAGAACCTTAAAGAACGTTAAAGAATTATGTGTTCTCAAAATTCACTGCTTTTCAGGGATTCAGAAGAATCCAAAGGTGGGAGGAATTGGTAGAGGTTTGTTTTCTCCATCACTAGTCCAGGTGTTATCATTCCCACAGATGTCTGTCTAGCTCATTTTATGGTCTTTCTTCATGGAGTCCCTCAGCCACTTCAGGCACCAGTGTTTCATTTGCCTTGCAGCCCACAAGGTTTTCCTAGTGCGTCCCTGGGCTCCTCCTTGCTCTTTGGCCATGGGACTATCTCTTGTCCTGCCTGCCTCAAAAATAGACACAGGAATACTTCTTTACTCTGTCCCTTATTTGAAGAGAGGAATTTTTGTCCCGCTAACCTGGATTTGTGCTTATTAGTATTACCAAGTCTGGTTTCCCTAGTTTTGCCTCCCAGGTTGTTTATTTGTGCAGTCCCTAATCATTCTTAGAGAGTTCTTCTCAATCTTGTCCAAAGGGTTCATTTTTTTGTCTTGTTTTTCTCCATCACTAATATCATCAGTAAATGGATGGAGCACTTCAGGCAACATCTCTTTGGTACCATATCAATACAATATTGATATGGGTTTGTTTTTTCTGCACTAACAAGCTCTTTTTGACCTATGCTCAGATTCTAAATAACAACGACACAAATCCTATTCTTAGAACTGGGCACATTTTAATAGCACTTCTATGCACTGAGAGCAGCCAAAACAGCCATCAAAATGAAGGTACAGCACAACTTTAAAAATTTGACGAAAAATGTTCTAAAGTAGCTTCTCTGTGAAAATCAACCAATCCTATTAGGAAAGTAGGATGATAGGATGAGAGTATCTAAGAAAGACATGCAGTTGAGGTCTGTCATATCACAAGTACCACAGAAAAGGGGAACATAGACTTATTTTTCTCTCTTCCAGAGTAAGAACTAGTGAAAATCAAATTAAATAGCAAGAATTAGATTCAAAATCACTAGATGTTGTTTGAAATATACTGTGAAGTAGAGCTCCTAGTATTTCTTGCCACAGTATGTTTTGGACGGCAGAAAAAAATATGCTGGTTCAGAAAGGCAACCAGACAATTCATAAAGAAAAGTATAAAGACATCACCATCTGCTTAGACACTCCTTGAAACATAATCTGGATCATTTTTTTTTAACCATTCTTTCCTAGGGATCTATCTTTGACCACTTTTATAGATGAAATGCAGCTGACTGTATTTTTTTGTTTTCACTGCATGGAAGTACTGTCAGAATGTAGCTTTTCAGGCATACTTCCCTAGTCTGATTAGGGAAAAATTGTATAAAATAGTAAAAATCATCTCTAATGTCAAGATAAATCACGCCTATTGCTTATCCTTTATTCACCAGATCTGATGCCCTGTCAGAGGAAATACTGATATTGACTTGACAGAATTTGCTCCTGAAAAATCCATATATATTATTATACATCACTTTGATTTCATTTATATGCTTGCAATAATTTGTTCATTTAGCTGTTCTTGATAATGGAGTGAAGTAGGTATGTACGTGGCTTCCTATGCCTTTTTTCCCCCTCTTCCTTGAAAATAGATGCCACATCTGCCCTCTTCATACTTTTCACCTTTTCCCATGTCTTTTAAAATGTAACTGTTAATGACTTGGTGATTCAACAAAGCTGCTCTTTAAAATTATTTATGATGACAGTGTGTCAAGACTTGCCATTTTGAAAAAAATCTTTCTGATTTTAGGTATGACTTTCATGCTTTCTTTGAGTAATATCTCAGTACTTTTCATCTCAGTTGCCTCGTAGATCAATTTTTTCATTGCCTCTTTTCTATAAACATATTTATAAATTCAGCCACAAGTGGCTGAATTATCTATGCCCCTACCTGCTACTCTTGGCACAGCATTGCACTTTTAAGCTCGTCCTTAGTAATCTAAATAATCTATTTCCCCCGCCTGTATACTTTGCTGTGATGGTTAAGATACAAGGACACTTCATTTAGCAAAGGTAATTCCTTGCAATACTTCATACCTTTCTTTCACTGTAGAGTAATTTATGTTGGTGCCCTTTTCCCAGAGACCCCTACTTTTCAACCCCTTTTCTTCATTACCTATTCTTTCATAAGACCTCACAGGACAGTTTTGTGAATTTTTTGTTGACTTTGAGGTTTGTCTGTATCATCATTCCACCACACCTCAAATGCTTCTTCAGGATCTGTTGCTACAATGGTTGTTCCTTTCTATTAATAGGGGCTGTGTCAGAATGATGGTAGAAAACCTTCATTTTTTTCTGAGTAACAACCAGAATAACAATTTTTAGTTCAAGGAAGTATGAGTGCTCTCTTTGAATCAGGCCAAACTAACCATGCACAGGAAGGGGTAACTGCAGTAGACTTGGGTAGCTCTCATTCCTGAGCATCACTCATGAGAGAAAAACTTAAAGCTGGAAAAAATAGATTATCTTTACTTTTGATTTTCCACTTCTCTCTATTTTTAAAATTTCTTTGCTCCAGTGTGCATTCCCTCACAGCTTTTCTGCTGGGATTGTACTTTTATGCCCATAATATATTCATTGTCTCAGTTACATCAGCATGTGCCAGGGCAACATACCCAGAGATGCCCATGGCAACAGCTACAGGATCTTGGATAGTTTTTGGTGAGCTTTTCTTAAATATTTTTGCAGTCGATTGGAATTGTTTAAAACTATGTTAGAGTTCTTCAAAGCTGTCTACTTCAGAGGATGCACCAGCCTTTTCAGAGCTCCGAGCATTCCATAGCCAGATGTCTCACAGCAAAGTGTTTTCTCAGCTGGGTGGGAAATCAGTGAAACTGCAGAAAGCAGTGGTGGGAATAAGCAGCCTTAATGATACACTTATATTCTGATTTCACATGGGAGAATGGCACAAAATTCTGAAGTATGAATCCCCATCTTGCTGCTAATTTACCTTAATAAAATCCAGCTCAAGCAGAGCAAATGTAAGCTGACAAACATGGACTACACAGAGTGTTACAATATTTTATTCAGAAGTTATTACATCTCATCCTGCTTCTAATAATACATTTGTATTACTTCAGGATAATAAATTAATTTTTGTTCTCTCTCTCTCTATATATATAATGATACTTATGAATGTCAAATTGTTGTTTCTACTGCAAGGAATTTATGAAACTGAGTTGCATCAGGCATGAATAATGACAAAGAGATTTAAAATAACTGATTGGTTGTGAAAAGGTATTGAAAACAGGAAAAAAAAATCCGTATTCACTTGAGGTGGCTTCTGAGCTGTGTCAGTGTGCATCTGATGCTGAATTCCCTGCCTCAAAAGATCATAGAATTAATATCACTTATCAGTACATTTACATAAAATTGTGAGATGGAGATTTTTTCTCTAAAAAAAATAAAAAATAGATGAATGTTGCACAGAAGCTTTGGTGACAATTTAGCACAGGTTTCTTCTGTAACAGATCCCCTGGTCTCCTTTAGAGGAGATGCATCAGGACTGCAATTTGGGCTGTGGCATGAGGGACAAAAGAAGCAGGACTTTCTACCAAGAAATGCAAGAAACACCTTGCATTTCTGTCTTTTTGGTCACTGTGTGTCATGTTTCCTGCAGCAGCATGACCTCCAATAGCAGCCTATTAAAGTACAGGGGTGGAAGTGGGACCAAGGTAAAGAAGCTGAGTGTACTTAAAAGGACTTAAAAGACTGGTTTTGGGGTAGTGAGAGAGTGTGGTCTGGCTTCTGTACTGATTTTATACTGATCTTAAATGTACCATGTGCTTTTTATACTGATTGCAGTGTACCATGAGAGCATCCCATACAGAGAGGAAAACTCAAATTTCCCCCAAGCTTTGAAAAGAAAAAAAAATACAAATATTAATGGGCTTGTAGACTTGACTCAGCTTTTCCCATTCAAAATCTACCACATTGAAGCTGACTTCATTTGTCTCAGTACGACTTCAGAAATGACAGGACAAGACACTCTTGTCCTGTGTCTTGAGTACATGTTTAGGAGTAAAAATCAATATTTTCCTGTTCCTCTGCCTCCCAGAAAACAAACAAAAAGCAAAGTTAGTCATAGAATCAGTCATGCGATTACAGAAACATTTAGGTTGGAAAGGACCTTTAAGCTCATCAAGTCCAACTGCAAATTTATTTCCACTTTTTTTCAAAGTTTTGCTTCTAATGTTTCTGTTCAATGTCGGAAACATGTTGGAAGCCTTGGCTATGAAACATAGATAATCTATCCCAGAAAGCTGTGATGTTTCATAGGAAATAACTCCATGCCTTAGCCTTTCTTGCAACAGAAAAATTGTCTGGTATATATATCACTTTTGTCATGGCTACAGCCATTATGAGTAATGCTGCATTTCTAGTTATGGCCTCTCAGTAGCTGGATGATATTAAAATTTTATTAGGGGGAATTACCTGATTTTACAAATACTTGTAGTTACTGAGCAAAGCCATACACTGTCATTGAAGAGAAGTCTTTTCCAAAAGATCATTTGAGAAAATATGTGCCCATGACTTCTGCTGACCAAAGAGACTGAAAAAACACATTTACCAAAATATTTTTTTCTGCGGATCAACACATTCTCTGCACACTGTTGTGATGGCACCTTAAAGGAAAGGTACATAAAAATAGCACTCTTTTTATGTCAAGTCTCCAGGCCCAGCTTACTTCACCTGAGGGTCTTTTTGTAGCCAAGTCCAGACTCACTTAACTTTTTAATTATTACTGACAAATACAAGGTATGATCTGGTACTGAATCCTGGCTACTGTCTTTTTCTGTATGCACCTTCTTCTGCTAAGTGTAGCAATATTTACATAGCTATTTCTAACCTACCATTTTTTACTAATCTGAATTCCAGATGTATGCTTGTCACTGTATAGAGACAATTGTGTTCTATTCATTTATGTTCATAGAGGTCTTGTGTAAGGTACTGATATCTGTACTAAACTTCTGTTTTTGTAGGTAAGATTACAAAAGTGTCTGGAAGTGCTGAGAATTTGGACATGATAAATCCATTCAGCTTTCCCAGTTTGGCTTCCTGGCCTTTTGGCCTCTCAACACATATTTTTGTTCTTTTCATTAGATGCTTTCCTTGAGGTTGGATTCAGAATATAATTTTGTCATCTCCTTCCTCTTTGTGTCAGTACAAATCCCTTTCATTACTTCTTCCTTTGGCACCAGTTAAGGTTGCTCTTGGGCTGGAAATTCAGTTCCTGTGCATGCTGTAATCTTTTCCAAACCCCTTGCCATCTCCTTCCTTCTATCTCCTGTCCTTTGGACACCAGTTCCCAGGCAAAGCTCCTGGGAGCACTGGCTGCTGGTTTGTGGACTGCTGGCAGCAAACTTCAATCGGGCCTGTTTAATCATTTCCAGCTCCAAATTACCTTAGAAGAATTTTGGCTCAATGTACCTTGTTCCTAATATTACTTTTATTCACACTCATTGGTGCCATTCCCAAAAGGATGTTGTGCGATCCCATTTGGAAAAGACAGTGACCAGCACTTTTCCAGTTGGAAGTTAAATGGGAGGGAGATGAGAGCAACTGAGTGGATGGGGAAGAGGTGGGGAGGAGATGGAGGAGGGTGGGCTATTTCCTGATAGAGATGGGAAAATGCACTTTTGGTCTTCTTCTGTTAAGAGATCTGCTTGGGATACCTGTCCTGTCCTGTCCTGTCCTGTCCTGTCCTGTCCTGTCCTGTCCTGGAGTAGTTATGGTAGGGGAAAGAAACCAACGAGATGTGAGCTTTCAGTCCCAGCAAAGATGAGCAGCGAGTCCCTCAGTAGGGGAGCCTGGGATGTAGCTGTGTGACCATGAAGGCACAACTGCTTTAACTGCCCTGCATAGCTGAGCCTGGACTGAAGCCAGGAGCAGCCAGGCTGGGTAAACCTCTGTGGAGTGGCCTGTGTTTGCCCTTGTGTCTTCCAAGCTCTAGCACTAGGTATTTCATCCCTGTTTCAATTTTAGCAGTGTAAGATAAAGAATAAAAGGAAATGGTTTTGACAGAAAGTTGAAACAGAAATGGCAGATGAAACTTCTCTTTTATGCTTTTTTTCTATAGCCAAAATGCTTCTTTCCAGGTTTACATGGCTTTAAATAAGATGCATGTAAATAAAAGGCATTTAATAGGAATTGAATCAATTCAAAATACATGCTTTAACCATCTCTCATTTTTCATGTTTTGAAATTGCTAAACTTTGTCCCTGTTTTCCTCAGCTCTTGACAAGGCCCAGCCCAAACACAGTTCAACTGAAGTAGCAAGCTGAGGAAAATGACACTGGCTAAGCTTGGATAAAAGCCATGGCCACCTGTTTCCTATAGTAGTGCTATAGCTCTTTCCTTCCGGCAGGTCAAAGTTTGGCTTTTATTGTTTTTTACGTATGTGGACATCTACTGCATGTAAATATTTTTACCTTTTATCACTGAAGTTGGAAAAAATGTTTTGTATCTGTGATCTATTATTTAGGCCAGCATAGATTGCTGCAGAGATTGGCAGCAAAGCAGTAACTGCATTAGCAAAGTTTACAATCTGTACGAGTGTAGAGGTACAGTGCCTGGCCTTTTCCCCTTTCCTGAAGGAAAATGGGCTTCCATTCATCCACCCAGATCAGGAAGGAATTTCTGCTGGACAAGGGGAAGGATTCCTTCTTTGTGGGCCGTGGAAGAGCAGATGAGCTATTTCTGCCTCATTTATCAGCTCCTCCCCTCTCCAAACATGCCCAGGGTGCTTTCTCTGTAGGGAAGGAAAAAGCTTTTGAGCACATCTTGCAGCTGACTAGCATAGAAAGCTTTCCACGGGGCCTCTAGCTGGGAGAGCAATGAGCAGGGTTTGGTGGGAAAGAGTAGTGAACATGGAGAAAGGACTATAAAGATGTTTTTTAATGTTGTGTTGTCTTGGTGACTTCTTGCTCTGTCTTTCAAATGCCAACTGTTCATTCCTTCAGGTTTGTGAAATCAGAAATGATGAGTTTTTTCAATCTTTTCCAGTCCTCCCCACCAAAAAGCCAATTTAAAAATAAAGCAAGCAAGAAAACAAAAGTTGCCTCATCAAAGGAGATTGTTTGAATAACATGTCGTGTTCCTGTCCTCGAGCAGATGGTGGTGATGTGTTCAGGGAGTGTATGTGCTCCAGCTCATGGTAGGGAGAAGTCAGCAGGAGCAGGAGCTGGATGCCAGTGTCCCTGTCACTCTGTGTGGTGGTGGCTGGGAATAGAAGGGGTGCATTCCTTGCCCCTTTCTGCCACCGTGTGCAAACATGGTGGAGATTGCAGGCAGCTTCGGAGCTCTCCTCACCATTCTGTACTCCATCATGTGTATCCCATCCCAGAGGAAAGAGATCTGCCTGCTGCCCCCTGCCACCCCTCTCCTGCCACAGGCCACAGCAATGGCAGGAGATGCCACACTTGAGAAAGTGGGCTCCTGTTGGGTGATTGGTCAGGTAGGTCCTGATGCCCAAATCTTGTAAGGAAATACAGGGAGGCAGAGCTGAAGCTGCCTGTGTGTTGGTGCGTCTAGATAGCTCTGGAATATAACGTGATGCTAATTATACTAGCAAACCTATTAAAAAAAAGCAGAAAATTGTGAATTTAATTTTTTAAAATTTTATTTACATTTATTTTAAGATACTTTTTACCAGAGATGGTGACCAAATAGATTCCATTCAGAGCAAGTTTATTTTTTTTTTATTTGCATGGATCTGTAATCTAACTGTTCTGAAGGGTATAAAACAAGCTCTTTGAAGACAATTGATGTCAAACCATACCTATTCCTTAGACAATAAAATGACCAGGCTTAGCTGGTTTTCACCGTACACTCAACCAGTGTAAGTATAAGTGAAATCTCTCTGGAGCAAACAGAAAAATGTTGCTAGCCATTCTTGGAGGAGGAAACATCTCCACAGAAGAATAGGGTAGTTGAGCAAAATATTTCATTTTGAGAAGCCAGTGAATAGTGGTGACTACCTCTGGTCGTATCTCAGCTGGCTCCTATTTTACTTAAGTGTCACAGCAAAGGCTTTTTGCTCTGCTGAAGAATCAGGACCTGCTCTCAAAAGCTGAGGAGTATGTCCTGAGAATGTGCTCTGAAGTGCTTAACTCTTCTGCATTAGCCAACAGTTTCTGTATCTCCTTCAAAGCTGCACAGACTGTTGTCTTTGCAGTTACCTGGGCACCAGATGAAAAGGTATCATGAAGCTTAGTATTCACTGAAGGTAATTTTGTTCATGTCCATATAAGGCTGCTAGGAAATACTGATATTTTATAACAAAATTATCATCACAGACCTATGCAATTTACAGGCCCAATAGCTGGACTATAGTATGATACCGTTAGGTTTGTTGGGCAAAATTTGACTTACTCCATTTCCCCTCTGAAAAGTCTCTTTGATGTTAAATTATATCTTAATGGGACTCTTACAAGACCTTTAAAGAAAATATTAGTCAATACCTCTTCACTGTTGTGTGTTTTAATAAACCAGCTTTTCAGAAGCCAATAAACTATGGCAGGGTCGATAACTCCTTTCACTAACAAAGCTAAATGGAGAAATGTCTCATCATGCTGATTTCTGTGTTTTAATTTTTTGATCACCTAGCTGGTCTGAACTTTATCTTTCAATTCAGTGCTGTATTTGTCTTTGGTTCTTAGGCTGACCTGCAAGAAAAGTGATACTGATTTAATTCTGTTGCTTTGACATGCAGCTCAAATATTCAGCTGATGTTCACTGCTGTGTCTGTTCCTCTTTATCTGAAAGTGCTTATGGGCTTTAACTGAAAGAGAAATATTTCAAGAGTACTCTCCAAATGCAGGATCGATGACCTAATCATTGTTTAATGAACAAGGAATCTAGCATCACTATACAGTAAAACACCCAGAGCTCTAGTTGCAATGAGAGATCTATGAAGAGATATTTTATTTCTGTAGCTGTTGCAATTGTAAGTCTCATAATTTCCTCATCTGATTGCTGAAAAATGCTTAGGGATGTGGTTTGTGTGCCCTAATCTACCACTATATCACCTCAGGCTCTCATATTGCAGCAAAGCTAATTATCATGTTTCCTGCAACACAGCATGATCTCATATTCGTTTATTGGAGGAAGTATAAATATGGCTTTTCAAAAAAAAGACTTACATATATATTATCTCATGAGAAGCCAGAGGTTTGGGGGAAGGGGTAAGGAAGAAAATGAGAAGTATTTCCTCTTTACAAGGTTTATAGTTCCTTCAATTTTGTTAGAAATGTTCAGATAATTTATCCTGTGCTTTTTGGGTGATATTTTACACCTAGTGAGAATGTGGCACTGCATGTGTAAAGCCAAAGTGAATCTTCTGCTGTAAGAAAATTACTGCAAAGGGATCTTTTTATGCTTGGTAGCTCTATGTGTTATATGAGTCAGACCAAATTAAATTTGTGTAGGGCCAGTGGTGCTGCCCTGACTAAACTGCCTTGATTTTTGTACTGCAAACACTCATGTTCATGTGCAAGTACACTGGTCGTCTCTCAGTTAATGGCATCCAGAAATCTTCATTTAATCATCTTTATTTGTTTAATTTATTAGCAAGAAGAGATCCAATCAAAGTGGCAGCTTGGTTGTTTTTTCTGGTGTGTTCCTGAGAGGACAGAGCCTTGCCTTGCAAATGCAGCTTGTCACATATCTCCCCTGGAAGCTCCATCGTTCTCATGAAACTTGTGTGCAATATATCCCACTAGAATTATATTAAACATGCTGTTCTCTGGGAGATAACACACTTATTAAAAAGCATACCAGATTATAAATATCTACTGGCACACAGAGGCTTCTTAGACAATGACGGAACAACAATGACTCGGTCCCTGCAGCTCCCCCTGCATACAAAGCTGGACTTCTGTCAGCTCTCTGCAAGGAAGTCTTTTCAATGGCAAATCACAGATGATGGGATTGAAAGGATCAAGGTACTACTCGGATCCAGCCCCTTGCATTGAGCAGGGGAGGAACCTGTGGTGCTTGATTCATTGTGTGCATCTGACCTCTGCTTCAAGCTACTATGAGCCTGTGTCATAACTCTCTCATAAGTCAAAATGTTCCACCAAATTCACTGACAAAATTTTCCTAGGACATGAGAAAGATTTTAATCTATTTTTCATTACTAGGGCGCAGTGTGATACATTTGTGGAATCCAGCATGAGAAATTATTTTTCTCCCAGTACAAATTTTCCTACTTCAGATAATTTGATGAGATCAGGACAGGGGGAATGATGGATGCTCAAGTCCAGCAGCACTGAACCCTATAGGTGGTCCCTATTTGATCCACTGAAGTGCAGTGGCTAAATTTATGAATTTCTTTGCCATTCTTCTCTCCCATTACTACATCAGTTTTTGAGCTGAGGAACACAGAGCATTCCCCATGGCTAAATAAGCACCACCACTCCTGCTGTGCTGCTGTCTGACAAACAACCACTCGAGCTACTCAGTGAACAGCCCTGGTGTATGGCTCCACGTGCCCCAGTTAGAAATAATCTCTGAATGATTCATGAACTGGGAGGAATCTCAATTCTGTGGCTTCTCAGTCCTCCCAGTGTGGCTATCACCCTTCCTTTTATTAATATTTTTAAGCTTTGCAATTTTAGCCCATTCTATTACTAATTTATATTTCCTAAAATGAAACTTACACACGCTTTTTGTATTTCAGTAATATTTAATCTATCTACAACCTGGAGTGATTCATCTATCCTGTAGAAACACATACAACAATACTTATATGGAATCATTGCACCATTTATAATGAACATTCAGCCTTGCTGCTTACCATATGATATAAACCCCTACTTTTCAGCCATGGACCATGCATGAGACAGACTTTATCCAATTACCTAACGTGTTTTCTGTTAAATCAGGATCTGTGAATCAAGTTGTGTGCTCCTATTTTCCATCAACAGCAATGAAGATTCATGGGGATAGAATCTAGGCAAAAACTCACAGGATCATGTAGACTGATGCATTTACCTCTATTGAGGACAAATATAAGTCTCTCACTGATAATAACTGATATTTCATTTGTGACTATTCTTTTTCTGTTTCCTTGATAACAGGGGTTATTAATAGAACTGGGCTTTGTTTGTTATCATGGAGCTTGATTTATCAGCAGATGGAAAGCAATTCAAACATAATAGGGGGTCACATAATTAAACTATTTCTGAGTAATACTCAAACCATCAAAGAAAACAAACGTGTCAAAAGAAGCATCAGTTTTTCTTTTTAATTTTAGAAACACATATAGATATAAAAAATTGATATGTGTCCAGTCCATCTTAGTCATCAACACTACACTAAAAAAAAACCCCAATCTGTACTCTCTCAACCATAAAAAAATTATAGCTAGGGAAGCTAGAAGGCTGCCACATTTAGCAATTAATACACAGGGACATTAATTCAAAACTCATTCAATATTTCTCCCATTACCACTATCAAAATGTTATTTATGTAGGTTTGGACAATACACTCTAAACATAATATGAACTTGAGAAATACCACTAACATCCAGACTCCGTCTTGCTTGCAAATTTATTTTCCTTTTAAAATAGTGCTTAATTTCTTCTTGACTGAGCTGTCCATGAACTCTGTAACTCACAAAGTGTTGTCAGACAAAGTAAACACACATAAGTATCACCATCCTACTCACAATCGTGCAGGTCTAGGGCAATTTGAATTTTCTTTCAGCCAAGATACTCATGAGTTCCCTCTTCTCTTGTGTACAGCATCACAGTTTGACATGCATAGATGAGTGAGAGACAACTGCTGCATGCACATGGAGTCATTTCTGCTTGTGTGTTGCTGACATTCACAGAAATCCCCTGCAATCCCACTGAACCCTCTCATCTTGCTTCTAAACCTAGTGCTCCTTCACAAATATCCTCTAGAAGTATCTGATTCTACCTGTTGTCACCTTAAGACAACTGAGAACTCTGCATCCTGAAAAACAGAAATAAGGAACATTTGAGAAGACAAGATGGCTTCATGCAATAACAATCTATATTCCATAACTATCTGTATTCTACAATGCAAGCAATGCCATTATTCTGCCCCAAACTGTATAGTCATGTGTGCTTTCACCAGGAAGTTCAGAGAAAGCTGTGCAGGAGCTAAAAGCCACAGCTTCTACTAAGATGAGGTAAAAAAATGAGTTAAAATGACTGTAGGTTCTGGGATGAACTTGGTAAAAAACCTGGGAGCTGCTGAACTCCAGAGAAAGGCCCAAGAGGAACTTCTGCCAGTTCTCCAAAAATGTCACTGCAGTTCAAGGTGAGAAATTACTTTTAAACTGTGCAGTGTATAGGCTTTTTCAAAGCAGATGTGAAAGACACTTGTTCATAGCAAAATCAAGATATATTCCTTCAATGAAAAAAGTACGAATTAAATTCAGCAGGCTACAGGCTATGTAAAAGCCCTTCATTATTTCTTCAGCATGGATATACAGACAAGGAGCATACATTTTGCCAGATTTCATGGATATAAATATAGTGTGTATTTACACCTACTACAAAAAATAACTCATGTATTATTACTAGTTTATAATTATGGGATGCTCATACATGCATTTTTAGTTGTTTTAGGGAAGCAGTCCTAGTGCTTCTGGAATTATATCTCTTCAAAGGACATTTTTTCACTGTGGTCCTATAGTGAGAACAAAAGCAAATTTTCATCTCTGATATTTAGATGCTGATCAAATACATCATTTTTTAGATATCTGGATACCCCCACACACTCTCTTGCACCAAAGAAAAAACAACAGTAAATACATACATGATATTCTCAATTAAAATGTACAAAGGAAAAGGAAAGTTAGAGAACAAGATCAAAAGTTGAATCTGCAAAGGTATTTAGGTCTCTAATTTTGGACTTCCAGCATGCTGTTGTAGGCTTTAGTAGTCAAACAATGTGCGGATCTAAATTTGGATTTTGCTCACAGTCTCTGTGAAATAATGGTGAAATATAATGGTGAAATAATGGTGATACATATTCTTGGTGGGAGGAGTGACTGCATCACTGCCATATGTCAATTCATTTATGATTCTATCCTGTCTTTTGGAAGCTTAATTCTCTCAATATTTCCCAAAATGCACTGAAGCAAGTGTTCTTTGTCCTTGGAATATTGGTGGTAAATGTTTTTGCTCTATTTTAGCCTATGGGTTTAGAGACCAAAATGATTCCTCTTTAACAGCTATTCACTGTGACTGTGTAATTCCTGTCAGCTAGGGCCAGTTCCAGAACCATGTGTGATGGTCTACAGGCTGGCACAGACCTATTCCCATCACGACTGCATCTCTCCAGTCTGCTATGTTTCTCCCTATTGTTATCTCCAGGGCAATTGTAGCTCAGATATGCTTGTTCAGTAACAGATGGAAACAAAGGTGAAGAGGAGGGTTAAGAGTCAAAAGAAGTTAAAAATATTTTAATCTGCCTCAGAAGGATTGTGTTGTTAGGATTAAGAGACAACACAATCTGAATAACAGAACCCGAGCAGCATCCCTGCCTGAAGGGGAATTTGCTCCATCTCCTTCCCAGACACATATAATGCATGTCTGGTGATATTTGAATTTGAACCTGCCATTTCCTCTCCCTTGTATTTCACTGACAGAGCAAACAATAATTATGAATATTGTGTGATGTAACTAACCATGTCAACTCTTTAATAGCTTCACATCTGTTACACGCACCAACATCATGTAGGAGGTTCTGCGGATTGTAGAGCTGAATTTCAAATTTGTGTGCCAAGGGCTTGGGCAACCCTGTAAGGGCATTGATTATGCCCTAATATTATGACTTACAATCTCTATATTACTATCTTGCCTATACCAAGTAATAATATTAAAACGTCTCCCACAATTTCATGCTGCCATTTGTGTGGCAATCTTTTGCTGAATAAAATACAACATATGTTATCTCCAACCTAAGTCTCAAACAGAAAGACCTGCTTCAGTAGATCAGTATGTAGCTATCATTCTTGGAATAACCATGATTAATTCAGCAAAGCAGATTTAGTAAGAGCAGATAAGTTCACTTAGAAACTGTTCTTTTGACTACACAATGTTTAACTTTTTGAAAAGCTACTCCAATATTTGTGCAAGTGCCAGAAGCATCTTATAAAATCAACGTCTGTGTTTTCAAATCTTGTGGACAGACTGACAAGTTTGTGAAACATATATCCAGAAGCCAAACAGATTTGCTTCATGAGCCAAATTACCTCTTGAAGCCTTTCTCTTGTATTTTTTAAATCCTGTGTTCTCATAAACTGTTCCATGTTATGCAAAGGGAGTCTGAACCTTTGCTCTCTCAAAATATGTCCATACAGGATGGTGCTGGGTTTGGTACAGCAGATAAGTAAAGGGGTGAGTCTGGAGTTTTGAATGATAGGAGGATTTAGATGAGATTAAATGCCTTGGGAAGTCTATGCTGAAACCTTTGTGTTAAACTGTAGACATTACTGTCACAAGGCTGTCACAAATAAACACAGGCTCTAACTCCAAATGTCAACTTCTGATGTTGATTTTTCAAGACTTCACCTATCGATTACATTTGTTTGTCACTGGCCTTGCATTTGCTCAGTCACAGCAACAAATCCAGTGCAGCTGGAAAAGGGCTGAATAAGGAGAGAGTTTTCATTCCCATTTTCAGATTATGTGGATTTAACAGTTGCCATGATAGTTAATAACACTTCAACAACATGCCTATAGCATCAGATCTTTTGCACTTGTGTTGCACAGACATGCTTTTCTTGGTGGTTCGATGGGCCAGAAGCAGCATGTCCCCACTTTAACCCTGCAACTTTTGGCAGCTGGCTAACACAGCAGTGTCTTTGACCTGCCACCATGCACTGCTTCCCTGTCCTCTCCTTTGCCTCTCTGCCCTCTTGTTGTAACATTAATCTGGTTCTCCTGCCATTAATTTAACTTGCATAACTGTTAAAATTAAAGCACATGCTTAAGCACAGTGGGATGACTGAACCCTGAAATTGTTTCCTATGAGGTACAAAAACTCTTTTCCCTTCCTCACAACTTCATTATTTTAGTCTGTGTTCCTAGAGAAGATGTATATAGAGAGATGAAAAAATATGGCAATTCTTGGCCTCAAGTTCTGATTTATGGTATTTTTTTCTAAGGAAACATTGTCTTTCAATGAACAAATCTCCATCTTATAAAAAATCAAAACATACTCATACCAGGCCTAACATGAGCCGTGTATGCAACCATCCAGTGCAAGACAAAGACATATTATCTTAATCCAAAATATAAAGTCATTGCTTCTGACTACCACTATGACTTGACTAACAAACCCTGGTCTTCCATGGAGAAAGTCAATTTGGTGTAGAACCACACAGGTGTGGCTACAATACTTTGGGAACCAATCACAACTATTGGGATGTTTTGTAGGATTGAAATAGGGAGTTTTTATTTCCATCCATTGTACAGAGATTTACAGTGCATAAATAAATGAACAATTCCAAAGGGAACCAAAAGGCAGATTGACAGATAAATACTTTGATAATTTTTAAGCAGTCGTGATGCAGTGCCATACCTCAGTCAGGCACATGCCACCAAGCTTAGCTAGAGGAAATCAGTAAAACCTTACTTATGGGAGCTGTAAGACTTTGTAGTTCTAGCAGGTTTGTAATTGTTTTTAGTTTACTTTGTAGATAATTTTGCTTTGTAAATAATTTTTCTGTTCATGAGAAGCAGGTGCTGGGGGGTAGCTAAGCAGGGGAAAGAAAGTTTTTTTCATCCCCTTATCTCATAGGAGTTAGAGGCAATGACTTCATCTTCTCCTGTAGTCAGACTACTAACCTCTGAAGAGCTTTTGATGACACCTACTGCAGGCCTGCACTTTAGGGTGAGATGAGGCATCCTTTGATGGCTCCTGCTCTCCACTGGTTATGAAAGAAATCTGGGAAAGTAACTTCAATCTGAATGACTCCCTTTAGAACAAGATACATTGGGCAAGAGCAAGGGAACAGAGGGTGTTCTCCAGCCCTGGCTGCACAGGCACAGAGCTCCAGTTGCTCCTGCTGGAAGCTCTGGGCTGTGGACCCACATTCAGGCCCCTTTCTCAGGGGACTGGCTTTAGACACAGCCCGCTGGCTTGCTGATTATAATACAGGTGCAGCAGCGGGTTCACAGGCACACATCACCCCCCCGATAAAGCTGCAGCAATTGTTTGTGTTAATAAGGTTTTAAAATGCATCAGGATGCACAAAAGATGTCACAGAACTGGAGACAGAGAGATGAAAGGATAATGCAAATATGGTACTGCAATGTTTGAATTTTACCTCTTCTCTCAGTAACCTTAACTCTTCAGATGAAACAACAAAGAATAGAGGAGCAATCCTATATATGATATTCAGTCCATACGGGCTTTGTGAAGCTCTCACTTTAGAACATGCCCCTAAATATGTTTTTTATTTACATCATGGAGATCTGCAGAGAATGCCTTTCTCATTTTAATAATCAGATTGGTTCAATCAGATTTACTTGCTACACAGTGGATGCTTGTAGTGTTTGTGTTTCCCTGCACTGGCACATCTAATTTAAACAAAAGTAACTCCACATGCTGTAAGGGTATTTCTAAAGGGAGACTGTCATGGAGAGAAAAGTATTTCTGCAATTTCCACAGAATAAGGTGTTTGTGCTAGAGACATCTGGAAACGTGTCTCACTCTACATTGGATTTATAGGATCAGAAAGAGATATGGCCTACGGATTAATGGGGAAATGAGACACTAATTCAGTTTTTAAGAAATAGATGTTCAGAGATTTTTAGATTGCATGACTATATTCGTCTGTTTCATTTTGTATCCACAATAAAAATCTTGCCAGATACGTTAGTATGATGTATTTTGTCTGGGATGTCATCTCATCTAGGTCTTGAAGCTGAAGTAATTTATTTAGACACTAGGACTTCAAATCAAGCTAATCTCATTTCCTTAAACCACTGCCCACTGATGCAGCCATGTTACAGGGATCTAAAAGCTCTGCAGGTAATGCATATGCAGGACACATTAGTGATGCTGAACAAATTGATGTGAACTATAATTCTACATGTCAAATAGCACTCAACAAATAAGCATCTGCAACAAATATGTCAATTTCCATAATTCTCTTATTTTAAAGAGTCATTCAAGCATGTATCCCAGGACAGGGCTTTCATGTTTTATCAAGTATACTTCTTTGTTTTTGGAGCATGATTTTTCATGTTTTCCAGAAGAATTTTTTCTTTTATTCTCAAACAGATATAACAGGGGTACAGATAAGGTAGAAAAACATAATTAAGGACTGTAATAAAAGCCATATGATATTTAATATGTTTTTCTGTCTATCCAAGATTCTATTTTCCATAAATTATCTGATAAAATATTTCTGTTGCTTTCCACAGAAATGTATAATAAACCAAAATTTTTGAAAAAGCCTGCTTTAAGGCTTTCCAGACAGTTAGTCTTGTCCCCATGTTCTACACTGACAAACAAAATGTGACAACTTTCTTTAAATTAAATTCTTCACTGTGATATAGAAACATGGATCAATCAAAACTGAAGTTATAGGGCTCATTATAATGCTGGATGTAGTAAGGAAAAAAAAAGAAAAGGCCCTAAAAAAAAAGAAAAGGCCTGTGAAAGAGCAAGGAATTTGTTCCACAATGACAAGATGAAAAGCAGTTTCAAAAGCTGAGCCTGTGATAAGGGAGAGCTTCCCTGAGCTTTTTTGCATTTATCCAAGGACATGCAGAACAGTGACTGTTTAGTGTCTGAGCATTGTGTATGACTGCAGGTTTCACAGGTCTCACTCTTTCTTCCTGTGTTGTCATTCTTATAGTGAGCAGGAGAATTGCTCTACATGTGTAGCTGCAGTGAAAGTCAATTTCTGCCCAAACTCTGCCTCTCTGGTTTGACTGGTGGATGGAAAGGTGGACAAGGGCTATTATGTGCATGGAATTTTCCTGGGAGGAAGGACAATAAGATAGTTCCAGGCACAATTCTTATAAAGTTTTGGGAAGCCTTACCCAGCCAGGCTTTGTGAAATTGTGGTAAAGTGTTCACTTTAAAAAGTGAAAAAATAAATCACTATTTCTGTTCAAACATAGTATTTGTCAGCATAGTGAAAAAAACAGTCCTTCCAATACTGTGGTTATACTGATTTTTATGGGAGAGGTTATCCCATGAACAAAACATGTCTCTGTTAAGTCAAATATAATTTAAATTCATATTAAGTTTTTGGAGGACTGACTAGCTTCATTCTTCTTTCCAGTTTCTGCTGGGATTTCTGGGAGCTCTCTTTAAGGCATCCATACAATTCTAGAGTCAGGGTGTTTGACTGGGTGACATGGAGAATGTGGAATTACTTGCTTGTCTGAGTTAGATATGTCCTGCTTATTTTGTGTGTCTCTGCCAGTTCTGGGGATTTCTCTTGCCATAGTTGTCCAGTCTGCCCTTGAGCTCCTGTAAACTTTGAACATTCTTTGGCAGAGGGATTCTTTGCTCTCCTGTTTCTTGGCTACTCTTTTCACCACTCCTGCTGACATGGTCTGATGTTTCCTAGTTCTTGAATTGGTTATTCTTGCTTTCTTTTTGGTGTCATATGTCCAAAACAGAGGATTACATTCTGGAGAGCTCCACACTGGCAGCAGGCATTGCTTCAGTGATCTCATGGTTATCTCCACCCTGAGTGCATGTGGGGTGGGCAAAGAGGGCAGGGAGAGGGTGGGAGTGCTGCAGAGCTTTACACTGCTGTGGAGTGCGTGTCCTTGGTCACACAGTGACCCAGCCCTCTTGTCTCCCTCAGCAGTGCTCAGCCCTACAAACAACTCTGCATTACATCTGGAAGTTCAACAGTCTGTTGATCACCATCTCAGCTTTTGGAGATGATGCAAAATAAATGTAGGGGTGTTATTTGAGTTCAGGAAAAAAATGCCTAGATTGATTGCCAAGTTGGCAAAAAGTAATATAAAGCAATTTTCAAGCTTTTTTTTCCCCATTGCTCTTTGCTATGATATTTTGTTTGTTTCTAACTGGCTAATCTTTCTTTTCCATTTGCCTGGAGATCTTGCCTGTTGCCTTACTTTTTGACTTCATTTTGCTTTGATCATTCTCCTCAGGTGGAACAAATCATTCCATGAAGCACATTGTCTTCCCCACTTTTCCACAGTGTTTCCTTTTGTTTCTGCACTTGCAATAAGGAATCATGATTAACCATTCAAGTTACACTGCATGATATGGAAGTCCACTTATGAATCAGATCCAAGAGTGCTTTTTGTTGCTGCAGATGTTGACTTTGATGGATGGGATCTGAGTAACAGGGTAATAGTATTCTTTGTATCATGTGCAGCCATTTAAAGGATCTGCTCAATTAATAACTTCTGTGTCACTCAGTGCTGCTAAAATGTAAAGCTCCTGCAGAAAAAACAACTGCAATGGTCAGAGCCTGCACGAGGTGGCAGTACTGGTATCACATTGGTTTTCTTTTTTTGGGGGCTTGCTGGTTTCCAGAAAATCTCATTGTAAATGAATTGATTCATGTCAGAAGTGGGCAAGCTTGCAAACAAGTCCATCTGGTAAGCAGCTTACTACACTTCTATATAAATAAAGAAGATCATCCAACTCTTTCAGGGTCACTCCGCCCCTCAGATCATGAGAAAGTCTGTTTTCAATGCAGAAAAATTCAGATACAGTGCTCCAAATGCATAACTGAACACATCCTGCCTGGTTAGATGATGATAGGCAACTGCAGAGCCTGAAAGCTTGGGGCAGAGTGAATCAAGCCTTGTAGAAAACCGAGCTAGGCAATCTTTTCAGCTTCATGGACATGGCAGTGAAATTTACTTCTGGTAAAGTAAGTCCCAGAGAAAAGGGCCTTAGGAAAAGAATTAACTAGGTTTTAAGCTATGTACCACCAAAAGAAAAAGTATTTTCATCTCATGTAGGGCTTTATTTTCATGAAATGCTTTAACTTCATAGATAGAAATCTCTGCATTATAATAATCAGATGCTCTTATTGCAATCAATAAAATCAATGGACAAAAATGAAACAGATGTTCTGGTGCATTTTCTTTTCCTTCGGTTTTCTGAAATTTTTATGCCAATTTGCTTTTTTCAGATGAGGTTTTTATTTCTACTTTTTAGACAACCAGGGAGACTGAGGCCTTGTGCTGCCCCTAAAAATATCTTAAGAGTGTTGTAACAAGCAACAAGAAGTCCTGTGCATTCTCTATCCTTCTTTTACTCTATTTCTGTGAAAAAAAAAGGAAAAAAAAATCTGATTCCCAGGCAGATCACTCAAGGACTTTTTTCCTATGCCTTTTACTGTGGTGGCAGGATATGGTTTGGAAGATAGAAGGAGGTCTGGGTATATGAGAGTGGAAGCAGATGGAAGCAGAATGTGTCACCTGATAGGGAGACATGTAAGGTGGGTCATCCTTAGTAGCTCTGAAAATCAGTGACCCCCTGGCTCTGTGAGCCCCAGCTTCAAAGTGCAGTGGGCCAGGGATCATATCCACTGTATTGATCCAGAGGGAAGCTCCAGGATTGCTCTGTGTGTGAGACACAGACCTACATGTATGGCATATGGAATGGAACTCAACCATCTAAGTTTTACAAACCTACCCTGGGACTCAGCCTATCTCATCTGCTTGGTTTCCTGGAGCAGCCCTCCTACTGCTCCATCCTATCTGTCCTTCCCTGGGTATTCCAGGTTGGAGAAGGACATTGCTATGGAGGACAGATGATGTTTATGGACTGTTCAACTCAGGTCATTGTTGACAGACTCTTGGCTACCCTGAGAATTAACAGCAGGGTAAGAAAGCCTGCAGCAGCTGGTAACTCACCGAAACCCCTTCCCAGGGCTGAGGCTCTGCAGCTGCAAATGAAGGCAGCCAGCAGGAGTATGGCTCCCAGATGACATGCTTGGGAGCAAGATTATAAGGAGGGACGTGCAGATGGGTCAGGGACAGTGCAGAGGCTCTGTGATTTGAGGATATGGTGCATTCTCTTGGATGCCTGTGCTTTCCAGCTCTTGAAAGTGCTCCAAGATTTTGTGCTGCTTTTCCTATTTCCCGAGCAGTTTTAGGGCAGAGGCAGACAAATATAAAGGGAGTGCAGAGAAAAAGACCCAAACCTTTGAAGCTATTTGGTATCTGAACTTCCAGTGAAGTCACTGAGATTTGATCATTTACAACGCTTTTACAGTTTGGACATGAGATTTATACGGAATTATTATGTTGCTAGAAGTAAAACCCAAACCTAAAAAACAAGCTTTTTTGAAAAATGGAAAGAAAAATAATAATTCAAAAATAATTAGGTGTGATCTTTATATTTTAAGGCTTCTCAGTGGGTGCAGAGAAAAGAAATCAAGCAGTGAAAGAGAAGCAAGTCGATGTTCTGCAACTCACCAGAGGAGAGGGAGAGCACCAGGCTTGGCAAGGGCAGGGATCCATGCTTTCCCTTCAACACCTGCTGCCTTACTAAAGAGGTTCTTACAAGTCCTGTCAGACTAAAAGGCAAGGACCAAATATAGAATGAGACTCTTTCCTGCCCCTTTCCTATATTTTCCTTCTAAAACAAGGCCCATTTCTTGAGCATAGTAACCTGAATGCTTTAAAATCTGAGCTCTGAATAATGACCTGAATTCACTGGCTCATAAAGCCATCCTTGGTTACAGAAGAAAAATGACCAGATAGGTGGACTGACAGGCAGGGAGCAGACACTATGTTCATACATGAAGTGTTTTTACAGGATCTGTGAGTACAGCATATGTTCTGTGAGATTGCAGTCCCAAAGCCATTTGCTAACCTGGGTTTCAATGTGCTCCTTGGCTGCAGCACTTGCACTGAGGCCCTGGCTGAGTGGTAAAAACAAGATTATGTCACCCTCCTTCACATCTGCTGCTCTTCTTGGAGAATATCTAAACTCAGCATGATTCATTTGAAAAATTGCGGTTTTCTGAGCAACTGTGCATTTAGAAAAAATATTTAAAGAACTGATTAAATGTTTTTTAATCACTTTCCCCTAGTGCTTTGGTGGTCACTTGCAATGGGGAATGGCTTCAATTTGAAAGTGATTAGGTTTAGTTTAGACAGTAGAAAAAAATTCTTTGCTCTGAGAGTTGTGGGGTACTGGAAAAGGTTGCCCAGAGAAGCTGTGGATGCCTCATCCTTGAAAGTGTTCAAGGTCAGATTCGTCTTAGTCACATGGAGAATTTGTGATTTTTGAAGTTTTTTGGTTTTTTTTTTTTTTTTTGGATAAAGTAGTGATGGCAACTCTTTACATGAAAGTGGGAAAATGACTGTGCACAGAAAGGAAAATTCGTATTCACTGAGCCTGACAGTGTGAGTTATTGCAGAGATACAACAGAGAGATTCTAGCAATAGGAATTCCTGCCTCTCAATAGAGGTGTGTTATGCAGCCATTGTGGTGCACTGGGAATTGCTTCCTCCTGGAACAGCTGCCAAACTGGGCCCTGCATTTCAGGCTATGTAGGGACAACACATTTCTGAGCTATGTTAAAGCATTAAGCACAAAAAAATCGTAAGCGGTAAATTTGATAAATGGTCTGAATGGATCAATTTCAGATGAATTTTCCTTGTTTTAAAAGAGAGCTTCCTGAGGTTGAGATGGAATTTAAATACAATAAAATATTCAATACAAAAATGTCAACAATGTTATAGACTGCCATAAAAAAGTGTTGAGGAAACACTTAATTTTCTCTCAGAAATGAAAATGGTTCTTTTCTCTGAGGCATAGTAGAAGTACTCAGGTGTGAAAGAAATAGTAATCCAGAACAGGGCAATAGCAGGATAAATTTAGTTGTGACAAGATGATTGCCTTTTGCCTGCATGTTGCAATAGGTAAACATAAATCAGTCAAGGTGTACAACTGGTCAATCACTGAAAAACATATAAAAGTACCCGAAATTGTTTTTCCACTTACAGCTGCAGCAGGCACAGTTTTTGTAGAGCTGAAGTGGTATGCACTCCACTATGTGCTTTCAATGTCACGAGCTGGGAGAACAACTACAACTCTTTCCAAGTTAAATTTATGAGAGAATTCATACATCTGCATTAACAGCTGGGATTCTGTTTGAGGTTAGGACTGGTAAACATTGCTGCTTCCATATAGGTGTCAATATGTGTGCTGGCTGCCCAAGCTTCCTTACCAGTCAATGGGAATTTAGTCAGGACAGTCAATGGAGGTTCAAGAGCTCTTCAGGTGAACAAATGCTGCTCACTCTGGGTCAGCTGAGCAGCTTTGAAGAAGGCATTGGCTGGGAGCTGGTTTTATTTGTCTAAACATATGCATGCAATACCATTTGGAACTTGTCAAAATCATCTTCCATCATCTCCAGAGGGATCAATTCACAAATCCATGAATCTGCCAGGCCTGTGTCACATCTGCCAGACCTGTGTGGCTCCCTTGGAGAGCAGAGGATATCTCAGATCGTTGTGGACAGCTGTGTTCAGGCACCTGTCCTAACTCCAGTGACCACAACAGGAATTTACCAGTGTACCTCACATTTTGTGCATGACTATACACATCCCTTCACACACGGGCATCTCTGCGTGTAACATAAAGTGTAGATGTGTATATAGGCATGTATAGGTATAATTGTAGAGACAGATACAGGTGGAGGTGTATGTGTATCTATGGAGACTTTCCTCTGTATGTAGTTTGATCATATACATTTATACAAACCTGTAGGTGATTATATGTGTACCTATATGGGGCTATATATAGGTGTACTTATAGTGTACTGGTTTGCCTCTAAATGTGCTGCTTAAATTTTGCTTTTTGATCCAGAGCAGATGCTGAACCTAAACAGCTGTTTTCTTTTGCTTTCATGGAAACAGAGTTTCCCAAATGAAACCAGTGGTATACAGAAAAACTCCCATCTAATGCCCTCTTGTCTCACTTGGTAGCAGTGGGGCTGCCTAAAGAGCTAGTGGTTGTGGTTAAAAAATAAAGTAAAAAGATTTCTAGATGTACTACTTTGAGGTCAGTTTGGAAGCTGTGATATTGGATTGTATCAATTCACATTTTTGAAATTGGCAGCCCAGCTTCCTTCTGCTCAGTGCCTTATAGATCCATCGGACTTTTCTCCCCACTCTCCATGTTATTATGTTAGATGTGCAGCATGAGTGGAAAGTCCAGTGGGACTGCTTATGTTTCTTTACAATATCAGTATCATTTCTGCTGCCATGAAAGAATGACTCCTCTCCTCTCCTCTCCTCTCCTCTCCTCTCCTC
>JAYDZK010000169.1:66839017-66888599 GCA_034509185.1 Euphonia xanthogaster | reverse complement strand
TCTCCTCTCCTCTCCTCTCCTCTCCTCTCCTCTCCTCTCCTCTCCTCTCCTCTCCTCTCCTCTCCTCTCCCCTCCCCATACATTCCACTTCCACTATTATTTTTTAAATTTTCACAATTTACATATATAAACATATTAACATCTCTTGTAACTATTTCCTCATTAAAGTACTCCTCTCCTGTCAGCCAGAGTTAACTGTGTCCTAATGATCTCCTCTGGTTCCAGTGAGAATAAATGAGGAATGCCACTTACTCCTTCAGGAGCACTAACTTTGGCAGTTATGTTTACTTTCAGTAATGAGCTTTAATTACTTTAGCAATTACAAGCATTTGACTGAATTTCCACTGGCTGCACACAACATCTCTACTGGTGGGACTGTGCATGCTCTCTGATCTCCGCCCAGGGCTCTGTAGAACACAGTACCAGCCGTATTCCATTAGTCTCTAAAGCAGTAAGCAAGCAAAAGCCCTCCAGATTTACACTGCTAGATTTAAATTAGTACCTCTCGCCTTTCATGTCAAGTAGAGATTGAAACATCCTGGATGCTGCCTTGTTTCTCAAGTGAGATAATGGTTAAATCATTCAATGTAAACAATCTGTTCACTACATGGCTTTCCCTGGCTTTGTAAGAGACTCTGTCAATGCTGCTTTCTTAGCAGAGGTCTCTGGGCTGATGTTTATTGATACTTTTGGGTATAGTGTGTCAAATGGTCTTCCTACAAGTGTTTGCCCCATAAAGTGTGTGCTACAGACAGAAATCAGAAATCTGTTTCCTTCCTGAATTACATATGGCTGTCAATACTTCAGAAGTTAGAAAGTTAAAGCTTGTTGTAAGATTCAGTTATGTTATCTCCTTAAAGATGTTGCTTAAAACTGTGACAGAAGATGCTTAAACTCCCCTTCCCCTTGCCATATTATTTGCAACCATTTTCTTCAAGTGTACATGAACCAGATAAAAGGATGATTATGTTTAAAGGGCATGCACTAAAATGCAAGGGAAGGCCAGAACTGAAGCTGCATGTTTAGCTTCGTGCTTCTGGAGATATTTTTCCTCCCTTACTCTCCAGTCACAAGGTCTGCGACTGTCCTCTGTGACCACCGGTCTTCATCCCAAACCACAGCTCTTGAATCATCTTCTTCAGCATGTCTGGGAAGCACTGAACCTGTGGATGTGTCAGCAGGGACCCTGTCTGTGCTTGCATGTTGTGCTCCCAGACAGTCCTTAAGAGACTAAGGGGCAATTGTAAAGCACTCCTGCCTAGTCACAAGTTGGGAATGCTGGTAATGAGCTCTGCAGGTGTGTGGCTTGCTCTGCTAGGTTATCCTGGCTCTGTGTAATCCTTGGTGTGGACAGACTCTTTTAGAAGGGATTTGTGGGATAAAGTTCTAGGAATGCCAGGGAGATATGTGAATAGCTTTCAGGTCTTCAGGAGCAACACTGACTCCTGCAGCACATCACAGTGCTGTGGGCAGCTGAGCTACCTCTGCTGAACTAGTGTGGATAATGAGAACAGCCTCTGTGGAAAGTCAGATAAACTGGTCCTTTTGCAGAGAAGTCTCCTTTCAAAGGGAAAGGAACAGGAATGAGCTCTGGGAAGGATCAAGGAAAGCAGAATTGTGGTGTGGCATCCGTTACAGAATCCAGAGAACTAATAACTCTTGGCTACCCTGTCCTCTCCAACAGCTAAAAAGTTACCAGATCACAAAAATCCCTTCAAGGAGATTAAAGGTTAAATTGGAAGAATAACCAGACTGAGTATGACTGACTCTCTCCTCCCTTTTCCCACTCTCTGCACATAATGATGCAGCTTTAGGTGAATGCCAGAAGGACCAGGTGTCCTCCCTTTCCCTCCTGCCTCTACCGTGAAGTTTCAGGATGCCTTTCAATGGTCTCCTGGAGCTCTGCAGCTGTGCATTATGCCTTGTGAAGGGAATTGGCTACATTGCACACTTTGGCTCCTCAAACAGTAATTACTTCAAAGAATTATTAGCACAAAGGATGATTTCTCATGTGAATGAGGACAACACAAACATGCAGGTTATATTTCTGCAGACTAGAAATAGAGGCCAATCATTCA
This sequence comes from Euphonia xanthogaster, assembly GCA_034509185.1. Taxonomy (NCBI): domain Eukaryota; kingdom Metazoa; phylum Chordata; class Aves; order Passeriformes; family Fringillidae; genus Euphonia; species Euphonia xanthogaster. The sequence continues at coordinate 66,886,521 of JAYDZK010000169.1, read as the reverse complement.
TGCCGTGAGTCCTTCCAGAGAAAGTCTCTTCTCCCCTGCTTTCTGTAGAAAACTTACAGGGAGGGAGAATAGTTTCTACTCCTAAATATATTTGCACAGAAAAACTAATGAGCTGTGGGAACTGTCACAGATATAGTCAAAGAGAGATTTTTCAGAGGAGGGTTTGCATGTATTTTTGATATGATCAACAAAGATTTTTGGTGACTGTAGAAAAAAAAAAGCCAGAAAATCATCTGCCAAGACTGAACAAAATGTGCGTAATTTAAAAACAAGAAAAAAATCCCAGCCCAAAACAGCTGCTCATGCTTTCTTTTTTATTATTGCATATATGAAAGGAATATACTGAGTTCAATTCACAGAGGTGCTGGAGGCACTCATGTAGTGCTCCACACTTCTTGGAAATCCCATCCATGATGAGAGAGAGCTGGGCCTCCAATCAGGTCTTCCACCCTTTTGCCTGAGGCTGTGATTTGACATGACAGTTGGTATCACAGTGGGTTTGGTGACAATACTGCACATGTTCCCACCCCTTTGACTGCTCCAGCAGTTGATCCATGACAATCTGTACAGCCACACTGTTACTGGAATCAAGGATGACTCTTGCAGAAAAATCACTTGGCAAAAAAAAAATTAAAAATTACCTGATTGTTTTTTACCCTAACACAAATGGGTTATTAAAGACTGAACAGATTTAATTAGTTATTAATACTTTATTGCTTCAATTATGATCAAAAATGCCTCTATGTGTATTGTCTATTTATTATTTTTCACTCCAAAAGAAGTTTATGTGAATGGAAGTCATGCACTGTTTGTCAGACAGAGCCTTATACTCACAGCAGGAGTAGTAATTGAAATAACAATTTCCTACTATCTTCATATTTACTTAGACTTTCAGAAAAAATCTGGAGAAATGTGGGACATCATTACTGCCTAAAACCAGATATATTTTTAAAAGGACAAGGGGGCTGGGGTTTTTGAGAGGTTTCTCCCAGAAGAGCAAAAAAGTATAAGTGTGGCCATGGGATTTAGCACGTCTCTAATTCTACAGATGTCCAAACCAGCACAGAAATGCTTTTGAAATGTTTATTTTTGTGTTTCCTCTCTTCTTTTCCAAATGGTCACAGATCATCAGGAGTCTTGAAAGCATTTACAATTAATGTCATGACTCCCAATATTTAGATATGAGTTCAAGACTTTCACCCATTGGTTTGACATGACTTGGGAGGCCCACTTACATTAAAACAATGCTTAACATTTTTGCAATTGTGGTGGAACAGGAATCTGGAGAAACAGAACAAAACATGGGGCAGTTAGAACAAAAATATTTGTTTTCTAATAAACGGCCAAAGATAGGCTTATCCACTGGAATTTGATAACTAAGTGAAAAAAGTAAAAATAATCAATCTTAAAAAATAGCTCTGATATAAGATATTTTAATTTAGAAGTTTCAGTTACATTAAAAAATTTTATTTTGTTCCAAGAAAGTTACAAATACACATCCAGGAGAACTCGTGGTGCCCAGGGTTAGGATTTTTCTGTAGAAGCAAAGGAGGATTTTAACAAAATTAGTCAAAAATCAGCAAGTTACCTGAAATTCTGTGAAATATTTTAATTCCTAAACTGTTATTTCATGATTGGGATTCAGTTGCACGGCTGGTAGTCAAAGAGAATATCTTGAGATAACTGATCTTCCATATGCACCCTCTACAATAACAGGATTTCTGTAATGTGATACAGTGAAAGGAGAGCATTCTTTTGTCGTATGCAGGAGACATCTAAATAAAGATAACCTTTCTTTGTCTAATATCTTCCTCTACTTTATTTTTTATAGAGTGGGTTTCTTTTCTTTTTTCTTTTTTTTTTTTAACTGTATTCTCTGCTCACAGGGATTTCACACTGCTTTAACTTCACTGACTTTGGAAGAATTGCATCTGAGTTACATGGGTGTGATTTACTGGGAATGAAGCCCATTATGGATAATTACCTGTAATGCATTGTTATAATTCTTTTTATTTGAGAGAATTTTTTGCTCCCTTTCCCCAGGGTGTGTTCCATTTGCTCCAGTATAGGAGTTAGAAAGGGAAGCTATTTATTTTTCATGTTTTTAAAGGCACAGAGAGCATGAAGAAGGTTAGCTGGGTCCCACTGTTGTGAGACCTCTTTTTTCCTATACATTTCTTCCTGATATTGTCTGGATTGCTGAGGCAATTATTGTGGCCAAAACCAAGGTCATCCTGGAGATCAACAAGCTGTTAGAAAGAGGCTGAGAAAGATGAGAACAGGTTAGACATTTAACTGAGGTATGGACATCATTCCTCCAAATACCTTCTGAGACTTCTGCAGGCAGCCTGAATCCATGTGCAGCCTTTCTGCAGGCAGTGGTCATGAGACACCAGCTCAGAGTCCAAAGCCCATCCCTCCTTGGCGTGCCAGCAGCCACGCAGCTGCTCTTTGCCGGGGTTTTCAGGGAAGACCAATGTTCCTCGATGCTGTGTGCCTCACATATTTTCATGTTCACTCCCTTTGTTCACCTGCATCATGCATTGTATAAGGAAACATCTCAAAAAGCCATCTCAAAAGCTGGCTTGTATGATTGGGCTCAAGTTTGACCTCTGGGACTTGGGTGCATTGTGGAAAGGGAGTGTGTTAAAGCAGCTCTCTCAGGGAGGGTGTTGTTTGCTGACTTCAGGGGGCTTGCTGAGAAAATTGCACAGCTTCTGCCTTTGTCTTAATAACAAACATCAGCCTATTTTTAAGTCTATTGGTCTGAACAGAAAGAAAGGCAGGGCACTGGAAGACAAAGCCCTGGAAATTAATTTTGATACACTTTTCATACATTTGAAGCAGATATAAACCATTCCAAAATTTCTCCCGCATGTTGGTTTCCTGTGGTTGATTTACAGGCTGTGACAGAAAATCCATTTCTGTTCCTGTAGATGCTAAATTCATTACCTTGCCACAGAATTCAGATTCTCCACTTCTCCTTGAACTTCAACTTGTTACTATGGCAACCAGTGCCAGACAATATATTTTTTTCTTCTCACTTTTTTCCATTGGCATGGTTGCATATTGCAGTAAAAATAGTATCCTTTTGCAATATTAATGACAAATTTACAAAAATAACTTGTTTTTTATTAAAAAGTTTCCCTCTGCACTGTGATTTTAGGACATACATTATATATGCAGAATAAGTCTGATTAATCACAATAAAATCAAAAACTTTCTATATTAACAGGGTATATTTTCCTTACAGTTGCACTCCAAAAGCTTTTTTCCCCCCTTTATTCCTTCAAACCTTTCATCAGATGGACATTTTAGGTTACAGTAAAATGCTTTTTGAAATGGATTGCATTTTTCTTCAATAAGTAACTGGTCACTGTTCCGTGTTTCAGAGGTTGCCTCCTCTCTACAGTTTTCAGAAGTATTGAGGGATTAGCTTGCCAGTAAAAGTCCATGCTGTTTTGAACCTGTCTCTTTCTGAAGTCTTGTTTAAATTCCAAATTGGTTTCTGAGGGGGGAGTCTGTTCTTTGCTGCAAGAAATCCAAGGAATGTCAGGAGGATGGAAATGAAGTCAGTCAATCAATAGGCTGCCCTTGCTCTCCTGAATGAGATGGAAGGCTGATAAACTAAGGCAAGTATTAGATTATTAGACTGATTGGCAGTGCCTTGGCCAGAAACAGCAGCCTCTGTAAAAATGAATAGAAGGTATTCAAGAATTCAAGGTTTCAAGAATAATGAAGTTGGGACTAATTTAGTAGTAATGACTGACATACACTAACTGCAAAGATGCTTATCCGTACATACAATGCTTTGTTCCACCTTCCCTTGTATATATCATTTATTTAAGCCAATAGATTCTTAGCAGACAAGTGCTCTGCATGAGTCTGAGACTTGTACAGGGAGTTATACTGAAAAACACCTATGCAAGAGAAGTGTTGAAGTGGCAAAAGATCTCAGTAAACAGGGTTTTTTTGCTCCTCATGCAGAGCATGGAATTATGTTACTCTGTATCTACCTTCCCATATGTCTTCTATGAATGTTTAATCTTTCAACTGGTTTTACTGCACCATTCTTACTACAGTGCATAAGGGGGAGACAATTGCTAATAAATGGATTTTCTTGACAGCTCTCTGAGATGAAAGCGTACTGCTATTCAGGCTTGTGGATACGTCATCTGAGTGACTTAAAGCCTAACCTCTACAAGAAAAGTCATCCAATCTGAGAAGCCCATGGACTAATTTACAGAGCTTTTAGGTTTTTGTGTTGCACACCCAGGGCACAGGCATTCCCTGGCTGCAGCTACAGCCGCAGATTAACCTTTACATAGCTCAATTGGCAGCACAGCCTTGATGACTCACAGAACATGATACACCATGTGCATTAACTCAGGTAGGAATCCTGTAGGAAAGTTGCAAGATGATCATGAACTGAAAGTTCATACTAAAATACCTTTAAAATGTACTTAATTGATGTCAGTGTAACCTGTTTAGTTCTGGGAGTTCCTAATTTTTGCTTACTTATATATGAAGCTATAATATTACTTTAAGGATTTGTTAATGGTTAAATGGTTGCCTCCTATTTCTTTTCTCCTTTCTCCATCCTGCCCCCACCCCCCCCGCCACTCCCCCAGCACTGTCTTTTTAATTGCTGGTGAGATCAGGATGAACAGTGAGAGCATAGAACAGACAACATGGAATATTTCTCACCTACCACTTGATGCTCAAAGATTAGACTTCTAAAGATGAAGCATGCATATGCCTTGACAGTGGATGGGGAGAAATTCTGTCCTTCAAGGTGCCTTGCACCTGAGATCTCAAATAAATTGAAGCAAGAATAAGGACTTTGCTTTACATTAATCCTTTTGAGTTTACCATGAACATCACTTTTTTCCCCCCATGAGGCAGAAGGATATTCTTCAGGGCAGATTTAGTACTTTATGTATTTGGGCCCAGATTCTTTAATCGTGACCCTCTCTTACTTTTTATTACTCTATACTGATGCAAATATGTGTTTTTGCACAGTCATTTGTGGGAATGTTTGCATATGAAATGAAAATTATAAACTTTTCTGGAAAGAGACAGCTTCTAGGCCTTTCAAGTACTTACATTTTGCTTGCAGTTATAGTGCTCATTTTTGTTCAATAACTACCCTGAAATTGAATGTTCCAGAGTTTGACACTATACAAATAAATGCCAACAAGAGCAGTACATCTGGTTTCAATAACAACAGCAATAATTTCCAATATTTGTTTTCATAATGAAGGACCGGAGTCCAACAGCATTACTGGTGAGAAGAGCACTGAAAGTGAGAAGGGCATATAATTTATTACACACACAAAAACTATGTTAAAAGAACATTATTAAGGTTGTAAAGTCAACCACTTGAGACTTAGGAAATGCCAGAATTAAGGTGGTCTGTGCAACTTTAATTTGACCTTGTCAGTGTATGCCTCCAGATAGTCTTTAGTTACATGAATGTATGTGATTTCTCTCCAAGACACCCAGCTCAGTCAGTGCACGGAGAGTGTAAGTTGCCCATTTAAGGAACAGCTATGCAATACTTATTTCCCTTCTCATGTCTGGCATGTGATACTTTTGCTCTGCACCATGCAAACCTTGCTCTGAAGGAAAAATGGTTAATTTCCTCCCATACAGTTTTCTCTTGCTCATTACTGCTGCAAATCATTACTTTGCAGCATCATTTTTGTAGAAATCTGTGTCTGTGTTAGTGAGTCTGTATGGCAGAGAGGGGGCTGATGACCTAACGCTCACACTGTGGGGGATTTGCTACATCTCTTCAGCATATTTTGAATACTTGTGAGCAGCTGGGGGGCATTAGGTAGAGGTACCAGCAAAGCAACCTTCCAGTTTAATCTCACCCAAAGAAAACTGACCTGAGTGATGCAGGAGAGTGCAGGAATGCAAACCAAAGCATGGCAAGTGGGAATGACTGGGAGATCCTCTTCCAAACCACACTGCAGCTCAGACCTAAGAGGCTGTGTTAAGCACATCCTGGGAGAGGACCATCTGTTTTACAGATGGAGGAACCACACACACAGAAGTCGGAGCAAAAAGCATCAACTAAATTTGGGTGTGAATGTGAGATAACAGAAATTTAATTCCGTTCAGACTTAGCAGCTGTCCCTTCTCTGACAGTCCCTTGCTGCTGTCAGAGACCCATAGACCTGATATTTTCCTGTCCTAGTGTTTCATCCTTTTTTAAATTCAGGTTGATCCTTCACTGCACATTAAAATCAGTAAGTCACATAGCCCACCTCCATATTAGAAAACTACACACAGCCAGGGCAAGGGTCATACCACAGCTTTCTTCCACATGGCTTTTTTCCCTCCCTGCCTCTCAGCAGTCCCAGAAAGCCTCATCCATATTGCTTACTGGGTACATACTCTTGCTCATGTTCTCCTCAAAACTGTGACTGACCAGCTATTGCCGGGACAATTTCCTTGTCTTTGGCATGGATAATCATGCAGTTGCCATAGAACAGAGACTATAACTCTGTTTTCTTCCCTTCCCAAGATCACATTTCCCATTTGGGGACTATGAGCTCATACTTTTTTCCATGTCCACAGAGCTTGAAATAAATCCAGCTGTATATAGTCAGGAAATTCCAGCACTTGGTATTTCCATTTCCTTAAAACATTCTATTTGTTTTATCTGCATTTAATTTCATCTGGAGGTTGGGGCTGACAAGTTGCTGATCTGTAAACTTTGCTTGGTTTCATCCCCAGAGCACCATGAACTTTCTCTATGAAGGACAGATGCATGATCATTAATACCCATGCAGCTTTTCACATTCCTCATCACACAGTGTGGGAACACGGAATTTCTTGTCCCTCTTGCACAGATCCCAATGGTACCAATGAAAGAAGAAGAAAATTACTTCCTTATAATCTAATCAGTGCATTTGCTGCCACATTGCCCCAGAACAGTAGCACATCTGATACTATTTTGAGTTTGGACTTTGGGCAATCAGTCCCATTTTCCAAATGTTCAGTATGAGGTATGCTGATGTTTCACAGGTGGTAAGAGTCCCCTATCCTAAACCAAACAAGTAGTAGCACATCTTATTAAATTACATTACTTCAGCCCTACTGAGCCACTTTTTTTTCCCCCTAAATCAAATATCATAAAGTGAAAATAATGATTAAAAGGAAATTGTTAGAAACACTTTCTTGTCCTAAACATGATGGAAAATGTTCAATTAAATGCAAATCTTCCTGTCTACAAACCACAGCAATAAACCACCACCACTATTTTTCATAGTGGATCATCGTGCAATATGGGTTTTTAATAAAATATATGACCTAGACCAAACCTTGGCTATTGCTCTTATCTATAATTTTTTATAAAGACATCAGGCATGTTTGATTTCTCTCATTAAACTAAATCCATTCCTGTATTTAGGTTATTGCTCTTTCAGAATCACATCTACCACATTTCCAATTGGTTTTAATTACCTTTCTTGCATTCTCTTTCTCAATATGTTTTTCTTCAAAATGCTTTATGTTGATGGCAAAGCATCTTGCTGAGGCATGTTTATTGAAACATGCTACTTAAAAAACTAATTATTGGGTAGATTATACTTTTCTTTTAACAAATGCACTTGACTATTTTAATTCCTTGGCAGAAAGAAATAATTAACAACTATCTTGAATGCCATACTGTGTATATGTGTGTGATCTTGGTGAATAGATGCTAAGGTTCATGATCCTGCTTTGGTATCCCTTAGATAAGGAAAGACCTTTAATCACTTTGGAAGAAAGTTTGCATAGATGGTAACAGTAACAAGGGATTAGAAGATTATTCAGAACTGTTTTGTGAGAAAGATATATAAGGAAGAGTCTGTATGAAAATTTAAAAGCTTGGGCTAGTTTCCAATCTGATGTAAAGCTATGTGGTGTGTCAGAATTTACTAAAATTTACTCTGGGAAATGTGATGGCTTTGTTTCCTCATGTTGTTCCCCCTATTTGTCTGCTCCTTTTCCAGTTGATTCTACCGGCAGGTTTTTCCAAACAGGCAAACGCAGAAGCAACGAGACGGGGGAAAAAACCCAGAATGTTATCACTCCAAATGAGAGCAGTTGAAGTTATTCCACAGGTTAAAATGAAGATGTATGGCAAATGCAGACCACAAACACAGGGATTGGAGAGGAGTTAACATCTTGTTTTCTGGTGGTTTTCTCTGAGTCCTGCTTCTTTACTTCTTTCATTTTACATAGGAAAGAAATCGCCCTTTTCTTGCCCAGGCCAGTTTATACAGAAGATCTTGACTGCTATTTAGCACATCTTCAGAAGAGAAAGGAGGTCTCAGTGTCACACAAGCAAAGAGCAGAAAAGGTCATGGTGAGAACTTTCTGGAGCTTTAAGTGCCAGAGTATTTTTACACAAAACGAATGGTAGCTATCTCATAGTGTGGGTTTCATTCTTCCTATTTTCAGCTTTCTCTGTTTTATTAAATACGTGTCCCTAGTATTTTTGGTCTGTCTGGTTTTAATTTTCTCATGTATTCAGTTTCAAGAAACACAGAAGCAAGGACAAAACCTGATTTTTTTTCACTGAAATGTTTGCCTTTTAGGGCTGGGTTCAGGCAGCTTACAGGTGCTCAGTTCAGATGTCTTGCAGCCTGAAAAGGAGCCATCCAGCCTTGATGGATAAATACTCAGGATTGATGTGTGTGCTCACCAGAGGGACAGAACATGATATCATCATGGTATCTACACCTGTCTGGAGCTCATGAGATCGAATCAGAGCTGTGCAGTGCATGATTCCCATCACGTGGGGTGAGTTTCATGGAAGGGTAGGTGCTTGCCTGCTGTGCTTATGTTTCTTTGAAGTGGCCATGTGAAAAGCACAGGGTCCTTCCATGCCACATCACTCAGTCATGAGAGGGTGTTTGCAGAAGTGGGGCAACATAATAACTCAGACAGGGCTGCCTTTATGCACTTGCAGGTGTCTATGTTGAGGTATGTGGGGGATTGCACAGACCAGCCTCCAGCTTGGTTTTACTCACATAACAAAATGTTTGCTGTGCCTACTTAGCTCTGTCGTACCAAAATCATGCCAAACATGGAAGCAATGAAAAGCTGAATAGGGAATAACACCTTTTAAAGCACATTAATAAAGTTTTGAAAAATAAAAGTAAGGGGAATTCATTAGTCTAAAATACAACCTGTAAGTGGAATTCATTAGTGTAAAATACAACCTCTAATCTTTTAAAGGCTGCCATAAACCTATAACCATAGATTTTGGAGTACTTAAATGATTGTATAATACCAAAATGTTTATATGGGCATGCATACAACTAAATTTTAGACCTGTTGTGTTTTTCAGCATGATCTGACGGCTGCTGCACAGAAGCTGTTGGTAGGAATAGGCTCTGTTTCTCTTTTCTGCCAAAATTTACAGCTAATGAGATGCTATTTTCTGCACTCCTTGGCTAGTGCAAAACTGTATTAGTTAGGTGTTGTTTTTATGATTTAAGATTTACAATTTCTAATGATCATAGGCAAGGAAAACCTTTTATTCACTTAAGCACCATGGGAGATGCCATGTAACAAAATCACCATGTAATTTTCACTACAGAAGTATTGTTGCTTCAATGCCACTGTGATTTTTTTAGGCTTACACAAAGAACCAAATCCTGACCCCTTGGCTTGCGCTAGGCAAAAGCTGTGCGAGCATCCCTGTAGAGTGGATTTTTATTTTCATGAATGATTTCCTAAAACTTTGGTGAAGCAGGAGTAATCTGAAAACTGATAAAAGTGGAATTAATATAGTTTTCTGGGAATTAACATCTCATCTTCCAATTCTGGGAAGTGAAGTCACCTATTTTATTCAGGTGTATTGAATTCAGTCTGGTTACTTGAAAATAGAATTACTATTCTAAGTAAAACTATCAGAAAATGTCCCAGAGAAAACAACCTTTTTTTTATGGCAAAGCCATAAAAACCTCATACTATGCCTGAATTAATACAATTTACAGTAACTCTAAAGTCAGCTGTAATTCAAAAAGAAGGAAAGAAAAAAGCTGTTTCTGAAGTTAGATGATAATTCTGAGAATTTACTTTCTTTCCTTCTCAGTATTGACTCAGTGTTTGGAAGTTTATGCTTCCCAATGATTTCAGCTCACACAGATAAGATGTAATGCTTGTTACATTAGTATTTTGAAGAGGTTTGGCATAAATGAATGGGTAATTTTTCAGTAAATCGCTCAGGCTGAAATTAATATATTGAGTTCCTGTGATTTCTACACATTTTTTGGCTTGTGGTCTCATCTCTACAGGAATGCATGCTTACATGTTCTGCACATATTTTTGAGGAGACTAAGCACTAAGAATGGACACTGTTCTTGTGGCACCAGCTAGACAGTGCTAGACCATATTAATATCCAAGGCAATGATAGAGTATTGACACTGCCATCATCACTCAGGCCAGCAACTAATATGTGAATGTGCTACACCCTTGTAGGAGCTTGAATATTTTTATTCCAAGGTTCAAACCTCATAGGCTTTTGTTTCAATAAGAGTACAGATTGACCTAGTTGTATCTAAAGCACTCATGCTTTTATATTATTAATTGCATATAGCAAGAAAATAAGTTTTTGGACCTGGATCTTGTTAATTCCCCGAAAACTATATTCATTCCACTTTTATCAGTTTTCAGACTACTTCTGCTTCACCAAAGTCATAGGAAATCATTAATGAAAATTAAAATCCACTCTACAGGGATGCTTGCACAGCTTTTGCCTAGCGCAAGCCAAGGGCTCAGGATTTGGTTCTTTGTGTAAGCCTACAAATTTTTTCATTTTGACTATCACACTCTCCTTTATAATGCAAATTGCTCTAATGATGATGCAGTGAAGATTTTCCCTTCACACAGGTTTGAATGTCTAATTGGCCTCAACTGTAATATGGGCCCTTTACAGTCAGGTGGTGTAAGTAATTCCTCTGACCACATGCCATAAACCCAGACTCTTGTTGTGGGTTCAATACAATCCAACTGGCCATATACATATAAACATGATTATTCGGTAGCTGAGGACAAGTTTTCAGATGATTGAGTCTGACAAGAAACACCGTCTAATGTACTAAACCTTTTTTAGTCTAATGTACTAAACTAAACTTTTATAGGCAGTCACTGCTGTCCTTACACCTGCCTTTGAGCTTATCCCACAATTGCAGCTGCTCTGATGAGAGGAAGAGCATGTTCAGCAGGTGGAGTGGGTGGGTGGCCAGCTTTGCTTGAGGCACAGGGGACAGTCAGGTGGACATGCATGGAGGCATTGCAGTCACGTGTTAAATATTCTGAAGGATGGGAAGGGCCTTTAACACCATAAAGGGACCAAAATAGAGAATTTTGTTAATCTCTACAAGGGACCAAAGACAAAAGTCTAAGGAGCAAATTGCAGCCAATGAAGAAGGACAAATGACCAGAGTGTTGTAAGTATTGAAAACACTAGCTATTCTGTTGGACATTCTTCAGAGAAATAAGGCAAACCCACACCCCCAAAAAAGCATAAAACCCCCTATCAAAACAGATATAAACTATGTCATACCGTGTGGTACTTCTGCTTTTGTGTGTTTACATGTTTTTAAAACCGAATTCAACATTTTCTTCCGACAAAGACAAATGTTGCCTCACTGATTCTGAGAAGACAACTTGTTTGATGAAGGTTTGTACAACACTGAATTAAATTTAAAGTCATGGTTTATAAGGCTGATACAATCAACTGACCAACCACCCACCCAAATATAACTAACTCAGACAGCTGTTTCCCCTTTATAATTTATGCACATATTGAAAGATATGCTCCATTAGAAACCTTTACTCATTGATTCGGAGTGTGTTTAATCTACAGTCACAGAATTCGCTGGAGCAATGTAGTGGTTTCTGAACTAGCTTTAAGGTAGATCTGCCGTGGATAAATCAACCTCCACAATATAAGCCCTGGGCAAGAAGTTGAATTAAGAATACCTTGTGTATCTGGACTTCATACAGCTGTCACTTGTTTGATTGTTATGTAGTCCTTGTCTGAATTGTTTGGCCATCATTTATACTAAAATAATGCATATCAGTTCATCAGTGCAAAAGGACATTAGTGCTGCCTCCATGTCGCCAAGACCTGGCCTCTAAGCTGGGAATTCCTGCTAAGGTTATCATGAAGAGATTAAACAGTACTGACAAGTGGGGGTGTTGGTAGGGACATACCATGAGTAGAATAAATTGGTACAATTGTACCATTGAATACCTTCAGCCAGATGTAAGACATCTCCCTCAGAGAGCTTCCTGAGTAGGAAAGCAATTATTGCCATATTGCATAACAAGTTCGAGCAAGAGGACAGGTTACCATGCAGAATAAGGACAGGAGTTCTGGTGTAAAGATTTATGGATCTTTGCACATGAAAGCACTCATGTAGCAGAAGACAAAAGAGAAATTTTCTCAGCCGTGCGGGGTGGGGGGGGGAAGGGGGAGGATATATGTTTGTGAATGTGGGATAAGAAAAAGAATGGTTGTGGCACAAGAAAAAGAATGGTTGGAAACTTGACTGTCCAGTTCCAGATGGCAAGTGACCCATGTATTAAGAGATCAAGAGACCCAAATCCTGGAGAATGTAGCAAAAGGAGTCAGGCCCACTAGGGCTTCTGGAAAGTGCTGGAGGTTTTGTGAGAAAGGTTGTGTAAGTCAGGGGGCATCTTTTAATCCTGTCAGTTCTCAAAAGAGGGACACTACTAGATGAGAGCAGGAATAAAATAAGTGCATAGACAATCTTGAGTTGAACCCCTTTGGGCTACTGATTTTGTGACATTTCTAGATTATTCAGAGAACTACCAGAACTTCACACTTTTAAATCGCCAGCACTGGAGAACCCAGCAGTAAGGTCCTCACTGATCACACTGAAAGGCTCTGACCCATTTTGACTGGGTCATACTGTGATTTCCTAATTTATTTTTTTTTGTAGCTTATTTGCTTTGTGGACGTTTTATTTTTATTTTTTTTTTTATTTTTGTTTGGATTTTTTTGGTGGGTTTTTTTTTTTTTTTTTGTGTTTCCACATCCTCAGCTCTGGCAATAACAATGATATTTGCTAGTTATATGCCAATGTGTTGTGATTTTCTAATGACAAATACAAATATCATCTTTGAGAACTGCAGAGAGCCATTTTACATTTCAAGGAAATATGAACCTGAGTTGAAATTCAGAAAAATTAATGATTAACAAGGTGCTTTTGGCTAGCAGAGGAAGTTGGGTGAAGAATGATCATTGTATGATTAAATTTCCACATATCTCTAATGTGAGCAGCAAAATCCTCATTTGAGTGAGATGAAAAATACCTTCCTTGAAATGTACTTTCACTCTGAAACTGATAGTGGTGCTGCCTCTGATTTTCAAAAGGGCCAGTACGGCCAGTGTAGTGGTTTTTCAAATGAGCTAAGAAGCTGGTGGTGCTGCAGCTCCCCAGTGCACAGCCACCTTTCACAAACACCGCTCTCTTACAGAGCAGGGCCTTGCCTCTAGCCAGCATCAGGCTGGCTGAGCCCATGTTGGCAGCCTGTGCCTGAAATGCATCTTTTGTTGCTCTTCCAAGCCTTCTGAGGAGGTCCCCGGGGCAAGGCCCTGGCTGTCTGTGTGCCCATGCCACACCCTGTACGCTGCCAGTGAAGAGCAGCAGTTTTTGCACCCAGGGAAGAAGAGAAGATGATGATGATGGCTGCCCTGCAGCTGGTGCAGGAGAAAGCTGCTTTCTGTTGCTGGGATGTCTGGTTTTGGTGGGGTGAGGTGTAGTCACATGGGAGGAGGTGGGAAGGGAGCGAGGAAAAAAGGCTTATCTGCTACTTCCATGCCTGCAAGTGTTGGTCCCAGAAAACGTGCTGCTGCTTTTGAATTTTAAAGATGCAGGAATGGTGTAGATCTTCCTGCTTCCTGCTTTCAGTAACCATCTTTTCTGAGTGAAAATCCTCTCTTACTGCACCACAGAAAGTAACCTAGCAAGCTTTGGAAATTTTGGTGCACTGTGTCATGCTGAAAAACTCATGAAAACAACGCACACTTTTCCAAACCAGGCATTGCCAAAAATATTTTCCTTCATGGCTGCAAAAATGAAGCTTTCAAGTGTAACTAAGATTGCTCCCCCTTTCCCTGGCTTTATGGATGCAGGACTTCAATTCCAACAGCGGCTCATCTTCTGCATGGGAGCCTCCGTCAGGTTTTCACTCTGTGCCCATCCATCCCCCCTGGAGTGAGTTTATAGCAGCCAGCAATAAATGGAGAGGATTGAAGCAGATGTAAATAAAAAGATGGTGAGCATTTTTAGAGCAAAAGAATGAACTGGGATCACCTTTTTTCTAATCAGGCTGAATGACAGAGCTTGTACTTCTTCTTGGTCATCACTAATAAAATAAAATGTTATTAAAATGATTTAATTGCCAGAATTAAATTCCTGGACCCAAATAATGCTGGGTGCTTCTTGCTGCTCCTTATGAGTTGCTTCATATGCTGATTTTCTCAAGAATGATCAGTGTGTCAGATATTTTAGACTGATATTATATTTTATGCTTTAAATGTGCACAGATGTATTTAATATATCTGATATAGTGAAGCTGTCCATATGTGATGCATTATATATGATAATGCATGTATGAAAGAGTCTTTTATAGTCTCGCATTGTATTTCCATTGTGTAGGATGATGTATTATTTATTCACACACTGATTTCCACGTACATGTGTGCAGAAGCAAATTTGCATATGTCGTCTGTCTGATATAGTAACAAGCACGCACAAACACATGCCTAGAGTACAAATGGATAGATATTAAACATTTTCTAATATTCTCTTAGCAACAACATTTTGTTATTGATCACATCACGAATGTAGAACACTTATTCAGCATAAAACGTCTCTGTGCTTTCTGCAGTGGCTGCCATCTTTTTTTTTTCCTTCTTTCTTCAAATCCTCTGACCTCCCTTGGGAAGGCTTTTATGCACGTTCAGTATGCTCACACAACTATTTCTACCAGCACTGTTACCATAGAAACCAAGTGATTTCTTTTTTTTCAACCTCCTTCCTGTCAGGATTTGGACCCGGTGCCAGACCTTTCCACTGTTAGCACTAATATTTTTTCAATATTTGGACAGACCTTTTAAAGAAAAAAAAAATCTGTTTATATTTTCAAGATGTGGTACTTTGTTTTAGGATACAAATTCTCAGATACCAGCCAATTGATTCATATACTTCAAGGACCTAAACAGCTCTTTCTTTTGCAACATTTAGACCATGACATTTTGTAAGGAAGATGCCAGAATTGCTTATTAATTGTTGACTTCAACTCAGAATGTGAATGAAGGGATTTATGTAACAGGTCACTGGGCTGTGTCTCACGTTTTCGTTTTTTTAGAGCTCATTTTCAACACCTTTCTTTAGTATACACACAAATAGCTTCCTAACCACAAACAGAGACATGTAATTAATTACAATTTTATTTGCAAGTTATTGATTGGCATAATTTTCAGTCCTCACATTAGCAGCTTCCTCATATAAATTTTTAAGTATTTTAATTCTCTGACTACATAATATATTGATTTATTTAATGAATCTATGCTTAGTTAGATACACAACAGCATATATTAATTTTATAACTGTTCTATTTGGGCTGAATACATTATTTCAGTTATCATGACATAGAGAACATAGCTTTACACTGAATCAACTGACATATTTAAAGTGTCATTTGACTGAAACCACACATGCACATTAGGTCATATCTACAATTCAACACAGATATATACATCTGATAATTTTTAGTTCATATTAAATATTGTACTGAAAAGCAGAATCACAATCACACATTTTCCTGTCTGATTTCAACATCACCTTATCTTTTGGATGCAAATATCATGTTACTCCAGCAAAAGGCAGGAGAAGGAAGAGCTAAGATGATTTGAAGGTGTATTTCTCTCTTGTCATCAAGCACCGGACTTGCAGACCCTGGTCCAAAAGCAACAGAATCTCCTGTAACAAAATTGCCACGTGCAAGGCCACCAGAGCGGTCTCCGGTCGGCTTCTTTCCCTGTAACGCCGCTTTGGCGGAAGAGGCAATTAAAATCATGTAAACATGAAAAACAAATTGTAGCGTGTTCCAAGTGCATTTATCCTTCAGTGACAGAAGAGGGAGCAGTTCTTCCTTCGCACTGTCAGAGATCCCCCTGGCACCCATCCCCCCGCCCATGCCCCTCTTGCCAAACCTGCTCGATCATAATCCAGACACGGCTGAGTTTTGCTGTGGGGGCAAGTGCCAAGACATTTTGGGGTCGAGGGTGGAGGGGGGACAGACCACCCACTTCGTCTCTGGAGGAACAAAGCTGAAATTCTTTCTGGGTTGCCACTTTCCCTAAGGATATAGTTAGATATCAGGGTCTTTTGTGTCTTACTGTATATTTTTATTTGTAACAATGCTTTTTTTTTTTTTCCACTTTTTTTTTTTTTTTTTTAAACCCGCCTCATCACGCTGCAAAGAAGCCATGGTGGTGTGTAGTCAACTGGAGTGAATGTGTGCATTCTCCAGGTCTTGTTTTTGTGAGACTTTGTCCTGCTGTTGTTCCCACTCTGGGCTGAGCAGAAACCACGCATGTCTGAATAACGGGGCCCTTTCTGCCTGTTGTAATCCCGAATTGTTACAGTCTAGGGGCCAGCCATGCTGTCACCGTCACAAATTGATTTAACCATCAATTGCAGTGGTCATTAAAGCTGCTAGAAGTCCCAGCCAAGCTGATGAATTGCAGCTGAATGTGAAATGAGCCTCCAAGCCCGTTTCCCACCATCTCATATCAAAGCCTATTGTGTCCCTCCAAAGTAAAGGGTCGGAGGTTCAGCCTGGAGTTCAACAATGGGCTCAGTCAGAAGATAGAGCCCCCTTCACCCTGCTATTCCCAATTACAGTTTGCTTTCCATACCTTATTGTGTAGTATTTGCATGCAATTAATATGTGGAATTATTGACATACCCCAGTGTCAATGGATCTTTTGAAAGGTTTATCTCCCAAATATACGGAATCCCAAGCATCTGGTGGCTCCCCAGTAATGACAATGAAATGATTCCCCAGTTTTCCTCCTCCGGCAGTGTAGTCGACTGATCTGAGCTGAATGGCTATCTTTACTCAGCAGAGATTAGCTGCTTCCAGGCCTCACACAAAAAAAGCCCTTGGGTCTGCTTCTGGAAGTCCCTTTCCTTCAGATGTATTGTTCTCTGGACCTGTCTTGCTACTCATTTTTATATGGAACTTAAATCTGCTAGTCTATTGCTAAATGGCTGTAAGTAACAGGGGAAAAAAAGGATAATGAAAAAAATCTAATGTACTCCACTTCTTTTCTTTTTTTTTTTTTTTTCTTTTTTCCCCCTGCTGTGTATTGCATTTTTGGTTTGTTATTGAGCCGCACACAGTAGGGGCTACCAGATGAAATCACATCTGATCTGTTTTGGGAGATGGTTTTTGCATGCTGGGCACACAAAAGCTGGTTTTGCCTGGAGGCTCTGTCCTGCCAAAGGGTGCTTTCTCTGTGGGCAAGGGACTCTGGGGCACAGGTAACAAGAGGAGTGTGAAGAGAGATGCTGTGGCTGTGCTTGTGAACATGCAAAGTCCAGAAGTCCTCCTGACATGCGCACAGGCAGGAAAAAGTTGTGGGAGGGAAGGGGGAATATTCAGTAAAGAGGTCACAGGTCCAGACTATTCCAATGTATTAATAATGAGTCAGTAGACAGTTCTAGGCCTGTATTTCCCTAGGCTGTATTCATCACAGACTGGATGTCTCCACTAAATCTGTGGAGATGCTGTTAGAAGAAGAGCAGCCCAGTGCTGGGCTGTGCTCCTCAGTGGCTCCCAGGGAGATCATCAGCCTGGTCTTGGGCTTTTTGTGGTCCAAAGACAAAGTCTATTAAATAAGAAGTGTATGTATTTAGTTATTCATTGTGGAACCAATGAATAACTAAATACATACACTTCTTATTTAACAGATTCTTTAATTGTGATTGTGTCACAGAAGAGCAGCTTTTTCGTTGAACTCGAGGATCTTCCTTACCCTTTCCACTGCATGTAGCAGTAAACTTTCCTTCATGGAAAGTAATATTATGGGTGATTTAATATTTTTCATGTTACACGCTCCAAGTGAAGCATCTGAAAAGTCCATCAGTGTATGCTAGCACCAAGTTGTCTCCACAGAAAGCTGGACTGAATAATTAAGACATTAAGAAAGAGAGCGATATTCTGTTTGTCCAATTAATGGCCCCAGGTATAATTTCATGTCTCCATGAGCCTTAAATCTGATAATCTGTGATTAAAAAAAAAAATATTCCCACTCTCCCCTGTGACATACTCAAGAATTTTTGCTTTTTTTTGTCTCTGAAAATCAGAAAACCAGCCCCAAACAGATAATAATATGGCAATAGGAGTTTCCTCTGAATTTGAGACACACAGGTTCAAAATCTCTCATTTTTTTTCACAGCAGAGATAACTATGCTACCCATTTGAACATGTGAAACTATTCAATAATAATTTCCAGTTGTTTTCTCTCAATTTCTTTCCTAAATAAGTAGTTATTCATTGGGTCAGAGACACAAACTTGAGACTCTCACAAACTTGCCTTCTGCTCAAATCACTAAGCAAAAAGCAAGGCATTATTTTGGCCAAATAAGTAAAGGGGCAGTCTCAGCCTGCCCATGGAGCCTGAGGGCCAATATTCGGGGAGAGGATGATAGAAAGTGAAAACTGCATCTGACATCTCATAATCATGCTGTTCTCTATGCATATGGAAAGTGTTGGAACCCTGCAATGTGAAGCCTGAATAACAAATGGAACAGAATAGAGATTACTGTCCAAACTTCAGTAACACTGAAAGGTTCAAGGGAAACAGCGGACAAGTACAAATACTTATGTACTTTTGAGACAAATTTGTACTCTGGGACCTTCCTTGCTTCTCTGCTTATCTATTGTGAATATCTTTCCATCTGATTTCTACCAAGTAGTAATCAGTGATATTGGACCTCTCCTCATGCAACTTTCTCAGTTTATACAAGCCCTGAAATGGGATGGTCAGGGTTCTGATAAACAACTGTAGCCCATTATCATTGTCCAGTTCCTAGTGAGCAAGGCTGCACTGAGACAAAACTTTAACGGGAACAAAGTTCCCTTCAGCTCAACTGTCAAAATTGCCTCTGTGTGAACTCCTGCACAAATCAAAACTGAG
The DNA here is from genome assembly GCA_034509185.1 of Euphonia xanthogaster. Lineage (NCBI taxonomy): Eukaryota > Metazoa > Chordata > Aves > Passeriformes > Fringillidae > Euphonia > Euphonia xanthogaster. The sequence goes on along the minus strand of JAYDZK010000169.1, from coordinate 66,867,268 downwards.
AACAGCACAAATTCCCAAGACTCAGAGCCTGCTTGCTTTCTCAGGACCTGGAGGGCTGTCTGCTGCATGATTACCTGAGGGATCCCGGCCCTGTAACATTTACAGTAATTCTTGGAAAAGGGGTTGTTTCCTTGTAGGTTGTTGAGATATGAAGAAATCAAGAGAGCTTCCACTCTGGTGAAGAATAAAGATGTTTATATTTCAGTGCCTTCCACTGAAAAAATCAATCCTAGCAAAATTTATATTCACAAACACATACCTATAGATTTTGGTAACACTGGGTTCATGATAGAAGAAGGTAGCTTTTGTCCTATAGGACTGGGTTCTCCAAGTCCACCGAGAACAAATATTTTATTTGCAATAGTCATCTACTGCGAGAAGCAGGCATAGCTCCACACAGAAGCCAATTTTTTTTCTTAGAGCATTGGACAGGAAGCAATTCTTTTTCCTAGAGGCTAATATCCTAGGACCTCTAAGCCACTGCCTCATAACACCAACCCACTTTTTCATGATGCCTGTGATGGTACTTATACACTTCAAGAGTATGGGCAGCCACCTATGCACACCCTGCTTGGTCATCTAATATGACACCTGTCATGCTCATGTGGTGGCAGCCCTCACTCACCCCAGCTGTGCTGTCTCCTGGCTAGCAGCTTTCACAATACTTCAAGAGCCCTGTAGACTTCTCCACTTACATGTGTGATGGAATTAAAATGGACAAACTGCAATGCAGGAGATTTCTCTGAAGATGAGAAATGGCTTTTTCACTGTAAAAGTGACAGAGCGCTGGCACAGGTTTCCCAGAGAAACGATGGAGTCTGCATCCTTAGAGACATTCAAAAACCATCTGTACGTAGTCCTGGGAAATCACCTATGGGTGGCCCTGCTTGAGCATGGGGGCTTGGACCAGATGACCTCCAGAGGTCCCTTCTCTGGAGACTGTTCTGGGATTTTGTAAAAGTTTCAAAAGTTATCAGCAGGATAGACTGACAGGCAGACATGCAATTCCTCTCAGCAACTCTATGCCTTGTTTTCATATGGCAAGCAGGGAGAAAACTTAAAAGTCTTTTGCAGAAGAGCTGTTAGGATGAAAAAGGTAGTTTCATAAGTACTGAAATATAGAGTTATTGAAATTATTTTTTCAAGGAAAGATATTTTCAATAGTACTTGTTTTTGGCTTTACAGCACTGAAGATAAGCTACTTTTTCCTCAAGATGGACAATTACTCTGCAAGGGCAACTGAAATTAATGTCTACATACATTATTAACTTGACATTATTACCTTATTAAGTTTTGTAGTAAACCTTTTCTGAACTATATTCTCTGTGTACTCTAGAGTTCATGCTTACTTGAACAAAGTAATATGTTTGTCATTTGTGTTGTTTTTGTCAACAAATATAAACAAGAGACTAATAACACCAATAATGCCATACTAAAGAACAGGTGTTTTATATAGAAATCTATTTTACATATGCAGTGTTAAGGGAATAAAGATATTTATTTCACTTTACAAATTTTTTTTACTTTTCATTTTTTCACATGCAGAACATTGAAAAACAAAGCACTGTAAAGATATCTTTGAGCCAGCTGCATTTGGAGTGCAACACGAAATCTAGATCCTTAATATATTTTTTAATTTTAAGATGTTAAATCATGAACTGAAAGCCTTTGACATTAACTGTAGGTGAAACCAATCATTGAAGTATTTACAATTCACTAAATCAAATAATATGCAATAAGTTGCAATGCAGACTTTCCCTGTCCTCCATGCCTTTCTGAGCATGACAATCATTTGGTGGTACCTGAAACATTTACAAGACAATTTCTTTTTTTTTATTTTGTTTTCATCTGATCCTGAGATCTACTTGGTTGGTCGGACCATGGTGCTAATACCACCATGGTCATGGCTGCTCCATGTATGGGCCATTCACTTAAGAGCTGGACTCGGTGGTCCTTGTTGTGTCCCTTAGGATTCAGTCATTTTGTGTACTGTTAGGTTTTCTCCCAAAACTTGAAGACAGTTCATTAACTTCCAACACCTACTCACAATGCAAACATGACAATTGGTGTTGCAAAGCTCTTACAGAAAATGTTCATGCTTCACAAAACTGTGGGCTTTGGTTTGGTTGCTCACCTATAACACAGATGTGAACTACCTGAACCAAGCTGATCTGCAGGACTCTGTTGGATGTTTCTAAACAAGCCACTAAAGCCCTTTTTGTTCTCTTACTTGTAAAGCGTTTGTGGCTGTAGAAGTGCATAACATCTTTGACAAACAGGAGATGAACCCAAGCCTGAAGAATTTAAGCAATTTTGACAAAATATAAGCAACCTATGTGACTCTGAGTTTTTGAGCCTAGGCTAATGCATTACTTTTAGATGTTAAGTCACCATGTCACTACTATGTTTTAGTGTCCATCTTTTTTGATTCTATTTGTTTCTATTTGATTCCTATATTTTTCTTATAGTTTTGCTACAGCAAAACTGTTTGGTAACATATTTTTATGTGTAATGCTGGGCCTTATGTGTTTTTAATTTATTTTTCTTTCTCTACTTGTAGCTGTACAAGCAGAATAAGAACTACTTCCCTCTGAAGAAGAAATTATTATTTCAGTTTGGAATCCAGGAATAAATGAAACAAAGCTGTTGTCAAACCACTGTAAGCAGCACATAAATAAAAGTCAAGGTCAGTGTGCTATTAAGTAAGGCTGTTCACTTGCTATTGAGAAAAAGGCATATTTCTGGGGGCAAGGCAGCAGGACCTGAAAAGCTCTGCTGTTTCTGTATATGCTCAATGTAAAAGATTTAATAAGCTAGGGTTGTTTCCCAAAAGAGATTGCAAGAGGCATTCATACTTGAGTTCATGAAAGGAAAAAATACACTTTCTTTTGTTACGTCCTTTCAAAATATCAAAATTATTTTGGGCTCTTTGAATCACACTTTCAGAGCTTTTGTTCTGGGTACGCAGTCAAATTCAGCATCCTTCTTTCTTTGAGGTGAATTCCTGACTTCCCAAGCCACCACAACATAGAGGGCTGGCACCCAACCCTAATGCCAAGCATGCACTCAGGGACAGGTTTTGCTTTCCATTTCTGTTGTTGTGCTTCATGTGATTCCCAGGTAGCCATGGAGAGGTTTTTCCAAACATATGGTCTCGTTATGGGTGCAAGCCAAAGTGTACGAAAAGCTGTGCAGACACTCCCACTGATATTCATGGTCCTGTTCCATCTGCTGCTCCCGAGGAGCCATCCATGCTCACCACTTCTCCAATTCCAGGAAATGCTGAGGTCATTTACCATTTATATTTGAATGCATCAAGTGTAAGGGAAATGGTGGATCTAAGTTGCCAAAAATATATTATGTGGTTGGTTGTAAAAGTAGGTGGAAGGCACAGCAAATGGGATTACTGTTTTCCAGTTTTATTAGGGTGTCACTTCCCCCTGCCTCTTCAAGGAAAGTAGCATTAAGCTTTAATAAATTGATATAATCTATAATTAAAATATCAGACCCAATTGGCTCCTGAATATATTACTTGCCCAGGGATAGGTTCAGTGATGTGGTGACTGAGATCATTCTGCTTTTTGAATGTAGAAGGATTATTTGCTGCTTCAGAAGCCAGATTTTCAATAAGACTTCCACTCTGAAGTCACTTGGATATTTCTGAAAAAGGCATACCACAACTCTCTTTTGGAAAGGAAAATACTGGAGGAAAACACTGTTTTCTAAGAACACAGCTAATTAAAAGGCATGGCAATGAAAACAAACAAATAAAACTTAATACAGATTTAGACTAAATAGAAGTGTTGGGATTAAGTTTCTCTCTGGAAGAAAACTCTGCTGGCGTCAGTCAGCTTAGGGCAGAAGTGAATCTATCCCACAGTTTCTGTTTAATGTACACAAGCAGGAGACACTTGTGGAAACATGCAAGGGAAGCACTCAGAAAGGCCATTGTAGCCTGCTAATGAGATAAATGTCCCTGACATCTCCTAAAAGCCCACGGGGAAAATAAGACTTCTCCAGAGGGTGATTCAGAGTGTGTAGCAGAATCCAGTGCTTTCTCTGGAGAATCCTCTTTCTTCCCAGGGACTGCAGGAATTAGTCCACTAGTCCCAAAGTTGCTTTTGGAAATGCCCACTAAAAAGCACAGACAAGGAACTGAGAGAAATCAAAGCAAACAATTTCAAAACTTTACTTCTGAAGAGAAAACAAACCACAGTACACTGTGCTGAGCCATAGTGCCATACCCAAGGTAGGCTCAGAGGGTAGGCAGACCTTTATCTCCTCCTTAATAAGTCTCACTCAGAGTAGATATTTTCCTAGTGGAAATCTCAGTGTTTTCCACTTGCTAAATCTCAAGTTTAAGTTTCCAAAATAGCAAACTCTCTACTGTAGCTAATTCTCACGGCTTCTAGGCTTGTCACAGTGAAGCTGGGCCATCTTTAGTCCCACAGTGGCTGCTACTTCCACAGCCACCTCCACTTCTGAAAAGCTGTTGCATTCCTCTGAGCATCTGCCCTGCATTTGTCCACTCAGAAGTTTCTTCTGTATTATTTTGGTCTTCAGTAGCCATTGGCCCTTTGGTGAAATGACTCGCATAAATTACATAATCAGGGTTTCCTGGAAATTTGCAGGACTCCATGGTTTGTCCCCTTCCATCTGTTTTCCAGAGTTCTACCAGGCTTAGAAAACAAAAAACAGTGTGGTAACTACCACCAAGGGCCCCTGGCATCTTCTGCTCCAACTCAGCAAGAGGTTAAATTATGCAATACTTTGCTATATTTTTCCATTTTACTCTATGACATCAGTATTCTCCCCATCATTAAAAAAAACCAAAACCAAGTTTTTCTCTCTTCTCATTAAGACATGCACTACATATTTAAGATTGTATCTTGAGAAAATTTTATGGGCAAATATTACAGAATATACAGCAGATGTTTATGGCCTCTAATCCCAAGCAAGTTCTAGCCTTGAAAACTAATTGTGGCACATTTACACTGATTTTAGGGGAGCTTTGCCCAGATGAGTGCTGCCAGTTCCAATCCATATATGTTTCTATAGTTTTTAACATTTTCATTAAGTACAGATGGACTCGAACAGAATCCAAATCTAAATTAAATCATAGTTTCAATTACCTGTCTCCAAATGCTCGAGTTTTTCTTGCATCTAAAAAGGAAGTGGTAGATAATGAAGTGAATGTGCTTCAGAAATGCTCAGATCTGTCTCCAATTTTACTAGATGTTGCTGGGGCTCATTGTTTTTTGTAAGGGTGACATTCCTATAATCCATCTTGCCTAAATGGGGGTACACAGTAAAAGTTTCTCTCTTTGTTGCCAAGAAAGAGAAACCTAAATCCAGAAATTCCTACATTCTGTTTATATATATGGTCACTAAAGGAGAAAAAGAACAGCCTATTTTGAAGCTTCAGACATACTCAGAGTTAAAACACCTCTCTGACAAATCTTATCTGTTCAGGGGCAAATGGTTAGAGTACAAAAGGATGTGGCCTAGATTTCTCTTACCAATATAAGCATTTTTCCATTTACATGTAAAAATTGTATAGGGTCTTGCCTGCTTGAAAATGTAACAGCACATTTATCTAACAGAGAGGAGGGGTTTTTTCGTACAAAGTATGCTGTGGAATGATCTTGGAATCAAATGACATTACAGACTGAAATGAGATGGAAATAATGAAAACAGAAGCAATAGTTTGTTTGCCTTTCCCAGAAACCCTCCACTGGCATCTCCAAATTAGAGCTTTAAAAAAAAAGTCTTATGTAAAAGTAGTAACAAGGTCAAGATTTTGATTTTTTTGTAATTTGATCCATTTTACAGAATTATTTTTTCCTTTTTCCTCATTAGAATGTAAATGTTACTTCTGGATACTTGTTTCTGCACGCCTGTTTTAGAATGTGTTTTACAACTAGTGGTGTCAAATCTGTTCTCTATTGGTGCGAGTTACAGAACACTGTGATCTATGGACAGTTAATTACATTTTTCAACTAGTTCTGTAGGAATGTGACATTCATGAATGGCCTACTTCCGACTGCATAGGAATCTGTAGATGTGTTTAAATTCAATGAACAACACATCAGGTCTGAAATAAGAAAACAGAAAATTCATGGATGGCTACAGCTTAGAGTGCAATTAATTAAGAAGATGAAGAAACCTCCATAGCTTCCACTGCTTTTCTATATGCTTTATTTTTGCAAAGCAGGTTATACTCTGTAATTCAATTTCTGTTGATAGGTTCCTACAAAAAGCCCATGCTAAAACCAGTAATTATTATTAGCATGAGAAAAGCCATACTGGGTCACAGCTGAAGTTCATCAAGCTCATCACCTTGTGTTAGCTGTTGCAAAATGACTTAGGGAGCAAATGTAAAAAATGAGGAACTCATAAGCCATATAAGCTGTTTCTCCTGGAAGCAGGCTTGTGGAGAAGGAAGCTGACTACAAAGGAGAGGACACCTTAGGGGTGTTTCAGGAATAATGAAAGAGAGAGAAAAAGGGACCCCCGACCCTGCATAGCACCCTATATAGCAGGACTGCATAGACACCTGCAATGGTCCAATTTCAGCTGACACCCTTCATGAAACAGAACTCCTCAAGCTTTCCTTCCATCTCAGTCTTTCTTCACTTTCTGAAATGTCCCATCTCCTAAACTCATGCTGTTTCTCCCATTCCTCCCTTCTTCCTCCACCAACGTATCTTTGCAATTCACTTTGATGTCTCCACAAAATTCAGCTTTTTGCCCCGGGGATGCAGATAAATAAGTTTCTTTGCTTGTTTTCTTTTTTTTTGTTTTCTTCCTCTTCCCCCCCATGCCCCCAGCCTTCAGGACAGGAATATATAATGCATATACTGTTGTTAAATATGAACTGATTTCAAGAACAAGAATGTTTATAGCAAACTGTCCTCTGATTACCTTTCCTTGTTAATGTTTTTTCACTGGGGTCTCAGATGCTCGAACTGGAACAGGCTGGAATGTGATGAAAGTGGAAGAGAAGTTGCCTCTTTCAATCAAACTTCTGCTGTAATTTCCATTAATTTTCTGAGCAAAAAGCTGAGATCATGACAGATGCACAGTAGTATTTTCCAGCTACGGCTTGGCTTGTTTATGTCAGCTGTAGTAGGATTTTAAACCATTTCACATCAGGGCAGTAGAGAAGATTTCTTTCCTTCCTTCTAGAATACGCAGTATAATCTGGGAGAATTTCTGGAAAAATAATGGATAAGAAGTGATTGAGGAATAACCAGTAATTTTACTGATTTAATAGTCAGAAAAATTATTTGATGCAATTTCATAAACTTTGATATACTCAATGACAGAAGATGACAAAGATGTTCCATATACTAGCAATGAAAATTTGAGAGATTTTTTTCAGTCGGTGTTTCATCTCATTGGCCTGATTTTGAAGGAGATGCTGAGTGTCACTGATTCCAATGGCAATGACTATTTCAGTTTGCTGGATTGAAGCCTGAACTGGTAAACTCTTCAGGGAAAACTGATGATTTTATGTCCCAAAATCATAGAAATGTTGCTGATGGAAAGGACCATCTGATTCAACCCACTTCTTCAAGCAAGGATGCCTAGTGACAGCAGGACCATGTTCAGATGGATTTTTAAGATCTTCAACAGTGTAGATTGCACCACCTCTTGAGGCAAGCTATGCCAGCCATCGTCACAGAAAAAAGTTCTTTATGACATTCAGAGTGAACCCCCTGTGTTTCAGTTTGTGCCTACTGCCTCTGGTCGTGTCACTGGGCACTCTAAAAAGAGCCTGGCTCTGTGCTCTGTGCACCATTTTTTCAGGTATTTATATACGTTATGGTCCCTCCTGACTCTTCTCCTCCAGGATGAACAGTCTCTCCTCTCTCACCCCTTCCTCCTAGGAGAGATGCTCCAGTCCCTTTATTATCTTAGTGGTCTTTTGTTAAGGATTCTCTCTGGTGCACACTGAGGAGCCCAGAGCTGTACCCAGCACCCCAGGGTGGCCTCTCCCCTACTTAGAAGAAGGGAAGGATCACCTCTCTCATTCTGCTGGCAAAACTTTACCTAATGCAGCCCAGAATACCATCTTTGTGGCCTTCTTTGCCACAAGGACGTGTTTGTGGCTTATCTCAATTTGGTGTTCATCAGGACACCCAGTTCTTTTTCTGCAGAAAATTGGGTGAGCCCTAGAATGTAATGGTGCATGGGGTTTTTCCTTTCCAGGTTCAGGACTTTTCAGTTCTCTATGTTGAACTTCAAGAAATTCCTGTCAGACCACTTCCCCAGCCGATTGGGATCTGTATAGCAGCATCCCTCTGGTGTTGGTCACTCCTTCCAGTTGTGTATCCTCAGCAAATTTTCAGTGTGTCCACCAAACTCCATAGTCCAGATCCAGTCCACACTAATGAAAATGTTTAACAGGACTGGACCCAATATTGACCCTTGGGTACACTGCTTGCTGCCAGCTTTTTCTAGGATTTGTGCCACTTATCACCACACCATGTTCAGGTCACGTAAGAAATAACCACACTAAAAAGGAACTCTTCCCATGGTGGTTTGTACAATAACTAGGTTGTAGGCACCAGAGCAGAAGTGGAGAAACTCAAGGACTTCTTCATCTCAATGTAAGTATTTGCAGAGTCTCAGACTTCTACGTATCTGCAATGTGGGTCATTCATGTTTTGGTGTTTTCTTTTTTATGTCTTAAATCTGTTAATTTTAATCTATATGTTGGATAAATAGTCCATCTGGAGAACTCTGTCAGATGATTCATTCCTTGGAAAACTAACACTAACATAAATTTTGTTGAGAAATATGAGGGGAATCAGGACCATGACAGAAAAAAAGTCTCAATTTTATTAAAGTGTTATTAACATCTACGTCATCAATAATTGTAGAGCTTTCCCTATACAGGAAAGAGTTGAGATATTACATAGGTACAATGGTAAGCTATACAGTCCCTGCACTTCCTACATCTAGTGAACTGTGATTTTTTTTATGGAGAGAATGAAGTGACACTTCTTGTGTGCTTGATTTTTTGTCTAAATGAAAAGTGTTAAATGCAATAGCTAACAAAGGCATCTTCGCCTTTCCTTTCCAGAGGTGCTGATCTTTCTTCCAGTTGCTAATATTTGCAAATTATTTTACATGAATAATTGTTTGTGCTATTTCTATCCATTTTAGAATCACAGAATCATGGAATCATAGAATATGCTGAGTCTGAAGGGACCCATCAGGACCGTTGAGTCCAACTTCTGGCACTGCACAGCACCAGCCCGAGAATCACAGTGTGTATCTGAGGCCATTGTCCAAATGGTCCTTAAACTCTGCCAAACTTGGTGACCATGTCCCTGGGGAGGCTGTTCCAGTGCTCAAGCACCCTCTGGGTGAAGAACCTTCTCCTGATATCCAACCTAACCCTCCCCTGACTCAGCTTCAGGCTGCTCCCTCAGCTCCTGGCACTGGTCACCAAAGAGATCAGTGCTTGCTGCTCCTCTTCCCCTCAGGAGGAAGTCGCAGACTGCAGTGGGGTGTCCCCTCTGTCTCCTCCAGGATGAACAGACCAAGTGACCTAAGACACTCCTCTTATGGCTAGCCCTCCAGACCCTTCCACATCCTCACGGCCCTCCTTTGGATGCTCTCCAATAGTTTAATGGCGTTTTTTTATTTCAGTGCCCAAAACTGTACACGAGACTCAAGGTGGATTTAATTGAGCTTAGTCAAAAGTCTTCTGAGGTTATGATTCCCTGAGCTGCTGATTTTCCCCATGCTAAAAATCAGGCTGGGTCTTCTTTTTTTTTTTTTTTTTTTTTTTTTTTTTAATTTAATTCTTATTTGGTTTGTTGATTCTAATTTCTTAGATTGAGATTATAATATTTTAAATTCTTCAGAACAACAGAATCATTGTACAAATAGGACATGAGGTTATTTTTAATCCCAAGCACATAACCCAGACACGTGCATGAATAAATCAGTAGCTGCATGTTTGTGCACACACGCTCTCTTATTCTCCCTTTCTTTTTAGGATTAATTCTCTTCTACTCAATTGGTTTATGTTGTTTCAATATTTTAGTTGATTGCTATAGAGAAGGCTGTAAATACACACAACGGGCTTGCCAGGTACAAGAAATACATGCATGCTCATTTTCTAAGGCGGCGTTTTCTATAAAGTCTCGGTAGACAAATTACAAATGCCAACAACACAAATGCAAAGTGATGTGCTTTTTGCTGCTGGCTTTTTGAGGAAAATGGGTGTCTTATTTATTTATTTATTTATTTCTCCATTTATTAATACAGTATCTGCAAAGCACCTGCAATGGCAGCCTCTTCGACAGCCTGACTGGCACCGTGGTTTCCATGGCAACTGGAGAAAAGGGAACTTAGTGAAACGAAAGCGGTGAATGCCTCAGCTTTATGGTAGCAGGGGAGAAAAATAAAGGAGGCCTCATTTACATTCCGGTGCATAAATCAGCTAAGTGATGTTTCCTGAATAATTTCTGGTGGTTTGAAACTGCACATTCATGGGGAGTTTATATTTTTTTATTGGGGAGAAACTGAAATTCTTCACAGCAGTTCATCAGTAAAAATTTGTGGTGGTGGTGGTGGGGAGAATACAGTTGAGCAACTGGAATATTGAGCTAATTGTTCTGTCTGCTCCAAAAGAAATAAAATGGATTATAAAAGTATAATTGCTGATACAAGGGAGCTAGAAAGCTTTCTTCATTTGTGACACAAATATGTTGAGTTGAGGAAACGTCTGCTATGCTAAGTGACCCATTTCTAAACAAACAGTTTAAGAAAAGGAAGAAATCTAAATGCAAACAATGCTCCTTTTAATATCTCAGACAATTTCTTGGACAATAATATATTTCATGGAGATGTGCATATTCTGTGATTGTAAGACTTCTGCCCTTGGGTTTATTGCTTCCCTCCATACAAACAGGGCCTTAATCCTGAGGCTTTGAAGTGTATTCACACTTACAAGAGTGGCAGCTAAGGAACATCAAAGTTCCTTATGAATAATAAAAAAGGGTATTTTTTTATGTAGAATTAATGAATGCCTTTGTTCCTAAAGTGTTTTAAGGGACAATTATTTTATTTTCAGAGAAGTAACTAATTTTATAATTCATCTATCAATTTGTGAAAAATCAGTTTAAAACAAAAATAGAAATTATCTAATGTCCTCAAAACACTTTCCTGGCTTTGATTTTAGACTGCCCATTAAGCATATGCCCAAACCCAGTCAGAAGTCTAAAACTGCTTATTAGTCCACTATTGCCACCCTTTCAGGATGAGGATTTGGTCTGTCAGGGTGAATCCAGGATTCTTGCAGAATCTGGGAGAACCAGGCACAGATGAAGCTGGGGGTGAAACACGCCAAAGGGCACCTCAGCTATTCCCAAGTTGAAGGTGGCTCTGTGAGGCTGCCAGGCTGCAGGCAGGAAAGAGAACAAGTTAATGTGAGCTGCAGAGTTCAGTGTCTTTATCTCTCCTCTGACCCATGAGTACACCTTGCAATAGAAGTGACCTCCTTAGGAGTGCCTTTACCAAGGGAGCAAAAGAAATTAAATTCTGATTTTTTCTGTATTGAACTCATCAAGACCAGTTCCAATGATTCCACTAGAAAACATGCCAAGATTTTATAGCTTTAATGTTAAGTAAGATGATTTCATCTCAATTTTGTGACATTTGATACTTTTATTTAAAGCCAGTTTAGTGGAATCATGAGATTGCAGGAACATGCCTGCTTTAAATTTTTTTAAAAGAAACTTAAGTATCTTGGTTTGCAAACATGAAACCTAAAGACCTTGAAAACATGAGGTAAATAACAAGAAGAAAAAAATTAGAATAAATGCATCTTGCCTTTCAAGATAAAAGCATGAATGTTTTTGAAAGCATTCTGAGTCCATTTTATCATGCATGGCTGCAGAGGATTAACTTATCAAGGAAGAGCTCCCAGACTGTTTGGGGATTCTTGAGAGAGTTTATAATTTTGTTTTTCTGTGTGAATACACGTAAAATATAAAAATACTCAGGACATGCTTGATTACATCACTATTGTACAGTAATATGAACCCTGTTGATTTATTTACAAGGATACCTTTCATTTTGGGTATATAAATGCCCTGATATATATCAGCAAAGAGCAGATGGCTTCACAAAAGACGTTTGAAAGCTGCCTCCCTCCTGCCAGAAGCTTTTCACACTCTCACTTTGTCTGGCTTCAGTGGGATTCCTCAGTGGGAGAGAGCTCTCTCTGTGCCTGTCGTGCTGCTGGTGCAAGAAGACTCACACAAGCAGTTCTGCACTGATCAGTGCCTTTGCTCGACTCCAGCGGCTACAGCCCTTTAGGAAGACCACCTCCCAGCAGCCACCTGTGGAAGGACATATATCCAGTGCATTTGAGCTGGATGGATGACTAGACTAGGTGTTGGCAGTGCCTAAGCTTGGGGGATGGCTCTCAGGACATAGCTGGAGCTCAGTGACTCCAGCGGGGCAGCCTCAAGTCATTGATGCGGCACCAGAGCAGGGGCAGAATGGTCACACAGAAGTGGCTGGATGACTCCTTTGGTATGACTGCTGGTGAGTGGATTTTTAGCAGGTTGACCCAGGTCCAGGCCAAATCCAGTCTGGTCCAGTCCAAATCCAATCTGGTCCTGTCCTCACCAAACAAACTGTGACAGATGGCAGGGATGTCACAATGCTTTTTCGAGTTAGACGATCATTATGGGTCATGACACTAAGCAGAGAGACACTGGAGTCTAGAAAATATAAGGGTGCAACAAAAAAATTGAAAGCCTGGAGGACTTTTTGGTCATAGTCAGTGTGTGATGAAGCAAACTGCCAAAATCAGACTTAGCCTTGTTAGTTATGTTGTTTTGAGGAAAACAAAATAATATTTTCTGCCTGCTTGTGTTGTAAACAAGGATTTTTCAAAAGTTTTTCATTTTTATGTTGCAATGCTACAAATATTGACAGGCATTGTACCACCATTGTTTTACACGTTTAAGATAACTTCTAGTAAATTTTGCAATTGCAGAACTTTGATTTTAGTGCATGAGCACCACAGATCAACTGCCCTGTTTGACAAATAACTGCAATGATATTCAATGATATTCATTATCTGCCCAGCTCTTCTACTGCTACAACAATCGGAAAACAGCATAATACAAGTGCTGATGGACTAATTGGATGGATTTTTTTTTTCTGGAAAAATAAGGATATTTTTTGGTAAGATATTACTAGTAGAAGGAACTTATTACTCTCATTCTTGAACATTGTAAAACATACATCTGCCTACTTCTGCCTCCCATATTTTTGGAAAAAAAAATTAAGTGATTGGATTTACCTCCTTTGTTACTTTTTTCTTATTTTTTCTAGTGTGACACTAGGAACTAGTTCTGTTAGAACTGCTAACATACCAAACCCCCCGAGTAGCTTTAAACAGCTACAAAATATGCTCTAAAATGAAAAAAAAGAAAACCCCTTTTTCTTTCCTCTAAATAGGAAGGATTTATCCTAAGAATTTGGGAGTCTATGGAAGTATCAAGAAGCTAGGGAATCATTCAAATTTTTTTTTAAAATCAAACATATAATGATACTGTGATCATCCATGTATTAAATGATGGGCCTTCTCAATAAAAGCAGACACAGGCACTTTGTTTAAACAGCCCTACAAAATGTGTTTGCTTCCTTCTTCCAAGTGGGATAGACAAACCTGTTTCTAAACTGGAGGTCCGAGACACTAAAAATTCACCACACTCCTTTTAATAACTTTTACATTTCTTTAGCTTTGTCTTGTCTTGAACAAAACGGAGGCAGTCTATGGTGTTGGGATAGCCTGAATTTTCAAAGTGGGAAGAGAGAAAGCTGTGCCAATGCAACACAAAATGCAATTATCTGCGGAGAGAGGATGGGTGATGTGATATGCACAAACACAGAGTGCCATGGAAAGGTGTTTCACATGACCACCCTTGCTTTTGAGTGATGTGGCTCTGACAAACTGCAATCTCATCCTGATCACCTGGTGTGAGTCATCCCACCTTTCTTTTTTAATGTCATATCCTACTCTATTATAAGCTACAGAATCTCCCTCTCTTACTGCATCTACGACTTCACAATCATGCTCTGAATTCCCTCAGTGTTTTTATTCACCAAATAGCAGTGCATTGTGCTGGCTTCCACATATTTACTCAGTATCTTATTTTAAACATTCTGCTGGGACTGTCTCAATATTCAGGTTACACCATTTGCTATCCTCTTTTGTCTCAGCCCCCAAGGAAAGTGATTCTTCCTCCCTTCAGTGTGGGGTAGGAGAGCATCATTGTTTGTTTCTATCCTTTGGAGTATATCCTTTTCACAAAGGATATTCTGTGATGGATTGATTTTGCCTCAGATGACAGTTTAGGCTCTGGAAAAACCTTTTGATGAAAAGTTGAGGTTCAACAGGTTGCTGTATGAATTGCAGGTACCAGTCTCACATTTGTGTTCCAGATTTTACAACTCAGTGAGTTAATGAGCAAAATAACAGAGCCTTGCAACTCTTCTAAGAGATGTACAGGAAGCTATTTACAAATGGCTCCCCTCAAAAAAATTAAACTATTTTTTTCACACTGAATTGATAAGTATTTGGTTCATGTCCTCTCCTGAATTTCATTTAGTGTTGTGGAACAACAGTTTAGTTCAAGTTCAAATAAATGGTTCCTTTGGGGCAAGAAGAGGGAAAGGAAAATATTTAAATGCTTTTACACTCAAGGTAGTGTATGATTTACAGTATCTGGTTATCTTATGGCAACTGCTGACAAATTCCACTTGAGAAAGAAGGAATTATTTGTGGAGGTTGTAGCTGAAGGTAAAAAGCTTGCATAGTCTTAATTATAAGCAGAGTTGTGTGTATGCCATATTTTAAATACATAGCCTCTTCTGCTATTGGGTGCATGACCTTCTACTTCCTGCCCCTCAATGCTAATGAAAGAAATATCCTATTTTTTTTATCTCTGCCAAAAATAGTTTCCAATTTTTGTTCTTGGTGAATAATTTCCTTGCCTTCATCATGCTTATTCAAGAACCAAACTAATTCCTTTTATAGTTTCTTTGATAAATCATGTATGTGATTTTTGTGCTCTTAAATGGCAAATTAACTTGATTAAACTTGATAGCTCTAATATAGATATACATTGGAAACCTGGACTTGAGATTTCTCCAAGTCTGACCCACAGTCCACACAACATGTTGCCCTTCAGCTTGTCATCAATATTAAAAAAAATCTTAAAAAAATTAGTCATGAACTTTCTATGTCATTAACACTTAGAGAAATGACTAGTCAAAGGAAAAAAACCTAGCAGGAGGCATCATAATAATAATGCCTTTGCTTCTTCTACTCAATTGCCCTTATTGCAAATGAAAAACCAGTTCAGCTTCAAACAAGACTAAGGTTTTTTTGAACAAAACCTGCTCTCCAGAACAGGAGCAAATGTACTTATTTTCTAAGACAACAAACTAGACTTGGTCTCATTTGCCTTTACACAGAAGCCTTTGAATATGAGGCAGCTTTTGGCTGTCTTCTGGGTCACATGGCATGAGACACCTCAGTTTCCACATGAAAGGCTCCACCTTCATTGCTCAGTCCCAGCAGACTGTGCCCAGCAGGCAGAGGCTAGAAATGATGATTTCATCAGTGGAGCTGCTTCGCTGCTTTGTAGCTGGCAGAAAATCGGGAGTTTCTTTCTCTCTGCCTCATTTTTTCTGCCTTTGTAAGCAAGTGATAACACACACATCATTACTGGAAAGTCTGAAGTCTGTGGTGCTTGTCTTGCCCCTTCTCCTCCTCAGAGAGATGAGAGCATCCTAGAACACAAGTTGCCTTCTGCCATCTACATTTTCAGCTCATTTCTCTCTCCAATGAAGAATCAAATCTTAAAAAGTCTGTGAAGCATTCTGAGGAATTGCCGAGTTGTTTGGCTTCTTGTGTCCTATATTTCTTTCCTATGCTTTTAGTAGAACTGGGAGCACTACCTTGCAAACTTATGGCTTGAATGTCTCTGTTACTCAGTAGCTGTACCCAACAAGAACAAAACCCATCAGTTTAGCATGACCTTATATTTATCTAACTCCTTCTAACCCAATACAGCATTGTCAATAGCTGAACACATCAGATCTAGAGGACTTGTCAGGATATCCACCTCCTTCCTCCTGTTTCTACTGCATGACTGGTCTGATTATAAGCAGACTAGGTAGCTGCCTAGGACATCAAGCTGAAGGGAATGAAATTGCTGCTCTTGCCCTCAAGCTTGCACTGCCTTTTGTGGATATCCGGAAATTCCCCAGTTTGCTGTGGGTGCTGCTTTTCAGGGAATGTGTGGTGGATCCTGCCTGACTGGCAGCAGAACCAGTGAGCTTTGGTTCTTGCTCTGGCCCCCATAAAATGCACTGACCAGAACTGAAGTTTATTTTTGCTGAAAGTACTCTGACATCTCTGCTGTCTTCCCTGGCAAAAAGCAAGAGGAGTATGGTATCCTTGGACTGCATTCAAACTTCCCTATGTTGTGTTAAGCAGGTCAGCATTTTGATTATTTTGAAGGCTCTGTTTTTCGTTTGTTTATTCACCATATTTCATTATCCTCAAAACAATGAAGAAAGACCCCTGTAGCAAAGGCCACAGTGTTTTTTGCAAATAAAGGAACTTGAGGTAGAAGCTTAGTTTGAAAAACTTCTGTATGAGTGGTTGTGATTTTGACAATATTACGAAATTTGACAATATTGCAAATGATAGGCTACGTCTAATTCTGACATTTATATTACTGCAGTGGTTTTATATTAAAATACATGCCTGGACACACACATATGTATAGTTATTTATCCTGAATAGCTAATGGAGAGCCAGAATGCTCTCTCAAGCATCTTTAAGTGTGGTAATCTGATTCTTGAGGAATAAAACCATTACAGATTCTTGCAAAACTGTAGTCAGACTGGAGCAAAATATCAGAGATTCCCCCCTTTCCTTTATGTTGGCATTTGTTATGTGAGATTACCATGATCAGGATCAGTTGCTAGTATCCTACATTTGCAGGGAGTTGAGAAAA
Organism: Euphonia xanthogaster; assembly: GCA_034509185.1. NCBI lineage: Eukaryota > Metazoa > Chordata > Aves > Passeriformes > Fringillidae > Euphonia > Euphonia xanthogaster. The sequence continues at coordinate 66,850,196 of JAYDZK010000169.1, read as the reverse complement.
TATAATCTTTTGAAATGTAATTAGAAATACTCTTTCTGTGGTGTTTCGTATCTGGATCAGAGCATTTTCACCCCAACTCTTGTGTGTGGCAGTGTGGGACTTTTTCCCCCCTGGCTTACACTCTTTATAAAAATAGTTAAATCTCAGTGTAAAGTTAATTAAAAAAATCCAATCTGCTCCATTCTTTTATGAGAAAAATCAAATAAAATAGCATATCTCTATTCATACTTCTGGTGAAATGCCAATATAAAGACTTCTGCTGGCGATGAGCTACATTTAATTTCAGTTTTGTAGGCAGAGTTAGTTGTTAAGTTGCTCTGTTAAACCACTGAAATCCAACACTGTGTGTGCAATTTCAAATACTTTCAGTACCAGATTGGACTTCTATACCTTGTTTTGCACAGGGAGTGACAGAAGAATTTAAAAACAAATGCATTCATCTGGGTTGCTAAGGAGCTTCTAAAACACCTCTGATTTTTTTTTTTTTTGCCTCTGTTTTTGCTTTTTTCTATAAGGGCATTGTATGTTTACCAATCACTTAGTTATATCCCACCCTGAGACTGCATCAGGCTGCAAACATCTGCAGGGGCTGTGTGACGACTGGAAATGCACTAAGCACAGTTAACCAGAGAAACAATTTGGCTATTCATTTAACAGCAGATCTGACAGGAAATTTTAATGGTGGTTGTGGGTGCAATGTGACAGTTATGGCACAGCCTCTACAAGAAGAATTGTGTGCTGTTTTGGGTGCACAACCTCTCTGCTGGGTTAAATGAAGGCTGTGTGTAACAGTAATAGGGCATCTTCCCTGAAATTCCATCTTTGAACTGTCACTAAAGACCACTAAAACAGTGCACAATGCCAGAGACCACTGTATCAGAAAAGGACAGGCAGCATTGCTACATGCACTCCTAATTTTTATCTGTTTCATTAACTCAGCCAAGAAGGGAATCTTAAAGGTGGCAATCAGAGGTTTGTAAAACTGAATGAGTGTTGCATATACTTTTAAAATGATAGTTATCTGCAGTTTAGGAAAAATGAATTATGCTTTTTTTCTTTGAGATAAATATTTTCATCAATATTGGACTAGGCTCATTAAACTTTTTGGAGTCCTTTTTGAGGCAAGATGCAAGAAATATTTTTATTCCTTAGAGCTGACAAGGTTACTAGGGCTACAGATGTCCCTGATTTTGAATGGTATTTTCTTCTTTGCAGACCTGCAGTCACCCATCACATGAACTATTCTCATTTCAGAGTACTCACTGCACAACCTTTTACTTAATACTAAATCATATTTGAACTTAGTACTGGAGGAAAATATTGGCTGATAGCATTACACAGAGTCATAAACAAACAAGTCTTTTAAAGCTGCTGCACTAGGAAGACATTTCCTTATCAATTCAGAGTACACGGACAGGACACAGTCTTTAAAAAAATGCAAACTCTGCAGTGCAGCATAAGGCAAACCTCCCAAAATGTGTTACAAAAAGACCATTTAAAAACATCATCTCTCTAACCATTTAAAATATGTGAGCAGTGGAATTCCCCTGCTTCGCTGCCAGTTGTAAGCAATACCGAGGGGTGGGGAAAATATTTTGCTAATAACAGTGTTTCCATTGAAATTGCTATCAGCAGTATCAGCGCAGTGCCAAGAACTTGAGGAGTAACCTTCCCCCGTGGCTGCCCGCATGCAGCAAGAATGCATCCATCTCCCCACGTCCCTCCAGATGCTCATTACAGCACGATGATCTCTCCACAAGTGTCCATTGTGCCGTAATGAGCACCAGGACTCTCCCGCAGAGCAAACACATCAGATAAGGGTGTGGGAGCCTGTGAGCAGCACTGCGAGCGTGACTGCTTGTACTGCAGGTGCTGGGAATGACACGGGATCTGTTCCGCAGCACGAAGGGGCAGCTGTGTAAGAGTGGTTGTGCCACGCACTCTGCAAACCTTCCAAGACACTAGTCTGGTTTTATGACCCATATGGAATAATTTCTCCCTCGGATTGTTCTTCTTGGTTCAGAAATAGGGAGCTAGGAGAAAAAACCTAGAATTTATTGTGTGAAGATGGAATTTTGACCTGTAGTGAATTTATGTTTATTGCAGATAAGGAAGAATTTGGTTAACAAGACAAATACTGTTTCCAGTATAAACCTGAGTCATCTTGTCTACTGGATCTTCTGATCTGTAACTTAGCCAGTTAAAGTACACTTTTTTAAATGAAGCCATTTTAAGAGAATAGAAGTGATGGTCTGTTACCATCTAAGAATGCAAGTTTCCATAATTTAGATGCCAGCTGGATTTTTCTCAAGCAATCCCAAAGCTAGTGTAGCTCAAACATATTTTCTGTATCCTCGTGTAGGCTTTTCTAAGGTGACCTACTTACTCTCTGTGTAAATGCCTAATCTGCATTGCCTTTGCAGATGACAAAGGAAAAACTTTACCAATATTTTAACTAATATTTTTGTAAACGGCATACATGAGAATTTCTTTGAAGGAGTGTAAGTATGGAGGGTGGCCTGCACATACACAGCTGCTTCCCTCTGATATGTATTGGTTGTGTTAACGTTATCCTTCAGGAGCACCAGGAACCATGGGGGGGGGGGTAATTAGTTTTTAATAGTTGAATGTTTTTATTTTTCATTCAAAGAATTCAAAACAAGAAAACATGCTGTGATCCACCAAAATAGTGTGGGTTTGATTCAGGAAATGTTTCTCAAGTCCTGAGGTAGCTAGCACAATCACAGGTTGGAGGGACAAGTCTCTCTAGGAAATTGTTTGGGGCTTTCATGGATTGTTGGTCTCAAATTGAGACAGCCCCAACCCATAATGTCTGTCCAGAGTAGTTCCTACTTAGCTGAGGCCTGTCTCTCAGAAGCAAGAGCTGAGTAATGTCACAATGTGGCTACCCTGGCTTTGGCTGGGGTGGAGTTAATGTTCTTCACAGTGGCAAAGTGTTTAGGGCTCTGTTTTTGATCTGTGCTGAACACAGGGCTGATGATATAGAAATATTTCTGTTATTACTGAGCAGGGCTTGCACAGACCCAAGGCCTTTCATCTTTTCTTGCTGCCATGCTGGTGAGGAGGCTGGGGATGCACAGGAGACTGGGAGGAGGCACAGGTGGGGCAGGTGATTTCAAGTGACCGAAAGGATATTCCAGACCGTATGACATTATGTTCAGTATATTAACTGCAGGGAATTAGAAGAAAAGGGGGGACATTTGGAGTGATGACATTGGTTTTTCCCAAGCAATTGTTATGTGTGGTGGCACCCTGCTCTCCTGGAGATGGTTGAACACCTGCCTGCCCATGGGAAGCAATGAATCTATTCCTTTTTAAATTTTGTTTGTATGCAGAGGTTTTGCTTTCCCTGTTAAACTGTTTTTATCTCAACCCAGGAGTTTTCTGGCTTTTACCCTTCTGATTCTCTCCCTGAGCCTGATGGCAGGAGAATGAGAGAGTGGCTGTGTGGGGTTGGCTGCTGCCTGGGGTGAAATCATGACAATGCCCAAACGAGATCTAGAAACAACATGGGGTAAGTAGCCAGTAAAACAGAAAAATGGGACAGACTGGAGGCCCTTGGAGATCTAGGCCAAGCGACTTGCTTTACTTGGACTGTGGGACCATTCAGTTTTAATGGAAAGAAGGCCCAGATGAGTGCCTGTATAAGCCAAAGTTGTGCAGAAAAGGGTATCGAAATTCAATCTTGCTGTATTTGTGGTAGTTCAGAAAGGGAAGTAGTAGGCTTGGCTTCTGTCAACCAAGTCCATGATATGCCCTTCAAAAAAACAGATCATATTCCAAAGAAAGGATTGTCAGGAGTCCATAGATCTCTGTAATCCACATAAGCCAAAAGACTGAATGCAAAAGATGTTTTAATGAACCAGCAGTGATCCCCACTGCTGCTAACCTGGTCCTTACTGCTCATGTAGAGATGTATAGCCATGACATTGCTTTGCCTTCTGAAGGTCTCCTCTCCTCTTGAGTAATAATTGTTGTTTGATTGGTGTGTTGATTGGAGACCTGTTACATGGTGGCCCATCATATACTTATCGGATCATGTTATGTAAATAGAGAGTGATTTGGCTTCTTATCCAGGAATCAATAGCTCAATAATGCAGTAGCTAATCTTTTTTAAGCACACAGTGTTGAATGGAGTTGGGCTAATAAACTACACAACTCCAGTCATTTTTCCAAGGTACTAACCTAGAGTAAAAATACCATACATCAGAAATCACACAGCATGAAATAGGATGTTCCAGTATATTGAATAATTTCTCAGCACAGCATCAATGACATTTAGAATAGTGAAAAGGCAAAAAAAAAAAATGCTCCTTTGGCCTGGACACATTGAGTTTGACAGTCTGTTTATATCCCTTTCTGCACTCTATTGAGTTCCTAAAGAAATAACAACATGTGAAGCATAGACAATGGACAAACAAGCAGAACCAGTTATTTTAGTATTCTGCTCAGAGATACTTAATTTTAAACTAAATCAAATTTGGTTTTATTCATCAGCACAATTTTGAAGATTTAAGCTGCTTTATTGGCAAGACCTGTGAAGAGCAGATTTCAAGAATTCACTGAAGCCAGGTGTCAAACTGTCCATTTACTGCCATGTTGTAAACCAACAATCAACATGCTGAGCTGATTACTTAAGAGAGCCTGGGCCATACAGGGTAGGTGGTTTTCTGGCTGGATGACGAGGCTGGAGGATGTTGTGAGGACCAGAGTATGTCACATTAAGTAGAACTGTGCATATAAATTCAATCCATGGTGCTGTGGCTGATCTACAGGAACCCTGACTCCCTGCTAGATGTATGCCAAGCATACTGGGCTGGGAGTCAGGTAAGAGGGCTTTGGTATTGGTTTGATGATTATCCTCTGCTGTGGCCTCGTGGGATTCACTCCACCTTTCTTTTTGATGTGTTATTTATTGCTTTATACCATATAATCTTTACAGCAAAGACCTTGTCTTGGATTCAGGAAAGGACTAGGATACCTGAAACACCATATTGCAGAGAAGAAACCCTGGTGGCATCTAGCCTGTCCTGGAGAAAATACAGGGTCAGTCTCAGAAAAAAAAATGGAGGCTCTCTGATGGTACTGCTGTGTTTCTGCTCTGTTCTCAGAGCCCATACACTTTGAATTATTTCTCCTGCATTAGCCCAGGAGCAGGCACAGACCTTCTGTGAGGTTCTTGTTATAGGTTTTTGTGCAGACTGGGTCAAAGGAGATCCCAGTCTCAGCAGAGGCCTAGTAGGAATATGGGAACACAGACATCAAGCAATAGTGGGATTTTTGTCTGATTCCTCGAGGGGGTTTAACAGGAACGAAGTGCCTGACAGCTGCTGACTCTGGGCCATTTTTAGTCAAGCAGGATGTAGAGACAATTTGGATCAGGAGGCAAGATATCTAGTGACTGCAAAACCCTCTAGGGAAGGAAGAGGAAGGATATTTCTGGATGGGGCACTTTTATTTGGATCTAGATTTTCTTCCTGGGGACCCGACTTCCAATTCTCCTTAGGTGCCTTTTGGATTAACTGTTTTTCTTGACTCAAGATTAATTTAAATTCTGACTTGTCTTTTATTTTAGTTCTATGTTCTATTTTTGGTTTAGAGACACTGCTTTATAGTTATAACAAAATCTTTTGTGCTAGAGTTCTCCTGCAGTGATTAAAAAACCAGTATGTTATGTCAGTAAAAGCAAGTAGTAGCTGCTGTAAGAAAAAAAACCTAAACAATCTAACAGCAAATATTTAATTGCTCGGGTTTTTTTAGACCTTTGAGCTTTCAGAAAAAATATGTCATGGAATTGAGAAGTTTGGAAATTGACCCCTTCCTATAAGCCTAAGGAAGCTTGATATGCCTCCCACTGCTCTCTGTCAGGATACACAAAAAATTTTAGAAGAACACCAGTTGAGATCCCTCCAGAGAGCTGTAATGGAGTTACTCTTTTGAAAGTCCTGGACTTAGTAGTTAATAGGTTGAGATCAGTGTCAGGTTTGAATTTCAGCTTTTTCAGTTAACCTAAGAAAGCATGTTGATTTTGTCTGTAATTTCCCGTTACTTACCACCAGGCAGAAAATTTGGGAAATTCATGTGGTTTTCCATTTTTATGAATGTAAAATCACCTGCAGAGACTTTTTGACCACATCTCCAAAGCCTATACCAAAGGTTATCTCCTATTTAGATTTTCCTGCAAAGCTGACCCTTGTGCAGAAAACAACTTAAATGTCTGATTTGGTGGGAGTAGAAAGGAAGATGCCAAAGTAATTTATGCTGGACAAAAGGGAAAGAAATTGGAATTATGACAGACAATGTAGATATTAAGAAGGAATGAATAGATCTGCAAATATGTGTGTGATTTTTTTACTTGGCTCTGCCTTTAATTGCTTGTGACATCAGCACAGATAACTGGATCTGAGGTTCCTTCAGGCAAAGATGGCTCACCTGGCACACTTGTCACCACCAAGATTAGTCTCTCAAAATAAAAGAGAAAAGGTGCTCTGCTTGCTTCCATGTGTCGAGCACACCTCTGGAAAGCTCCAAATTTCAGGCTTCATAGAGAGCTGAGCACACTCTTGTGGGCTGGAATTGAGGCTGCTAGGAGAGCCTGCCCTGCCCTGCACTGAGCCAAGACATTCTACCCTGGCATCCTCCAGCTGCCTCCAAGGCAGTGCTGCAGCTGTGCAGCCCCGAGTGCTGCAGGAAGGAGTGGGGAGCTGCACCATTTCACATGGTTGACAGCTGAGAGCTGCCTAACACGATCAGGATGAATCTGTTACTCAAGCTACATGTGAATCTGCATAGATTTGTCTGATAGATTTTAATACTTTGCTCATGCCTTCATGCAAAACCAAATGTACAGACAAGATCTTCTTTATCCTGTTTTTATATATCTCTTCATTCTCCACTACTTATTTTATATTTCCTTTTACGACTGTCTTGTCATAATTACTTTTTTAAATGTTTTCTGTTTTACTAAATAATAAATAAATTTGTTTTCTGAAGAATTCCCTGTGCTGCACCTACCCTATCACACCCCAAATCCCAGCTTTTGTCAGAAAACTCTCCTTTCAAGGTACTTGCAATACTGAAATTGTTGTATTAAATAAAGAAAACTGAAAGAAAGCAGAATCAATACAAGGGGGAGAAAGGTAATCTTAGACAAACAGAATCTCACTTGATGAAATTACTTTCACTGGTCAGGTAGAATGAAGCTTCATTAGGATAGGAAAATATGTACAAGTGCATATTTCATCTTCTGTTTTGCCTTTGCTGTCTTTGTTCTTCCTTTTATGGTTGCATTTCAAAGTGGAATACTTTGATTTGTATCAGATTTCTAGCACAAGGCTCTTGCCTTTCCTTTTCTTGACCTCTTGATGTATATTTCTGTTGTGAGATCTAGAAGGAACCAGCCAAAATCAGAAGTGGCTACTCACTTCCTGAAGTTGTTGCATGTGAAGATTTGTTTTAATAAAATGGTTGGTTGAAGAATGGTTGAAGAGAAGATGTTTAAGTCCCTGTCTTTGCTCAGCTTCTTTCTCCCCATCTCAGGGCTGAGTAGTCCCATCAGCTGAAACCTCCCAGCTTTCACAAGCCCAGCTCCTGAACGTGCTTTTCTGAATTTGCATAGAGTAGAGTCAAAGAATACTCTGAGTGGGAAGGGACTCAAAGGAGGATCATGGGGTGCAGCTGTTGGCTCTGCACAGGACATGCATTAAACTGGAGGAGGAGAGGCTGCCTCTTACATTGCCCTTGAGCAGAACACAGTGTGTAGTGGCCTGCTGGCTCAAAAGAGGTTCAGTTCAACATTGCCGCAAAGGAGACTTCTCAACCTGAAAAATCTAATTTTTAATTGTTATGCTAAATCAAGGACTTATCTTAACAATTGTACTGCTCTAATTTCATTATTTGAAATTCTGCATTCCTTGATGGCCAAACATTTTTGTCCCTGAAATTTAAAAACAAATTTTTACAATTGTTTTGCATGGATAATTCTCACAGCTGCTGGAGTATGGATTTCCACCTTGTGTCCATGATTTACAGTAGAGAAAAAACCCTACAAGGCACAGAACAGTACAGTAATTATCTGGATGCTCTCCAGTGGCTGTCATACTGTGACACCATCATAGCATGTGCCTGTGTGGAAATCAATTTGCTCCCAAGCATCAAACACTATTTACTCTATCAAGTAATTTACACAGCCTTTTTGCACCTGCATATAGACCAAGTTTAAGTTAGTCTTTTCTTCAGTAGCTAGTCCTATCAGAACATATCTTCACTAGAAGAAGCCATTGGTCAATCATGCCTAACTAGCTTGCCTTGCATTCCAGAAGTGACAATTGTTCAGTTGTCATTTAAAATTGTTAAGAAAAGAATAAATGTATTTGCATTACTAAAACATATTTCTGAATTAAAGTACTGACACGAATATCAATCACTCATACTGATGAATGAAAACTTTGAAGAATGTTTCTCAAAGGAAAGGAGCTGCACTCTATGTCTGCCAGTGCTCCTTAATGACAATGACCATGCAAAGGATCTGCTTCACTTAATAGCAACTCCATAAAGAAAACTGAAAAGTACTAACACAGAAAAATTATGAACACAGAATTTTGTGTGGGCCAATTAGTTACCTAATTTGCACTTTTATCTGCAAATAGCTCTGAAAATCTCTGATAGGTAAGATGGGTATATCTGTTTCTACTTCTAGTACTAAACCTCAAAAAAGGAGGCTGTGCTCTTCTCTCATTTGTCTTGAGTCTCTATCCCCTCATTTTTATATAATTTTCAAGCCAGAGGCGCAGACAACAGCTGATATGGCTTATCTACAACTATTTTTCCTGTTTTAGTATGTTGGAAAAGAAGTTTAGTTCAATCAAGGGATCTCTCTTAATTGTGTTTTCCACAATGAATTAAATTTGCTCTTTCATGGTTTTTATAACACATAAGAGTTTTTTGAAATTAACTACCACCGTCCTCCTCATCCCCTTCCCATATATTGTGTTTTACAGCTGGTGCCCATATCATGGTGAGGCCTAAGTTTGTTTAAGAGAGCATTTTGGCTGGCTTTAGCTCTTCTCAGTGCTTGATGCAGTATCTGCACTGAGGACGTTTGGTTTCCTGTATTAGTTTAGCTCTCTGTTAGAAACGTCAGGTCCAGAATGTTACTAAGATGGATGCAGGCCACAGCTCTCCTTTGAAAAGCTTGTACCAGTTTGGATAAAAATGAGGATTAACTTATGAAACAATGTGATCTCTTAGTGTAGGAAAATGATGGTGAAATTACCTTAGTGTTTCCTACAAAATTAAACCATTTTTACTTGTAATTTCATCTCAGTACAGATTTCATGGCCTGTAGATACAAGACCCTGTAGATGCAGATGTTGAAATGCTGTCCATCTGAGAAATTTCTAACAGTGTTTTGCAGGAGAGGGGGTACTAAATCTCTCACTGTCCATGTGGTCAGCCTGTGCACTTGTGCCTTTACAAACAATACTGTCCAGGGTCTGAGTCTCTGAGAAGCAAGCTACTAGCATACCATGAACATAATGCTTTAAAAAAAATATTTCAAATAATGGAAGAAAACTACCTGGAAATGTTAAATATATTTCTCCTCCTCTGGTCACCTTCTTCTCTTTGGGAAAACCTCAAAGAAGTTGAAAATATTGTTTTTCAGCCTATATGGCCATTAGGCTTTTCTGTGTTGCTCAAAACTAATATTAATTACAATCACACTGTTCCCTCAAACTAAAAAAAAGAATGATCCTTCTTTCCCATGCATAGAGTCCTTTTTATTTCTGCTGGCATTTGACTCACAGTACTTGTATGAAATTGATGAAATTCATAGGAAAGCAGGGAAAGGGAAAGAAAACAAATGGTTTTTTTCATTTCAACTGAACCAAGGGCTGAACAAAGGCCTGAATATTTTTCCTCTGATGTACATAAGTGGCTTAGCTTAATATGTTGCCAGCCTTGCAGCATCATACTTTCTTTCACAGAAACCAATAGGGTTTCCAACATCTGTGCTGCTGGGATTGAGCTGTCAAGGGGTGAATAGCTATGTCTAAAGACAGAGGAAGGGCTGAGCAGAAGACTCTTGTGGAGCTCATTGCCTAAAGGACACTGCAAGTGCTGAAGTGGTGACTGGTGAGCGCAACAAAGAGAAATCTGTTTAGTGAGGTAGCTGTGAAGTGAGTCTGCTTTTAGTCAGGTATCTGCAATACAGAAGAAGGTTTGGGTTGAACAGAACATTTCTATTCTCCCAAGGCATTCATGTTCTTCAGCTATTATCAGTTGATAAAGAGATCAATAGGTGTTTTTGTTTGTTTGTTTGTTTGTTTTTGGTTTTGTTTTGTTTTGTTTTGTTTTCTTTGAGAATCACCTCTGGAATCAAGGTCATTAAAAAAAAAGCTTAAATTACCTTTATAACCTCCTGTCTGGAGCTGTGATGATTTTTCTCTAGCTGCATCTCAGGGACTTGGGGTTAAAGTGCCTTGCTATTTCTAGGCCATGTTGCATGTAACCAGAGCACATAACATTATTAATGCAAAACTTAAGGATGTGTTTAAGTGCTTCTGTGGATGGTGGCCAGAACAGTGACCAAGGCCTTAGCAGTGCTCAGTCAAGGCTTCCTTCTACAATCTAAGTAAACCAGAACAGAAAACAAATATCTCATACTTCATAACTTGTTAGTTATTGTTGTGAGCTTAAATTTTAAAGTTCTTAGGAGACAGAAACCTCCTTTCTAGGAATTTTTGGATATGGACCACACTGAAACTGTTAGTCAGCTCATGGCCTCAGGTCTAGCTATAATGTGTAAGACTTCTCTTTCCAGTCTGTCTCTTTTGTCTGAGGGGCTGGATTTTCTATATCCAATGCAATATTTACAATAATTTATAATTATTTATTTTATTCCCCAACTTATGCAGAAATTCTAGAGGATTTTTTAATACATGCACTTGAACGTTAATGGAAAGTGTAATAAAGCAGAAATAAAGGGATTCATGTACTGAATTCTTATTCATCTTTATTCTATCAACATTTGTCTGGATTTCCGCAACTGCAATTGAAAATTCATCGAGCTTAAGGACAGTATCCTTCCTTCCTTCCTTCCTTCCTTCCTTCCTTCCTTCCTTCCTTCCTTCCTTCCTTCCTTCCTTCCTTCCTTCCT
>JAYDZK010000169.1:66768876-66838714 GCA_034509185.1 Euphonia xanthogaster | reverse complement strand
TCCTTCCTTCCTTCCTTCCGCCACTTCCTTCCTTCCTTCCTTCCTTCCTTCCTTCCTTCCTTCCTTCCTTCCTTCCTCCCTTTCTTTCCTTCCTCTTTGCACTGATCTTTTCTCAGTGTCATTTTTATCTCTTTCCTCACTATCAAATTTCAATGGGTTTGAGATTCAAATATCTAAATATGTTTACAGTCAGGGGCATTGTGTGGTGTAAGACATCTAAGCCTCATTAAGGAGCTGGTGGAGGTCTAAAGCATCCATAGCCATTTGAGATCTGGGGTGTCCCAAAATGTCACCCATAAGTACTGCATCACAAGACCTGATGTTATGCAGTCGTTGTAGGTAATCCATTTTGAGTGTTTCAAAAGCACACTGATATTTAGGTAGCAGACATCTGCACTGTCAATGCCTATATTTAGGTGGCTGAACCTGGAGCTGGATCTGACCCTTGGAATCCCTTTTTTCTCCAGGTACCTCAGCATTGTCATACTTGGGGATGCGGCAGTAGGAGGGATATACGCCAGAGGATCTCCTGAGTACCCCAGTCATTGCCTTTGGCAGGCCAAGCCTCTCTTGTGACTCCTTCAAAGCTAAAGAAGCGTTGGAAATGTATGCATGGTAGAATGTAAGCTTTCCAAAATAATTAAGTAGTCTGAAAACAGAGATTAACTGTGTAAATAGAGACAGCACTGTTGAAAGGAAAAGACAAACACTGTGACCCACATTAGCTGCAAAATTGAAGCCAGTCAGGCTGACAACAGTGGTTTAAAAACAAAATAATATTCTTCCTTTACACAGAAAACAAAACATCTTCATTTTTCCAATAATTTTTCTCTAAAAACATTTAAGGGGAACAGAGTCACACCTAGTAAGAAACAGTTCATAATCACAGAGAATCACTAATTGCTGCTGTTTGATTCTCTTTTCCCAAGTGTTGCACAAAGTAGCCATACAGACTACAGCTAATTATCTATGTCAGAGTTATTCAGTTCCAATAGACAGCTTGAAGCATCACTGCACATGGGTGATAGTTAAAACAACAAACGACCCTCAGAACCAATTTACAGTAGAGTGGCATTTCTGCACTGAAATTGTAAACAAGATACCCAGCAAATTAGCACCTTCCTTCTTCAGTCTCTGCAACTGAAGTGTAGCTGGAAAGGATGAGCTTCTGAAAAAGCAGGATTAGGGGGATGGAGTGAATGGCTGTCACTCACTTTAAAAAAAACCAAACAAGTGAAGCACAAACTGAGCAGCACAGGAAATTGCTGCATATGCTTCAGAGAAACTCAAAGGTCTGACTTTCTAGGGGAATGCCTGCCTGGAGGCTACCTCACCCCTAACTGCTGTTTGCCTTGGCACAGCATCTCCTGCCTCCACCCTGGTGATGACTCAGTGAATCACATGGGAATTGCTGCATTTTAGGATAGTTCCAGACTATTTCTACTGAAAGATGCTGAATTTATCACAGGGCAAAGTGGCAGAGGAGGAGGTCTTCAGCCTCTCCTAAAAACCCTCAAGGAAAAGGAGATCTAGAGATTTTAATTTCCACTCTCTTCTAGGCCATCAAGATCTGTGTATTCCCTCTGTGGTTATCCAGCTGCATTTGGTACTAGTTTTGCTGCTCTGCTTGTTAATAGCTGGGGATCCTCCACTGAGGAAGAAACAGCTCTCAGGTGCTGTTTCATACCAACTCACCTTCTCTGATAGTTACTGGAGGTCAGTTCAAAGCTGTTTGAGATGCAGATCCTGAAGTCCATCTAACACACAAAGAAGGTATGGGTCTCTTATCAATCATGTGCTATCTTTGCAAGCCCCAAATGGATGTTTTTGGATACCCTGCGCTGCCTCAGAAGTCCCTACCTGCAAATCTGTGTGCATCTGAGACCTAAGATGTTTATATAACCCTGGCTCTTTAGTTTACTTTCCTCCAGGGAGATTGTGGCCAAAATTCCAGCTGGAATTTGAAAAATGAGCTGAAGAAAGGTATGTTTAGTACAAGTTTGTAAAACCGCCAACTTAGCATTTTGATAAATCACTCACTAACACATGGCTAAAGAGCCAGTGAAAATACTTTAAATACTGACTTCACTCATGGCAAACACATAGCTATGTTCTCAAGTCATTCTTGGATTCTTGGATCTCTCTGCAGATGGATGACACAGCTGTAATCTGCATTTTCTGAGTTCCACAGAACATCCTTGAGTCAACACTGTCCATGGGCTCTGATGCAGCTGAGGTGAAAGGAGAGCTCTTTCAGCCACAACGCTAACCTCATGCATGTGGGAAACCACTCTTCCAGCTTTTGTGGGCCAAAGCACGTCTTTCTTGGCACTGCGTGGAGTGATACAGCCTGCACAATGGTGAAACACTTAATATCACAGTAGCAAGTTCTTTGCCACTCTAACTTGCACAGGTAATCACCTCCCCATCTTTTAGGGGCTCTCCTCATGAGCAACAGTAGCTGTTGCATAGCTGATTCAAATCTCTCAGAATCCCATTATCTGCAGTCTCCTTGTAACTGCAGAAGTTATTTCCAATAAGGTAATTCTTTTATTAATGAAATCTAGCATTAACGCACTATAAAATTTGAGCATATACCCCTATGTCTTATTCACTGCAATAGCAGTCATCATCTTTAAAGATTACATAGAAGAATGTGAGTTTCAATTATAAGGCATCTCAGTAAAAATAGAACACGTAGCTAAATGCAGCTAGTTAAGTGACTGAAAATAGTGTGACTACAGGGAGAAAAGAGTGTGCTCTTCACTATGTATTTTTTTCTTTGCCATTCAAATGGCACTCCAGATAGCATATCAAGGAATATGAAGACAACCTTTGTCAATTCTCCTCACACTTACAATCACCATTGAGGATACTCAGCCCTTGCACATGACATGGTCTAATGGAGTACAAAGCCAGTTTTATTTCTTGTTTTTGCTGTGTTCCTTTAGACAATGTAAGGAAAAACCTGAGGCAAATCATGTGAAGTCAATCAAAGTGCTTGTGTAAATGTATTAGTGTTCAGTGTTTATATTGATTTTAACAAATCACTGGCATTTGTTATGTAGCCAAATGTGTTATTGTTCCACTGGGGGCTCATAGCCATATACAGCTAAAACAAGGAAATGTATTGTTTTAGGGAGTGCAGGGTTTCTTTGGGGATTAAGAAATCCCCAAATATTTCAACATTTTCTGGAGTGACAAATGCAAATAGATGACAACTATAGTAGCAGCAAACTCCCCTGAGAAGCACAAGGGTTCACACCCACTAAGGAAGATTGGTGTCCCTTTCTGGGTCTGGAATTTCAGTCCTGATTTCAAAGCCTCTGGTGGGATGAAATACAGCCATCACTTAGAGGCAGCTGGGCTCACCAAAGCTGGTAAGGGATCCACCTCTGTTTGAGGAAAAGTGGGAATTGGAGCCAGAAGGCATTCCCTGAGCACAAAAGCCATGCATGTAGGTAGGTGTGATGGACTCACTGTTTTCATTGAAAATCTAGCAAGTGGCAGTGGTGCTGTGCTTTCCCTAACACATCATAGTTTGACCACATATGCACCGAAAGGTGAAGCTGTTTTTCAGACAGTAAAGTGGTCCATCGAAGTTTTGATTTATTTATGAAACACGCAAAATAAATAGCCATGGAAGGAAGACTGACACTTACCTTAAACAAATTAGTGTTACAGTTAACAGAAAACATCCCAGATTTTTTCCAACCCCACACTAGGATAAAAACAGATACTTGAAGACAGGACTCTGTGGCAAAATGAACCATTCCTAACTATTACTATTGTGCTTTACAGACTGCTGAAGATTAAATGCATATGAGGACTGCCACAGCCTAGGCTTCGAAGCCAAACAATCATGTTGTCATACATGAATTCATCTGGCAATTATACTTAATAGAAGACAGAAAATACACTGGTGCCATTACATGAAAACAAATATATACAAGACTTAAATCAGTACAGACACCACCCTGCCTGAAACTGGATACTATGAATGCAACAAGCTTGAGCTTCCTCCTGGAGAGCTTGGAGCAGGAATCCCAGCAGTGGTGATCTCACACTGCTCTAAGCAGGTTGGGCTGTCTGTGGGGTGCAGAGCAATGATCTCTGGAGAGGTGAGGCTGGGCCAGGAGCAGCAGAGCAGTATTGAGTTGGTGCTGCAGCCCAGCTAATGAGTCCCTCTGCCCTGGCAGTAGGCCAAGCTCTATGCTGTGCTGGTTTGCACAGTGGAGACAAGATTTTCTTGGTGCTTTTGAAGCCAATGGGAAAAAGAACATATGAATTAGCTGAGCAGAGACTTTCTGGGCAATTATTTAAGAGGTAAAGCATTCAAGCAGCTGCAATGTAGCTGTAATGCAAGCAGGCCAAATTAGGATATTATCAATATCAGTCCATGTTACCTGCTGGGCCAGCTTCTGCTCCTGGTTATGCCCATTTGACCTCTGGAAGTGCAGGTAGATTTGACATACTTTTTACAAAATTAATAAAATAACTTATAACTGGATCGGTTCTGACTAGGATGAATCTGTGCACAAAAATAGTCTTTATTTTACATACCCAATGGAGAAAAGATTAGTGAAATCTTTCTAAAGGCTTGGGTTTGTCTTTGATTACAGGAGAAATTATCTAAGTATCATCCATCATCAAGTGTTTGACATCCATATAAACCTGGAATAACTATAATGTATTTTTTTCATATTGCCTCCTATTTATTTCAAAGTAGCAGAGAACACAGATTTAATTCACATTATTCAAATGTTGGAGTAAAGCTTTTTTTGCTGTACATCCAGCTGCCTGCAATGCATGTACATAGATACAGATATAGATATAGATAGATAAAGATGTAGATATAGATATAGATTAGATATAGATATAGATATAGGTGTGCTGGGCAGCAACTGAAGGTGAATTCCATGCTGTAAAGGCTGACCTGCTGCCTTGCCAAAAATGTTTGCAGTGGTGTTGCAAACATGTTATCTTTCTAGCCATATGTGCTTTCTGCTTCATCCTTCATCTCTTTCCTTATAAAAAGAATTATTTCCTCCAGTTCCATCCTTTTGCTTTTGATTTTCATACCTTGTTGCAGCAAAATTAGGCAAACTCCAAGCCTCAAACTCTGGCTGATTTGGCTTGGTTTCTTCCCAACTGCACTAAAATGGCTGTTTGTGTATCATTAGCACCTGGATTAATTTCTTCTGCCTGCTACAGTGCTAACATCACACTGCAGCTGGTTCCACAATGCAGCTGAAATCCGAGGGGTCAGTAATTTAACACAGAGCTAGAGTGACAGCAGCACCCCTTGCTGGGTCCATGTTGAAAACCTGCATGCATAATAAAGTTGTTACACAGGAATTCTCCCCTTTGCTGTGAATCCTTAAACTCTACCACTGAATTCAATAAAATTTGTATTTGTGGTTTTCTTTGTGTTGCCTCTATCCCAAAGACAGACAGATGCACTGGAGCTCACAGGCTTTGAGTATCCTTGCACCAGAGCCTGGGCATTAGTGGCTATTCTGTTTCTGTCCTGCTGTGTGGATAATCTCATGTGCTCACTCAGTGTCAGAAGCTGCAGTAGCTTTAACCCCTTCTCTGTTATTTGGAGGTATTTCTCAAATTACCCGTGTCTTATCTCTCACAGAAGCTAAAATCACACATCCTACCATCTTAATAGAAACCTCACAAATTTTGAGTTCCAGAGTTTCTAGCTGTGATGTATAATTATCCCTTTCTTCTTTTTTTTTTTTTCAATACTTTGAGAATCTCTATCTTGTCAAAAATGAAAGGCAGAAAAGTTTAGTGTATCAATAACACTTCACTTTCTTTAACGTGTCCTGAGATTTGTTTCATTTGTTGTTGCCCTGGCAAAAGTAATATACTAGCTGTGTTCTGGAAAATACCTTTAAGTCCCTTGGCATTTTATTTCCTTCAATAGGATAGTGAAAACCAGCCAGCAAAAAACCCTCAAACAACAAACATCTTTGCAAGCCAGGATAACTGCAACAAAATATCTCCATGTTTATTATCTTGTCATTATCTCCCATGGTCAGCTGTGTATGTAGATTTAAGATCTTGCACTTCTTCTATTCTGCAAAATATTTTATACACATGTGGGTTCCACAGGAATCAACTCTGCAGTTGGTTGGCTCTGGTTATGGTTCTGCTATGTTTACACCTTTAATCCCTTCGGTGAGAGTCACTCTGCCTGTTCATATTACATTTGAGATATTGCAGATACTTCATGCTGTGCCACAGCAGAGGAGAGCATGTTTATAGATATTCGTTCTTTATTAAAAGGTGCTTCAGCAAATGTTGTAGCACTGCATACAGTCTTCTGGGATCCTTCTCAAAAGCAGTTCCATGCTGCAAACCATGTTCTCTCTTGTGTACCACAAATCTTTTAAAACACATCCAGAATTCAGCAAAGTGAAAAGATTTCCAAGAAAGGATGCTAATATATAAAAGAGGAGAGAAAGTGGGGACAACTAAACATGAATTCTTGAGGTCAAGGGTCACATTTGCAGAGTTAGGCCACTCAATACTATAACTTGGCTATAGATTTTATTTTTAAGATTTGATGCATTTGTTTCAGGAAATAATTCTTTTTGTTTTATTGTATTTGGATGGTCTAAGGATTACTTGCAAGTTTCTGTAAGACCAGAAAGGGAATAAAAGAAGCCACGGCCAGTGTTTAGTGGATGAATTTCTAAACATTTCTTGTGATTGTAGCTTCATTCAACAATTTACTTGAAGAGTCATTGCTAGGCAAGATATAGTTTTTTTGGATGCAGGGAATTCCCTACTCTTTTGTCAAAGAAAGAGTTACATGTTATTGTTCCCTGTAATAGCAGGATGAACAACCACAGGAAACAGAAAATAACATGGAAAATGCACCTTTTTTTCTAGCATTCATTTTTCTAGGCCATGCTCTGAAATTGAATTTGTAATTGTATCATTACTGCAAAACTTTCATTTGGGAAACTTTGTACTGGTGAGCTACTAAAGCAACAATTATGGAGCTGCTGCAAGTGGAAGACAAGGTCTGATCTATTGTCCTATGACTACTCAGCTTATTCTGTGATTCTGTGTGACTAGGGTCAAAATTTTAAAAGAAATAATCTCAGTGCAGTGCTTGAACTTGTGTCCCAGGTTCAGTCATCAGAGTGTGAACGTGCTAAGGCCACTGTCTCCTTATAAAAGATGGAAATTCTTCATGGGCTACAGCTAGACTTGAGAAAATATATCAAAGGTGAAACCTCTACAATTTTCCCTTTTCTAGTTTCTCTGGAAAATGTCTTACAGGAAGATCAAGGTTCTCATTTTTGATCTAGGTTCTCCTTTTCATGAGGAGAAACGGTCTCTGATGTGTCCTGCCTGTCACAAGTAAACTGAAAAAGTCTAAGGCTTTGAAAACTTTCAGGTCTACGGCCTGACTTTTACAGGCTGTAAGCATTTGTTTCTTCCAGTTCATCATCAAAATGTCTCTCATGATGCACAATTCTTTTCTAAGCTAGGCTGTGTAGATAAGAGTTATAAAGGAGCTGCTCTAAATGACAGGTCTGTCAGTCTCTGAACTTCCCCACCATCACCATCTCTTTGCTGGTTCAGAGATCGTGGCAGAGAATTGCTCTGCATTGGCTTCTACAGCCCAATGACACACCAGCTCTGCTCTTCTGACTGTCTCTTACCACCTTGCGCGCAATGGCTGAAGACTTAGTCATGAATCTGGCTAACCAGAGGTCCCAGGTGGCTGGATGCTCACCTACAAGAAGGGTATGAAAGAGGATCTGGGCAACTACAGACCTGTCAGCCTGACCTCAGTGCTGGGGAAGGTCATGGAGCAGATTATCCTGGTGCCATCATGTGGCATCCCCTGGAAGGGGGAGCAGGGGATCAGGCTCAGCCAGCATGGGTTTGTGAAAGGCAGGTTCTGTTTGACAAACCTGAATTCCTTCTGTAACAGGGTGACTCAGTGGATGAGGGAAAGTCTGTGGATGTAGAGTGGCCAGCAGGACCACAGCAGTGATGGTCTCCTTGTACTCGGTGCTGGTGAGGCTGCAGCTCAAATCCTGTGTCCAGTTTTGGGCCCCTCACTACAGAAAAGACATTGAGGTAATGGAGTGAGTCCAGAGAAGGGCAACAAAACTGGAGCAAAAGTCTTACAAGGAATGGAGTTATTTACCTGGGAGAAGGTGGCTTAGGGAGACCTTATTGCTACCTGAAAGTGGGTTGTAGTGAGGTGAGGGTCAGTCTTTTCTCCCAAACAGCAATGGATATGGCAATAGGAAATGGCCTTAAACTGTGCTAGGGGAGGTTTAGATTGGATATTTGGAAAAATTCTTTCACCAAAAGAGCTTTCAGGTGTTGGAACAGGCTTCCCAAGGAAGTGGTGCAGTCACCAATCCTGGAGGCATTTAAAGGATGTATAAATGTGGTGAACCTGGCAGTGCTGGGCTAATGGCTTGATTCAAGGCTCTTACAGACCTTTTCCAACTTAAACTACTCTATGGTTCCATAATCCTGCTCTGGCCTCAAATCCAGATCTCTGTCATGGACAGGAACCACCAGCAGACCCTTGCCCTCCAGAGGGCAGAGGTGAGGTGTCCTGTAAACACTTCTTAAATCCCCAGCAGAACTGAAAGCATCATACTGAGGCACTCCACAGATCAAAAATGGTGGGTTTGGCTTCAGCTGCTGTAGTTGGTGGCTTGGACTGAATGGTCCTCAAGCACTTTCTTAGTCACCAGTGGAATTTGGCAAATGTCTAATGAAGTGATATTTGCTTCTAAAGTGTTATTAAAATGGCATTGGTAAATAAATCTCTAAAGCTTTTTTTTTTTTTTTAATATATATTTCAGGAAATACACCTGTATCCTTCTTTCTGTATATATTTATTTCAATTACTAAAATACTCACTGTGACAATAATTGATGTATGTCATTACTGTTCCAGATAATATAATGGAATATATCAGTGGTTCAGATGTTTGTTTATATTTCATGTGGGTGACATCAGTGGTTTTGAATAAGTCTCCTGCAGTTACCATAGAAACAGGATTTCCTCAAGCAGCACAGCAGAGTGGCGTGATGTTGAGTGGGGAGTTCTAACATTTAATTTTTAAATTAAACTGTACAGATAACCAGTAGGGAGCAGTGAAACCTCCAATTTAAAATTAAAATGATGATGAGCTCTGTTTTTCTGTGTTGAATGTCACCTCCATGATACCTGACCTAGCAGCTAGCAAGACTTTATGAGTTCTCAGTCTGCAAAGATGCGAGCTGACAAATATTTTTCATACATGCAAAGCAACCTATAGATGATGCTTGTGAAAAAGGAACCAGCTTCCCACACAGCAGTACACTAGCACTGCACATTTTGATATGGGCTTATTTCCATTAAAAATAATGTTTTGTGTGTTAGTAACCTAAGTATTTTAAATTAATTCTAAAATGTTGCCTGTAGATCAATATGAAGTATTTCTAGAACCTGATGTTAAGGCATATTTTATGTGAATGACAATGACTTTCAGGGCAAATGGGAGCTGCTTAGTGGATCACCATGGTAACTGCAGTGATAGCATATGCTTGACTACAGTATTAGTTTTCTACAATCTGATCTATGGCCTGGTTTGAAGAATCATTGCATAATCATTTATTCTTTTAGTGAGGAAATAAAATTGATCGGTTCTGCAATTCACTTCTCCAGCACAGCACAGGGTTTTGCACTGTGTCAGGGAAATTATTAAAAACAAGGGTTCTTCATCAGAATTCAAAATCTCAAGGAATTGAAAAACAACATCACAGCAGAGCTTTCCTTTCTCCTCAGTTCTAGCGAGTCTGTGCTCCTTTAATCACATTACTATCAAATGTGAATAGCATGAGGACCAATCTGGAGAGAATTACAGCACACATAACTATTTTTTTTTCTATCCTTTTTTTTTTTTCCCTTTCCCCAGATCAGTCCATTTTACCTTGTAATGAGAACTCTTGACCATTGAATCCAGGTCTTGATCCTTAAGTTCTTATTCCCACCAGGAGCTGTAATATGCATTGTCTGTGCTTGTTTACTTCTGGGACTTTAATACATCCTCAAAATGAAGTCTGTATAAGGGGATAACACACAATTTTCTGTCCCAGAAGAATTATAGGTGTTGAGTTATGGCTAAAAGATGTTTTGAGGTACTTCCTCTATGACACAAATAGTAGAAAAAATGCTTTCTCAGGTATAGACTCACATTTGAATGCAAAATCCCCTCTGAATCACCAAAAACCATCAGGGTGTCAATAGCTATGAAACGAAAGTTCAGTCCTGCTGAAACAGTTTAGCGTTTATAGAAAACACAGTGGGTGGAAGACAAACTGTATGTTAAATAGGAAAGCTTAAGCATAATGCAAGCCCTGCATTATGTGGATGCTGTTCTTCACTTCAGCTGCTCTGATCAAGAAGAGCTTGCTGGTTAGAAGATTAATGCAACCATGAGGAGGCACCCTTTCATTAAAAAGTTTCATGAACCATACTGTTTGTTTCTGTGAACCTTTCTGTGGTGAGGAAAAACCAAGACCCCCCCATCTGATTTTTTACATAATTGCATATCCCCCTTAAAAGCATATGCTTGCAATCAATCATTCCTCTCATTTGAAATCCCTAAGGAAATAGCAAGTTGCTGTCACTTATGAGCAACTTGCTTTGCAAGATATCACATGACTTAAGCTCCCACACAATGCAGATTCCTGCCCCAGGGAAGTAAATCACCCTGGCAGGCTGTGGGCAGGCTGGTGGCTGGGGAGCAGCTCTCTGGGATGTACTGGTGCCCTGGAGCATCAGGAGCCATGCAGGAACCAGCCAGAGCAGAATCCATCCACACAGGGGTGGGATTATCCCCCTCTACTCCACACTCAAGAGACCATGGAGAGATTCAGCGTCTGGGTTTGGGCTCCCGTCCATATAAGATGTGGGCAAACTGGTGTGAGCTCATCAAGGGCTCCGAGCCAGATGGGCCTGGCTCAGCCAGGGGCTCAGATGGCTCCAGAGGGGCTGGCAGCAGACAGAAACCTAGTTATGGGCAATGGAGATGAAACTTCCTTAGATCTCTGGGTGTGAAGCACATTCAAGGAATCATCCAAAGGGCCCTGTCTGGAGCTCAAGGGTCCCTTTCAGTTTGTTCTATTTTTGCAGGAGAGTCCCGTTCTTGCATTTCTTCCCATGTGGATCTTAGATGTGCTATAGTGATTTGAACAGGTCTAAGAAGAGTTGTAATTTTGAAAAACAATTTTGTACAAGATTTCACATCTTTCTCAGGTATTTTGACAGACCTAAAATTACATTAAATTGTTCCTTTAAGGAATGAATTTTAATTCATTCTGTTACTTGGAAAAGGAAAGTACATAAAATTCATGATTCCAGAATAAATAAAAATATAGGTACACAAACTGAACTTTCCTCCTTTTAGTTTTTCAAGAGCACTTCTCTTGAGCAGAATTTTATTTCACTGACATACTATTTATCCTAAAGGGATAACACTGAAGTACCTACCATGCACTTTAGTAGTAGTTGTTGAAAGAAATTGTACTCGTGCAGCCAGAATGCTGCTCCAGAAATATTTGCTTTTTTAAAGCTTCTCTAACATATCTCTCTTGCATTGTACTGGGGACTGCAAATCCCATTCTAAGGGTAGGACAGGTGGCAGCTGTCATTAGAAATTGGGATCAGGTGAAGTCAGTGCAAGCTTCTTATTCACACTGTTACTTTCCGGTCGCTATCTTGCACATCCCATGACAAGTTTCAGCTGGGTTGTCTGCTGACTTCACTTTAATTCACAAATTGCACCTGACCCAGGTGCCATTTAGTTCCACAAATTTTTTTTTTTTTTTTTTTTTACTTTTTTTTAACATCTGGAGTAGATTTTACAGCTTCCCATATAGCCAGGAAGGAAAAATATGTATTACGGTGAATTCAGTCCAGGGAAAACACTCCTTAGTGTAAGTTTTAGTACAGGCCTTTTACAGCTAAGCCTGCTAATCCAGTTGAGACCTCGTAGTGAGCTTGTCATCAATAATGATTCACAGAGAAGAAAGACACAGTGAGGGTAGGCCAGATGGGTGTGTCTTGTAGAGGTCAGCAAAGCCCAGGGTGGATCAGCAGGGGTGGAGGGGAAAAGATGCCCTGGCAAACAGGCAGGGTCTGTTTTGTTGCATGGGCATTTATGCCAGTCCCCTTTGGAGGCCACCAAAAGATCCCCAGTGGCCTCTGGAGCACACCCAGCGTGTACATGAGGGTAAGAAGGACAAAGGAGTGAGTGACTATTGAACTACTGACCCTTTGACCACTGTGCATATTTTGAGGCATTTCAAGAATTTCTTTGACTGATAATGAATGCAGTTATGAACTGTGTTCTGGCCAAAGTGGAGGAACATAGTACTGTGTGTGAGTTGTAGGAAATGTAATAAGTCATAAATAAAAATGTTGCCAGACTTCTGAGAAATTTAAGGAAAATTCTAAAAAGAATTAGCTGTGCAATTTTTGATGGTCTAATGTGTTTTTACAATATTCTTGGCAGACCAAAATATCTAATCATCTTTAGATGTTTAGAAATATTAATTGTGCCTTCTAATTGTGTCTGAAATAATTCAATTATATCAATTATATGAAAAATGCAAGGAATGATAATGCAAATCTCAATTCTTGGGCAAGCAACAAAGAAACTACTCTTATTGATCTATCAATAATCCATGTTTTGTGCTGCTGCAATTTAAAATGTCAAATGTGTATGAATGACTCCATTCATATGGTAGACCTTATCTATTTTAATCCTTCCAAACAAGTTTAAAACAAGTTTTTGATAATTTCAAATAATTCTCTATTTCATCATTCCTCCGTGCCATTCAGTTGCCCTTTCTTTAACCAAAGAAATTTAAAGCTGTTTTTTGTCACTGCTGGTGTTTACATGATTGTCTCATACTAATTTCTTTGCTGTAGGTAAAGGTAGAGATGACTGTGATTTCCATTCTATGGGCAAAACTTTATTCATATATTTTTTAGTTATTACCATTAAATCATGGGTTTTCAATGTGTGAGACAGAAAAAAGAAATACTTTTTTTTGGCTTGACCTATTAAAAATGCTTCAAGTCTTATAAATACTATAGCAGTAGATTTATTTGTAATTATTTATATCATGCACTATCATGTGGTACCTTATAATGTCTTTGCTTTACTGCATTTTAATAGATTAAAATATCTTCTGGCACTGAATGCTCCTGTAATAGGTGTCTCAGCCAAAGTAAGGTCTTTCCATGCTGTGCCTGAAGATATTTACTTCCTTAGTTTCCTTCCCATAGGTAATATATTTAGGGTTCATGTGACTTATTTAGTGTCAGGAGACAACTCTTTTACAAGTTCTTTATTCAAAGAGTGAATTTTAATAAACTATATCTAAGATTGCAGATGAACTTTCATTGTTCGTGTCCTTTTTCAGACAACTATGGCTGGTACTAAAAAAAACAGGATTCAGGAATACTCAGATAAGAAACATCTTTTTAATTTCTGACAAAAAATATCCTAGAAAAGGGCTTTTAGGAGGCTCTTACAGCTGATAAGGTACTTCCTGAAAATATTGGACTAGGAAAATTTTAAGTTAACAATTATGATTGTCCAGTAAGGAAGGAAACTAACAAGATGAGCCATTTAGACAATCAGATAAGAATAAATTCAAAATATGTTTTTTTTTTTTTATGATGGTCTTTTGACAGCTGAAGCCTCAAACCAATAAAAATATATTTAGTGGAAAATTTCAGAAGAGGGAATGACTGCATGGTGGTTAGCTCCTAAATTGAAGAGGAGGTGAAAGTCTATAAGCAAATGACTATAAATAATTCAGTCTACAGTTCTTTTGTTAATTTGTGAAAAGAATATAGCTTTGGGATTATTTCCAACATACATTAGTGGTTGTGATAGTTTGTTGGTTGGTGAGTTTTTAAAATTTTTCTTTTTTCCCCCACAGTCAGAACCAGACTAGCCAACTAACCTTCTTAAAAAATTCCAGACATCTATTTTTCTCTCAACTCTTGGGCAAATCTATGGGGACATGTTTTCCACATCAAACCCTGTATGAAATTCTGCATACAAGATGCAATGCAATATGACAGATGTCCATGTGGACAACGCTAATGAAATGTGATTTTGTCATGAGCAGTAAAAACCTGGACATCAACTGCAGTGCCAGAATAGATGCTGGTGTGCAGTAGATAATGTGAACAGATAAGCAGCTGAAATGCAATATGGTAACTAAGAAGGGCAGCAAAACTTTGGTTTATGCAGGCAGAGGGATCTTATAATGGATTTGGGAACACTAAACCTTTCTGGGCTGAATATTTTTTCAGTCTGATCATTAAATATCTAGTCTTAATTAATAATCCATTCCTTCTCTCCCTTTTAAAGAGACAATATTTGCTTTATGACTGACTCAATCCTCTGATCTCAGATACCTATGTCTATGGAATAGCTTATTGAAATATCAGTATTGCAAAACTGGAGAAGAGAATTAGCAGAATTCATACCATTATCTGTCTAAAAATTTAAAATTAAAATCAAATCCATCTCCAGCGTCTGGCCTGAAATATCTTGCTTTGCACTGTGACTGACTTCACATCCACATTTTGGAGAAGTTGCATTGTTCAGGTGTGTAGACATGGACATAAGCACTCATATTTGGCTATTTAGCATCTGAAAGTGTAACAAGTTGTTATCTGTGCTCTTTTTTAACTAGCTAAGCAAGAACTGTAAATATGATCATGAATACGTGGTTATCCCTTCCTTCTTCAGTGAGTCTGTTTTCCACAGACTTACTGAAAAACTGAAAAACTTTAGTTGAGGACAGTCTGTTATTTAACAATTATTCCTTTGCTGTTGAGTTTTCTCACAACTTTTTTCTCCCCAGATGCTATTTTTTTGTGTAGTTTTAGAGAAAATGAATACTAAGACAGGGATCCGGGATTACACAGAAATTAATCTTGACCTTTTATTCTAAAGGACATTCCAGGTATTTTTTTTTCAATGTCCTTATTTTTTCTTTAAAGTGTGTGAGGTTTTCCAGTTTTTATTCTTCATTGTGTATTAATGTCTGACTAATAAATAGAATTATTTCCTTATAAATATGTATGTATATGACATATTAAATCATAAAAAATTTTCTAAGTCCTCCAAGTGCATTTCTGAGCATTAGAAAAAGGTTTTTAATATTCACAGACTAATGTGAGGCTAGTAGTTTTGATTTTAAGCTGAAATATCATATCAGTGGACATCTTAGTAGGTGTTGGGAGCGTGTTGAAGGAGCAAAGTGGAGGTAAGCTGTGGGTGGAGTCTGTCGACAATCAGCCTTAGCTGTCGTCTTAGTTATGTGTAATTGCTCAGTGAAAACTGCCACCGGTATTAAAATGAGAAGAGCTCTTAATAAACAGCAAAATATATTGCTTAATATTCCAATTTGTAATAAGAACAGTAACTTGTTATTGTGAGAAACATGCATCCTCATGTCATCCTAGTTTACCTTAAAATTATCACTTTAAAATGTGCATGGTGGATCCCCACATATTTCGTCAGAATTACTCGAATTCAGTCACTTGCTCATCACTGAACTGGTACTTGGTGCTTTTCACTACCTCTATATGATTTCAGATGAGCTGGAAACAACACCAGTGAAGGGAATGATGGTAGTGATTCAGCAGAGTGCAGAGACAGGGCTGTAGCAATGAACTGTAGCTGACCTGTAGTTAAATGCAACCGTTGTACCCAATTTTCTCATGTCAGAAGAAAAATTACTGTCTGATTGATTACTAACTGTCTAAAAATGACTGAATGATTGAAAACATAACCTGGTATCAACACTGAATTTTAGCTCTGTGGCACAAAAGGGCCATGGCTGGAACTGTAACTGTGAGAATGGTTGGGACAAAGTAATGCAGTCAATACAGATATATTTCAGCATTATTTTTTCAGCTGGCCTGGAAAGACATCTGATTGTGCACATGTGGCAGTTTGACCAGATGTGACCACATTACTATACACAATTATGCCTCTGTTCTTTTCAAAACTACATTGAGTTACCATTGCATCATTTGTTTTGTACATCCAGTGTAGATATGCCTATAGATTGTTTATGACCCGTGTCATTGTATAGGTTTTATGTGACAAAACACAGCCTGGATCTACATAGTTTTCTGCAGAATAATTACCAGTTGGCATACCAGAACGAATGGTGGGAGGCCATCAAACAGCTCATCCAAGCCTTCCACCCATCTGTCCACTTGCTGTTTGTGCAACGTGTAGTTTTTTATATCTAATGATTGAACAGTTTTCTGTATATCACATTTTCAGTTTTCCCAAGCAATGCTTGCATGCAGCACTTAGTGTTCATTTAATGCTCATTTCCCAATGTGTAACTTTGTGTCTAACTTCAACTGGTTAATATAAAAAGTAAGAAACACAATGTAAAATATTTATTTGTTACTTCATTTTCTCCTAATTTTCATCTGCACTGTCCTTCCCTAAAAGTATCTATGTTTTATATTTATATATATAGGGTTTTTTCCATTAGGGAAAAGCTTCAGTTAAATATTTTTAGGAGAATCTTGTTCTGTCTGCATTGATTATAATGTTGCTAAAGAAAAATAAGCTTAGTGGTACTTTCAGGTACATTTTTTTAGGGAAATTAATTTAATTAGTAACAGGTGACTTAATTAACTACTGAGAGAAAAAATGTACTTAAATTCTTAGATGTGGTAACTGAATATATTAAAATAGAGTGACATGTATCAGTGTCTATATCTTTCTCAGTATATTTGCCATTAAATGTTTCTAGTCTGCAGTTGTATTTTCTCTCCTACAAATACAGGATGCACAAACACAGTGGATGCTGCAAACATTGCAGGTTACTTTGAAGTAAAAGTTTTTGTTTTTATTTTTCTTTTTGTTTGTCCTGTGCCTTGGAGATGACTCTCTGATATAAAAGGTATCACCAAAATATCTGACAGCTGCCTCTGAGCCCATTGTGTTCGAAGCAGGCATGAAACCTCTCTACTCAGCCAGCTTCCTCATAAAATCTGTTTAACAGCAGTATATGTAGGACATTCTCTGCTCCAAAAGTCGAGCTGCACCAGGCAGAAATCTCCCCACGTGCCCCGTGGGAGGCTGTCACCTCCACACACTGGCTCTGAGTGCCCAGTCTGCCACTGCACCTGATCCTTACTGCAGTGTCATCCTTTTTTTTTTCCTTTTTCATGTCTTCCTTCTTCTCAGTGGAAGCTGCAATATGTCTGGTCCCTCTTTTTTCTCAGTTTCCTTGAAGTTTCTGATCTTACGTTTTCAAGATGCTGAAGTGTGATGTTAGATCCGTGGAAAATTAAGCTGTGAGAGGTCATGATAGATTCCATTCCCTATTTCAATGTAAGACCAACTATATGTAAGTCTTTACTGATAGATGTCTCCCCAACTTGTTTTAAAAAATGTCAATCCATGTATTTTCCCACTTTTAGAAAGTGAGCTTTCTTTTCTTTCCAAAAGCAAAACTTTATAGGTGCAATAAACCTATACCAGTCTTGCCCTGGTGGACATAGGAAATGGTTTCTTCCCTTTTGATTTGTACCCTAGTTTGTAATCTTTGCTATTGGGGGTCTTTCAGTCATCTTAGGAAAAATCCTTCTCTTTTCAGTTGTGCATCGTAGTAATCTTCCTAGACTTTGGACCCTTCCTCTTTTCCACAGAGTCTCTTCTGCTCACTTACGCCTTCCTTGAACTGTGGTGCTCCAAACTGGGTGATGTACTTGAGAGAAATTCCTAATTCTGCATAGATAGGGACAAACTTTATATTCCTAATTAACTGTGATTCCAAGACTTTAATGTACTAACTGCCGTTGGTCAGCATTTACTCATTTTGTGTTTGCAGTTGATTAAATTTGTTTTTACTCAATTATTTTTGTTTATATCCACACAAAAGAAAATCTTTAGTAGAGTAGACCCCAGAAATAGGAAGGAATAGGAACTGGCTGAGAATCCTACTCAAGATTTGAAATGTTTATAGCAATGATCTGGATGTCTCCATTGCCATCTCTTCCTGGAAAGCCACTACTTTGTGTCTGCATCTGCACAGTGACTTGCTGGCTTAAAAAAGTCTGTCTGAACTTAAGCTAAAAGTGAGAGATGCGCAGCTCATACACAGTGGCACCCACCAGCCAGCTGTGATATGAAATACCTACAAACAAACAGCATGAGGGAATCATCTTCATCTGCTGGACTGTGCTGCATCGAAGGTAATCAGGGTCTCTGAAGCAAAATGCTTGTCACAGGGGTAAAAAGGGCAGCAAAAATTTAATGTCATTGCTTCTGAGACCACAGGAGTCAAGTATTAGCCCTTTTTTTTTCTATATATGCTTACTGTAGATTGTGGTGAATTTATATCTTTACTGGAATGGCAAAATGTATTCGCGTGCACAGATGTGATCACACACTTAAGACAGCAGTTATTATTAGGCAGCATTCCTATGTGGTCTACATAGGATAAAGATGGATTTGACATCATGCAGGCCTGTAAAATTAGCATGAAATGCATAAAATATGGGTGCTTTATTTCTAATGATCTCCATGATTTTAAGCCATGGGGGACTCTGAAAAGGGCAAAAAAAACCCCAAAGGTTTTTGCTGGGTGGGGAAATAGGATTACTTGGTGAAGCTTTCTGCTACAGTAAGTTGGAAAGAATTTTCACAGATAATTCTTTGGCTAGTATTTCCCAGCTGACTTACAGACAGAAGGTGACATGTGCAGCTAGGATTTGCCTGTTAGTCTTAATATGATAGCAGAGCTCCTCCCAAATTCCACATGGCACTGCTGCAAGCCTCTGGGAATTATGTCTAGCTCTACTATTTTGGGAAATCATTTTGTCCTGGTAGATGCACCCTAGCTGTGTACTTTAAGTTTTCTTTACATCCAGCCAATGGTCAAAGATTCTATAATATTCAGTGAAATCAGAATAAAATGCTTAATTTGAGCTTTATATTGAAATTTATAACAGAGACAAGTAATTCATGACTCAGGCATTCTTGATCAAATAAATCAGTAAAACAAAAAGTGGCTTGTCTCATTTTGTGAGCAAGCTCTTCTGGAGTTTAAAGGTTCTTTGTCTTATCTGACACTTCAATGAGGCGAATCATTTAGTGAATTAAAGAACGCATGCATTTCCCTTGCAGATTACTTTTAAGTAATGAACTTAGTGTTTGGGCAAAACAATCAGCTTTACTTAATGGTGCTTTGAAACGAAGTCTCTAAGAAGAAGCTGAGTGATTTCTGCATGACTGCATTCCATGTCATCATCTGGTATGAAAAATGCATTATACTCTCACTTCCTTCCTCTCTAAGCAAACTCAATTTCCAACACCTGTGATTTGAATAAACTGTACACAGACTCCTATAAAAGAACTCAACTGTAAAAAGGTTATGGATTTTTAGAAGTGCATTTTGAAGTCTTATATACCCACATTACCCACAGGGAGCATGTGAGGCCAGAAAGCTGTAGGAAAGAAGTCTCTCTGTTCATGAAACACAAGTAACACAGTGAGTAGAAATGCTGCCTTGTGAAGCAGGGCAATGAACCAGAGAAGCAAAGAAAGTGGTCCTGGGCAGGGCTAGCATCTTTCTCCAGCTGGAAGGAAGTCTGGTTGGGATATGTGGTGACAGCTTTGCTGTTGTTCTTATCCCCTGCTGGCAGTAGCTAAGCAGTTGTCTACTCCAAGAGGGGGACCTATGGGTCACTCCTTTCAGTCACGAAGACAAAGCACTTGAAGTGCTTGCTTGGTTCAACCTTGAGCTGCCTGGTCTCTGGGTACTCTGTCACTGTCATGCTAACTCACTTTTGCCCTCCTATTTTTCTCGCCTTTCACAAGTATTTTCCCTAATATATTTTTTTGAGTGCACACTAAACCACATATTATTAGGCTAATGTTTACAGAGCTATCACTATTGTACCTTTCATGATTTGGGTTACTAATCTTTTCAAGATTGGGTATTTTAGGTATCAGAGTGCCAAAGTTCTGTGGAATGCCTAGTGCGCTGCTCTTTTTCATCATTGTATTTTGTCTGGTTATCTGATCACTTCTAAGTTCACTTTTTTTTTTTTTTTTAAATTTGTACAGTAATTCATGGTAATGATATGTATGAATCTTGAGGTGTTTTGAAAACTTGAAATCATTATCTTTTATCAGTGAGGAAAGAATTGATGGCTTGGTGTCACAGAACAATAAGCTAAGGCTTTAATTATCAACTGATTAAAATTAACATGCCCTTGACATCAACAAAATGCTGATTTAATTTTGTTAAAAATCCAGTTATCTGAATTGTGTATAAATTATGGGAAGAGTGTAAAGGTGATTTTAGTGATTTTAATGACCATCCTGACACCTCACACTTATCATTAAAGAGTTTTTCTGCTTTCCAGCCATCTTAATTTTCACATGAATATTTTAAACAAGAATCTCCAAAGTGTGCTCAGAAATATTACTCTGTAGAACAGATTGCTTAAGTCAATAAAATGAATTAATAAAATTAAACATGTCATTTCAAGATATTT
This sequence comes from Euphonia xanthogaster, assembly GCA_034509185.1. Lineage (NCBI taxonomy): Eukaryota > Metazoa > Chordata > Aves > Passeriformes > Fringillidae > Euphonia > Euphonia xanthogaster. The sequence continues at coordinate 66,818,101 of JAYDZK010000169.1, read as the reverse complement.
TTTTTGCAATTTGCTGCTTCCAGCATCAAAAAGTATTCATAATAACAGTACCTTGTTCAGGAATACAAGTAAGTTAGTTCAAAAATATATGTTACCCATACTTTTGTAATTCCTACTATGAAAATTTGATTTCTTAAATCTTATACTTAAATGTTTGGCTTTTTTTTTTTTTTAATCCCATTGCTTGCATTCGGACATTTTGAGACATTGTACATGGTTATCTTACCCACTGCACTTTAAGAAGAATGGCATGCCTTTCTGATCTCCTTCTGTACTTGCCAACAATTAATCCTGCATATCCTGTAATTCCTCTACTACACAGATGCAGTCAAGTTTCAGAAACCAAATGTCTTGTGATCTCAGGATCTTGTCATGCTCAAAACAAGCCATATATCTGAAATAAGAGCAACAGGACTGTATTCCCTTCAAATTTGAGTAGACATTTCTTGTTTTAAGATCAGAATACTTGTGAGAGAAGAAGCAGCTCTCTTCTGTTCATGGACCAATCTTGTAGCTGTAACTCATGCTAGAATCAAGTGTTTATACACTGTTGCTTTGGAGGGATGCACTGTTTTAAAATGAAGAGGAAGGAGAATTCTGGCAACAATAAATCAGTCAGTCTCGCTTTGCTAGCCAGCTAAACACCAGAACAAACCGTAATGAATGCACCTATAACTACTTAGCAGATAATGAGGCAATAAATAAATCAATGAGCAATTCAACTAACTGGCCAGCCAACCAGCAAGACCTGATTTGGCAAGCATTTCACAAGACAGGATCATGATTAAAAATGATCTTGACAAATGGGAGGAATAATCAGAAATCAACAGTGGGTCAGAGAACAGAAAGCAGTTAGTAGTACAAGACTGATGAAGAAAAGCAAAGCATTTTTTTTTTCATGTTTTGCTAAGAATTTATTTAAAAGGTGAGGAAATTTATAATCCAAGATGATGCTTGGAAAGCCTTGATTGGGTACTGCTTCCTGGAATTGCTACCACTGCAGTTGGAAAGGATCTATAGACTAGTGGTGGAAATATGAGCTTTGGGAAACCCAAGTTCACCCAATTTAACCTAACCTGAGATATATCACATTTGTTTTCTTGAGGCAGAGCATCAGCACCTTCCATAAGTGATAGAATTTATCTAATAAGTCACAGACACTTTTTTGGACATACCCCATGTGCTGGTATCATAGAGGCAACGGGTGTACAGACAGATATTCTATACTGGTATCTATTTACTAGCATGTCTTATTACTGTTTGTCATGCAGTCATAGTTTGCTTTCTTAGGCCACTATAAATCCAGGCCTGTAGGTTATTTATGAGTCACAGTTGGAACTAATTCTCCTGTATTATTTAAGAGAAACAGCAAAAGACATGAGCAAACATAATTTGAAATTGGTGTTCAAAATGTGCCAACAACCTGAGTGAGCTCACTCAACTGAGTGAGCTCATAGCTCTGTAGTTGACCTGCTGCCTGGGAGTACATTTATGTTCTTAAACAGAAGACCAAAAGGGTTTGGCCTTCAAACACATATATGGTAGAAACTAACCAAACAACTCTCAGCGACGCTCTTAGCACAAAAACCCCCAAACTTGTAAATTAATCTACATGGAAATGAAGAATTTTTTCCCCTGTAGCCAATATACATGAGCTGCAGTATTGGGTGGTTTTCTGGTGTGATATGGTAAGATTATGTTTAGAAGCCTTTGCTCATGAACAGACATAGATGGATATTTCTGCCTATTATAATTAGCAGTTTCCAGCATCCGCTATACTAACTTGTGATCTCCAACTATTTGAAAATATGTGCATATCTTTAGCAAAACTCTTTCAACTTCCCTGCAACTTTGAGATGATTCTTAGTCAATTTCAAATATGAAATACCAAAAGAGACTTTGTTGTCATTAATTAACATAAATAGGTATACACCGCTCCAGGATGAGAAGCATTTTCTATGTTTATTTGTCAAGTTAAAAACAATGGATTGAGAGTATGAGCAAAGAATAAGGGTTTTAAAAATAATGAGAGAGATGTCCTAGTTTGGTGAAGTGTGAGAATTCTTTGCATTAAAAAACTCTTGTCATTTCTTCAAACACACATGATAGAAGGCACAGACAGTGCTTTTAAATTCCTTTCCTTAGCAGTTGCAAATGCTCCTGAAAGAATTTAATCAAGTAATTTAACAGTGCATAGCTTTCAAATGATGATTTTTGTGTAAGACAGAATTAAATTAAGCTCTCCAGGTTTCATGCTGCAGTGTAGGCTCCATATTTCCAAACAGGAAGTCATGAAGATCCAACTGAAGCATAAACTAAAATGTATAAAAGAGACAGAAGTTGACCTCCAGCATTGAATTTTGGATTGCTATGGGTGGGGGTGAGGTGCCTTCTTCCTGTTTATTATAAGTGATGAATAAATATTGGTAGTGTAAAATGATCACTAACTCCGAGTGTAGGTCATGCCAACATCCCTGAATCTGTGTGTGACTCTTTTATAGCGGAAATGTGGTTCCAAGAACATAGGGAAAATAATAGTTAATAAATAGATCCTTTGCACTCAGCTGGACTGGGCTCTGGTGCATGAGTCTAACGCAATAATTATGGCCTCTTGATGATTTCTGCCATTATCTTGAGTCAAAAAACAAGTACTGGGCAGATTCCCATGAATAAGTGATGAATAAGAAGAGAAGACCAGTTAATGTGGCAGCTATAATATCATGGCCTGATAATAGGGTAGCAATATAAAAAATTATGGAGGTGTGTTATTGGAAAATGGCAGAGGAGAGAATAGAAATAAAATAAGAGATAATTATCTTAAAAGTTAGCGACAACATTTATTTAAAGGGTCAGTTTAGGGGAAAATTATGTAATTTATTTTTTTCCAAGTCTAAATTTTCTCCATTATTGGACATACAGCTGAGTTTTAAAATCTTCCATTTCTTTTCTAAATGGCACCTTTCATACATTTCAATACATCTTTATGTTTGTCATGAAAATTAACACATAATTTGAAGCTTAGCTTTAGCACAGATGTCTGTTAATACTGCTTATCATCTGTCCAAATCTTTTTATACAAAGAAAATGGTGATTTTAATTGCTGCAGCTCATTAAGTTTGAATGAGACTGAATAAACTTTGTATGTAAAAATATTGCACAAAATAATGTGAACTTTAAAAATAATATGATGCACTAGTAAGACCAATATGGCACATACAGATGTCTTAGAGAATTACTCTATCCAGCAGTTGTACAAAACAAGTATATACATATATTTGCTTTTCATATTTCTAATTTTCTACATATATATTTCATTTTTGTCCTCTTCTAGAAATAATGCTGCAGTTGTTAAGGTTGTTTGTTCTTTTATTAAAAATCTACATTCAGGTAAAACAATTGTTTTAATTTAACCACTGCTAGACCCATTTTGTTCTCACCTTCAGCATGTTCAGGCCAGATTTTCTACGTACAAGATTGTTTCAGAAAAATTCTTAGCTGAATTGTGAAAGAAAGAGAGGTGATATGCAGTCATGGAAGACTTCCTAAAGTTTGGTCTTTATCACCTTTAGTGGGAGATAAATGTCTCAGAGCAAAATCCAATATTTCCAGATTATGAGGATGAGAAAATGTTATATCACCCATATGGCTGAAAGCTTTCCATAAATGAAGAAAAATTATGAAGATATTTGTTATACAGATTAGAACCTAACTATGGAATTTTTCCCTATTTGACATGTGATACAGAAAATTAACTGGACATAAATGTTTTTTATCATTTTCTGTTAATTGTAAATGTTCCCTCCAAGGCAGTGAATGTTAAAATACTTCTAAAAGTCCTTCCCACAGGTTTCCTTCTTCTTGGTTTAACTCTTCATGCTTCAAACATTACTTGTAAATGAAAGAACTGGAGGGACTTCCATCAGTGGCAAGAGCTATGGCAATCAAGTTAAAAGCGATAAGTAAGTATTAAATTGAGCATTGCTTGCATTGGAGACACCCATCACCATCTAGAAAACAACTACCCATTCCATTTGGGAGATCTGACTTCTCATAGGAACTTTAGTTATGAGGGCTGCCAAGGTCAGGTACAGGTCTCCCTTGAAACTCCTGCCACATCTTAAGCTCAAATGGAGCCCAGTTACTTTATTGTATATTATGACTTTGGTGGGGGCTTTTGGACTGCTTGAGCCATAGGCAAGTGAGGTTAGATGAAAATAAAGATCTGGGAAGATGTTTAGTTAACTTCTAAAGCTGTTGAACAATCTCACATTTTGCTACAACTTAAATCCCTATCCTTTCTTAAAATCTCACCAACCAGGAAAACCAAACCCTAAACCAATGCATTTTATATAGCAAGATTTATAGTAAGGCATTTTAAAAGTTTTCTTTCTTGAATGCTATTTTTGAGTGCAAAAACAAACCAGGGATCAGATCCTATTTTAATTAGAAAAGCCTCAAACTGGAAGACACATTTCTGATTTTCATGGCAGATGTGTAATTTAGAGCAATCTATGAATAGCACAAAAGGAAACTTTTCTCTTTGAGCTTGACAGGTTTTGTTAAATGATTACTTTTCTTCAGGCTGAATTCTACTCTGGAAAGAAAATTCAATCAACAATCATCATGCTCCCTATTGCTACTTAGCAAATGCTTTTTCACTTGTTTCCATCTTTCTTCATTCATGTGAAAAACTAATGGAAAAATTACATACTCATAACCCGAATATGAATGATAATTTTTTTGCATACAAAGTAAAAAAATAAAGCACAGGTTTCTTAAAGTAAAGCAAGACCAGTGAGTTTTGAGGAATAGGATGAGGGGGGTAGTCAATACTGCAGGTTTAGAGAAGTCAGACACTAAATGTTTTATTGTTTTTGTTTCTAATTTGTGCAAGGTTGGATGCAAGTGATAGCATTGAAGAGGGTGTATCAGGGCAGGTGAGGCATCTCAGTTTATATGATGGTGATTAAATCTTTCTTGATCACTGACATTATTTGGTAACTTGAAATTAAAAGCTTTGTGGTTTAAAGTGCTTAATTTCAATTCCAGAGATGATATGTGGCAGCAGAGATGGTCTTTTAGTGTAACTGTTCAGTCCTTTGCCTGAATCTAGAACTATTTTCAGACTATTCTTATTTTCAGAATATCAAGGAAGAAGTGATAAATGTGCCTCCAAAATGTGTATTAAGTCTGAACAAACATGACATTTAAGTCCAAATGTACTTTAGGTATTCACAGTCTTAAATGATTTATGTTGGCCTAGTTTGTACTTAGGATAGCTTTTAGGACAGGATGGGATCCTCTCAGATCCATAGCCTCAACTTAGAGGGGGACAAAAACCTTTTGAGGATTAATGTAGTGTAGAGTTATGGATATAACAATGGTCTTATAAATAAGAAGTTTTCTTCCTTTCATTTTTTTTACATTGTAAACTAGTATGACAGATCTCTTCAGCAGACAGAAAAGGAATCTTGAAGTTATTCCAAGAAAGCTTAAACAGACGAGGATAAAAGTTTATACCAGGTCTTCTTTTACCCAAATCCTTAGTGGCGTCTCTAAATGGTTAAAAAAAAAAAAAGAGTTGTCGAATCATTTCATGGGGCTTTCTCTTGCAACTACCCCTCCTCCAGCAGATTTTGTTTCAGAGGTTCTAAACCCCTTTATGTCTTAAAAAAATTAAAGTGAAAATCCCTTGCTCTTGTCAGTGGAACTTGCTAGAATGAGAATTGTCACAAACAAAAGCACATTTCTACAGAGAGTATCTAATGAGGAAAGAAAATATGAATCTGGTAGATGATATTGTTTGTTTTAATTTCAAGTGTTTTTTTTCAGACTGTTTTAATGAAGAATGCACTTCCTGAAGGCCTGGGGCACTGCCTAACTCCCTTTCTTGCTGGATATTTCCCATGCCTTTCTGATTTTTTACTCTGTTGCATATTGCCTTGGAAACCCAAAAGGAGCTTTTACATTGCTATGGAAACAAATCAATATAACTATATTTACATTTTGTTTGTAGACCACATAGTTTAAAAGCCAAAACACATGCCTGCATGGATAGAATATGATATATAGTTGGGGGGGCTTTTGTTGTTTTCTTTTTAATTAAGAGAAATATTAGGTGATACTGAAACAAGTGTCTGTTTTGTTCTGCTGTAGGGGAAGAAGAAACCATTCCCACTTTCTGTCATGTATTATATTAATTCACAGGTTTTACAGTCAGTCTTTCAAGGATTATGACACTAATCTTAGATTAACACTGACTTTGGTTTTGTAAGTGCTTTAACTGGTATTTTACCAAACCTAAATTATGTGCTCCCCTAAATGGCAAGAATGTAGTTATGTTTTCCTATAAACATTGGAGAATTACTGTTTTAATCTGACAGCTAGAAGAGCCTTTCAACCCACACTAAACCACAAACCCATACTGCCACCTTCTTTGCTACCATATTACCTTTCCAGAACTGTTGGCAAAACATTTTAAACTCTGGTTTGACTTATGAGGCTCACAAAACCTTTTCTGAGCTTTAATTTCTGGTTAAACTATTCAAAAAATGACTACATATCTTTTTCTTTTATATTTTACTTTGATAATTTTCGCTGACTGGTCTCTCTATAAAGTGCTGAATAAACTATCACTGTTTTATTCTTCTCTGTGTCTTTATACACACCTTTGTATAACTGCAGAATCTTGCAGTAGGACCTGGTTTTGACTTACATCAAATGTGCTTTACAATGAACAAATTCCAAATTCCAAAAGCAAATTTACATTTTGTTTTTGCACAATAGATTGGGCTTTTCGATTAGTGACCAAGTAGAATTTTGAATGCACATACACAAAAAAATACACATGCACAATCTTATAATTCCTATTTGAGGAACTTTACTGCTGCGGGAATATCAAACTAAAGTAGCAGTGTATGGCTTTATCGTGAATATGCAATTTAGCAAGTATTTTCATTGGTTTAAAATTTACACCTACTGAAAGACTTCAAATGTATAAAAAGTTGGATTTTTAGTCTGTGCTATGACTCCATTTCTGAACTTGCATCTATACAGGTGGATCCCAGCTCCTCTGTGAAGCTCTACTGACTTGAAGAAACAAAGCAAGCAGTCAGTGGGGCATGACATAAATTTCAGGGACTGTTCACAGGAATTAAATGATATATGCAATACACAACAGTTTTTGCATTTCCTCAAGCTGAAATTCCATTTATATTAGCCTGCTTTAAACAAACTGGTTTAAGAGATAATATACAAAGCCAAGTCAGAGGTTATTCTGCCAGCCTGAGCTAAGGCAGGATATTTTCTAATCAAATGTTTTGCCCATATCTATCTCTTTACATGGAAACTGTCAGGTTTCTGTGGCAGTCCTTTTTTCTGATTGTAGAAAAATGCTCATTTGAAAGTGTTTTGACCCCTATAGCATAACTTGTTGAACTGAAGCCAAGAGTGAAAGATAAGAAGAATATTGATGGGTATGGACATGAGTATTTAATTACAAGGATTTTCTACTTTTTCCTGTAATATCCAGAAGCTAATATAAGTTGCATCTGGTGGGAATCTGTACATTCTCAAAACATTTGAGGAAAGAAGCACATGTTGGCAGATTTGAGATGTAGGGTCATTTCAGGAGTAAATAAAGTAGTAAGCAGTGAAGCAGATAGTACTTCCTACCCCATTAGGGTCCTGTTAGAGCTCACAAGTCGTGAAAGAGATGAATGCATGTACCTGACATACCTGCAAAGCATACCTGTCCCAGAAGATTGTCCTTTGGAATCACAGCAGGAATTATCCTCAATTTTGGGGAGACAAGGAGCAAAAGTCACTGAAAACCCTATAGCAAGGTTGCAGAAATGGAAGTCCATTACAGAAGTCCACAGCAAGCTGCTAAACTTCTCATTCCTCCACATTGAGCTCCTATTCCCATTTTACATCATCTAATTACTCTTTTTAATTAATGTTTTTAGAAGGCCCAGATTTGATCACCCATAGAAAGACAACTTTTTTTTTTTTTTTGTCTCTGGTATTTTTTTGAGCAATGTTAGAGTGGATGCAATCCAGGTGAGTAAAGAAAGATGAAAATATTCCTAGTCTCCCATTCTATAAGCATGTGCTCCTTTCAGAAAAGTGAGTATCTCTATTGAAATTGCTGAACTGCTCACCTGGGCACTTTTCCAGAAGTAGGATATTTGGTATTTATTCTGAATTCATACTCTTGGAAGTGAGTGAAAGTTTATGCAACTCAAATCTAATTTAAAATCTTAACTTGAAGAGATATTAGTTTAATATTTATAATTAGATTCCACCATTTGGTTTTCCTATGTGTTTTCTGTTTTCACAGTGTTTTCTTAGCCTTTCAGGTTTATCTACTCTCTTGTGTTCTTGCTGCTGGCTGTTAGAGGGAATGAAAAACCATTCCTGAAAATATCCTTAACAGAGATCTATGATATCAAATGTCATTTGTTGGTCACAAAAAGACAGGAGCATTTTATTTCCAGTGATTGTTAAGACTAAAGCACTGCAGTCCTGGAAATATAAGGCACATCCTCCCAGACACTAAAATTGCTCTAATCAGATGAACTCAATTCAGTGATGGTGAGATGCTTAATGGTATTGAGTATTATCAGATGGACAAAGGGAGAGATGGAAATAAGTCAACCGTACTTCTAGGATTCACCTTTTTATTTTTTTCCTGATCTCTTGATTGCATGTAATTTAACATTCAATCTTGCTTAGTTTAATTTGTGTGTAGAATGGTCTATTTTGTCTCCATTTGGCATATGATACTTCTCTTTCTCTGGGTGGTCCTTATTTATTGGATAGTTTGTTCTGTGATCTTCACCTCATTTCGTTTTCTTGTGAAGTGTGATTTAATAGTTAGGACTATGAAGTCATTGTTGATATGTTTATATTTGGCTGTTGTTTTTTTTTTTTTTTTGACTCTCATTTCTCCCTCTCTAAGGATGGGAGGATGGTGAAACATCTGATACTTCCCTTTTCCTAGCACATAGGATTTCCTGACAGTGTTAACGTCCGTCCTTTAAATACCTAGGTAGGGGGAAGTTCAGTTGCTCAGTCACCTTGTAAAAGGTGTTGATATGAACGAGAGAAAAATGTGATCCTACTGAATTTGTCTAAAACTTGTGAGTTTTCCCTGGTGGGGATTTGGATTGGTCTGAGCTTGAGCACAGCCACACATGGAAAGCACATTGATGGATAACTCCTGTGTGTTACACATGTCAGTAAAAATGACCAGACTGTTAAAACTGCCGAAGGTCCTACTGCCTAGAGGAGGTTAGAGTAGTAGTAAATCTTGCCAGTTGGTTTCCTGAAGGCAAGGTACAAATATTTCCACCTAAAAGTGAAGAGCACAAGTCTTTATCATCACTTTGTTTAAAAGAGAACAAAATGTCAAATGACTGAGCAGATCCATGCAGCCTTCTCATTTGATTGCTGTCAAAGGAGGAGTTTGAAACATGGCTTTGACATGTATCCAAAGCAATGACTCCCTTCATGCTTTATGTGGAAAGTGACAATGCAGTGATAAAAGTATTCTTTACAATGGAAACAAAATTTTTCACCTCTTTCCACTCTTTGGTTTTCTGTGCAGTAGAAAGGGAAAAAAAACCCAAGAAATCAGAACATGAAAACTTTGGTGAAAGCCTGACTCCCCTGTACTTAGCTATCAAAATATCTGAAAAGCAATTTTAACAGTTGACAGAGAAAACTGTAAAAATTTGAGCAAATATTTAGAAATTAAAACTGCTCTTGCATCCAAAAGAACAGATGCTTCTTTCTGACAGAGGACTGTCTTTACAGGGGTTATTTGAAAGCACTGATACAGTGACATGATATGCAACCCAAAATGAGCTGGAATAACACATACACACAAAAAAATTACAAGCAATAATATGAGAAAAAGGACTATATAAGAAATAGACATACTAGAAAATTAAAACCTAAAAGAGTTAAAAACCAATGCTCTTTCATTAGATAATGCTAAACTTTGTATTAACTATAGTAGAAGTAAGATTTAAGAAGGATCTGTGGTTTTCAAGATGACACTATATCTTTAAATAAAAAAAATATTTTCTAATCACTTTCTTGTGCCTTGTTTTTACCCTGACACTAAATTTTTTTCATTTGAACTGTTTCTTCGGGTCAGAAGTGTGTCCTAATTGATGTGGCATGGCAGAGTATGGCTCATTTTCAGCACAGCTTGCAGGAGAATTGAATGACTTTGATCACTATTAATAGGAGTCCTACCCCCTATCTCTGCTCAGTGTGTGCTGAAGATTTGCCCCAATGTCAGGACATATTTGCAGCACTATAAAGGCCTTTGACAAACAAGCAATGTTTTATGCAGGCTTGGAGGGCAAAGGTGGGGGTGGGTAGAAGAAGAAAGAAGCAATTTTCTGCTTGTAAAGGTCACATCTGATGTGGTTTTGAACTCTGTGGTGTTGTAGATAATCAGGTGAGACAACTGTCATTGGTGATTCAGCCTGACCCTTGTCCGCTTAGGTTATAGGACCTGTGGGTCTGGCATAACCTCAATTTATTGGAGACCATATCAATGTCTGTCAGCATCTGAAAGGAGGGGGCCAAGAGGATGGAGCCAGGCTCTCTGCTGGGTGGTGCCAAGCAATAGAACAAGAGGCAATGGGCAGAAAACGATGCACAGGAAGTTCCACTTGAACATGAGGAAGAACTGTACTGTGCAGTGACTGTGTGTTAGAACATATTGCCCAGAGAAGCTGTGGGGTCTCCCTCATGGGAGATATTCAAGCACTGTCTGAACACAATCCTGTGCCTTATGCTGTGGGATGATCCGGCTTCATCAGGGAGGTTGGACCCTCTGTGGTCCTTTCCAACCTGATCCATTCTGTGATTCTGTGATTTTTTTCACTGAAGACCAAGGTAACTGGTATTTTATCTCTATATTCACCTCTTTTGACTGTTGTTGAAAAGAAAACTAGAGAGTCCAGTAGAGTAACTCATCTCCTTTGTATTTTCATGGGGTTCACTGGCTCCCCCTCCATTTCCCCTTCCTTATCTTGCATGTTTGTCTATACAGATATTATTGTCTTGTTTTCTGATTTGTACTCTGACATGGAGAAGAAAAACAAAGAAATTACCTCATTAGCAAACAAATTGCATGATCACTATGAGACCCAAGGGCTTTGGATGAATAACAGTGGGGAAGAACCAACATAGAACATGGATGTTGACCATGACAAGAGAGCTTTGGGCCTTGAAGCTGTCTGAGGAAGGACTCAAGCTTTTATGTTTTTGCAAGGAAAGGTGCTGAACTGGCATATTTGGTGGAAAATAAAAAAATGGACTGTAGCACAGAAACATTCTTACAGCACATTGCCAGAGAAACTAACAGAAGGTGGCAAGACATTGCTATTTTTAATCCAAATGTACCTTCTAATTAGAGAATTTGACCACAAGTCTGTGTCTTGTCATATGTCACTAAGAAATTTGCTGTACCTGAAACATTAATTGTGATTTGTGTGGATTTTTTTAACTTTTTTTTTCCCTGAATCACTGAAGCATTGATTTATTCTTGTTCCTTTCAGAAATTATTACATTTGTCATATATTTAGTTTTGGAAAACTGCCATAATTTTTATTTCATCATGCAAACTCATGTCATAGCTGGACATCTATTATTGTCCCTGATGGCCTGGGGGTTGTATCACACACTATTAAAGAATGTGACTTTAAGCCCACCTAAAATGGGAAAGGTTAAACTCTGTAATTAATCCACTACATTTGGGTGAGTGACACCACACACGAACATCCATTTGATACTGTGAAGTTCTTTATCTTTTTTTCTCCCTCTCTAAAATTGCCATGGTGGAGCCCTGATTCATATCAAAATTTAGGGTCCAAAATATTAGGTTTTCATTTGGTTACTCCAAGCTTTCCTTCCCTTTTTATCTTATTTTGGGAACATTTATAATTTGTGTGTGTTTCTCATTTTTCAGTACTTTATTCAGGAACATTTGCGCCCCTCAAACCTCCACACCGTTGTAGCCCTGGAAGTGCCAATGCCTTAAGCTCCTGTGTAAACACAAAGAGCCTGCATCAGCCTTTCTTATGCTGCCTCAGAGAAACTATTCTAGTCCCAGATTATTCCCCAGCCAGCACAGTTGAAAAAAAAAAAAAGGTGGCAGTGGTTTCAATGAGATATTTTTACTGAAGAGATAGATGTTCATAGGTACAGTAGCTCCAAATAATAGCAGCTTTGACAAAAGTTGAAGTACTTTATACCAGCAGGTGTGTTGCCATACACTAGAGAAAGCTTTTCAACATTTTTTTTTAGTTAGTTTAGTTCTGCTCAGCTGTTGACTGAAAAGAGAAGCCAATGTAGATCAACAAAGGTTAAATAACCCAAAGCCAAAACACAGCCCTGTTCTCCAGATGTTGCCATCTGGTCTCCAAGATTCTTTTTACTTATTAATTTCTCTTGAAATCCCTCCTCAAATCCCTTTTCTTTCAACCTGACTGCAGAGTTCCAAGTGGGACAGAGTAGGCAGCGGGCTTTTGTTTTGCTTGGAAAACATTCACACCATCACTTCTTTGAAGAAATGGCTGCGTTATGACTGACAGTTTTCAGATTTTTTTCCCTGCATTTGTTTGATAGCAGCCTCCAGTGGCTGCTGCAGCTGGAAGCAGAGGCTTGCTGCAGTCAGAGCCAGCCTGCAGGAACCCTGCAAGACCTTGGAGGACCTGCCCCCGCCACAGGAGCTAACGCCATGGGATGGTTCTCCTCTGCTGACAGGCCCAAGGATCTTTGCATGGAGGGTGCAGCTGGCCATTTCGCCCATGGCTGCTCACGTTGCTGCATTGTGCAGACCTCCTGCTCTCAGCCGTGTGCTGAACGGAGCACCTTCTCTTCCACTTCTGGTTTCCTGTCTGGTCCTGATATGAAGCATCACTGTAGTATTCCACAGCTCTCACAGATCTGCCTAATCTACAAGCTGAGAGAGGATCTGACACTGCTGCATGCCACAGAACTCTTTCCCTATACTCATTGACAACTCCACTGCAAGCTTAATATCAACTGTTTTATTTGCTGTGGGTTTTTTTTCCTCATATTTCTTTCAATTATTGTGTGGTTACACATGGTAAATGAAAACTGCTGTATGCAGAGAGTTCTATTTTGCTATCAGTTAAACTTGCTCAGCCTGACTGGCTTTTGAAGTAAGCCAGAAGTGGTGGCAGTGATTAGCTTTCTGTTGGAAAATTTTCCCTTCCCTCAGGGAAGAGTGCAGGGAAATATGCTGGTATGCAGACATAAGTTCACCGTGTAACTCATCATTGCAAGTCAGTGCTTGCTGCCTCTGACTGCTCACAGCCTTTTACCAAGGTGGTTCAGTATGATCCTACCTGGATCTGTCTCTGAAACCACTTTGCCTTTAGGACACGAATACCAGATAAGAAAGAGTCAGCCTTGTCTTTAAGGGGTCTAATATCTCCAGATCCTAAACATGAAGGACCAGAAATTCCAGTTTGTAGATCAACATTCTTCAAGTGGGAGCAGTTGTGAAATGGGCACAAGCTGCAAATTCTGATGAGAAGCTTGAAAGCCAAATTTTTCTCAGACACTTTATGAGTCCTTGAGGAGTTGTACTGGAGTTTGTCAGCTGTCATACTAAAAATGCCCAACCACCAGCGATTTTTGTCAGCAATGTAGGCAGTCTTTCCTCTTTTTTATTTTTTTAAGAAGGAAGGCAATGTTCATCTCTTGACGTTCTTTCCCATTCCATTGCAGCAGAGAACAATGATACTGCAGCCCAGTTACTGGTCAATTTGACTAGCACTAGGAGAGAGAGACCATTGTAGAATAAAAATCTGCCAGCTTCCTGAATTTCTGTGCCTGCATGTTCCATTAGGGACCCAAAGAGTTAAAGATCCACGAAGTAAACTGGATCTTGTACTGCTTTGGGGCAAAACAAGACTGGCAGAGCTGTTTGAAGGTGATGGGATATCTCTCTGCCAGTGGAATGGGAGCAGAAGAATGGCTTTAGGGCCCATGTGAAACCCATTGCACTAAGTAGAGATTTTTGTTTCCAGCAAGGGCATTTAATCATGTCTGAAATGCCTGTCTAAAGGGATCTGTAGTCCTGAGATTATCTCTGTAAATTCCTGCAATAATAAAAATGGCTCCTATCCAGAAATGTAGGCCCCTGTGATATAAATCACAAACCACTATGGAATAGCAGTTAATCTACCAGCAAACCTGACTTGTTTCAGAAGAGGCAACACAAGTCTATTCTTTCTTCACAGAGCCCCAGACACTTTCAAACTTGGCCCTTTGCATCATTATTCAGCAAGAGTGAATAAAATTGTGTCTTACATAGCACTAAACCTTTCTATGCTTTGACATAGGAGGAAAAGATTCGTCCTAGATTTTGTCTCGTACTACACTGTAATGGTTCTCTGTGGCAATGGCACCTAGGTGCTACCATGACATGAATTGTTGCATGAGGGGAGGATCAAATATCTTAGTTAACCTGAGTAGATTAATTTAATCAAATTTCATCCTTTCAGAAAGTCAAAGGAGAATTTCAGTTTAAATCTCCAAAAGTATAACCCGGCTCCAGACATCCATCCTGCCCATTGAATTTAAAAAGTGAGGGGTCCTCCTGTCCAATTATGTGGGGCATTTAATCAGACAACAGGACTCCAGAAAAAGCAGGAAGGGCTGAACTCTCACAAGATTTTCTATTATGATTTGATACAAGCTGCCAAAAATGATTTATTTCAGAATGTGTGAAGTTTGTTTTTGGCCTGAGAGATGTTGGTTTTCATAATGTCACTGTGGAAACTGTTGACAGAACTGGCAGAAAGTTATCCACTTCTCCCACAAGATTCAGCAAAAAGCAGTGCAACACACAATCCCTGCTACTCATGAATGGCATTCAACAAGACTAAATTCTAGGGGTTATGAATACTAGTTAGCCCTCATGCTGCAGGTTTAACAGTCAGTGTAGCAATCAATTATACATATCTCATTAAAAACTGTATGAAATCTATGCAGACAAAATCACTTGTAATTGTGAACAAACTGAAAAAATATCTCTAATAGAGATAATAAAGACTGATAAAGGCATTATGACATTTTACACTAAAACATAATTTATTACACTAAGATTAAAATGTTACATGTTGTTAAATATTGAACACAGCTATCAGCTGACTTTTTATAAAGTGACTTTCATTTTTCTAGGTTAAAGATGGATGATCTCAGGAAACAGAAGCTGTAATTGCGACCTCTTCATTTATTTATTTAATAACTTTTACAAACCATGAAAACTCATTTTGATGAAACAGTCATCTCAGCACATCCCTGGAGTGGTAAATATGAAAACCATCAGGAGTTCATCACTTTAGGTGAGCCACCATTCAAGTTGCATCAAAGTTGTTTCTAAGTGGCTGACAGCAGAACTCTCTCAGCAACAGGAGTAGCTTAAATGTAATTGGTGCCAAATATTTGAAGACAGCATGATTACCTGGGCACTCAAATGCATGGCGAAAGACACCCATAGTATGTAGGAGGTATGATCCAGCAGCATTCTTGCAAGCCCTAAGCAATATCCCCTGCAAAGGATTTAAATACACCTTGGACAATGTCTCCTTACTATCCTAGACTTCAAGCATGTCCTTCATACTTCTCCATTTTAGCAAATCACTTTTGAAAATTGGCAAATGTTCTCTCATTTTAGTTTTGCTAAATTAAAAGATCACTGATCACGTAAAATGCCTAACTTCTCTGTATATTTTTCTTATCTACTAATAATAACTGAATCTAAATTAATAAAGTAGTTTCCTTTTCTTTTTCTCTAATCAAAATATGTAATTTTTACCACAGGTAACTCACAAACCTTATTTTTAGGGAAAAAACCCCAAATCAAAACAACTGAAAAACACTTTTGATGATATCAAGTGGTTTTTTTTTGGTAATACACTTCATCTGATCAAGGATCTACTTATTTCAATTTGACAGTGGTTTTTCCAGGGAGGATTAGCATTGCTCCATACACACTGGAAATTAATTGGAAATTCACCTAGATTAGATGTTTCCATGCAGTACACCACAATAGTAAAAGCAAGAGTGAAGGGTAATAGATCTCAAATTTTCTGTTTTTTGGAGCCCAAGTTACAGCAGTGGTTAGATGCAGGCATGACAGTCGAATATCAGTGGTTGTGTGGCTACTTAAACTGCCACTCTGATAGGAGCCACGTCCTGTTTTGTTGTCTGGAAGGTATTAAAGAAATAAAAGCAGATATGAAGACATCCTTCAACATATGGCAACATTTTTTCTGCAAACCACATTCCACAGTCGACACTCTCAATGCGAAAAGCATTTATATGCTTCTTCTTACCACCAGCTCATCTGTCTTTTAACCCTCTGGGGAATTGAATGAAAAATTCCTGTTACAGGAAGGTTAAGGGTGAGCTTTTGTAGTATAAAAGGCAGGAAATTCAGTTAAGGGTCTATTGTAATTTTGTAAGAAGTTCCTTCGCTATGACCCAGGGAAGGTTGATGAGGTACCCCAGCACAAGGTAATCTTTAATCTTAAACTTGGGTGCCTTGCTTAAACACACTGCTGAAACAGGACCCATGTGATCTTCCTGATCTATTACCATTTTTGGAAAAACACCAGGATAATACTTAGCCTGAAATATGTTTCACAGGAACTTGCTGAACACAAATTGTGAGAGTGTGTTGCTATTAACCATAGGCTACAAAAGTCTGTTGGGTATTGCTAGCTCTTATCTGGTGATATTGATAATTGCTGTCACCTAGACATCTGCTAAGACATAAGCACAAGAATGTAATTGACAGAGAAATCCCAGTGACTGGAAAGCGAGTGGAAAAATAGAATTTTTTTTTGACAGGGGAGATTTGACTTTTAGAGACTTATGGCCGTAGGTGATCACATTTTATTGCAAGAATATAACAAATGTCTGCTAGCAACAGCTCTCAGCATTGGCACAATTACAGTAAAGACTTGAAAGGTAGAAAAAACTTGCAAGAAACTTAGAAGTCTTTCATCATCACTACAGTGATGATGACGAAAGTAATTTCCAAATGGCAAAATGACCAATAGGGCTCTGGAAAAATCTATTTGCAATCTTCACTGATAAAGTATACCACTGAAGAATTATAATTTCACAGAAACAAACCATTTTAAGTGACAGATCTACATATTTATTGTAAATGTTTTAAAGATTTTTGGAGGGAAAATTACCTCTTTTTTTTTAAAGGGGAAGATTCTACTTTGATATTCCCTCCTGCTTCCTCTTCTATGAAATGGGAAAAGCTAGAGAAAAGTACAGTTATTGTTTCTTCCTCAGCACAGTCAATCAATGTCCTGGGCACCAGGGGTTGTATCCTTTAAGAGATTACATTGATGAGACACATCAGGTATGTCTTGGGTGAAATCCAGGTTATTAACCAGGAACGTGCAAGAGTGCCTATTGCATTCATCAGGGAAGAAAAATGTCAGCAGCAAAGCAACCTTTTGTCCAAGTACCCAACTTTTCTCTAGCAAAGTATTGGATCTTTTAAGACCTCAGATTCTGGTTTCTCCTGGACCTGTTCAACATCAGCAGCTTGGCGTATTCCTGCCTGGTAATTACTTTTGTCTCTTACACCAATGGAGGTACATGCTGCCCCAAACAGCAAACCCCTTTGCTCCCCAGGGATGGTACTTTCACAGATTTCTCTCCAGAAACTAGTGGGACCCCATGCCAAGGACAACAGCTGCCATTTTCTCTAGTGATCCTTCTCTGTGAATGGAGAGTATTTGAATCTTCCATTGCTGTGGGCTTTGGTTTTTGAACACTTCAAGGTACATTAAGAAAAACTACCATTACAACAATGAAAATCTACTAGGAGACTGTCATAATCTTTCACTATAATAACATGTAAGAAAAGTTTCTCTTTACATTGTAACGCTTATTTCACTCCATCCTTACTAGTGTGGATTTGTGAAAGTTAAAAAGGTTTCCCAAAACAAACAAATAAACAAACCAACTCCCCCCCCCCAAAAAAAATTACCTATTTGTCCTACAATATTTAGATTAAAAAAATCAATGTTTTCAATTTCATTTAAAAAACCCCAAACAATGACAACACAAAACCAAAACACCCCAAACCAAAACTTTTAAACCTTACTGGAAAATGTCTTATTTTTAAGTTTTATTCCTTTAGAAGATTAAAAATTTTATTCATATTTTTTCGATATATGCTAATTTGAGTGACACTTTAAAACATTCTGCTACTTCTGACATGTATTATACACAACTAGGTGAAATATCATAATATTACATTTCAAACACAGTGATCTGGAAAAATATTTTTAATATTACTGCTTTTAAAATGTAGGTTACTGCAAGTATAAAAAAGAATCACAGAAAAAGTCAGCAAATAAATTAATATACTTAAATAAATTAATATACTTTTTAAAAATAATGGATTTTTTGGAAACAGCTTCAAAAATTCCTGGAAAGTGTTATTGTTTCTCCAAATCTGGAAATGAAGTAGCTTTTCAATTTTCAGAAGTGTGCTTAGATTGAGGGGTGATTGAATCTTCAGAGAAGACTGCAGGCATCTGACTGTTCAGCTGTCAAACCAAAAAAATATCCCTTCAAGACAAGATTTTCTAATTTAAATATACTTTTCTCCCCAATCAATTCCTTTTTATCGATTTTTTTTTTTTCAGACAGACAATATGAGTATCTATGCAGATAGGTTCCAGAGAGGGCTGGGAAGGAAAAACCTTATTTGAACAATCCTGAAGGATAGATTTGAGTTGAATTTCTTGCATTTGACACCTCTGCTGGGTAAGCCCTCGATACAACACTGGGTGTTTTTCCATAGAGCATGCAGTGCTCTATGGGTGCATGATATGTATGCTGATAAAAAGACTTATCTCCAACCATATGATACTAGCTTTGAAGAGTAACTAGAAGCTCACTCCCCTAGAAAACTCACATCATTGATTTTTATTACCTGTTGGTCATTATGACTGCTTATGACTCAGGGTTTTCAAAAGTTTGTCAATACAAAGCTAGCAAAGAAAATACCTTTTCCATTTGTGTTGGTATTTCCCTCATTTCTGAAACTCACAAAACCCCAAACTACTGTTTTCTCTGGTTAGAGAGGTTATGACATTAGAATAGAAAGCTGCTCTGTTAGCAGGCCATCAGCAGTTCTCCTGTGCTTAATTTGCACAAAGCTTAGAGCTTTGTCTCCAACCTCCAATTTAATTAGTAGATAGTCTGTTAGAGGTTTTAAAGCAATCACTGGAAAACTAAGACTGCTGCAGTCTCTGAAACAATGAGATGACGGAGATAGTAGGGAAGTGCAGAATGGAGTTTCAGCTGTTCCTAAACAAGCCAGCCCCTGAACATCATTGCAAAACAGTGCAAAGTTCTCAGCTATGTTTCCCTAACTGTAAAAAGAGCAAAGCTTTCATCATGCACTATTTACTCATCTTCACCACTCACAAGAAGTCTTTTAAAACTTCATAGTACCTATAAAGCAGATAACTCACTGTCTCTGTGGAATATCAGAAGATGACTTTGCTAGTTAAGAGAGTTTTCCAGTGAACTGAGGAGTCAGTGAGTCTCAGGGAATATTAATCTGGACACTGAATTTAAACACATAAAACCACATCAACACAGAAATTATTTCAGTTGGAAGGGACCTATGACTATTGTGAAGCCCAAATGCCTGAAAAGGTTATGCTAAGCAGATGACTTGAATTCTGAGGATGGATAAAGAATCTAAAACCAAGGGAGAGCAGCAAGACTTGCTTT
The DNA here is from genome assembly GCA_034509185.1 of Euphonia xanthogaster. Classification (NCBI taxonomy): domain Eukaryota; kingdom Metazoa; phylum Chordata; class Aves; order Passeriformes; family Fringillidae; genus Euphonia; species Euphonia xanthogaster. The sequence continues at coordinate 66,798,259 of JAYDZK010000169.1, read as the reverse complement.
TCTGTCCATGGGCTGAAACCATCTAGAAGATCAGCAGCTGAAATACCTTTTAGTTGTATAAGGAGTAGTAGACATTGTCACCTTCTTGTTCAGAGGTTCAAATTAAAAATATGAGTTCTCTGCCTTATTAAAAAAAGCCCCTGAAACCAAACCCCAAACAAGCATTTAGTTTAGTGGGAAAGTGAGCTGAAATATGGCACCATATGCCTTTCATGGTCTCTAACACTAGTTACATCTTGATTAACAATTTGGAAAACAACAAATTCATGTGTCTGTTAATAACTGGCATCTGAGCATTAACTAAGTTGCAATTAAACACTCAGAACTTGTTTGAGCATTTTAGTAGACTTACAATTTAATCTTCATGTGGATGCCAGAACAAGAAAAATTCAGCAGACTTTTTTAGTGTTTATCTTCATTAAGTGTCCTCAGCAGCTTTTAACTAGATCTCCTTCATGAAGTGTAAACTATGACTTCCATAATTGGTTTTTAATAGCCTTCTCATAAAAAGAATGCAGAAATCTCAAATAAAAGGGGTTTAGAAATTGTTTTCTAAAAGACAAAATCTGTATTTCCTGATTTTGCAAAAGTTCCAGCATTGCGTGGCAGGAAAGAAGAGTGCAGAAAAATGAGCTTATCTTTCTACTTTCTTTCCTGCTAAATGTTCAAGTCTTGATTAAAAGAAATTTGACTTTGATAAGGCAGAGCAACTGTCTGGTGCACACCTAAGTCATCATCAAACACAATACTTCCTTCATTGACCATGATATTGAGCAGGGTACAAAAGAACCTACTAGAAGTCCTGTACACTGCAGAGATGCTTAACACATTTATACCACCATTCATACTTTTGGATGCCATGAAGCTCTGGGAGTGAAATGCTGTATTTGTGTGAATTAATTGATTTCACTTCTCTGTGAAAGACTACACAGCACAATTGAATCTTCTTGTTCTATTTCTTCCTGAACATAGGGCTTGCTTGATGCAATTTTCAATGCTACATTGTCAAAGTTATTTTCCGAGAAAACATTGCTTTTCATGGAATTCATTTTCTTGGACCAAACAAGGGAGCTTGTGAAAGAGACCCTGCCCTCTGTACTGAGGAAGCATGGGAGCCTTTGAAATGGACTGGGTTGTCTGGGGCACTCTGATGCAATGTCCTCTTGCGGTGTCCTCCATGTGATCATAGAGTAGTTTGTGTTGGAAGGGACCCTAAAGATAATCTAGTTCCAGCCTCTCTGCAGGAACACTTTCCACTAGACCAGTGCTCAAAGCCTCATCCCATCTGGCCTTCAATGCTTCCAAGGATGGGGAATTCTCACCTGCTCAGGACAACCTGTTGCAGTGCCTCACCAGTCTCACAGCAAAAAATTACTTCCTAACCTAATCTAAACCTACTCTCTCAGTTTTAAAGCTTTGCTCCTTTGCCCTGTCACTTCATGCTTTTGCAAAAAGCCCTTCTCCATCAATCTATCTCGTGGGGTCCCTTCAGGCACAAGGCTTTAAACAGGTCACCCCTAAACCAGCTGTTTTGTAGGTGGAACAAACACAATTCTCTCAACCTTTCCTAGGAGGAGAGCTGCTCTGTCCCTCTAATCCTCTTGGTAGCACTCTGGACTTGCTCCAACAGCTCCATGTCCTTCCTGTGCTGAGACCCCAGAGCTGGATGCAGCCCTGCAGGTGGGGTCTCACCAGGGCAGAGGGGCAGAATCACCTCCCTCACCCTGCTGGCCGATCTGCTTTGGATGCAGCCCAGGACACTTTTGGCTTTCTGGGCTCTGAGTGCACATTGCCAGCTCATGTCCAGCCCCTCATCCACCAGCAAGCCAAAGTCCTTTTGGGAGGATTGCTCTTGATCTGTTCATCCCCCAGCCTGGACTGGTACAAGAGTCATCACCCCAACACAGGTGCAGCACCTTGCACTTGGCCTGGTTAAACCTCATAAGATTTCCATGGGCCAACATCTCTAGCTTGTCCAGATCACTCTGGAGAGCATCTCATTCTTCAGGTGTGTAAGGGCCCCAAAAAACTTACCTATCAAGGCTTTTAAAAGGGCTGCTGGTTGTTCTTGTACTCTGAGTTAGACACACAGGAGAAACACCAACAAGACATTCTCAAGAGGTGAAAACAACAAGAAAAAACTTTACTGGCAGCTTGAGAAAATCAGAGAACTTTGGCAAAAAGTTTAGTGCAACATTCAATCAATGTAAAATGCTTTTCAAAGCATTATCTTACCCCACTGAATATAGCAAACTCTAAGCCTGTCTGATTTTTAGTTGCTCAAAATTTTTGAGAAGAGATAGTTAGAAGAAAAAGGCAAAAAAAGATATGGAAAATGACACATACAGATACCAGCTCTGGGGTTCCAGGGATGTTCAGCTCATAGAAATCCCCAGAGAAATGAGAGTTAACACACATGCTTGCCTTGTGCTCAGCCTTAAATAACCCTTGGCCTTCCTGGGTCTGTCCCCCAGGTGGGATTTCCAGTCATTTGGCCAACTAGAAGCTGAGTTAGAGGCTCCAGGGACAGGTGTGGAGCATTGCCTCAAATGTGCTAGTGATTAGCAGCCAGTACCAGGATCTAGAGGTGGGGGTCTCTTCTCAGATGTAGAGAAGAGCACTGATTCACCAAGGAAGATGTAACCTGCCCCTTCCTCACCTCACATGCATTCAAAAATTCTTGAGATATCAATCTCTCCAGTCTCTCCCACAGGTGTGTCAACTGCACCACACAGCTTGGTGTCATCAGCTAATGAGAGGAGAGTGCACTTGATCCCTTCATCCGTGTTGTTTATGAAGATATTAAAAACTCTGGTCCCAAACCAGACCTCTGAAGGGGCATCACTGGTCAGCTGATGTTCATCAAGACTCTGAGCTGTTGACCACTACCCTCTGGTGCTGCCATCCAACCATTTTCTTTTATGTGACCTAGAATAAAAAGTGGAGCCCTGAGTATTTCCCTGTCACTTTAGACTGAAGCATACAGACAGCAGTTAATAGGTTGGTTCAAAGAGGTGTAAGTTTTAATTCCAAATGGAGGCTTTTCAGTGATCCAGCCTGCTCTCCCCAGCAATACTCTTCATTCAAATCTGCATTCTTGTGGGCAGAGATTTTCTCTCAATGCCAGTACCTTTCAGTGTTCCCACTGCACACAAAAATTCAAGCTTCAACACAAAATGAATCTTTAGTTTATGTGGCTGCTCCTCTATTCTCTTGTTTTCATGATGTATTTCTGTGTGCTTAACAGTGAGCTACAGCAGAAACTGTGTGTGTTGATGTACCCACAGGTTCACATGAACAGTCACTCCTTATCTATTTTATGTGAGGAAAAGAAAGATTTAATTCAAAGGTTTCACCTGGTAGAGAGTTTTAAATAAGATTGCAAAATTGGTGCTCTGTGTGTCTTAAGCAGAATTTTCTTGACATCAGCAGTTATTCCCTTGGTATGTTTTTGTAATATATGGAAGTCATTTACTATATGAAAGGTTGTTTATGACCAAGGATTTTACTATAATGCTGCAACTGGACAGGGAAAGTTCTGATGTTACTTCAGAGACTGAGTTTATTTGATAAAAAAACATCAAAACCCACCCCCAAAAAGCCTTACATAACAACATGTCACCTAAGAGGTCTATGACTCCCTGTTGCTTTTATTGTGTTCCCACAGGCATTGGCTAAACTAGACAAATTCCCAGATATTTTCTCTTGCACACATTTATGCAGAGGAAGAGTGAGGAATGCACCAGGACCAGCAGCATTTTACCTTCTGCCTACTTTCCTTGTTTAAACTGGAAATATATGCAGTCCAGTTTAGCATATGCTAGCTACATAACTCCACAAAAAGCAAAAGTGACAAGTTGTGTGGGATTTATTGCTCAGTATGCATGTTTTTAATGCAGTAAATAACATATTGACTTCAGGGTTTTAAAAACATGATTGCAAGTTTGGATGTTCAATAGTGATATATTCCAGGTGGCTTTGATAAAGACTGGCTCAAATCATCCCCTAAGGATATTTTGTTTTAAAAATGTTTATACTCTGCTGCTGAATACTGGTGCTAAAAGGTATCTCAATTTTTTTTTAGGTTATTTCTCACTTATTGTTAGGAATAGGTGGTTGTTATAGATAAAGTTTTCATTTTCTATGTAAATAACATTAGTAGCAAAATGCTTAGCAAAAATACTGTGCTCCTTTTCCCCTGAATATTTTGAGGAATAAATGGTTCTCTGCTGTATATTAATGCATCTCTATTAAGTGATATGAAAACTATCCTTGTCAGAAAAAAACTCTAGTAGTATTATTCTTTTGTGTCCCTTTATTGCGTAGGTACAAATGTCTAATTATCCATCCAGCTAACTAATATGCAACTACAGTGAAATATTTTTCAACATTTAAGGATATGTAATGTTCCAACACCTATGACTGACAAAAAAAATCCCAACTCCAAATCTTATTTCTGGCCTCATGACGCGGTTCAGGAGCTACAGATCTTAAAATAAACAGTTTTTTACTCTTTGATGGCTCTGATAATGTATCACTTTATTGCATCACATATGAGATCACAGAGAAGATCTCTAACACCACGAGGCATCTCTAGAATCCTGCTCAGTGCTCTGCTAACAAAGCTAATAGCCTTGTTGTCGGGGAAACTTATTTTTACATGAAATGGCTATCTGTTCACTCTTAGAGTTACTACATGTGAAAGCTATCAGCTCATTTTGAATCCATCAGTCTTTGTAGGTGTTAATTTTTGCCAGTTTATTCTATTTGTGGTGATAGAAGCCATCTGTCTCTCTCTGCTTTGCACATGCTCAAATTAGCTCTTGCATATTAAGGAAACCTTTTCCCCTTTACTGTTGATGCGCAGTTGCCATACTGATAGTAATTATAACACTTTCCCTTAAGAGATTCTTTTGAACTCCACCCTTTCAAAAATATCTGCCTTAATGGGATGCTTATTTCTAGCTAGAAGCATGATTGAAATGTTTCATATTTCTCCAAGCAGTGAGTATTAAATAATTGATAGTTGGAACAATTTCCTAGGCTGCAACTTAATCACTAACTTCTCAAGCTACCATTTGTATTGGCCCAAGACCTGAAGCACAGCTTTTTATTTAATCAGGCCACTATAATGTATTTTTTCCAGAACAATTGCAATCTTTCTCCTTCTCATGAGGCCCTTATCCCAGAGGCTTGCTTTGCTAATGGTTGAAATGCAGTACCCATGAGAAAAATCTGCCATAGCTTGGCCTTTGGGAGGGAGGAAGCACGTACATTGTGTTGGCTTTCCTGGGTAGGATTCTGTGCCTCACTCTGGCCTCTTGTTGATGAGAACCTCGCAAGCTCACTCCCACCCTTCTGCAGCTCAGACCTGGTGCATCCCACAAGGGTGGAGTGCTCCAAGCTGTAACAATATGAGGTTGCTGGAGCTCTGCAGGTCACTATTTTCTTTGGAGGCAGCTGGTTATTGTACTTTCCAATACAGCAATGGAGTCCCTCGCTGAACAGCATGACCCTGGCTGCTGGGACTTCCAAAATACCATCAAGAGTATTTTTTGTTGTTGCTGATGCTGCAGAAAGATATAATTCATAGCGGAGTAAATGCAATGAAATAACATCAGGACAGATATCAGTGGTTACTCACACCTCAAAAATTTCAGAGCTCAAACTAGGCAAAATTTGGACACTTAATCTGATACACTTCAAATATGCTTTTTCTCATTTCTTGCAATACCCCAAGGGGTCTCCTGAGAGATTGCTGATATTTCCAACCTCAAAATTTAATAAAAACAGTCCTTACACTATTCTACCTAGAATCCAATATTTCTAAGAAATGCAAATGCAGAAACAACTTTCTAAAGACATTTTCTTTTGTTTTGTGTGTTTTACTTGTTTTAAGTGCAAGAGCCTCAGCCTTTAGTTGAATAAGACATCATAGTCGTGTATCTAAAAAAAATCAGCATTCTTGTATAACTTGCATATAAAAAGAGGTAATTTATATATAGAAAATTGGAACAACCGATATTTGTTTTGGAATAGAACAACCTACATTTGCAACACTGGAATAAACTTTATTGCAATGGGCTGTGGAAGTAAGGGAAACATATCCAGCAGTATCCTTGAAAACTCTTGCCAGGGAGCTTCAGGTATGTGGTATGTGTTGTGAGCTAACCAACACACACACAGGCCCCTAAATTTGCTGATAGGAAAGCGGGTGTTGTGGGCAATTCACTCTTGAGATCTGTAGAAGGAGCTTTTGCCTCTGAGAAAGAAGTGTGTCCTATTCCTGCTGACACTGGAAAACACCGAGGAGGTACTGAAATAGAAGATCTTGTCAGGAATCCCCATGCAGTCACAGAGCTGTAACAAAAGTATGATGCCAGCACAGATATCAATCTGAAACATCACAACAAGGTAATAATATAAGGACATGAGCCTGAGATACACTGAATTCATTTAAATTTGATCTCCACAGAATATGACACCCCTGTGTTTTCATCTGTTAAACTCTTGTGTCTTTAGGATCAGCACAAAGTCCTTCAAAGCATATGTTTCATGTCTGCTAAATAAAGAGTCAGCAGCTGATGCACCATAGGAATCTGCTCAGATGTGCATGCACCAAGGTTACCTTAGCAGGCTTGAGCAGTAGTCTTTTACCTAATTCAAATAATGTAGGGACACAGAGGTACAAATATTCCCCTGTATTGTGTTTTGACCTATTAAAAAAAAAAAAAAAAAAGGAGAGAGTCCTACATTCCTAATTCTTATATTACTGTCTTGATGCAACCTAGGAACATGGAATGGATTACCCTGGTCTAGGTTGCTGGAGGGCATGAATGGTTCTTAAAAGGAGAGTACTGGTTGGACTACATTGTCTCTAGTTCAGCAGCAATGTTGGCTGGAATCTATAAAAGCCCCTTGTGACTGGGATAAATTTAAAAACATATGCACCCACTTTGAAAAAAAAAAGTTGGTGGTGGGGAAAATACTTATTTTGGTATATGGAATGCTGGCTTAACAATATTCCTAAATGGACCAATTGGAAAAAGACAAGGCTTTCGCTGCTAGAGGGAAAAAGGTGTCAATTAAATATGGAATAGATCACCGGATATTGCTTGATAATTTTAGCCTGTCATGGTAAGGCTATACCTACAACAACTATTTCTGATTAACCGATCTCTTGGTTCCACATAACTTAAACTCCTTGGGTCTCTGAAAGTTTGTCTTAAGTTCTTGGTACATAAAAGGAAATAGATGGTTTCTTAAAGGAGTATTCCATGCACAGCAGGACACTTCTTTAACCAAGTATAAGTTTGGCAGGAAGAGTATGACAATCTGTGCAAGTCTCCTGGGAGTAGAAAGGTGGAAAGTCTAGTGCTGAAGTCAGAAATGCAGATTACTCTTGTCTTACTCAGGTGAGTCACATTCCATACATTTTCAGACATTTTCCAGTGACACATGCAGTTCTTAGCTGTTGTCACATGCAGGTTGTCTAGTATCGTTTATCTGCTACTGCAGAAGGAGTTCATTTGGTGCCTGCCTTTTTTCACAGTTTTCTTTGGAATAGGACTGGGTGTCCTTGGTGAGGAAAGTTTAGAGCACCAGTCAGTGAGAGGAAGAAATTATGACGTGAATGGGGGAACAGGACACTCTCTTTCCTATTCCCCACAAAGGTGTGGTTAGGGGGAGGTACATCTGCTGACCTTCATCTGTATAATGTGAGTGGGAAGGAGCAAAATTATTCCATTTATATTCAGAAGTCAGACAGCCTTCCAAGAGATGTCAACTTAGATCAGTACTTGACACAAAGCAAGGAATTTTCTTTACCCTGAACTTCAAAACATGCAGCAAGTAGAGGATAGGTTTGGCTGAGTCCTCTAGTCTCCTGATATCCCAGGTAGGTTCAGCTCCTGCTTGGCTGGGGTTAAACCACAACACCATGCTAACCCTTCCCAGCCACTCTCAGGCCTGTGTTTTGGCACTGGGAGAGAAGGATGCTGGTTCTTCAAGAGGTGCTGCTGCTGCCTCTGGGAAAACAAACAACATCCCACTGTGGACTGCAGATGTTTGTCTCTGCTGCCTCCCCCAAGGCATCCTACCTTGAACATGTTGGGACAGACCACAGCTTTCTGCAACACTTTGTCAGATGCCTCAGATTCCTCCATGAGAACATGCTGCTGACATGCAAGATGATGTGTTATTAATAAGTTTGCCTTTGTCCCACTAATCTAAAAATACATAGATAATGTTACAGAGGTTTGCACAGTTTTCCAACACATTTGGCTGAAACAAAAAGGGTCTTCTAGTGAGAGCTAAGTCCTGGGAACAACTTTTCCATTGGGTTCAATTAGTGGAATCCCATAGAATATTTTATAAGAATACTGTAATAGGAATAGAGTATTTGAACTCTAAAAAAAGACTTTGAAATTGGGGTCAGTTTGGGGCATTCTGCTTCTGCCCATGGTGAGCCGAGTATATTACTTTACTGCCTGGGAACAGCCTTGGAGGAAAATTCTTACCTACAAGATACAATTTCCCTGTAAAAATCACTTCACTCTCAAGGAAGGTTATGCTGTGGGAGGTCGCTGTATCGTCTCTCATATATTACTCTGCACCTATTCCATTGCAGTCTGGTTTCGATGACCAAGAGAACTCCTGGATAAAAATAGGAAGGTATGGAAGATACCAGGAGGGAGAAATACCTGGATCCATCCAGAATGCATCAGTCCTTACTGCACTTTTGTATATTGCACACCACCATCTGCCATGTTTTGCTTTAGATTTCCTAGATACACATAGAAAAGTTTACTTTGCAACTCACATGGCCTATTAAGGGACTGTAAGTTTATTCAACATGCTTCAGAGTTATTATGTGTTGTGCCATGGATCTCAACATGTGTTGTTGCAATTTGTCAGAACTATTGCCAGATGTCCAGAAAGCTCTGTTGGATGTCCAAGTGTGAGGGAAGGGGAGAATGGAGGAGTGAGATTTGTTCATTCTTCGATTCCCAGTGTACTGGCTGTCATGGGAGATTGCAAAATACAAAGAGAAGGGAATGTCACGTCGTTTTGCATTGTAAAGTTTTTTACAGCACCCAAACCACTTTGCATCATCGTCTTACAGGCCTTACCAGGTCTGAAAGATATTACCTGGAAATCCTAGTACACCAATGATCTTAACAGCACAGGACTGATAGCAGCAATATTTTAAAACAAGCAAAACTTGGGCCCTCAGCCCGGTGGCCTTGCCACTGCCACAAGCACAGAGCTTTGATAAAATAATGGATGCCATATGTTGTTTCTTAGAAATGTCATGCAGTTTGAGTAGGAGAATAATTTTCTAGTCCAAGAAAGCTCATGGGGAGCAGAAAAGTCAACAAAAAGCTCCTTAAGAAAACAGTAACATCTCCTCACCACTAAGCCCTTGACTTATTTTGCATTTTATTGAAAATTACTTGTAAAAGACGTTATCTGGTGACCAAACTCTGTAACTTTCTCCGTCGATTCTGATTGCAAAAATCTCTCTCTGTTTCTGCTTTTTATTTGCCATTTCTGCAAAGTTCATGGATTATTATCCATAATATTATCTGGGTCATCACGACTGATACTAGTTTGACTGGAGTACAGCTTCAGCATTGATTTAAACTGCCAAATATTATTTTCATTTTTCAGTTCAAAAATATGAACTGGATGTAGAAACCATCTATTGTGTTTTTCACGAAGTACTGTTTTTCTCATTAAGTGCTTCTCAGGTAAAAAGTGTTTTGCAAAAAGAAAACCATGAGTGGTATAGTGCCAGTAGATCATGGGATTTTTGCCATTTTTTACTGACATTTTTCATCGTTCTTAACACCAATATGGTCAGTGCTATCTAAACAGAGCAGAAAAGAACAGCCTTAGATGTTAGACTAAAACCAGGCAAAGGAGAAAAATCACTTTTCTTTTCCTAGAGTCTAGAAAATATTTCTAAACTCTTTGGAATTGATACAGCATCGGAATGTTCTTTTTTTTCCCTCCACAAAACCCTTCCTGTCTTTTGGGTTTTTTGCACATCCATGGAAGTGCTTTGATGTAGGTAAGAGTGCTTGAAAATACTTCAGAAACAAAATTAAGTGCTTAGTTCTGAGAAACTTTGAGAAACTTCTTGCTCAGATAGCAACGTCCCTGCTAATTTAGGAGATGTAATGACAAATCCCTAAAAGCTTCTTCAGTCAAATGGATAGCAATTTTGATCAGGTTTTGTCAGATATCCAGAATTAAGATATAGGTAAATAAGACCATTCTTCAGTTTGCAGCAGGCAGTGGAGATAAAGAAAGTGATAGTAGCAGGTACTGTAGGACTTTCTTTCATAGCTTTTTTCTCTTTAATATTGAATTTACTGTTTAGGAATCCATGTGTGTACTTCTGTGCTAGTATTTATGATACAAATGTGATTTTTCTTTCTTCATTTTGTATTTCTGCAGCTGAATACAAAAAAACCCTGCAAATAACTAACAAACAAGATGTAAGATTCTACAATTCTTTAGTAGAGCATAACAAGAAACACTTGCCTGATTCTCTGTTTCTCTTATCACTTGTACAAAAAAAATATCATATGCAAGAGAGTTCAGAGAAAGATACAGAGGAAAACAGCCTCTTTTTTTTCTTTTTTTTTTGTTTTTTTTTTTTTTTTTTTTTTTGCGTAGGGACGGCAGCAAATGTCATATTAAGGCCATAGTTGGCTTGATTTTCACACATTAGTTTGGCCATTATGTGTATATGTAGGAACATATGGGAGAGTTATTGCTTGGGGCAGATGGGTCATGTTCCTCTGGGACACTGCATGCAGAGTGCTCTCTTTCAGATCGTCTAAGGCTGCAGCAGACATCATGGATGTCTTTGAAAAGGTTTGTCTCCTCTAGTGCATTTGCTCTTGTGATTTGGTTGTGTATGAGATTATATCTTCAAGCTGTCTGCAACTGGGCCACTCTTATTTAATAGTCTTGGTAATAAATGGCATATGCATTTTTAATATGGGTCTAGTGTAGTGAGGGCATATATTTTTTTCACACCAGTTGGGAGCTGTGTCTCTATACATTTGAATGGTGTTTTGAAGACTGTAGTTCTAAATTACTCTTCCTGAATGGTGTTTTGAATACTGTCGTTCTAAATTACTCCTTTAATACTAATCAGGTACCTTTACAGATAGAAAATTAATGTATTTTATTCCCTTATGTGTCAGGGAAAACTTTAAATAGTTGGTAAGAATTGAGTTCTAATAGTTCAAAAGGGTAATTTTTAAAAGGTTATGTGTCTTAGCAAAGCAGAAAATGTGGAAAACATGCCTGTTAGTCTATTTCTTCCTTGATAATTTAGAGAAAAAAATTCTTAATGCCTATATAACCATGAGGTGAAATTTGCTTGACTGTCCTATTTATGTGCTGCCTGGATGAGTTCCTTGAAAGAATTTGTTTCAAAGGTCAGGAGAGTCTAAGGTCAAGGCTCTCAGATCATATATGGGTCCAATAATTTTTTCAATTTAAATATGCTGAAGATCCATAAACCCTTATATAAATTTGTGAGAACTTGTGCATGGTCTAGCTCCTGGAGAATAAAATTGACTTTATATACTCTTAACGTGGTGTGGAGCATCACTCTTGAAAAACCTGTTCTGAAACGCATGGTGCAAACCACATCATATTGTGTTTCACTGCTGCATGGCCACTGGTTAATGGTTTGCTGCTGCTTCTGCCCCCCTAATTTGTTCATTAAGTCTTGTGACAAGTTTCTGGCAGAACTTCTGTGAACTGGACTTGGGAAACCATTCCAGACTCAGCCTTTTTGTGAGCACACTTATGATTCCACCAGATTCCAGGCATGCATGCATTTTATAGACCAGAGGTGACAAAAGAAAATAGTCATGCTTGCATGATAATTCAGGCTGGAAGGGACCTCTGGAAGTTTATCAATTTATATGATGACACTAAAATTTAGACTAAGAGGAAAATGATAAAAAACTAAGGGCAAATCCTTGGCAGTTCAATGGATTAATGGTTCCTTCACTGAAAAAGATATTTGTTTCTTAGCTGATTTATAATTTGATTGAAAATTATTTAGGCTGATGATGTCTGGTAGAATTTGACCACCAAGTAGCATTGTTCAGGTTCAAAGAGGGTTATAGGATAATAGAGGCAGGAAAGGATTCCAAGAGGCTTTGCACAGTCAGATCTGGAAAACATCCAAGGACAGGGATTGGCCAACCCGTCTGGGCAGCCTGTTCCAGTGCCTACTGCCCTAATGAACAGAATGATTCTCTGATATCTAGTCTGATTGTCTCATTTCAGATCATTCTTGCTGTTCCTCGCCCTATTTCCCTGCATAGCTGAAGAGCCTGGCTCCTTCTCAGCTGCCTTCCTGTAGGGACTGGAGGCAGCTGCTGGACTTGTGCAGAGCCATCTTTCTCCAGGATAAGCCAGGCTGGATCTCTCAGTCTCTCCTGGCAGGGCAACTGCTCCGGCCCAAATCAGCGTGGGGGTCCCTCCCTTAGCTCCTGGTAATTCATTAATATCTGCTCTATATTGAAGGGCAGAAAGCTTCATGCTGCATGCTAGATGTGGTTGAAAGTACTGAGGGGAGAGGATTAATTCTGGTACTAAATAATTTGTATGTTCATGTTCTTCATCTGGAGGTTGTATTTTTTAATTTTTATTTTTTGATTTAAGAAAATGATTACACATCTACTATGAATTTCAGTGTTTCAACAGTAAGCCCTGTGTTCTATATATTGACATTCTCATTAAATATGTACTAATGGCACTTCTGAATAGTGGAAATCACATCGTGTGATTTCTCTGGTTGAAACTCATTAAACAATTCCAATAATTAGTGTTTCATGACCTTATCTCTTTTTAAACAATGAAAAAGATACATTGCTGCTTTTTATACTTGCTTCATTCAGTGATTAGCTGGCCAAAAATGTCTACTGTCTGCATATGTCATTTATTAGATAAGAATTTGAAGATACTCTGCAGGATTTATTTGTGAAGCTGATTTTGCTTCATTTATTTTTAGAGACATACTCTACTTCCATTTAAACAGACTCAAAAGCCAAATATATGATTATCTTAATGGATAACTAATTATATATTAATTGAAATCTTATTTCTGCCAGTAGAAGCAAACTGTAATTGAGATATTTTCTATCAAGAATATTATCTATCAAGAATATTTTCTAACATTTATTACCATCAGAAGACATTATCCTTCTGTTTAATTCCTTTTTATCACACATTACTTCCACCAGAAAACTGAGCAGTCAGGCATGAACTAACCTAGGTAAAATAAGAACTGATCTGTATTCCAGTTGAAAGACATATGCTATTGAACCATAGTTGCTTTAGATCTTGGAAATGTCTATTATCTTAGATGCTGAAAGACCCCAGAACAATCAATTAAAATTAAAATAATTTAGTGTTCATTAAAGCTGATAGATTGACAGTTTTGCCAAATTAAATCTTGCTTTTCTTCAAAGGAGAGATGGTTATAACACACACAAAGATGATACAAACTTATACACAGCATCTGCTAATATTCTTCAAACCTCACCTCAAGGAGGAAGAAATAATTCTGTTTACATGCCATCCTGTCCCTATCATACACTGAGAAAAGCAACTAATTTTGCTGGCAATTTTCTTAATCCACTAAGAGATTCATTAACTTGAAGTGAAGGAATAATTGATTTTTTTAGTTTCAGTGGCAGAAAAAGGAGAAAAATGTTTCATTTTAATAGAAATAAAACCATTTCAGTTATTTTCATCAGTCATTTTATATTAAACTCTGGAAAAAAAAGAAGGTATTAAAAGGTATCTTTTGAAACTGGTAATAAATGACAGCAAAATAAAGATTCACAATTATAATGTCTATAACTTCTGCACTACTTTTATGATCAGCCAGTTCACTTATGGAGAGACATAAGTTCAGATTTTCCTCTGCAAAATGTGAGTGAGGTCCTGTGTTCAGGAAAGCTTTCCATTTCCTTCTGTGGCTCATGGAGTAAGTAGGTTGGAATTCAATTTCCCATGATGTTTCAGAGATTTTACCCTTTAGAGTCACTGTCTAATGAATGGCAATAGTCCACAGGAGACTCCTCAGTGTTCTCTGCACCGTGGCACTGGCACTGACAGCATCTAGGAGGAGAAAATACCATGAGAAAAGTACTCTGCAGCCAGAGTTAAACCCCGAGCTTAGCCTCTGAGACTCAGGCTGATCGAGCTGCAATGCTCTTGGCTAAATAAATCTCTGCTTTGGCAATACGTGTGAACGCAACCCTTCATTTGCTCACCTCATATTACAAGTGGATAGAAATAAAATATTTCTGAATTACAGAGTCAGTTTATCTCAGAAGGACTGGAGTTTCACCATTTTCCTTTTGGCTGCTACTGCTAGGTTAAACTGTATAATTTTGGTATCTGAGAGAAACATTGTTCCCCATACACACACATACACAAATTTTGAGAGAAACTACCATGCTGTTTCATCTGTACCATTAAAGCAATACAGTCTAAATTTGTGGAGAAGAAGAAAATGTGAGAAATATTTTAAGTCATATGCCTTATATACTTCTGTTGCTTGAGGTTTGAAGACAGAGAGTGCAACCACACACTGTCCGGGCTCCAATTCTGCTTGTCAAAAGAAGTATACAGTGACACTCTGAGTTCATGTATATAAGCACTGCAAGAAAAGGATAAATTCACCTGAATGGAAACTTCCACTCACTTCTGGAATTACATCCTACTTTGAACATTTAAACTTAAATGCCAGAATTTAAAAATTAACAGTATGAGTGAGTCAGGTCAGCATTTACTTGAGAAACACAAGCAATTTTGAACCATGTGTTTCATGCAGCAGACATCAATGACTCTCTAGAGAGTTATATAGCTACTCTTTTCAGAAAAATCCAGTATACTCGGAAAACCTATATCCAGTATGTTTATCAGTGCCAAAATGCTCCATTTTATTGCAAATTTATGTCATCAAACTAATTTTTTCCTACTATTCGTATAATATCCAAACAGTTAATGACAGAACATCCCTGAATAGCCAATTTGAAAGTCTGCTTACTAATATTACTCACATCTTCAGGTTTATATATTATGTTTGTGCATATAAAGTTTGGCATTTATGAGCTAATCAAGGGTCTTGACACAAAGATTTTAGTAGTCTTTGGAAAAAAATTTTGATAGATATCTCTTACATGATTCCTACAATGGATATGAACTCAATTCATGCACCTAATTTTCACAAACATAATTTGGATAACTTTCCTAACAAATTAACCTTTAAAATGGCATAGAAAAAGTATAGGTAACAATATAATTTTTTTTTGAATAGTTGTAAAAACTCAGTCTGCAGAAAATTCTAGATATTTTATGTGAATAAGTAATTTTGCAGTGATCTGAAACAAACAGCAAATTATATTTTACATCCTAACTTCTGTGCTCTTCCAATTGTTTCCAGCTCTTAATTTTTTAACCTGAAAACCTTTCATAAAACTTGAATTTCTGGAAGGATATGGATAGGTAAGGTCATAGCTTTTATGATGATTGCAACATTTTAAAATGTTCCAGCTATACCTTCAAACAATTCCTGATTTTTCAAGTATTTTCACATTGCAAAAATCATATCAAGGGAATTTGTCTGGGAGCAGATACACACAGCTGTGCATAAGCTTTACTATGGTCTGATCTCAGAGGAGAATCTGTGTGTAATGTCCCTAGGGAGCCCAGGTTATGTAGTTGGCACCATGGCCTCTGTCTTGAGAGTTTTTGAGTTCCATTCCTGCACAAAACCTTGCATAACCACTGTCATCAGATGGAAACAACACAGACACAACCTTGTCCTGTCCCCCAGTGCTGTGGGAATCAGAGATCTCTTGGTTGGTCAATACTCTTATGCAAAAATCCTGTAAGTAGATGTCTTCTTATAGCTCAGTTGCCCAGTCTAAACAGCCTTCAAAATTTGTCTTAGGATTTTTTAAAAAGGGTGAAATATAGCGATTGTGTTGTTCATTATTTAGATATAAAACTATGTTTATATTCTCTAAATGAGAGAAGCTGAGAAGAAAGGATGTTGTGTGTGGTGTTACTGAAACCGTATTGTTCCCTTCCCACTTTCCCTCTCTTTTATACATAAGTATTGGAACTGATGACAATTTCTTAATTTCAAAATTGGAACTAACTTTTATTTCTCAGAATGTTAAATAGTGTTGAAAAAGACACACTGCAGGGCCAAAAAGTCTTCCCATTGAAGATGAGAGGCAGAACATAGTATGAGACTTGGAAAAAAACCATAGAAATAATTTCTTTCCAGGTAAGAATGAACAGATTTCCAGTACTTTTTATGTGGGGGACTTTGGCAGTGTGTCACCTCAACTATTCAGAGTGCCTCGTGGTGTCATTTGGGAGGTGACATGAGTTACACTATTAGCAGAGCCTCCAAGTGACTAAGGCATTGTGGTAATGGATATAGATCCCAGCTGCAGTCAGGATCAAATGGAAGATAAATGGGCTTCTGTTATGCTTAGCCCATTTTCCAGGAAGCACACTCCACTCAAGTTTGACGTGCACTTTGATGAGAGGGAAGTTTTGTTTCTTCTTCACAATATGCTGGAACATGCCATATGTCTGTCTCAGACTCCCAGGGAGAAGAAAAGAGGCAATACAGTGCTTCCAGGCAGACTGGACCTGGTGTCCCAAGAGGGATTTGCAATGTACCAGCTTTTCTCTTTCTGAAGGGCTAATAACAAAGTAAGGTTTCCTAAAAAAATGATTTTGTGGGCATATACAAATAGACAAATGCAATGTTAACATTCGATAACTTGTAGAAAAAAAACTATTACTTCTTAAGGGCAGAGCTGACTTGTTAATTTTACATATAAAGTTGAAAAAACAATCAAAAATAGTCCCCTCTTTATCCTTAGTGAGAAGCTGATAAATTAAATGAATAAAAGATTATTTTGGAACAAGAATTCTGCTTTGTCTTGTTGCATTCTCTACCCATAACAACCCTGTGTCATATTTAAATTTAGTTTTCTGAGTAATAGGCAATCTTTCCAACAGAGAGTACAAGTCAGCAAATCAGGCTTTGATTTTGCCACTTCAACCTCTGTATAATTTAAAGATTAACAAAATCATCTATCCAAGACTTTCATCTGTAAGAAAAGATGCTTAGTTTGAAAGGAAAACAAAACATTTATAGAAATATTGCAAAATTTCTAACTGCTTCAAAGCATGAAGAAAATCCCCACAGGCTGATAAAAAGAAGGTGCCTCTTGCCTGCCATACAAATGGAAAGTTCAGTTCATAAAGCTGTTATGCATGATTTCCATGGATGTTCCATAAAGTCTGCTTGGGAGTATTGTAGAGGAAAAATTAATTACCTGCTTTTAATATTCATTAAGTGTTTTTTCCCCTCTGAGCATGTGTTGCAGCTTCAACAGTACATTTCCAAAACTGCATAAACCCAAGAACTACAGCTGGGTGAGGATTATGTATCATTGCAGAAGGGCAGTAAAGGAATATTGCCTCCAGCTCAGCTCCTGCCTTTGGGCTTGCATGCGGCAGAGAGGGTAAGGCAGCTGCAACCAATGCACTCTCTGCATACTCCCTGGTGTATGGGAAAGGACAGCATTCCCTTGTTGCTGCTTTTAAGGAAAGGAACAGGTCAAAGGAGCTCCTTCCTATCTTTCCAGAAGGAATCATGATACAAGATATAAAAGGAATATTGCTGCAAAACTAGCAACACTTCCAAAAGATTAGATGGTTGCAAGAACAACTTCAGATTCAATTTCTGGGCCTGCTAACAGCTTCCTGGATAAACTTAGGCATGCCACTTAATCTTTTTGTGCCTTAGTTCCCAATCTGCAATATGAAGATAACACTGCTTTCTTCCCTTCAGACTTTATCTTTTTGGAAGTTCATTGAAGCTTTGGGCATCTCTGTGGCTGGCTATTAATTGGTGATAGATTTATCTGCAGTGATGCTAAGAAGAACAGGAAGAAAATGTGGGTTAGATTTAGAACTGCAAAAACAACAAAATTTTTGCTTTGCAAACACATAAAAATATTTTTATTCCTGAATCAGGACATAAAGTTTCAAACTGAAATTCTTCTATAGATAAATTGCCATTTGTTGAATCATTTCAGCACCTACATCCCAGTAGGTGCTCTGTCTCTTTCTTAGCAGAGAAACAGTTTTGTATCATAGGATTTGCCCTCTGTTGACAGAGTCCATTCCATAGGGCAGAGTAGAGGGAATCTGAATTAGAATTGTCACAGGGCAGTGTGAGAGTCAGAGGGTACCACATGGACAAAGGGAAGTCAGAAGAACTGATTAAAGACAGTATCTGGAAGCTCCTTCAGTGAACACTGTTCTGCCCTAAGCACTGACTGAATAAGGCAGAATGCTGTAGAAGTTGGCAACTGTGTAAACAAAGACTAAAACATAGTGCTTATAGTCAAAGTGTCCAAATTAAGGCAACCTCTGTCATTCCCTGAATTGAGGAAAAGTGTTTACTACATTAGCATTTTCCAAATAATCTCTAATTTTTATGCTACTTCCTGCCTTTAGAGAGCAGAAAATATTACAAGGATTTGCTTTTTCTAATCCTTTCCTAGCAAAAGCCAATTTATTTCTACAAGTTCATTAAAGGATTCCTCCTTCAATGACTGTATTCTTTGAATTCTTCTTTAACCTCTTAGCAAATTTTAAAATGTAATTACTTTTATACTAATACCTAAAGATATGCAAAAATAATTAATTCACAATCCATCATCTTCTGAGAATGGTGAGACCTTTTCCTTGATCCCATTGAGCTCATATAGCTATTACTTCTGCAAATGCTACTATTATTTATTATGTTTATAATTTCTTTTTTGTGTAATTGAGGTGCTTTTAAGATAAAATGGACTGAAGGAAATATGAAATCACTCTATATCATCCTGACTCAAAGAGACCAGGTTTATAAAGTATGAAGTATAATGAGATTTGTGAAACAATGGTGACAACTTGCAATTTTATACAGAATATCTATCTACATGGTATTACCTGGCTTGTAGTAGTCATCCTTAACTTTAGCACAGAAGTTAGCCTTTGGATTTTTTTGCATGATTTGAATGGGGGTTTAATCTGCTTTGGAAAAGAAATGTAATAATAATCACACTTGTGAATGGTGCTGTTCTGTATTTCTGATACAGTAGTTAGCAAAGTTCTAGAGATTTCAGAGAGAGCTCTCTTTTATTATCAATATACTTTCTATGAAAATTTCAAATTAAAACGAATATGGGGAGTTTTTGATGCCATCTTTTATTTCAGTCATGCACAGCTCAATTCTTCAGATAGCCCTGAACCAGTTGGTCTTCCTTTAGTCAAAAACTGATTGCTTTTACCTTTGTCTGAGTTAAACCTTTCTAAACAGAAAGTGGGGGCCTAATGATTTGTTCAGTTTCTTAGAAGCTCCCAGCAGCAACACATCTAATGAATTCACTCTCCAGCAAATGTGTGCAACCACTTTCCTTCTGGGACATAGGTAGGACATCCTTTTTCCCTTTATCTCTACTTGCTAGTCTTGTCTGGTAATAGAAGTGACCTTCACTTCTGACTGAAAACAGGCACAAAGGAATGTGAAGTATGCATGAGTGCTAGGTGCTCACTGAAAGTGTACCAACCTTTCAGAGGCCTTCATAAACTTGACCTCGATGTGCTTCAGACAAGTGCTGGAAGCTCAATGCTTTCAATTCAAAACAATAAGCAGTATCCTTTTGAGCTTATAGGAAATTTGGGTTGTTTGGAATTTTTAGTTGAATAGAAAAGACCAGAATGTTAAGAAATAGGTCCAGTTCTAACAGGCTTGTAAAAATATGAGGAACCATATTTAGTAAGTCAGTCTCCTGGGGAGGTGGGGGGAGAACAGAAGTATTTTATGTTGAGCACACTTTTTTGTGGGTGTGTGTGTTTTTGTTTTTTTTTTCCAGTCATGCTAGAGACAAAGAATTGCAAGTAGTCCCATAATTACTTATTTCTGGACATGGCAAGAGCCAGGAAAAATAGTAATAATGAGAAGGAACCTTTTAAAACACTTTCAAAGTGCAGATGTCTTGATGTTAGAACAGCACTGTTCCAGCAACTGTCCTCAGGTACAGTGCCTCAGTTATGCTTTTAGGTCTTAATTCCTTGCCAGCTTCTTCCTTGACCCCAAAGAGCTGGAATTTAAAGTTCTTCTATATTGGATGACATGCTTTTCCTCTTTTGAAGGAATGCAGATCCCCTGTCACAATCTATCACTTTATTGTAGAAGAGATCTGAGTCCTAGCATGTGAGTCACACTTTCCCACTCTACTAAACAGAAAATGCCAACAACTATTTTCTTGTTCAACTTTTTCACAGCAGCTAGGAAAAAAAAGATACAAAACAAGCTAATGGTGTACTTCAACTTGCCTCTGAACTGCAGGTATAGTTTATTCAGTCCTTCTTAGAATCCCAGGTGTGTGACATTATCTGGGTCCTGGGAGGAAACTTTTTTCCCCAAGTCTCACATTATTTCGGAAAACATCTGTGGCAAACTGCTGCAGTTTCAGTTGTGAAACACTATGAGAGCAGATTATAAGAATCATAGGACCTTTTTCCAGGTTGGAAATGACCTTGAAAGATGAACTAATCTAACGTTTTGGGGGAAAGGGAGCCTGGGTGACATTATTAGGCACTCTGTCCAAATACATCTCAAAATCTTCCAGAGATGGAATCTCTATCACATCCCTAGAAAAGTTGCTTTGGTGAGTGATTGTTCCTGCAGACTGTAAAAAAAGTCTTTCTCACATGATGAAACTTCTCACAGTGAAATTTGTACCCATTGCCCCTTCTGCATATGGCTTCTTGTGAAGAGATCTCCTGAGATCTCCTGTCCTCTTTGCTGCTGCCCTCTAAGTATTGGAATACTGTGAGGTGCCCCATGAACCTTTTTACAGGGAGAAAAGACCTAACTCTTTCAGTCTTTCTCATAAGGCAGGTTTGCCAACGTTTTGGTCATCAGATCTCAGTTAAAAAATTAAATAAGGCAAGTCTGAGTGTTTGCCCTCCTTGTTGCATAATAATAAAACACCACAAGCCCAAATTAGAAGTATATGAGAAAATACAAAAAAGATACAGAAAAGAGCTTTAATTCAATAAAATTGCATCAAATATAAAATATATACATCAAAACCTCAGAGGTTTGTCCCTAATATTTTATTTAGCTACAAATAATTAACATTTTGACCATTACCAGGTTAAAGTAGCAAAGTCAATGCATATAGCAAACATTTCACCAAGTCTGTAGTGACTGGGGAAAAAAATCTAATTTGCCTAACTAATCCTTATTTTATGAAGGTAGGTGGGTACTTCAAGGGAGTTGCTGCCATTTCACCCCTGTAGGCCATCCAGATTTCCTGCTTTGACAAGATGTTACTAACCAAGCAGAGTGAGGAAGGGACTGGCCAGGAGAAGGAGCCATCTGAAATATCTGTGGGAAACTTCAGAAAAATCCTACCACTTAATTTTTCCTGGTGTGTTTAATGGTGTTTTTTTGGAAGTGCTTTCTAATGAAAACAAAAGCATCACCTCAGCAGGTGTAATCCCATTAGTCTGAGATGTTTCTGAGGCTGGAGATGTCAGAAATATGTTTCAAGTGTGTTTCAGCTTGAAAAGCAGCTGGAACACATGAGCAAATGCATCTGAACGTGGAGGCAGCCTCTGATTTCAATTTAAGATCATGTACTGCTCCATTAAAATACTTATTCAGAGGCATCCTGAGCTTTCAGTTTGGAAACTGTAGCTCTGAAACTGGATGAGCAGTCCATAGCAGACTTTAGTGAACACTGCATCCAAGACACAATATCAGGAGATAAGTACATATGGCAGCTCCCAAGAATATGTCAGACAGGCAGATGCTGTGTGAAAGGAAGATATATTCTTCAGCTTGGCAGCTGGGGATTGTGGTTGTTCATCAGATGAAGAAGCATGAGGAAGAAGCATAAGAAACATTATGTGATCTTACCTCTTATGCACCCATTTCACAAAAGCTCCAGAGAAACACTCCCATGCAAAAACATTTAATAGTATACAAAGTTAGAGAACTAAATGTGAATGTAAGAGACTAAATCCATAGCCTAATTTTCCAAAGGCACCCACAAGCTCAGCTGGATGTCTGTATTTATTTACCCCCTCCTCTCCCCCAACCCATCTGTTTCTGACTAGTCAGCACCTCTCTGTGCAGCAAGGCCTAGGGATATGTGCGTGCTGCGGGGTTGTCTGTTGGCAAAATATTAATTCAGGGAACACCACAATTATTTGACATGGTAATAAGCATGGGAAATGAAGACAGGCTGAAAATGTGATCAATCTAGTCATGAACTGGATGGTAGCCATCAGAGTTAATCACAGTGTGGGGAGCTGGGAAGGAGGAGGCAATGCCTGTGATTGGAACTGGTAAGGAATGAGGAGGAATGCTTTAAAGCTGTGATGAATTAATTTGTAAAACTCACTGATACAAACTATTATCCATGTAGAAATTACAAGGTAATCCGTCCCAACACTCCATGGCAAAAGCTGAGTAGTAGATGAGGTCTCTGTACACACTTCCACCCTGAGGTTTTTCTGAGCTTTGTGTGCACTGTGGAACATTTTAAGCCTTACTCTCAAGAAACCAATGAATATCACCTGAGGACATCTGGTTACTTGGCCCTTGTGATGTCCTCAAGCCTTTCATTCCAGACATAAATCTGTACTCTCTGGGGCTTGTATTTCTATTTAATATTTTAAATATTATTTTTTTTCTTCCCTCTGCATGCAATCCAGACACAAAGCCAGGTTCATTCCCGCAGAGAAGAAACAAACCTAAAGGATTCTCTAGCTCTCTTTGCTGGCTTCTGGCAGCTTTTCTCAGGCACAAAGCAGGCATATCCTATTCAAACTTTCTAGTGAGGCAGTCTTTGGGGTCTGTGGACCTCTTACATAAACCTCAGCAGTGTCTTGGCAGTGTTTGCACAGCCAGTGCAGGGTCTACTTTCTCACACTGGCTCCTCAGGCCTCCTCCCTTTCCACCAGCCAGACTTTGTGATTCCATGCTTACCAGCAAAAATTTTAGCAGTTAGTCATCTAGTGGAAGGTGTCCCTGTCCACAGCAGAAGTGTTAGAACTAGATAGTTTCTAAGGTCCCTTTCCGCCCAAGCCACTCTGTGATCATTTTATGACCTTCATTTTCTGATCTCAGTTAAAGAGGAGTTACTTATATATACTTATTTTCCTAGTTATTAGACATGTTTTGAACCTAAAGTATTCCATGCTCACTTAAAATGTGTTGCACTGCTGCTAAATGGGGTACTAACCTCTCAAATGCTGCCTGTGCAAGCTGATCTT
Organism: Euphonia xanthogaster; assembly: GCA_034509185.1. Lineage (NCBI taxonomy): Eukaryota > Metazoa > Chordata > Aves > Passeriformes > Fringillidae > Euphonia > Euphonia xanthogaster. The sequence goes on along the minus strand of JAYDZK010000169.1, from coordinate 66,774,832 downwards.
GTTAAAAATATTCTTTGTGTCCCCAAATTTATTTTGAAGAATAGCTGGAGGATTTCAAACATCAATACTTCAGGAATAACAGGCATGCTGGTTCACAGATAACCAGGCAGCTTTAAAGCAGTTGCAGCCTGACATGAAAGTTTTTCAGTTCATCAGGTGGAAGGCAGTGATGTCTCAGCTAATAAGCATGTTTCTCTGTTTCACATAATTAGAATGAACAGGAACTGCAGAGGCCACTGGCCTCACCAAGATATTCCCTCCATCAGGGAGATGTTTTTAATTTTTATTTGTGAAAAATGAAGAATCTTTGCACAGTTGCAGGGATATTTTCTTGTGCAAATGGACTTTATTCAATTAATAGTATGAGATATTAGCAACCAGTCCCCAGTATTGAATCATCCTTGATACAGAAAAATGTCTTTCTTGCAGTCATTCTGTAGCTCAAGAAGTTTTTGACTGAAAGAGGTGATAAGGCCTGATATGTGTAAAAACTGAATAGAGTTAGTAACCCCCAGGTTCTGGGTCATAAGTACATCGCTCACCACAGACTGAGATAGGATCTCACAACAAATCTTTATTTTCTGGGAAAAAACAAATGTCAAGCGTAACTGATTCAAGAAAAAAACCATCCTGCAATGGCATTTTAGGACCTGCACTTGCTAATTAGCAATAGCTCTGTTCTTACAGAACGTTATGGCCTGTCTTTACTAAGCTCATGCTCAAAAGGGGTTTGAGCTTGTATTTTAGAAACTATAGATAATGTTATGCTTCCTATTCCTCTAGTATGGGAAGACAGATCTTTTAAACAATTAAATACAACTTAACATATCCTTGTGACGCTGCTGATGAATGACAATGTACAGACCTAACATGACAGATCAAGAAGACAGCAGATGTGTTTCTCCAATCCTTCCTTTCCTTCTATAATCATATTTCTTCCAGTTATGATTCTGCTTAGGGCAGGGTTTCTTCTGCTTTGGCCATGGCATTCTTCAGCGTGAATGTGGATCATGTTGTGGTTGATTTTGTCTAGAAAAGCAGTATGTATTTAGGATTTTATTCTTGAATGTAATACATGAGGATCACAGTGCCCTTCCTCTGCAGAAATCAATAGAATTGCTGTGACAAGACCATTTATTTTTACCCTGCCATCTTAGGAAAAAAAAACCTTTAAAAATGTTAAAGATGGCTCTAGACAAGTAATTATTAGACAAGTAATTCTCAGAAGAGATATCAGTGGTCTCAACCCACAAAGAACATTTACTGTAAAACAACAAAACCCTCTTCAAATTCCAGGGAATGAACAAATGCCCATTACTAAGTCTATTTCAGTAGGAGAGAGGATTATTTGATTGAACATTATGGTGAAGACCAAAGCAAAATATCCATTAAAAGTGTTTGTTGTTTCCTATCAAACCCTCTGATCCTTTGTATCCAAATTATCAAGTTCCAGTTTTAGATGTTCCAAGACAGACTCTGGTCTTAGTCACATTGCTGTAAATAGGATGTAACTAGAATGTCCTTCCCCTGTAACATCTGTGTTATTAAATTTTGACTTATTCACAAAGATTGCATTCAGAAAACTTGCAAATGCAAGTGTGATTTCATCTACTATGAATTTCTCTTTGCTGACAGCTTTGTCCCTCACACACTTGAGCAGAGGCATCGTGTAAACAGGGACACTGTTCAGTAACCGGCATGACTTCTCTTTTGGGCATCTCCCCAAGCAGCCTGACTATCCTCTCAGCAAACTGTGACAGCAAACAGAAGCCTCCTTCAGATATTGTCTGTGATGTGATTAAATGTCTGACAGTTTCTTTTGATCTTGGCACTGGTGGACTTAATCAGGGATATCCCACCTTGTGTGGCCAAAGAATTACCGCTGGTGTCTCTCTAATAGAGCAGTTAGATATTTGGTTCAAATTTATTGGCTCATAATGAACATATATGCTTTAGTTCTCGAGGATTTAGAGGGTTTTATTTTTGCTTTATTCTCTCATATTACATTTCTCTTAGCCAGAGTGATATTTTATGCTATTTAAATGACACACTTACTTAACAGCCTAGGTACCATTATTATGTCTTTGCATACCAACAACTGAAACAAAGTGCTTCTTAGAATTTGCTCCCTTTTTTTGTCTGGGTTTCTTCTGCCTTGATAGAAAGGAGCTCGCTCCCTGGCAGCAGAAAACAGGTTATTGCAACTACCATGAAATACTTTCGTAACGCAGAAGGGTTAGGCAAATTCATTCTTTAAAAAGATAGAATGTTTGTTGTGGTTGTGGAGAAGTAGTATAATTAGCTTTGTGCTACTATTGTGGTATAAATATCTGTCAATTTAACCAGAAAGTCTCTTAAATTTTAATCATAAACATAAATATTTCAGCTGTCACTGGGAATTATAGGCTGACTTGCCGTACTGTACCTCAGGACCGCCTACACAAAAAGGATTTCAGTGTTAAGGCTGCTGGCAGTGTTTGTGGTACCTAAATTAGGTACTGCTGTCTGTGCTGCATGGATACTACTCCACAGTGTGGGTTGCCAGCATGATCTCTGGCACTGTTTATGGAAACTCAGCCAGGCAGGCCTTCTCCGATAGCAATCATTGCCTGGGGACTTTAAATGGGAGGAGGAGCTGACATGAGCTGGTTTGGGTTGGGGGATGGAAGTAAGTTGGACTACAGCTCCCCAGTGGAGTGAAGACTGGGGGACTGTAGAAGGGAAAGGCTTGGTATCTAGGGAAGGCTCATATCAAAGGCACATGTCAAGGGTCTACACCTTAAATACAGCACAAGTCCGTTTGCTGATGTAGCCAAAAACTTCCATGTCAAGTTCTGTCATCAAAAGCTGTCAAGAGGAAAATTAGTCATAACTTCTTCCATGCTGATCCAGGCTATGATGTACTATCCATGAGACTATCCCTATTGATATCCTACTTTACTCTCTGCTATTAAATTGATCCCTTTAAAATGACACTGGCAAAAACCTGGTATAGCCCAGAGCAGGACCTGGCCCTCTGTTACTGGAAAAATGACAAAAGGAGGTATCCTTAGCAAAGAGATAATGAGAACATATTGCTGTGTTGGTTTTCACTGGCTTGGGACAGTTCTGTCAGATCATTGAATGTGTGGGGGAAAGTGGTGTGCCTTAGGAAAAGGCAGGATCTGATTGATGTGTCACTGTTGCAGAGCCATGTTTAGAGGTGTACCAGCAAGCTCCAGATGTTACAAATGTTAGCATCTCTAAAGAGGGGAATATATTTAGATTGTTTGTGCTAGTAGGTGTTTTTAGTGGGAGTTTATATTATTGTTTCTTCTTATTTTAGTAGTGACTGTCACAGTCCTGGTGAATTCTTAGTCAGAACATTTCCTTTCGGAGTATCACTTCAGGCTAAAATAAAATCCTTTTCCCAAACAGAGCTTGCCTTTTTTTTTTTTTAACAGAATACGTACAATGGGCTATTCAACTGAATTCTATTGACTCTGTAGATTCAAGTTTTAAAGTTCCTTTTTTATGATCTCCTCCTTTTCATTTTAGTATTGCTCTGCTTTTCCTTTTTTGTACTGTGCCTATCCTATTTTGTTCCACTGAAATAATTTTGTAAGAAATACTTCATCAGAATATTGCTGTCTATTCACTCATCACAAGCAGAGTTTTGTTCTGTGAGCTTTGGCTAGCTTACATCCACACTCCTACCCTTTCAGTGATTACTTCCAGTGCCAGCTGGGATACCTATTGCTCAATTCAGAGCTGATTAACTGAACAAGACAGTTGTTGCTCCAATTAACCTACTCCATGTTTCAAGGGGTTTCATTTTTTTTCATTAAGGAAGCAAGAAGTGGAGGTAGAGACTTTCTTTAGCCAAATTGCTCCATCCTTCTCCCCACAGGGGAGAAAACAAGTCAATTTGGTGAACAAAGAGCAATCATTACTGGACATCTGTGGCTAATAACTGGGACACAACAGAAATTTGAGGGCTGGTTCCTAACAGCACATTGTATATTTTATTTGCATATACAAAGCTCCTTGCCAGCAGACTGTGAAAATAAAATTTCTTTTAGTTGGTTCAGCTAAAATTTGCTGATTTTCTACATGACAAACAAATGTGTTAAATAATTAGTGTAACCATGAAGGTGCTCTGCTTACATGCCAGCTTTCAAAATCAATGTGCTTTGCTTCACAGAAGTCTTTCACTTCTGTAATTTGCAAGGTAGAACTGTGACTGACCTCTGTGGAGTTGCAGAGAAAGTAATGTTTCCATTACTTTGCATTACATTCCAAGTTTCCCCTTTGCACTCTATAGGAAGAAGTAAACAATTGCAGTCCTTGTCTTCTATCACAATGCTGACAAACAAGCTCTGGAGAAACTTGGTGAGCAGCACAAGAGGTTAACACACCCAGAGGTTCCCTTCATGCCTTTATTGGTCGTTTCTACTTGCACAGCTTGGTCAGCAGGAGGGAGCCTACATCCACACCAGAATTGTCCTGGGAAGGAGCCCACATGCACACTCAGCACCTCTGTGTACCTTCAGGGCCCTGTTCAGGTGGCCTGGATATTCAGATCAGCTGCATGAAACTCAGTTCAGCATCACAAGCTGTTCCTGGGGTCGTTGTGAATGTTGGTGCCTGAGGCTGCAGGGTGACAACCAGCTGTGTGGCTGCAGCAAAATAAAACACAAGTCTCTTCATTTTATGGTGGAGTTACATCCTGGAACCACTGAGCCCCTTCTTTGCTTTAAAATCTTGTTAATATTTCAGTTAAGTAGTAAAAAAAGTTTGCAGGGTTTCATGATGATGGTAGTGATAAAAATAGTTACTGATGTCACTGTAAGCTCTCAGCCTTTGCTGGATTTATACTGCCTTTCCTTTAGGGGAAGACATTGATCAGAAGAAATATGCAGTAAGAGCTTTGTTTGCTAAAGAAGTCTATTGGTATCTCTTCATACAGCTGGCCTGGAGCAGACAATTACTGAATGAAAGGAAATGCTTGGTTTCAATATCAGCTTTTGTTCTGATTACAAATAAAATTTAAAAAGCAATCTCATGACATATATAGCGTATTTTGGTGTCAGCTTATGTGTGCTCTGTTCTGGCTTGAGCCATAAACCAAAGTGCCATGGGTGTCCAGCTCCAGAGAACCTTCCTCCAAGGGCTTGCTGCTGGGACACAGACCTTGTGCCTCCAGGTTCCCCTTAAGTTCTCTTCCACCGAAACTCTCCTGCCTGTGGTTTTATTGGCTTTCACCGAAACTGAGATGCCTCCATATAACATTTCAGTCTTTCAGCCAAAACTATTCTATTGAAACACTTCCCTACACCCCTATTTATTGACAAATGCACTGTTTATTTATTAGTATGCTGCTGTTTCACCTCTGATTATAGTCAAAAGTTTAAGCCACATCAACTGAAAGCACTTGCATTTGTATGTCCAAAACTTAGAGGCAAATAGCTCATGTCTTGCTCTTAAAGAGCTACAGCCTTGTACTCCACAGATGATAATTCACAAATCTCATCTAGACACACTTTGTATATGAGGTCAGTATCCAAAGCCCTCTATTTTTGGTGGCAGCTACTTAAATACAGGACCTAGATTGATAGATTGGACCAAAACAACAACAACAAAGCTACACTACAATGTTAATTATATAATTTGTAGCTATTTATAAAATGCAGCATTGTGATTGTCAAGCAAGTGGGAAGGGCAATTTCTGTGTTCTTTTCTGTAGAGTAGGTAAGGAGTTTCAATATGAGTTTCAGAAACTGGAATTCCTCAGATTCAAGTCTCTTGTTCATATAATTCAAAGCAGTGAGGTGATATTCAGATTTTTGGATTCTAGCTGACAGCTTCAGCTGTTACTGCAAAGCTTTGGGAAAAATAGAGGAGCGCTGGTCAAGATCTTTTCTAAGACCCTGTCACTGTGAAAAGATATTCAGTGTTAGAATGAGAAGGGGAGGGG
>JAYDZK010000169.1:66730086-66768776 GCA_034509185.1 Euphonia xanthogaster | reverse complement strand
ATTCAGTGTGAGAATGAGAAGGGGAGGGGAAATGACTGCACAGCCAGATTGGTAAGGCAAATGGGGCCTTCTCTTGTAGCTCCTATTAAAAATAAATTTGTGCTTTGGGCTTGTGTAGCAACTCTCTCTTTTTTTTCCTTTTTTTTTTTTTTTTTAAGATATAAGGACCCCTGCAGAAATATACTGCCTGTTTTATAACATTAATATGATAATCTGAGATACTCTATTGACTCACCTTAAGGGTATAAGTGCACAGTGAGGTTATAGTCTCTATCTTTCACTCACTGTGTTTGCTTATGATCTGTCCCTTCAGGCACATCCTCATTTCAAGACACCTGCTCTGTCATAATATCAAAAACTCTTTACACCAGAAATAAAGTCTTTTGTGATTGATTCTTGTGTCTCTGACACATCTGTGCACTGCTATACAATAAATGAGCATAAAGTCTGTGTGCATTATACATATGGAGAGGAAAGACCATTTATGCCATTTTTTGGGACGAAGCATGCCCACTAAAAAATGGAGAAAACAGGCCTTGAAACACAACACTGCAAAGTGAATTATGATAGCAAAGGATTTCAATGCAGGCAGAGATCTTAAAGCTGTCCAAAGGGTTTATTTAACTTTCCTATCAGTGCAGTAGCCCGTGGTGATAGCATCAGTCAAAACATGATGCTTCTCCTTTTCCACTACATATCTCTGCCTTTCACACCACCTCCCCTGTTCTGGTCCAAATGACTCAGAGAAGCAGCACCAATGAATATGGTCAATGAAGTACTAAAAGGCTCTTTCCCTGCACCATAATATTAAAACCTCAGGGATGGGAGGACATGAAAGTCAGCTGCTGTTGTCAGTGGTTCAGGCTGGGGGTCCCTGCTGGCCTGTGCTCTGCTGTCAGCCCGTCTCTGCCCTGTCCCTTGGGCCCAACCAGCAGGGCCATCCATCATTAACAAGCAGGGTGTAATGACCTGCTGTGCCTCTCACAAAGGCAGAGAAAGAGGGAAGAGGCAGTTTAAATTTCAGGAGGTGGTGTCAAGAGGGGTTTAATATGATGGCAGACTCTCCTGATTGCATATTCCAGTGTCAGCTCCCAAGCACAGACAAGCTGATATTCTGAGCTCTCCCTGAGGTTAGTCTGGAGTCAGTCAAAATATAAAATATGAATATGGAAAGCAGTAATCTCTTCCTTGCCAGATCAGAAGCATTTAAAATCGAATGCCCTGCTTGACAGTTCTTTCAACATGGTCCTGTGTTCTGAGAAGTCATTTATTTTTGTATTTTCCTCCTGTAAATATGTAATTAATGCTGCTGCTCTGTTTAGAATTCAGCAGGGTATGTGAATCTCTGTGATAGGAAGCTAACAAAAGCACAAGAGCTAAATCCTGATTTCAAATGGCTAATACAGTGACCCAACACAAAGCACAGCCTCTTTGGAAACTGAAACCACAGGAGACATCATCTTAAATGAAATGTTAAACTTTGTCTTAAATGAAATGTTAGTGTCTGTGTGAAGCAGACTGTCTCCACTGAGGCATGAAACAGTTCCCTCATGGAAAATCATTCACTGACATCTTTAAGGGACTAGGCTTTAAAATTTCTATCCCTTTGTACCTGAAAGAACCATTCTGCAGAATATTCACAGGGGGCCGGTAAGAAATTAGGTTACAATTGTATTTACACTTATTATAAAATTAAAATTATATTATTCCTTATCTCTACTAGGCCTCACTGTATATCACTTGCTCCAGGAGTCCCATTGCAGTGAAATGAGAGTCACATTGAGTGTGGTGTCAATATACACAGCAACAAGGTTACTGAACTAGGTAAACTAGATAACTCTAGAGATAACTTTTCCCACAGCTGCATGACTTCCTGAGATCTGTTCGGTTCCAAAGTGATGTGTCAGAAAGAAATGTGACATTTTTTCCAGGCTGTGTGACAGCCTGAGATAATTTTATTTACTTCTGTGAGAGTCCATGTGTAAGACTTCACTGCTTAAGCAGAGTGCTGACACTGGGACAACCTTATGGTATTTCCAAACTTTATGGACTTGAAAATAACTCAGTGCACAAGAATGCATTTACAGAGATAATATGTTGTCCAGTTGGAGATACTTAAATACAGGCAGAGTGAACATCTGCAAGATGTATTTATAATATTGCAATACCTTCTGAACAGCTGTGGCAGAATAAAATTGCAGAATTTATAAACTTTATTTTGGGGCTGTGATATATACTTTCTATTGAGCCTTGGGTATACTCAACACAGAATGCTCCCATGAATGGAAATTACATACAAACACTTAGGAATAAAATAAATGTATTACAACGCCTTTACCTTGAACACATAGGAGTGGATACAGCCAGCGTAATCAGAGGCTGCAGGGTTCTGCAAAAATGCAGCTGTAACCTCCATTTTGTTTTGTACTGTGCCATGGTGGTACAATCTCTTCACTGAAGAACAGATGCAGTAAAAATGTACATTTGTAATGTCTTGTCTATGTAATTTTTCAGAAAATGCCCTGCAAAACTGGGCAACATGGTGCAGTGAATCTAATAAAAACAGTGTGGATGATGATTGATGGTGTGAGACTTCAGAGGAAATATCATTGTTCAGTAGGAGCTCTTGCACCTTAATGTTGCATCCAATAGTTAGTAACTTCCAGGTGAAGTTCCTTGTTGGCAACAGCTGTTCTGTGGAAACTGCTAGGAATGCTTACCAGAAAGGGCCTTGGAACGAAGTATTGTGATCCAAACATTTTACAATTAGAAACTGCTGCTCTTAACTTCCTAGTTTGCATTTTGGGACATCAAAAATGTTCCATATTTACTCTTATTCTAGATTCTATCCATTGCTTTCCAAATTATCCCCTTCCAAAATGTTATTAATCTTTCAGCTTCTCTCGAATGAAGACTTAGGGTGGACTAAACTAAAGCTGACAAAATATTGGAGGATGCTTTCATTATCAGGTGCCTGGCCAACAAAATGGGAGATGAAAATCATATTGATATGGTCAGAGTTAGGTGCATGGGAATAAAACACTCTGGTTCTGCCTGCTTAATGATTGGCTTTTTCCAGCTGGAAGAAGGAATAAGTAGTTACTGTGGACAGCTTTGTGCCAATGCCAGCTTCATGACTGGTGCCAACCAGAGAGTTTAAAGAAAGGTGGAAACAGCTAGGGAAGGAAAAAAGAATCAAACCAAAACAGAAAATAGCTTTGTATCTTCATAAAAATTGATACATGCTCAGTGCCCCAAAATGTTGGTTCTGCAGTTTTCCTCTCACAGAGAATGAGCAAAGGAATGGGGAAAGGTACATGGAAAGGTGACTGGTAGCTTCCATAAAGGGACAGAGGAATACACTAATATTTTTCAGTGTGGAAAAAAGTATCAAAGGGAGATACAGCAAAATGATGACAGCAAAAACCAACATTGTAAACTGGAAGTAATATTTACTGCTTTTCATAGCAGTGCAACTAATCGAACCAAATTAAATAACAAGATAAAAGGTCTGAGACAGACAAGAGTACTTTTCTCTGTCAAATTTTCAAGATTGCATAAACGGACTAGATACCATTATTGTAGCTTTTTTAAATAGTTGCTGTTATATTGTTTGGGAACTTTGGAATTACAATAAACTTATGGTATGATGCAATAAGACATTTAATTAATTCAGCTGTCCAATTGGAAATTGAATTTACCCTGTGAAAACATGCTTTCCAAAATGTAGCTGAAGAAATGAATTTGAAGTAGCCTTTAACCAATTTCAAAGAGCTCAGTCTGAATGTTTCGCTGTAGTGCTCCCTTGGAGTCTTAAACTGCACTTCAGTGAATGGCCTGAAATTGCAAAAATTGATTCAATTCACATGCTCAGAAAATTTATTCAGTCAAAACACTTCTCCATGCTATTTCCTATAATGAAGGGTTTGTATCTGAAATACAGTTGTTAAAGAATGCAATAAGTTTTTATTGAATTTTTGAACACAAACATGAAAATGTCTCTTTTTTGCCATAAACACTTGACTTTATATTGTCCAGCTAATACATTAGATACACTTGCCCTACCTGGAAGAAATTCAGTGCACCTCTCTATCTTGTCCTTAAACTTTGCATGAGGTTTTATCAACACAGAAAAATTAGTGTGCAGTGAGATTTGTGTTCCTTTATGAGTTTTATATCACTTCACCTTCCTACATGACTATTTGTAGCAAATATGAGCTATGTGCAAAGTTGTTACTCCACTGAAAAGTGGAAAGGAAATGCTTTGCACTTAGCAGACTATATTATACAATTATGTATCAGCCTGTAAAGGAGTCTTGTGAAGACTCCAGATCTACCCTGAACACTGAATTTCTTAGATATTGCAAACCTTAAAGCAAGGGAAAGAAACACAAGAGGACAGTATATCAAATGAAAATAATTAATGGAAACTACTGATTAGAGAATGCATGAACTACTGCCCTTAAATCAGAGATAAAACTGTTTATAAGTCCTGACACTACATTATGAACTGAAAAGGAAGTTAAGAAAGTACCAGGCAGTTTATAGTTTTTGTTCATCAAACAGCTTTTGTAACCATGGGTTATTATTTTTTATTTGAGCCAAGCAGCTCTTTGATTGCCCTGACAATCAACCATAAGAGAGAAACTCTCAAATGGTTTTATAAGCCTGATTTATTCTGACAAAAACCTCCTGTAGCAGAACTGTATGGTGCATTCCATTATTCTGCATTGTAGCCTGTGCTGATGGGGTAAAGTACTAAAATAGTCCAGGGAACAGAAGCCAGAAATCTTATTCCTAATGGAAAGAATGCAGATTTACACCTAGAACTTAAGGGGAACACTTAAGGGGAAATACTAAGTTTCAGTGCTACTTTGGAGATCAGTTATATGTTGTGTGCAAAAAAGACACTTGGTGAAACCCAGCTTTGAAATCAGAACCAGGATTCCTCTTCTGCTGCCTTCTGCATATTAATCTACTGCTAGGTTATGGCTCCAGGATGTCTCCTCCTTCCCATATCTCTAGGTTCCTAATCCTTTCATTCCTTTTTGCTCAGTTACACAACTTTTGTGGGAGCAGTGGAGAAACTGCCATTTAATGGGATGTCAAACATTAGTTCTTGGGGGATAGGAGATGTCTATCAAAATTCCTTTAGCCTCCAGAAAGCTTGCATCCCAGCTTCCTCTCAGTTTCCGGGCATATATTTCAGGTACTGAGCTCTGTGCAAAATGTGTCTTCTTCTCCCCATACTTTAAAGAAAAGCCAATCCAAACAAACTGAGTTTCAACAGGTCTTTGTGGAGGTCTTTTAAGTTTGGGTTGTGGCCAATGCACCATGAAGAAGAAATCCTCTGCTTTTCTCTAGGTGTCCTGTAACTGCAAAGTGCCATCTTTGGGTGCCCTTTGGGTTAGGATGTGGGTGAGAGAAGGCTTGTGATCCATACCAATGTTTCAATTGCAGTTGGAATATGACCAGGACATGCATATTGTTTAAAGCTTCCAGAATTTTTTATTCAAAATGAAGCTCTAGATGAAAAAGGAAGTGACCATTTTTTCATTCAGTTTTAAATTTCTGTATAAATATGCATGTATTTGCCAAAACCAGAGAGACTTATACAGGAGATAGAGAACTGATAAGGAGATGTGAAATCCTTGCAATCAGGCAGAAAAGCAATACTTTAGTTGACTGATATTAATAAATAAAAAGTTAGTCAATAAACATAAGGCGTTTTATTGAAGTATGAAACACTCCTCATAAAAAAAAAACAAAACCAAAAACAAAACAAAAAAAACCCCCACCAAACTAGTGGAAGAATCTTTCTTTGGGTATTTTAAAAGCAGTCTGGAGAAATTGTGGGATTATATATTTAACCATTGCACTTAAGAGGTGGGCAGACTAGGTGGCCTAATTAAAAGACATGAGAGGGTGTGCATTATGGTCTTGCAGGGATGTGTTTTGGTGCCTTTAAATGTAAGACAGAGTACATAAAGCTGTTAAACATTGTGGTGTGTCACCACTAGATTTTACAACCCCTAGATGCCCTCAAATCTTGTTTCTAAAATATTAATTTCCAAAGGTAAACCATCAATTATTAGAAAGAAAAACAGTCCCCACATAAAGCAATGACTTTTTTTTTTTTCTTTAATGCAATATAAGATTGTATCAAGGGAAATTGTCTAGACAGGGTTTATTTTACTAATTCTCAATGACAATAATATTTAACGGGTTAACAAAAATGTGGTGAAATGCAAACATTTAGTATTTAAGGCTGAAATTGAAATGCATGTAGGAGGAAGGGCTGTCTGGGAGAGAGGACTTACAACCCCATCAGATTTTCCTGCTACCCTTCTTCCTAACACTGCTGCTCTCTGAAGGCAGTAAGCATTGAAGAAATAGTATAAAGACGATGGGGCAATTTAGTGACTGACATCTTGCAAGCTTAAGACACAGAATTTTCTTTATGAGTTTCAGGTGTGGGGTTTTTTTCCCATTTTCAAATGTCCCCTCCTCTTCCCCCCGCCCTCCTCAGCTTCCCACACAAATGTGTGTCTGCTAGCTGCCTGAAACAAAATGCACGTGAATGTCAGAGGCTCCCATCAAGAAATTTGCAATATGAAATTACCTGTGCACTACTACTTCACACAAGGAGAGTGACAACATGTCCTAGTGGCCTCTTCACTGTGCTTGGGGACATGGTCCAGTAATGCACACAGTACTGCCAGTTAATGCTTGGACACTATGATCTTAGAAGGCTTTTCCAAGCTTAGCAATTCTAAGCGTTTTATCAACAGTTATTGCCAGAAGTGAGCTTAGTCCTTGACTTAAGAAAATAAAGTGAAATATTAACGATAACTCTTGGTAAAAATTAAATGCTTATTTTTACTCCTTACCAGTCATGACCAACTCCTTTGTAGCCTGTTCAACATTTCCAGTGGTAGGTTCTGAGTCTCCTTGGTTCCCCATGAGCTTTTCCTCTCCCTGAAACCTAATGAAATTTGAACTACACAACATTTTAATTGTTTGGTAACTTGAAAGTCTGTGTCCCAAAGGCCAGCCTCACACAGGCCCAGTTGTATGAAAAGACCTGACAAATCACCTGTGTTTCTGAAAGGTTTGGGGCTAATTACATGCTGTTTATTTTGTTACTTAAGAAGGTTTAATATCCCTGGGACACTTCATGGTGCCTTGTATTTTTTTTTAAAAGATGACTTTCAAAACTTTGTTATTAATTGAAGAATTTTCATTCCTGAAAAAAAGTTTAAATTACAAGGAAATTTTAAAAAATGTTCTAAAAATTTTACTGCACTGAAAAGGGAAAGGAACTATTCTAGGATTTCTGCAGGATTTTAATACTCTTTGTGCTGATTCAAGTTCATTTGGCATTTTACATGTAAGAAAGAGAAACTTGGAAGGTAGATACTGTTTGTCAAAAGCAAAATTATTCAGATTCCATTTCTACCTTAATCTATCAAAGACTTGATTCAGAAAAAACACCCCAAACCTTATACTAACAATTAAAAAAAATCTTCTGTGAACCAATATACTTTATCTACATAGCTGTGCCGGATAGAAGCATATCCATGGAATATCTAAGTAGATCATTGAAATTAGAGGCATAACCATAAAATATCTAAGTAGAGCACTGAGATTTCATCATTATAAGTTCAGCGTGCTGGTCAGTCATGTTGCATTTGTATTTCTTCCACACTGAGAGAAAGAGTGATATATCCAGTCAGTCCCCATCACATTCTGCTGATGTGAATTCTGCATATTCCATTTTCAATGTCAGCACAGTCTCCACTGTGTCTCTCAAAACCCAGCTTTTTCTTACAATCTCTTACATTTCTTTCTATGACCTCACCACACATCTACCTAAATACTTTATCCAAAATTTAACTGAGATTAGAATCTGGTGACTTCATTATGAACTTGATCTATCTTTCAACAGGTCTGCTGGATCCAGTGTTGGCAGAAGCTGTATTTTCATCATCCAGTTGACTGGGTGGTGCTGATTTTAACTATTTCTTTTAGCACTATATTTTGCAGCAAGCCTATACACATACCACACAATTACAATAGCTGTCATTTCTTTCCAGCTATCCTCAAAACATATATTCCTCTCATTACCTAAACATTTTTCACAGTTAATTAAGCAATTATATTCTCTTGTCAATTTAAGTTCCCTCTGAATGCCCCACATAAGGTATTTAGAAATATTGGATACCCTAATAAGCAAGATATGTTTGAAGTTGTGTGGGAATTCTCAGAATTAGAAGGCAAAGAACTACATTTCTCTCAACAAATATTAATTTGTAGAAAGGCTATAAACAAAGAGGTTACCCAAGAGAAGGGATAGGAGGAGAATGAAGAGATTCCTTCTTGCAGTATGGAGAAACCAAACGTGTTTTAGCATTCAATAACAAGATTAGGATTTAGCAAACCTAGTATCCATTAATATTCTGAAAAAAATAGTTACAATTATATCTACTAAAGAAGTCCAATAATGATTTTCCTGTGATAATTTTGGTGCTATAACAGCCTAAGATATAATAATCAAATTACATATTTATAAAAAGTATAAGGTTTTGGTAAAGGCTCAACTTTGGCATTTGAATAATGAAGTACTTCTCTTTGAAGGGCATAGTCATTAGCATATTCCATTCAGTTTTGGGGCAAAAGATGACCTTGTCTGAGCATACCCAAAGGATATTAGTATTTCCAAAGCAGAAGGAGTCCAGCAATAGTTTGGGGACAGAATTTTGAAACTACCTTCTATTGGTAGTTATCTATAAGAAGTCCTGCAAGAGTAGAAGAGGGAGCTGGTCTTGCATTTCAACTCACCCTAAAAAACATTTTTGGCCATGAAAAGGAAGAGAAGCCAGCAAATCTGGCCTTCTGTGAGATAAGGTAAGGACTTAAGATTTGCATAGAATGATACTGACAAGGCCACAAAGAACCTTATCAGCTTTCCAACTGCACACTACAGAGAAAGAGGAAACTTTGAAGATTTTTTAAGTTGTAGATATGTACATGCCTCTATCTCTTTCCAAAGATTTGCAGTGGTATTTTTTGCATTTGATAAATACAATCTCCATTTTTTTTTTATCTTAACTTTGCTTGCACTAAAGGTCGATGCAATATGATTAGAAAATTCATAGGCCTTTTATTCTTTGAAGAAGAAATTCTTAAAAGTAGCGTCATGACCAATCTCATGAAATGGACTGTATAATCTCATGTTGATCAGCTTTCAAATAATATTTCATGGAATATCTAAAATATAACAGGATGTGCCTCTGCATGGAATGGTTTGGGAGTTGTCAATTCAGCTGCTTGCTGACTAGAAATGTTTTGAGGACTAACGTTATTTAGGAAACTTTCTTTTGCAGTACAGCAGTGGTGGGTGTGCCTCAAATATATGGAACCAAAGGAAGCATTCAGCCAAATTAATGTAGGAAATCTAATGTCAATTACCAGGCCAAACCTTCTGTGTATGGGAAAGAGATTTACACAAGGCAAAGGAGTATCCCAGTTGCAGAGTAGATCACATCATACACAAATCACCTCTGTGGGTCTCAGTTTCCTCTTGCTGTGACAAAATTTCTTCAAAATATATAGGATGCCATGAAGACTGAGATAAAGCCCTTAATCTTTGCTTTGCTGGTGCTGAAAAAACAGATCTCTAGACATACATGGGATGTCATGTAGCATGAGACGGGACTGATGTGCACAAAGGGATAAAGTGCTGTGTGTCTGTAGCAGTCCAACTTCTTCTTATAATAGTATAGCAGGATATTAATTTTTCTGAACTGGCTCTAATTCAACTTCAAAAATATGAGCTTTAGGGCATGCTTATCATGAAGCATATAACTTTACAAAAAATATAAAACCAGTGAATGTTTTTATGCCTGGAATAGCAGAAAGATAGCTTAGAAAAGATTTATAGCCTACAGATTAACTTCACAAATGTAAAGAAATGTGAGCCTTTTATCTTCTATGCACTTTTATACTGAGACAACTCTGAGAATCTTGGACAGCATTCCATTTTGTTTTTCTTTTCTTCTACTTCTCATTCCATATGCTTCTAGTGCCGTATGCTTCTTCTGATATTCTTATTGAACATGAACAATTTTTTTGTTAGAGTTATACTATCAACTTGTACTTGGCTGGTTTTGGATTGTATAAATCACAGATTACTGGTCCACATCCGTACAGCAGGAATGCTGTACAGGTGTGTTAGCTAAAGTGTGGTGTCTCATGGACTGCTGTCAGTGCAATCTGGTGCCAGTGCTGCCTGGTGACCTTTGGAAATATTACTCTGAGGACAGATATGTCTCAGTTGCAGGGTGTGCATGCATTAAATCCAGGGGATGAAGGGATATTTTCCTTTACAAATTTCACACCTAGCAGAGTTTCTTCCAGACTTATTCCAAGCAGAGCTACCATCCTTGCTCTCTTCCTCTGGGTGTCAGAAGGGTCCTGTGCTGGGGCCAGCCCTGGTAAGAAGAGGGGGTGGTGTTACTGGCAGCCTCAACAAGGGTTCACCAAGCATTAACAGTGTTACATTGCACCAAATGAGCCAAGCAGACCCAGAGCGACTCCTGATGAAGCCAAGGGTTTGTCTGTGCCCTGAGTGCCCAAGGGGACACTGTGCTACTCTGTCACTCAGGGCTGTGCATGATTCAGGAACTGAGCCCCCAGCGTCAGAACATCTGACTGAATTAACCAGTTTCTGTTCCCTAATTATTCACCTTAGTAATATTCTGAATTTCATTGTCACATATTCCTGAAAAGTCTGCAAAAGTAGGCAAAAAATACCGGACGCAGAACATTTATATTTCAATGCAGTGTGTTTCTTTATGACTGCAAATTAAGGATAAGACAAAAAGAAAAAAAAGGAAATTTTTTCATTGACCTCTAAGTATTCATAACTTCTCTTACTCTCCTCCTTGTAAGATATTTGAGTTACTCTCTTCAGAGAGATAAATTTATGTTAATGCTGAAAGACAAAATAAAGTAATTATGTTTTCCACACGTTAGCTTAGAGATGGTCTCTTAGGGGCTAGCACATTACTTGCAATTTTACTTTAAAATGACTTTGTAATTGACTACTATTAATCTGCTTCACTTGTAGGTTATGTGTACTAAAGAGATGATACAAATAGTTCCTATTGATAAACATTGAATTGTCAATAAAATTCAAGCTCAAAACTGGTGACACTACTTTTTAGACAGCGCTCCAATTAATCCAGAAGGACTGATTCCCAAAGAATCCTCTGCAGCCATTAAATAGTATCTGCTTACTGAGGAATTTTCTGATCAGGGCAATTAATCTCTTGGAAACATCTGCTTTGACTCAGAGCACATACCTCTCATTTATAAGTCAGAGAAGCATTTCTCCAGCTCTATGTTATTAGGCTTCAATTTAAAGTCAACAAAAAGTTACCCACTGATTAATAAGACATTGGATTAGGTTTTTGGCTGTGGTGCTGAACAGCAGGGAAAACTATACCTCATCAGTCCTGTAGTGTGTCTGGAATATGATCATGCAAACTGCATAGGGCTCACACTGCTTCCTTCATCTTGATAATCCAGGGCAAGGGAAGGTTTAGCTGTGTTGTACAATGGAAAACAATGGATGAAACAAGTACATCAGGGTCTGTTGCAGATGATACAGAAATACTTCTGCAAGGAACCCTGTTTCTGTGCTGGGCTGGCATGACTCAGGCTATTCTCTAACACTCTTGATTGTCAACTTAAGCTTGTACACAGATAGAACTTGGATCCAGCAGAGTCTTTTACTCAAAGCTATGTGGGAATTTAGGCATTGTAGTCCTGGGTCTATTCCAGGCCTGGAAGCAGTAAAGCTGTATTCATCATGTTCTTCATGTATTAATAAACACCCAGCTGGACATGAGGGTTTGTATCCCAGGCATGGATGATCAAAGAGCACATTACCTGCTCAGAGAGAAAGGAGAGTTTGCCAAGCACAAATACGTGTATGTAATAGGCAGGGCATGTTAACTTGGAGTTATATATTGAATTTTTAGACTATAAACTCCCCGGGATGCTTATTGACTTCTTTATCATTAGCAGAAAAAGAATGTTGACAAAAAAAAAAAAAAAAAAAAAAAAGGAAAACTGTGATTTCATTACATGTTGGAAAAAAAACCCCTGTAATGTATTTAGGATCTAAATAGGCTTTTTCTTTGCTTTCATTACATAGTGCAAATGGTTAGAATTTTGGTGTTTGACAGTATCACTTTGAATATTTTATTGCATTTCTGTAGAGAAGACCCAAACCAATCTGTTGGAGAATAATGGAAAAAGAAAA
This sequence comes from Euphonia xanthogaster, assembly GCA_034509185.1. Taxonomy (NCBI): domain Eukaryota; kingdom Metazoa; phylum Chordata; class Aves; order Passeriformes; family Fringillidae; genus Euphonia; species Euphonia xanthogaster. The sequence continues at coordinate 66,756,445 of JAYDZK010000169.1, read as the reverse complement.
TAAACTAGAGACAGACAGGAAAAAATTGAGGAGCGTACATTTGGGTTGATGATATTTGGGTCAGTTCAAGTTAGGCTGGGGGATGAACAGATCAAGAGCAGCCCTGCTGACAAGGACTTGGGGGGGCTGATGGAGGAGAGACTGGACATGAGCTGTCAATCCAATTGCATCCTGGGCTGCATCCAAAGCAGTGTGGCCAGGAGGGCGAAGGAGGAGATTCTGCCCCTCTGCTCTGCTGAACTGAGATCCCAGCACAGGAAGGACGGAGAAGTCCCAAAGAGGGTCACCAATGTATTTAGAGAGATGGAGGACCTCTCCTATCCTCTCCTAAAAGCTGACAGAATTAGGTTTGTTCAGCCTGGGTGTGGGGTGACTTTTTGCTACCTTTTACTAACTGAATGGAACCTACAAGAAAGGTGGAGAAGGACTTTTTAAAAGGGCATGTAGTGACAGAGGAAGGAGGAGTGGTTTCAAATTGAAGGGAGTAGGTTTAGATTAGACCTTGGGAAGAAATTCTTTACTATGAGCATGGTTAATCAGTGGAATAAGTTGCTCAGGGAAATTGTTGATGCCACATCCCTGGTATAGTATTCAATGCCAGGCTGGATGGGGCTCTGAGCAGCCTGGTCCAGTGAAAGGTGTTCCTGCCCATGTCAGGGGGCAGGAACTAGATGATTTTAAGGCCCCTTCCAACCCACGCCTTTTTATAATTTTATGATTTAACCATGTTGATCTGTTGAACTACAGCCACTGGGATTCAATTAAAATAATTCTGTGATTATTTGTATTGATACTATGCTAATAGTTTATTTTAAAAGGCTGGCCACAGAAAAATAATTGCTGTCTTTAAAATCATTCTACTGTCATTCTGTACTTTGCATAAAAATGTTTAAAACAAATGCACAAATATCAAAGGGCCTAGGAAAGACAGAGTCACAAGTTTTCTGTGAGTGTCCTGAATCTGCTTGGTAATCTGCTTGGTAGAGTAACATCTAAATAAAATTCCAGGAGCCTTTCAGGATTAATCTAAACTTGCATACTATACAAAGAAACAACATTTGAATATCTTCATGTATCTGATTCAAAGTTGGATAGTAAGCTCTTCCAGTCTAATATTAATGTCAAAATTTGCCTTCTTGTTTAAACTACAGTATAGACTGGTGTGGCTCCATTCCTGTTACTAGACCTGCCCATCTTTATTTGGAGCCCTGGCTCAGCTAAAGACACTTAACCTATGTGACTAACCTTTTCACATTAATATCCTCCTGAAGCCCCTAGAGTAACATTTAAATAAAGAAAGGCATGCTCATGCATCTACAGTGTCATGCTCAATTCCCACCATGTTTTTTATTTTTAATATGTTACCAATCCATAGGTCACTGATAAAAACTCCTGCACATTGCAGTGCTTGTATTCAGGAAAGAGGGTGTCACAACCTGCTGTGTATTTAAGGGGATTACATCCTTTCTAAGGAAATAGAAAACTGTTGTGAACAGTAGCCAAGAAGTTGACTGGTGCAAACTGAAACCAAAATTGCTTTTCTGAGATGAGGTAAGCAAGAAAGAGCTGAGAAGGAATATTTGGCTAATCCAAACACACTGGCAGCTAGTTTGGTTTTTTTGTTTTGCCTTGTGGGTCCAAAGCATAATCCTGTTTTCATTGGCAGTGAAGATCTTAATGAGCATAGATAATTCTTGGCTGGATTATGCTACCAAAATCTCAGCAGTCTGCTAGTTAACTCAAGCAGCTGCACTTTCTCCAAAGAAGAATTACCTGAAAATAGATTGACAACACTGAACTGTCCCAAGTCAATTTCTAATGAAAGAAATTAGATCATTTAACTCTTGTTTTACCCTGTGATACTGGGTTCTATTACTCTTTGTATACTTTCCCAGAAACAAAGCAAATAATGTATAACTTGTAATAAAATGGAAGACTGCAAGCAATATTAGAAATCATTCAGAAGGCAGTGAAAAGATAATATTTGTTTATTTCAAACATTGAAAATGCAAAGCCAGACAATATAAATTACAGGTACTTTTCTTACCTGCTTCACTCTAACCTGGACAGGTTCAAAACTTCAGAAACTTGGGTAAAGAGACAAGAAGTAGCTACTTTGAGCCAGCTTGTGTATATTCATGAAGAGGAATTGCAGGCAATGAATTTCCAAAGTAAAGAGGTAGAGACACTAAGAAGAATGTGGTTGTGTGTGGTAGGTCACTTGCCTGGCTTTAGGTATGAGAAATCTAGGTAAGATCTTTCTTGTTGATCTTGAAAACCAATTCACAAACAGACTAAGCTAAGCCACACTTAAGGCTCAGCTTAGGGGAATAATAAAGCATCAACATCATCATCATCATCTATGCATTATAACTATTTCTATTTGTAAATATTTGCAAGATGTCAAAATACTCAGGTAAGCTGCATAAATACCCCAACAAATGCAGAAATGACAAATTCACCATTTCTTCAGGAAAAAAAAACCAGACACATTTTTTTTTTCTGTTTGCAGATTCTTGCTGCAAAAGTTAAAGTTGTGGTTGTTCTTAATTCCTGCTAGAGAATTTCTTTGCTCTGCAGGATGCCCAGGATTTCATGGTTTGCATGAACTCATTTCTCCTTTTATGTAACAGGTAGATAGCCAAGAGTAAAAGAAAGGACGTGAAGTTACTTGTCTTGGTTATCCTCTACATCAGAAGGTATTTTGATATTCTAGTCCATACTGATGGCATGAATCAACATTTTCTTTTATCTTTGTCAAAGAATTTTTAGTTTTGAGATACCTACTTTAACAAATCAGGTGTTCAGGAGAACCTCGGCTTAGGTTAAATCCCTCACATCCACAACACTGCCTGAATGATTTTCCTCCAATTTCCAGCTTGGTGCAATTTGTTTTCAGTTACGAAAATGTCAATAGCTCATCTTTTCCTCTGTTTTAAATGACAACACAATGAATGACCAGAACCTGCACTTTGCATTGATTACTAAACAGATTTACGTTGGTTAGCCATAGACAGCTGTTTGAATCATATAGGTCCTAAAAGTGTCCGTATGAACATTTTCACCATTCTTGCAGTCTTTATACCAGACCTTTGCTCCTGCAGCAAAGGGATTGCCATGTAGCTACTTACCACAAATTGTAACTCCAATAAAAGGTCAAATTAGCAGCGAAACAAATGAAGCTCAATAACCCAAAATTAAAAAAAAAAAAGGTAAAAAAGAAGGACCAGAGTAATTTATGCACGGTTAACTTCACTATCCAAGTATTACCTAGTCATACTATGCTTGTTGTGCCCTGTGTTTTTTGTGCATCACGTGTAGATGCCAAGATGCAAGAGGGGTGTGCACATCAAGAGACACAACTGATTACCCTAACCAGCAGCCCTAACTGAGAATGGTAACACAAAGGAGAGATTGATCCTAATGGGAAACTGCAGGATTTTTCAGGGGACCTGACTCTGGAAGTGAAAGAAACACAGTTATTTGTATCGGTATGCTGCCAGGGAATTACCTGAAGTGGTGAAACCTGGAGAACTCCTGGCAAGGGCTGGTGCTCTGAGCTGTGGAGCAGATCTTATCTCCCTTTACTTCTCCTGGTATCCACCGGGTTTGAAATATGCTTTGATCTCCACCCCTGCTGTAAACTGGAATTTATTCTTAGTTCTTAGCACAGAGGCAAGAAAAGAGTGTTAACCATAGCTCTTACGAAGTTTTAATGAGATGACACAAATAAATTCCTTAATCTAGCTAGAGGTTTATTCATGAGGTCTTTTCTTTCTTTAAATGAAAAGAAAAACAAAAAGAAATAATGCTGGTCTGACAAAAGGAAGTTATGCTTTTCCTTTGATTGAAAAGAAAGATTCCAACTTGCAGTAGCAGTACTGGCTTTGCCCAGGCATCCTGAGAAAATGCAGAAATGTAGGAATACAACTTCTAACTTACCTGGAATCAACTTTCTTATGCCTATGTCATTCAAGACCGTATGTTGTTTTGATTCATTCACATACAAATATCATGTTACGGAATTGTGGTGAGGAAGAAGCAGTGCTGTTTTCCTTTCAGTAATGTGATTTGCAGAGGGCAGGCGTTTCTGATTTTATGTTGTTTTTGTCTGCATGTGATGTATATTCCTTGCTGATAATTAAACTTGTGTTAGGAGAAATCTTTAAAAAAAATGCATTTGAGTCATTCAAGAAAAATAAAAGCTTGCAGAATTACTGTGCTCTGCAAGTTAACTGTAATTTTCAGGGAACTTTCAAAATGTTTACACATAAAAATGTTTAGAGGGAAAATTTCCCACGAATGATTGTAGGTATTGCAATATTGTATGAATAAAAACGCAAGCTTACTGATTTTGTTTTTCTTTTTCAGTCTCTGTAATCTGCACCTAACCATGAACTGCCTCTTCCAGTATAATATGCTCTGCAAAAGGGCAGAATACAAATAATGTGACAAGAAACAGTTACTCATAATTTTACTCCATTTTCTCCCTTCCTATTCAGAATAATAAAACAGAGGCTACCAGTTTGTGTGTCTTGTTTCTGAGTTGATAATAAAAGATGGTACAGGGATGGCAGACACGGATCTGTCCATTTAGGTAGTTTAAATTACAGCTTAATGGGTTAACTCCACAATAACCTAATTTTAAATTCTTTATTCTCAGCTCTGTATTACTGATCCTAGTCCCACATGGATTCTCTTGCCATTCAATATTGAGAAAGTGCTTCTTTGTTTTATCTTTTAGGGACTAAATAACACTCATAACCTCTCCATAAGAAGCTGACCTCACTGGCTGCTGATTCCCCCTCCCTGCACAACCACCTGATACTGAGAGGCATAAAGGCATGAAAAGTGATAGCCCAGCTGCAGCGTGGGAGTGTTTGCTGGGTGGTGGCAGACTCTTCCAGGCAGCCGTGGAAATCCCCTTCACTCTGCATCCCTTACAACAACACTGACTAAAAGTACTAGTGAAGAAACTTTGAAGAATATCTGGTAAACCTGTCCTGGCATAGGTTTCTAAGACATAAACAAAGGGATATCCTTAAGGGACCCATGTCTGAGTCAGTATATTATAAATGGCAATCACGAATCTAGCACTGTTTCTAGCCATTCTTGCCCCACTTACTTAGAAGTGACCCAGGTGTGAGTACTCCCCCCATCCCTTATCACCATTGCTAATTGATATTAAACATTTTTTCAAATGAGCTGAGAAGATTTGGCTGCTTTTATTCCACTAAAATAAACCAAATAATAATTTATTTTTTTTAAACCATGGAACAGAGAGAGCACAAAATCTATGCAAGATCCTGTGTTAGGGATATGTCTAGCAAGGAGCACAAAAGGAAAATTGTGGCATCGCCCAATCCCAGTGTTTACTTCTCCAGAGGGTGCTGGCTTTGTCACTGCTTGGGTCTGGGCACACTCTTGAAAGATTAGGAAATAGACAACCAGTTTTGCAGTGCAGTGCTTGGGTGTAGGGTTGGGCCTCATCTGGCACCACAGGGAGCACAAACAATAAGTAATTGAAGTGTCTGTTAGATTACATTTGTTTTATAATATTTATTATGGTATAAGTCTAATGTAAGACTGTGAAAATATCAGACTTGCTGAAATCAGAGGGATTATATTAGGACTGCAGCGTTTTTTTGCATGAGTTTTATATTGCCTATATTGGTTAAGTATAGCCCTGTTCATTCACTTAGGAGGATTTCTGAGATTCATTAACCTTTCAGAGCAAGTTTCATGCCAAATGTTCATTTTGTCTCAGAGGTTAATTTAATTTGCTATTCTTTAGTGCAAACAAAGCAATAGTTCAATTTGAACTAAACCTTAGGCCATCCTGCAGTGAATCACTTACAGGTGGTTAAAAGAAAGTGGTGTAAGACAGAAAAGGAATTGTAGCAAAATCAAAATGTCTCAGGAACTTCAAGAGAGGAACAAATTAGTAAAGCAAGTCAGTATGAGAGTCAAAAGCACTGAGAGGGGTCCATCTAGTTGTTGAGCCAGTTTCACACCAAAATAGAGCAAATGTCTTGATGGAGCTATGTTAGAGAAACTGGTATCCCCAGCCAGAAGTTTCAGTGCAATGCAATGATACACCTTTGTCTTCACAAGTGTTTCTAGTTCAGACTATTTTCCATGAAATTTGGAAGTAGTATTCAAATCATATATTTATTTCCACAAAATGTACACCCCTAAAGTCTTAATAAATTTGAGAGTTTATCATCACAAAGCCAGTGAAAAAGCTCTTTGGGTTTTCAGTTTTCATGGGGAGCCATTAATTTAACAGAACTCAGTCTGGGATAATAGGGCTTTTCTAAATAATATTATTGGAGGCTTTTTTTTTGTACCAGGATATAGCAAAATAGATGATTTATATATTCAGCTAGCATAAGCCCCATATTAATCAGAAGTTACACACATATTAGTAATCAAAAGGTTTCACTTTTTGTAGGAATATCCAAAAAAACACCTCAATAAACACCAAACATTTAGAGTTAAGGTTAAACTTCAAAGCAATTAAAACAGTATTTGGTATGGAAATATGAGTTTGAATCAAGTTGTACTCTTTCACCTCCCAACCCTCAACACTCTACCCTGAAGTCAGACCATAAGTTAAGTAGACATTTAACCATTTATTCCTAATAACTTCTATCATTTGAACTGGATTAACCTAATCTTTAGCCCAATTCCCGTTACAAAGAAGGCAGGTATGACAACACTCTTTGTCTTGCCATTTATTTCTGAATCTGCTGGCCAGTTTTAAGTCAAGCTAACGGAAGGGTGGACCTATCTGTGTTCCCATCAATTTTATGGAATGAGGAACTAAACCAGAGGAGGGAAAGTTTATAAAATCCTCTGTAAATACTGTAGCTGAAGGAAAGGCTATAGCATCAGTTTGTGCACTATTTTACACACCTGAGAGGTTGCGTAGATAGACTTTTCTGATAAGGCCTGTCATGAATGGAGCTTCTGCTGGAGATGACAGGATACATGTCATTGTCGAAATCCACAAAAACCCATGGTTTGTTACTTCTGGATTCCTGTTTCTTGGTGGTGCCTCTTTGGAGTCTACAATGCAGACATATTTCTGTGTGAAATGCTAAGTTCTTCTTCCCACCTGTTTGAATATTTCTGTACACTGTTATGGAGTAGAATTGTTCAGTAGTCTTTGGCTCCAGGAGGAGGAATGCTGTGGCAACAAGCTCGGTGTCCCTTCTGGGAAGGAGCATAGAGGTTCTGACCTCCCATTTCAGCAGCCACCAGTGAACAACTGGCCTCATTTGGTACCTTGACTGGGGACAGCAATTCCTGGGTTTTGTCTTCTGGACAACAAAGGCTTTGCAGCTTCTTTGAAGAAAGCAGTATGCTAGTGGTCTTGTTCCTGGTTTCCTTGCCTCCTTCCCAGTGGAGACCTTTCTCTATCCATTTTTCTACTGAGGTTTAGGAAGTGTTTTCCAGCTGAGCTGTCTGCTTTCCCCTTTGCACAACAATACTTTGCACTATGCAATAAATTCTTCAAACATTAGCGAGTTAGACTGTGAGTTCTGGACCTAAATATCTACCCCTTTTTCATGTGAGTAACACCTCGCTGCTTCTACAGCCCTCAGAATACAACTGGTAAATGCCAGTAACACCACTGGGATCGCAGGCCTGGGCATAGAAGCTGCTGGAACATTAAATGCATGGACCTTGACACATGATATGAAGGCCAAGTGACAATTATTCAGGTTTAATTTTTCATCCACCACGTGAAACCTGTTTTCAAAAGCCAATGACCATTCTAAATATCCTTGTGAAACACCACTGCTGCTGTTGAGAACTGCCAAATTTTGTATAACCCTCCTTTTTTTGCTTTTTAAAATTTCATGAAAGGACTATAGATTCCTTCAGTACTATCTGCAAGTATTCAGCACTTCTCAGTATAGAAAAACATTAAGACATAATTAAATAAATGCCAACTAAACAATTAAATCCCAAATATTAGTACCTGTCAAAATAATCCTGGTAGATTAATCAGTAGGGATGTTTTTTTGCTGACATGCAATATGTTAACAAATGCAGTATGAAAGGTTTGTTATTCTGCATAAGAGGTTTATAAAATGAAATTAAATAGCTCTTTGAAATAAGCATCCATTCACAGGTGTTATTTTAGCCAAATATCAAATATTTTGCTTGTTGATTACTGGAGGAATAGCAAGAAAAACCCACCTTTTGAGCCTTTTTTAATCCTTCCTTCATGTAAATAGAGTTTGGTTTTTATTCCAGAGTGTTTCAACAAGGATTTTTCAAGGTACATGTTAGTTCTGTCTTCTCAGTGATGATTCAAGACAGCAACCAGTGATTTAAAAATGTACCAGGTCCTTATAACCAACACTGCGATGTTAAAATAATAAGAACTTTATTTTCCTTTCCTCTGTTTTGTGGCACAATTTATTGGAAGTTCACAAAATGTCATGAGGAATTTTTGTCTTCGGAGGATAAAAAAAGCAACAGAAATGAAAAATATTCTTGTATTTGACTTACAGCTTTGTGTGAACATTAGGGTTTGGAGGGAATCTAGAGTCTGAGATCTGAGTTGTAGCTGGATCTTAAATGAAAAATACATTTTTGATTTGTTTTTGCTTAGCTACAGTGATGGAGAGATGTTGTGCAGTAAGTGCACTCTGTTGTACAATCCCTGACCTCAATGAGGAGGGAGAAAATGGGCTTTTGCTGTCAGCTTCTCCTCCTATTACAGATTCCAGTTTTACTCCAACATTACTTCCAGTCTAATTGCATTTGACCTGGCATTCTTGCTGTGCTAGTGTCAGGCAACATATCTGGAGGCCTATGCAACAGCTAATATTTATAGAATAAATATAATTACTTGCTAACCCCTGGAAGGATCAGCCTTATGAACTTCCTAGTTTTCATTAAAATACAGGTTTCTTTCTACTTACCTTTGGAAGAAATACAGACAAGGTATTTATGTGTCCTAAGTGGAAGCTGTTTGCATTGAGAAATTAAGCTAGGAAATTAGAAGAAAGTTGCCCTATTTAGTGTAAATTCAAACTAAAAATAGGAGGTTGTGGTCAGGTGTAAAGACTCATGTGTATGTTTACTATCAAAATATTGATATATGCAGATTGCTGGTTTGCATGTTTTCAACTTAAAATTGCAGAGCTGTTTATATATTTGCACAACTTGGGAGATATACTGTTGATTCCCTGCTTCTTTTAATGGGGAAAAATTCAGTCTTCATCATGAAAAGTTTTGTGTTTCTGCTGTTACAAACCAAAGATATCTATATCTGTTTGCTCACCTTTGCTTACTTACAGAAGTTTTTCTTCATTTTGAGAAGATATTTGACATTTCTGAATGGAAGCTTCCAATTCACTATTTTCTGATATTTGTTTAACACCTGAAATGAAACATAGGCTAGACCTGCTCTTCCCCTGTTTGGGGCAGAATTTTATTGCCACATTATCAGCATAATCTATAAACAATAAAGTCAAATTTTCATATCTCTAAAGTTATGCCTGGAGCAAGTTGCGGTATTAGTGTTTTCAGGCTCAGCTCTGCATGATTCAAAGTGCATCTTAAAGGATGATTGGCATCCTCAGCTTGGGGCTTGTGCTTTCACCCATGAGAGGTGAAATTGTAGAATATTTTGCAGCAGCAAGCTTTGCATTATGCATATCCATTACTCTCACAACTTAGAAGATGGCAGTGTGTGTGTCACAGCACAAGGGGGTGTATATGCTGACCTCAGTTCTAACTTTCCGGCCATTTTTGTGTAATAAATCAAAACAATCTATCTTCAATAAGTTAGCTGGTTCATTTTTGTAGTGCAGCCTTCCCCTTCCCACTCAAACCACAGCATAGCAAAAAGCTCTAATACAGTAGAGCATCCAAAGCTATGTATTGATTCACATATGTATCAAAAATCTGAAGGTTCATGCCTCTGTTCAGTGATGATAATTTAAGATCTATGGAATTTTACTACTCAGGATTCTATTTCATAAAATAAAAAATGAGCCAGTGCAAGATCCATCTGCTGGGATCCTCTCGTTATGCAGTCCTGTGACTTTCCTGTGATTCACATTTCTACCTTTCCCCTGAAAATAAATTTTCTTTTCTGTATTTTAGGCCTTAGTGTAAGATGCTCCAAATAGTATCCCTCCTTTGCCTGGATGCCCAGATGGATGCTTTTACTTATTAAAGAGTATGAATCAATTATTTCTATGTTTCTGGTAAGTCTTTCCTTTTTTGAGTTTATACTTTTTTTTTTTTTTTATGTAAGGATTCTATTTTTGTCTTGGTGTAAGACTGAACACTTAACAAGCACACAGTGATACACACAGGGCTTAGTGAGCCCTGAGTCTCAAAGGGATTGCTAGGTGAACACAGCTGGGGTCTCTCTAATTATATGATAAAGTGGCTAAGGGCTCCTATTTTTTTTCTCTGAAATAGACACAAAATGGCTGTGTGCAATGTAGAGCATGTGTGATGTTAGCCTGTTTATATTCTGGATGTGTCAGGCTTCTAGCACACGAGCAGATGAGTTTTCCAGCTCATGTACGTTGAATCTAACAAATCCAAGTCTGCAGTGTATGGATAGTGTAGAATGGGCAGGCTCAGAGGATTCATTTCCACAAGGAGAAGTGTGCTGTGCATGTGGTTTGCTGTGCGTGAGTCCATTTTTCTGCACATCAAACAGTTGCATCAGATCTGCTGCCAGGATTTCTGCAATCCCTTACAAACATTGTCAGCAAGCGAGTAGACAGTGGCTCCTGCCCTGTAGCTGGCACAGTAGATGTGCTCCAGGCTTCAGCATTCTCCTGCTACTGCAAAGGCATCCTCAGGTCTGGATGGCCCCATCTCATGGAGATTATATACTTCTGCTCAGCAGAGGTGTGGGAGACACAGAGGAATCTGGTTTCAGCCAACACCTCCCTGACGTTTTGGCACCCCAAGGGCATGTAGGATCCTGTGGGCATTCTGAAATAAAGTAGAAATCCGACATGGAGCCCTGGCATCAGTGCTCAGTAGTTTTATTAACAATGCACTTCTCTTGCACACCAGCATCTGTGCAGTGTTCTGCAGCTCCCTCACGTTCTCCTGTGCTCCAGGTGTGGTGTTTAGCACAGGACTGGTCCTGAGGTCTTGCTCCTGACTTTATGAACACAATTCCTCCCCCAATGAAAACAGTATGATGCCAGCTGAATGTCAAGGTTTTGCTCTTCACCTCTTTAAACATCTATGAATGTTACAAAAGCTTGTAGTGCTATATTTTTAATGTGCATCACATCTGTATATCTCTAGAATGATCTGTCTATATGAACAACAGCTGAAACACCTCGATCTGTACGGCTGCCAAAAAACTTTATGTACATCGCATTAGTCAACACAGAAGGAACTGGTTATTTTTATAAGGAAAATGACACCAAATCCTCTTTCAAATGTTTGAAATATTTTTGGCAAATCACATTTTTATAATCCTTATACAGCTGTTTCATACAGAAATGAAACATTATACTGCACATGATGAACATCCCAAGACCTCCCCTCTGATTTTATTAGCTCCTTTGCACAAACATAGAAGAGATGAGACTTAAGACACACAAAAAGAAAAGCAATGTGGTATAAACCCATATTTCTGTATGCAGTCAGCTTGTTATGCACCAGCATCAGCAGCTTGTGTGGACCATGCCACAAGGACATAACATGGAGGCGCCCAAAACGTGAGGTGAAAGGAGAAGTGGAAAAATGTATGGTCCTTTATGGAACTACTGGGGGTTGGCTTCTCTCCTGGAATGTTTGGCCAGTGGCAAGGGACTGCAGATGCTGCAGGTATCTGACCATCCTGGTGCTTCTGCTGTAAAAAAGACTGCAAGGTGTGATCTGTGTAGTTGGTGTGACAGAATGCAGGAATGGTCATACCTGACTAGAGCAGAGCTTTGTTCATTTTGCTGAAGTAAAACGTGCGCTGCCAGCAAGACTCAAAAGGCTGATATTTCCTTCTACCCTAGCAGCCCAGAGGCCAGTGATCACTGTGATGCAGCCTATCTTCTTTCTGTTTTATTTTTTAACCTTTTTTTTCTTCTGTTTCTTGTTATTACCAATGGACCAAGCCACATTGCTTTATACTGTTCCAGAATGCCCATGAAGACAGTGAGTAGATTTACTCCAGACTTACACTGCTAGGATCAGTATCAAGATATGGCACATTTTGTTTGTGAACACTTCTTTTATTTGCCCTCCCAGCTGAGTGGCTTCAGAGCCTGGAAAATGAGAGGCACTATTCTTAATCTCTCATTCGAACAGCAATGTGTCAGAAGTGGCAAATAATAGTTGCTTTCAATAGAGGAAACAACACACATTGCAACTGTTCCTACTTTAAAAGTTATTTTTAAAAATCTCTTCATGTTGATTGTAATAATTATTTGTGCTACTCTAGCCCATAAACTTTAATTTATGAGCTTATTGTTAATCACTGCTGTAGTTATAGCTCTTTTTTCGTGTGTGTTTGTATGCATAAGCTTGTCAATTGTAAAATTCTAAGGAAACCACACAGTAAGGTGTAAAACGTGATTTGGAAAATAAGTTTTCAAAGTATTTTACTGAAATAGCACATACAAATAATATACTGGAAACATTATCAATAAGGCTTGAAAATAAAGCACTTATGTTTGCATGGATATCTATAATCCTTATCCTTAATAAGTGCTTTTTTTCCTCCTGAAATTTGGCCTATAGTAGATATTTGTCCTTTAACTGGCAAAGGGTTTGCATTAATGGTAAGACTATGATACCAGAAAATTTCCAGTCTCTGCTAGGGGATAAAGAGACATTGCATACTATAGAGGTATCAGAAAATAACACTTTAATACGGGAAATAACAAACCTTATTTTCAGCTTTGTTCCAAGAAATGAGATTTGGGCTGATTTTGAAAAAAACACCCACTCAAAAATATAGTCAGCCAGAGGAAAATGCTTTGCGTGAGAACATGAAAATCTGGCAGAGAAACAAGCAAATAGAAACACTATTATACTGATGTGTTGGACAACACTAATAATGGGAGGTTTCAAATATCATATAAACAAAAGTAATGATACAATGAGATAAATGCTTTTCAAATTAAAGAAAAACAAAATTACTGATTGCCTTCTGAGACAAGGGGTGTAATGTGTAGGGAGTTCTGGTCCATCATAGTCAACCTTCAAGCACTGGGGTGCTTCGTGATGCCAAGCCCTTGGAAAAGAAAGTAAACTCAGAGGTGGATGAGGAACAGGGTTAGGGGGGAGCCTAAAGTCTTACGGAGCAGAGGAATAGCTGACTAAACTAAAAAGCCTTCATTTTTCTGCTACAGCAGGAAAATAGTCACAAGTAACTGCTGGCTAAATGCTTGTAATCACAGCTTGGGTTACTGAGTGAAGTTCCCTTCACAGATCTTTGTGGACAACCACCCATTTTCTTTCCTGGGGTGAAATAGTTTCTTGAGTCAGATCAGGAGGTTCTGCATTAATCCTTTCTTTTTGCAAATTATTAAAACACCATGCTGAGAGTGTATTTGCATAGCTGGCAACTTTATCACAAGCTGGGCCAAGCACATGGGGTCTGTGGAAACCTGCTGAGAAAATCCTGAGGAAAGCCTGGAGCTCTGATGTTGGCAGAACTTGTGCCAGGCAGAGCTGTTGTGAGGAACAGATGAGATCTGCACCCATTTCACACCTCTATGTTGCTGGTTGTTTCCCTTTTATATTTGGGGCTATTGAGATGAAGAGGAAGACCCAGACCCATGTAGGAGTATTTAAAAATTCCACAGGGATCTTTTCCTAGAGCTGCTTATATCCCTAAGCAGTCTCTTAAGAGGCAAAGAAACCCCAGGAACTTCCAGGTCAGCTCAAGAGGATGCTAATTATGATTGCTGTAAATACAGAGGAGCTCTGGATTGGTTAATGTTTTTTGTTATTTTAATTTTTATCTCTGAGACAAGAGGCTGAGGAAGTGCATACCCTGTCCCTGACCTATGTGCTCCTGGTCACCTGACTGGAGGAAAAGCCTCAACACAGAGCAGAGAGAGGTCTGAGGGAAGAGGTAGAGGGAGAAGGGTTGCAGAGCCAGAAAAACTGTTATTCAGATAGGAGCAGGAAGATCAACTACCTGTGAAACTGCTCTTTTGGTGCTTTCTTTTTTCACAGTGTCATTGTTTTCTTGGCATCATCAGGATGTGAGAAAACCCCACTTCATTATCTGCTGCTTGGTGCTGAACATTCAACCAAGAGCTTATCTTATTTGAGGAAGGTGATTCTAAGGAAAAATATGAAACTGTTATGTTCTATAGTGGAACTCTTTGACAAAAAGGTACAGCTTCCCACCAGAGGTCTCTTTCGTTTTCTTCTCCAGGCTGAAACTATTATTCTGCTACAGAAAGCAAAGGCTTTGTCTCCCTTTCTATAAAAACTTCATCCATTTTAATAGGAAAAGAGGAACTTTTATCTTCTGATCCTCATCCAGACCTTCACAGTCTTGCAATGTGTTTATCCTGGAAAACAGGGAAATATTTGTATTTTCACCATATTGCAGATAGATAATTAAGGCAGAAATGGGCTAAACACCACACATTGATTGGAGCCCAGCTCAGCAGCCCCAGGATCAACACTGAAGTTCATGAACCCGAGCTACGAGCTATGCTCAAGCTGCTGCAAAACAGGGAGGGAGCAATGCTCTGACAGCTGAACACCCACATTTGTGAGGGTCTGTGTGGACCCAGAGCACCCACACCATCACCCTGTCAGCAACATCCTGAACAGCCATAGGGTACTTGGAGAAAGGATCTAGGTGACATGTGTTTGCAAAATGCCTTTAATGCCAGGCATAGCACAGTTCTGACCTTTGGTAGGCCAACAACACGCAGTGCAATGTTCCTGGTCATCCTTGGGAGGTTAAGGCAGGAGACCAGTGCAGGGAATGAGCCCATTTGCTCTATGCTTCATGACAGACTTGTGGGTCCCTTCTCTCCTCCCAGCTTAGCAGGGCTGGGCTGTGCATGCTCACATCTACAGCCTCTCCTCCTTCCCCTAGGAGAGCATTGCTCCTCCCTGCTTACCTGTCCTGAGCTCCTCCTGGCAAGCCATCAGGACAGTTCTGGCAGTGGCAGCTCCTGCTGCAGGAATGTTTGAGGAGGGCTACTGTGTTTGTGGTGGGGAAATGTGGAGAAGGAGGTAGCTGCCGAGGCAGGCAAGGGGGGATGTGGAGACAGATAGCTGTGTGCACGGGGAGCAGCGCCTGTGTGCGGAACTGCGTGTGGGAGGTTGCGCAGCTCGGAGCTGCTTCCCCCTTAGCAGTCCAGGCTGGATTTCTGCTGTGGGCACTGCCACCACGGTAACCATCTCCTTCCCAGTATGACTCTGCTAGTATGGGGTGACCACACAACCAGTGACCTCCCCACATGCCTTATCTCTTCTTTCTACCCTTTGGTTTTGATTTGGGGTTTCTCTGGATGCAACACTCCTTTCTGATTATTCTGGAAGCTCTTGGGGGATTTGTCGCAGCAATAATATATGGTAGGTTTGGCTGGGAAAATTCTGTTTAACAAAACGTGTTGAGGTTTGGAAACTTATTTTTGTTCTCTGTTGAAATAAAATCAAAGTCTTCCAAAAACTGTTTTAAAAATGGAGCAGAGCAATCTGTTAGGGACCCACTCGGTGGTAGGAGTTCCTTGTTTGGAGCTGAGCACAACAGGATTATGGGTCTCAGTCTCTGCTCCCCCAAAAGTGGGCCCTAGTCAGGGACTATTCAGAGGCACTGCTCCTTTTTTCTGGTTCACACAGAAATTCCATTCTGGTTGTCATTACAGAAAACCCATATATTTTTATTAGAAAAATTTCATTGCAATGAATTTGTATTTTCTTTTGAATAATTCCAGGTCAACCTGAAGTTGGGGCCATGCCACAGAAATTAAGTTCTGCAGGTTCTTAGCATTCATTTCACTTTTCTTCTAAGCATGTGTTAGGCTACATAGCTTAACTTGGTGTTTATTTTTTTAATTTTAAAATGTGCCATTTACAAAATAACAATATAAATCAAAAGCACAGCCGCTGAACTTCTGTGGGAAATGGCCTGGCTTGCCTCTCAGCCACTTCTTGCCAGCTTCACTTCAGAAAGTCATCTGGCTCTGGAGCTGCCTTCAGAAATGTGCTGAAGGGATTCCAAGGCATGTACAAGATTAGCAAAAATCATTTCAGGAGCAACAACAACACAGCTCTCCACCTCAGGGCCCAGCCAGGCTGGAGGGGTGAGCCAACAGCAATCTTGTGAAATTCAAGGAGGATCAATGCAAACTCCTGGACCTC
This sequence comes from Euphonia xanthogaster, assembly GCA_034509185.1. Classification (NCBI taxonomy): domain Eukaryota; kingdom Metazoa; phylum Chordata; class Aves; order Passeriformes; family Fringillidae; genus Euphonia; species Euphonia xanthogaster. Next base: position 66,740,104 of record JAYDZK010000169.1, on the reverse strand, counting down.
TGAAGGAAAAACCCTGCAAGGTTGGAAGCTGGGGGTGGCTGAGCTGGGGAAAAGCTCTGTGGGAGTTTCTGGTGCCCTGGGGCATCATGAGCCGTTCATAAGCCAGCAGACACCAGACATGGTCCATCCATGCATCTAGGGATTGGATTTACCCCCTGTACTCTGCACTCATGAGACCATGGCCCAATACAGTGTCTGGTTTTGGGGCTCCCTCAATACAAAACATGGACATGCTGGTGTGAGGGGCCCCCAGGCTGATCAGGGCTGGAGCAGTTCCCTGTGAGAGGGAGAGGTTGAGGAATGGGCTGTCTCAGTCTGGGACAGAGATGGCTCCAGGGAGGCTGGAGAAGAGTGGCCCAGTTTCCTCACAGCAATGGAACAACAATGCTGATTTTGCTGTTATGTACTCCACTTCTCATAAAACTGCACACTAAAGATTGTTTGATTTGTCAGAGCTTCATTCTGACGGTCCTAGAGAGCAAGAGCTACTTTATGTGCATGGAAAGACAAGATATTTCACCTCCCCTTGGCACGGGGAAGAGTCCTGCCTGGGGAGCACCAGGAGCCACAGTCCCTTACCTGGAACACCGGCTTTTGAAGCTGCTGCATGGTGGAAAACATATACCTGTGCTACATTTTTTAGAAGGATGGGAAAAGTTTAACTGCCACATACACTCTACTGGAGGCCCAGGGAAAATACCCACTGGTAAATACCAGTATTTTGTTTAAATCCAGAGAGAAATTTCACATACCATACCTCCCCATCTACAACTGCTTCAGTGTGTCTCCTAGTAACACAGTCTAGCCCTAGAGATGGACCAGATCTACAAGTTCATCTCATCCATCTCTCTTCTAATCCAGAATTGTGCCCTATAATGGGTAATTTCAAGTGGTTTTGCCAGTCAAATTTGAACAGACTCCTGCTTTCCAAGTTTTTGAAATACTAATCCCCAATAGATGTCACTGTTTAGTAAATATCACATGGAGAAAACTGCTTTAAGGGATACAACTGTTAAGAGACACCACTTGTGTTGTACTGTCTTGCATCTTCAACTTGTAAGAAGAAGTAAAGGGTACACACTCTTTCAGGGTGAGGTAGAATTTTCTTTCTTTGGCTTTGTTTAGTTTTTACTTGCTGTATACATTGCAGATATTTATAACGTGATCCCAGTCTTCATTTAATAAAATCAATTTGAACTCAATTTCTCAGTCTTTGATTGGCTAGATTTCTTTGCAAATGAATCCATTGTACATTAATTTACAGCATGAGACTTTTTTCCTCATTCTTTGTAAAAGGGTTTCATTTCACTATCAATCATGCATGACTATCTGATAAAGGCATGGTACAGACCCTCATGCAGGTGGGAGACCACTTTGCCCATTAGGGGGCATTAATGACATTTATTCCTCATTTCACAGAAGGCTTTTGTCATAATATCACCTCTAAACTTATTTTCTGTGTCTAACAGGAAATATATTAATAGTTGCTCCTTAAAGAAACATTTCAGCCTCTCCTTGATGTCACCCTAGGCTTATCTTCAGCCGTGTGTGACTGGGGCTGAGAACAGGCCCAGCATTTGGAAGAGAGGAGCTGGGGAGTTAGAGTGAGAAACATTTCCATCTGAGGGGAAACCAGACTGCAAGACTCTGCTAAAAATTTCAGACCTTGAAAGTTGTGGAGCTTGCTGAACTGGGGTTTTGTTTCAGCCCTGGAAAATGACAGGAATCCATTGTGCAAATTGTGTGCAGATGTGGAGCTGGGTATCACACATAACCCACATTCTTAGCTGTTTGCATGTCGGATTTCATTTGCAGACCATATCCAATTTTCAAATTGCACTCTCTTTCAGTTGCAGAAGCGGCGGCAACTGCGGCCAAATCCCAATGCTCCCTGGCTGGCGGAGGGGGACCCTGATCAGGAAAGAAGTTTTTTCTTGCCTTGCTGTGCCCTCACAGAGGGCATGGGAGAAGAGGGGGAGAGATGAGAGAGCACAGGAGCACAGCACACTCAGTCATGTAGGTGCACCCCATCCCTTCGTGATGGATGTCCTTCCCTGCTGCCCCAAGGCTGGATTCCCACACATGCCCATAGGGCTGGGCAGAGGGCCAGTAGGACTGTGACTACACCGTGCCCCCGCCTAAACTCCACACTGTGACACATCCATCTTATGCTGGCCCGTGCACGTGTGGCTGCCTGTTCTGCACAGTAAAGCTTGCAAGAGAAGGCAAAACCAGGTTACATCAAGGTCAGCTGATTCCTGGTTGTATTCTGGGTACAGTTTTGTACACACACAGATTGTGGAGTACGCTACCTACCAGCAAAGCATTGCACTTATCCCAGGGCGAGCTTGGGCTGTCCCAGTTTATCATACATCGAGTACATTTTGGTTGTCTGCAATGGATAGAGATGAGCCTTGAGGGAGTTGATAAATCTCATGCCGAGAAGTTTTAACTTAGACATGCATAAGGAATAAATTAATTTTTAATACATTTTTCAAGAAGCACTTTTTTGGCTCAAGACCATCACGCCTGGTATGTTTATAAAGGCACACGTAGCATGCTTCAGTTGAGAGTCTGTCAGTGTTTCCATTGTAAACCTATTTTCAGAGGCTTATATTGTAATTTCGATATAAAAACTCAATTCCAGCAAGAAAAAAATGGCATCAGTGTTGGCCAGGGAGTGATGTTTTCTTAATGATTTTTTAGACTCAGTTTTTCTTTTACCAGTGTTTGATTAATGTTAGCTAATGAGAATACTTTCATCTTTGTCATTGTTACACTTTAAATCATAATGTACCTTGTATCCTAACAAGTTACTTGGTGTATCATTGAATTTCTGTTTGTTTTAACACTTGCACAGCTTAAAGACATTTCCAAAGACCTAGTTTGCATTTTGTAAGCCATTAACTAATTTTCTGCAATGTTCTACTATAGCATTTAGGAAAAAATATTCTCCAAAGTAGGAACTGGAACCACAGAGTCCCACAGAAGCTCTCCAGCTATGCTCCTAGAAGTGCTATGGGGTGTTTTGCAGTTGGGACCCCTGGCCCTGCTGTGCAGCTGTTGCAGTCCTGCTTGCAGGTGATGGATGGTGAAAGCTCACTGGGTGAAGCTCAGCTCTCCAGCAGAGAGCAGGCTTAATTGGCATCACTAAGAGATGGAGACACCAGTGCACATGCCAACCCTCCCCTTATGCAGTTTTTTCTTTTCTCTTAAACACAGGCTCGCAAGACCTCCACAGGAAACAAGGGCTCACAGTTGCATTTATGCAACCTAATAAACTCTAATATTAGCTTTAAATGAAAAGCTTTTTTATTCAATATCTGCTCATGAAAGGAGAAAAATCCGACGTTAGCCTAATGATGCAGTTTTGCCCTTATCAGCTTCTTTTTGCCCACAGGCTTTATAAAAGTCCCCTAGCACTGGGTAATGTTCTATACCATATGCGTTGCCTACAGTACCTCAGCACAACAGGGCAGGTTAAGGACAGAGTTTCCACCTACCCTTTGAAGATTTATGTCAGACCTTTTAACCTCCTGTGAAAACAGTTTGGTTATTTAACTCTTTTTATGATACTCAGCAACAGCTTTCATACTTCCACAAACACTCTGTAGCTGTCATACCATAAACAGTCATAAACTAATCCAGGCTTCCCCATATTGCAGCAAGGTATGACAGAAAGCAATGGTGTTCAAGGATTGTGAATTTTTTTCCTGACAGCTGGGGTTCACAGAACTTGTTGAGTTTGTAAATTTTCCCTCCCCTCTAATCCTCTTTTCACCCCAATTTAAACAAACAAATATGCTTGGGGGGTTTTTGTGTGTTTCGCATAATTGGGATTGAAATTCAAGGCACACACATATGGAGACCATATACAGTGCAACGTATCCGTGGCCCACTTAGTCCTTCGCCTCCTTCGTTGGGCTCAACACTGCACTTTAGGACTTTCAAGACAGCCTCCCTAAAAGGCTTGCCTGTGTTATGGACAGATACTGAGCTTTCCAGCTTTTATTCATCAAAGAAAGCCTACCTAGATGCATTTTGGGCCTCCTTTTGTAATTTTCATATGCCTTACAACCATGAATGGATGTGTCACACACTACATTACTGAGCAGTGCTTTTTATGGTTGTGGAGCTGAATCAGGGAAAGATTAAATGACTTGGTGAAAGTCACACAGGAAATTTGTGACAGAGCCAAGAATTTCCTGAAAGCGAACCTACCGTTTTCAGTTATTGTTTTTCTAGTTCTTCTTTGGCAGTATTCAAAGTAGAGGTGAATCCTGTACTGAGTATTTGTCTCTGTATATGTACTCATTACCAGAAGATCTGCCAACCTTTCTTCAAAGGCCATCTCTAAGGAGAGAAAGCAGAAAAGGGCAGGAGAAAGGACTTATTAGTTGCACCCCATGCACGTGTCAAAAGCTAAAACACAGACCCAGTAATACAGTCTGCTCCAGGCCACACAGGAAGTTTGTAGCAGAGACAGGGAATTTAATCCACATTCCCTGAATCCCAGTCCAGGGGTGTTCAATGTCTTCCTTAACCAGTTCATATTACATATGATATGCAGTCTGTACCATATAGTCTTGGAAAATCCTTATTTATTTATTTTTATTCTCCCTTCCTCTCTAAAATAATCTAATCCAGCAACATTTGCACTGAACTTTTGAACCTTTGATGTTTAAGTAGGTTCAAAATTAGGCAAACTGTGTTTCCATGTTGTTAATTGGAATCACTGTGCCTGGATCTTTTAGCAGCCTCCACATGGTTAACTTCAAACTCCCGTGTCAACCTGAAAGAAAAAAAAAAAAAAAGACCAAACACATCAGGTCCCATTAAATGTGTTGAACATTTTAACTGTACAAAATGTGGAGTGAGGTAGATCTTTAGAAAACTGAATCAAGAGAGTGACAGGCGTCTGCGTATATACTTCCTCCTTCCTGGGCTGAAGGTCATTATTTTGAGCTAATAGCTGACCCCTTTGGCCTCTAGAAGGCCATTATGCTTAATGGCCTGAGCTAATTTGTTGTGCTACAGGGTTGGTTGATCTTTATTTTAATCTGCACCTTCTCCTGCTCTTGTGGGGAAAGCAACTACTCTGATATAATCCAGTTGCCACCAAATTGCCTAAAGGAGGGAACAGGCAAGCAGATAGGAGACAGAACTTTACTCAGTAATTTACTAAGGATTGACTTTCTTGCCAAAAAAACCCCAAACAACCAGAAAAAAATCAAAGAAGGGAAAGCAAAATATATGCATACATATGCACACACTTAAAGTGTGCAGAGACTGTAAGAGAGTGAGAGCAGGAGTAAACCAAGGCAGAGGGAATGGAAAAGAGGAAACAAGGGAAACAATGATAAAGAAAGACACATTTTCAGAAGCAAATCTACCTTTTTAACCCCATTTTCCTTTCTTTGAGAGACTTTGGAAGAACACCCATATGACTTGCTGCCAGGAAACAGAGATAGTTTTGTTAGTTCTCTTTCTCACAAAATAAAGCACCTATTTTAAAAGCAGAATCTCTTTGCCAGCCACGTGCCCGTGTAACTTCTGGCATTCTAAACAGGCTGTTGTGAGTGACACAATTAAAAATCAGCTAAAATAGAAAGTAAACACATAAAGAGTATCAGCTGTTAGTCACATTCTCAGAGGGGAGGCAAAATCTCATGGGGTGCTTCTCTCAGAATATTTTCACAGACAGCACTCTTTTTGTCTCCTTGAAACCCTTCAGTTTCACAGTTCAGGAAGCAGCAGCATTGCCCAGATGGGTATGGGGCTGCACCACCAGCACGGTTGGGGTTGCAGGGCCAAGAGGAAAACAGGCTCTTGTCCCTTCTCTACCCTCAGCATTTTTCCTCTGCTCCAAATGGCAGTGTGCCACAGAGCCTTTCTGTCTAAGCTGATACAGATTTACATTTGCTTCTTCCATTGCTGATCCTGGTCTTCTGCACGCATCCGGTGCCCTGGGTAAAGAGAGGGAACACAATGAAAAAATGTCAAATCAGCAGCACACTGAAGATTTTATAGCTTACAGGAGCTCGCATGCAGAGGAGCAAAGCTGCTTTACATGTCTGTGCTTCTGTATCTGCAGCCACACATGCATGAAATGCCCTGGAAATGTGCACAGCATGACCAACTATTGCAAATCACAGGTCCTTGTTCCTCCTTTTTCCCACTAATTTTCCACGGTCTGCTGGTCTTGCTGATATCTTGTCTAATGTGCTGTGGTTGGCTGTTTGGGAGGCTTGGACACTGCTTCATATCTGTGCTGTGCAGGAAACTGCAGAAGTGACAGGGCCTGGAGCTGTGCAGTGGCGTTTTCCCCCAGCTGCACCCATTGCAGCTGGCAGCAAGCAGTGCTTCCCTCAAGGCCCCTGTCCTTCCCTCTGGGGCTTCAGCTCTTTCTGTACTCGAGCCTTCTGGATGTGGGTGGTGAAAGTCATGGGCATCCCTGATCCTGTCATTGAGGATGAGTCCCCCCAGGCAGTGCAGTCCTGCCAGCAAAGCCGATGGAAGTGCAGTGTTTCTTTCCGGGCTGCCATGACTAAAATACCTACAGCAGAAACCTTGACATTCACGGGTGGCAGAGAAAGCTCAAGCTGATCTGCTCAGGTGTCCAAGTTCTCAAACATATGAGGATTATACTCTTGTACTTAATTAAAAAAAAAATACGCACAGATGAATTTTTATTACATTTCTGGCCCGTACTCAGTCCCAGTGGTTCCTTGCATTTGCTGTGATGGATGTTAAAAATCACAGCTGCTCAGGGGAGGGGTTGCTGGTCCAATGGTCCCAGGGTATCATGTGCCTCCAGCATGTATAGAAATGAGTATGGGGCAGCCTGAGATGTGGCCTGTGCTCAGCCATGTGGAGCCAAGCCCTTGTGCAGCTTTCGTGTGTGTGGGAAATCTTCCCCTGTCCTTGGAGGGCAGGACCCTCCTGGCTTTGAGCTATCAGGAGAGCACGGGCCCCAGGATCTTTCTCTATTATTTGTCAGAGGGTGTGCACCTCAGGTATTAAACACACCTCTAGTCTTTCCATCTAGATCAGCCTGAAAATTTGCAGTATTATGCTGTAGAATTTAAGCAATTAATTGAAAAAATAATTTAAAAACAATTTCTTGCAGCAACTCAGTAAAAAAATTCAAAAATAAAGATCCAAAAATTATCTGTCTGAAACAGCATGTCATGGTTTTGCCATGTGTGCAGCAGTGTTATCTTTTTGTTTTGTTTTGTTTTGTTTAATTTCTCTGTAACGTCTTTGGGTTTCTAATCTTTTAGGTTCTAATGTTCCCACAGAAGATCTCCCATGGTAGAGAGAGTACCCTAGCAAAATAAAAGGCCTCCTGCAGGTGGTGCTACAATGCTGCAAGTATTTTTAATTAGAATAGGCACAAAAAAAGCCTCCATTATAATTTTCTCTCACTTTACAACAAATGAAAATCTCCATGTGGGAGGTAGCGCATTATAGGCAGCCAAGTTCAAACTAGTTTTAAATGAAGATGTACAAGGTAAAGCATCTTGGAGACCTGGACCTGACCCACTCTCAGTAGCACAACTCTCCTTTCTCAGCATAGCTAGCAGTTGTGACATATTAAAAAAATAATTTCTTTTCCCCCTGAAAATTCTGAAGAAAATTGTTGCCTTAATCTCCATGCCCAATGGAGATTTGACATAATATTTGTGCAGTTAAATATTGTGTCCTGTAACAGATGGCTAATATCTTACACCTCATATTAGTGCAGGAACGTGGATGCAACAGACAACCAAGGAAAAAATTGTTAAAAAAACCCCTTAAATGTCTGCTAACAATAAAGCTTCATATTTTATGCATCTCTGATTTTCCACAGACTGGGCAAAATAGCTTGACTAGGCCAGAGTAGCCCATTGGGCCACCTCTGAATTGACACAGCCAGTAGTCATTCCCTTTTGTTTTTAAATGACATTGGATAGCCCTAAAAAAAAAGAAAATGAAGCCATTATGTAGGAAAAAAGGTGACCCGTAGAGAAAAATACCTCCATTTTAAACCTTTGTAATTTCCATTATCTTTACAACAAAATTGTTGTTCTACAGATGTTCTTGTCTTTTAAAGTGTGTCTTCTTTTTAGCCTTTCTTGACTACTGAAATTTTGGTTTTCCTTTTTATTTTTTTTGTCTGTTTATGGATTCACTGGTTATTGGAAAAGGAAAACATAAAAAGTAAAAATCTGTGGGGAAAAAAATTCAAAAAACCTATATTTTCTGATTAACTGTGGAATAATTTGGTATTAAATATCCTTTGCAATTGTTTTTGCCTTCTTTTAGTACTTATCCCAAACACACTCATCAGTAATTATCTTCCTTTTTCTGTGAAAATGTATTATTGAGTGTGTTTGCTTGCTAGTCACAAACTGTTGCAATCCTTGTAGTTAAGATAACCTAGCATGTGGTAACCTGTGACATTACCCCTTGCATTTACACAGGGAAAGAAACAATTAAGCCATCAACACAAATGCATTTAGGGCTGTCAGATCAGAAAATAAATGGAGGCTGAATGATGATGTAGTAGCAACACTTCTATGAGAAAGAGGTGCAATTAAATTAAAAATGCAGTGACAAAAATAAAATATATGAAATATTTCTTTCCGGTAACATTTAATCTTATGCTTCAGTGTGATTTTTGTATTTTTTTCTCTTCCTTATGTACAGGACCTGAAAATTCCCAGGGAATTTAGAGGGAGAGGCGTCTATTTGGAGACAATAACAACTTTCTCTTCAGTGCAATTTCAAGAAATGTCAGGACAGGTGCAAGACCCATTTATTCTTCAATCTCATTCTCAGAGAGGTACGTGTCTGGGTTAGCATGGCTATTAGCAGTTCAACAACAAATTGGTTTTTTTTTTAATAATTAGAGAAGAGGTTGCTTCTTATAAACTGAAAATCTATTAGTACTCACCAGTTGAGCTAATTGGATATTGTGTGACACACACCTATTTTCTTGCAATGTGCTACTGTGATCAAGAAGTTACTCCTTATTTAATGTAATATTGGCACTGGCACAAAATACTTTCAATTTTTTTTTTCATGAGGTGAAACCCTGCATGTACATATGGTTTTAAAACACATAAAACAATACCTGCCACTAAACAACCATGTCTTCTTGAAAGATCAAATGCACAGAGGGAACGCAGAGACATTTTCTGAGGTTTCTTTGAAAAAGTCTTATCTTCAGAAGAAATTTCTGATGAAAATAAATGAATAGAAAGATTCAGTGGCTGCATATGCACACCTTCCGCCCTCTCGAGAGGAAAGCTTTGCCTTAGAGTGTTAGTAGTTCATTTTTGGAGACACTAACCCTGGGGACTGTTCATATGGATGCTATTTATGGCTTTCTTGAAACACATCAGTGTGTCCTTGAGGGTAGAGGAATGACACAAGTCTGGACTCAGCACTCCAGTGGTTTCTGCATCAGCAGCAGGTTCCTCTGGGGGACCCTTCCTCTATGACTGGTCTATTTTATGCCTCTGTGCCTTTCTTTGGGTGAGTCCCAGAGCTCTGTACGGGTCACACCACACAGGCAAGATTAGAGGGGGACACCTGGTTAGCTGAGGGCAAGGGCTTTATGTGGTACCTCGTACTTAGTTGCTCCGTGCTGTGGGGATTGATGTGATTTATGTGCACAGGCACACAGGAGACCTCTCAGACAGGGACATTGAGACTCAGGTCCCACTGACAAAGAGAGTTTGAATGAAGCCCACGTTGGCTTTAGATGCTTCATGTAATGTTGAGGCCACCTCTAGAGGAAATTTGCCTTTTTTGTGGATTTATTTTTCTGCATAATTTAAATTACTTTCCATATTTATTTTTATCACTGACATGTAAATATCATCACAGAGCTTAAGTGAAGGCCAACCAGCTGCTGGTTGTAAACCTTGTAAAACACTCCTATTATTGTTTACTATTATTATTATTATTATTATTATTATTATTATTATTATTATTATTGTTGTTGTTGTTGTTGTTGTTGTTGTTGTTG